>OU612097.1:56251446-57451446 GCA_914767995.1 Thecocarcelia acutangulata
TATTAACATTAATTTATGCCAAGATTTTTTAGTTTATACCAAAATTTCTTTTAATGTAGTCATAAATATTCATATTTTTTTTATTAAAAATATATTTAACTGTAAAAACAAACGAAATGAAAAAAAAGTAATAATATAAACGATAAAATCATTAATATATATTTCAAGATCACAAAACACGCTGTTTTTTTTTATCAAATGTGAACTCATTTGTCAAAATGTGGCTAAGCCCAAAAGTTAGCAAGAAGAGGGACGCAGGGAGTGATTTATTCTCTTATAATGAAAGACTGAAACAAATTTTAATATTTTAAAATTTATTAAAATGCTAAAAAAAAGTAAACATGCTAATTTTTTAATAAAGAAATATTTGTTTTATATTTATAACTGTCAGATTTAATTGTTAAAAAATTATAAATAATAATTTTGGTTAAAAATTTTAAGATGAAATAAAACAACTACAACCAAATAAGGTAATTCTGTTGTTTTTATTATTTCCCCTATAGAGAATTAGAAATTCGATCTGCTTGAAATTTATTTGCAAATATTGCTTTTCTTTAAATTTCAGCATGTCAACAAGGTTAGTAAGAAAATGTCTAAGAACTTTATGGAACTGTGTGTGAAAACAAGCAAATTGTTTATAAGTGAAACATGACATATCTGTTTTTCTTATTTTGGTTTATTAGTTTCTATTTTCGTGTGGACAGTTTTTTCTTTAATTTAAAATGAAGTCACATAACATATAGCAAGCAATCACTCAAGGCAATGATAAAACTAGTTCAATTGTCAAATTCTGACAAGTAGTTTATAGCGTATTTACACTTACACACTTCTTACATCCTTAATCATTTTGGCAAGATGTTAACATCTTCCTCTATAAAGTCTATATCAAGGTGCATTAACATCTACAAGGTGGCAGCGCTACTGCATGTGACAATTTTTTGCTACTGGCGATATAGTAAGCCATTTACGTCAAGTGTATTGTTTATATTGTGTAAAGTGAATTTAGTGTTTTATTCATATAAAAATTATTTTGTGATGATAAGAATAATTCAAATAAAAATAATTTATGATTATAAAAAGGTACGTTTATAGTTTATAATCGCGAAAAAAATTGCAAATATTTTTGACAAACATTGCTTTCCAGATGCCTGTTTTTGTTGTATTGTTGTAATTTTGCTCTAGTGCTGCCACAAGATGTTCGTTTCTCATAGCATGTTCACATGAAGGCTTATATTCGAGGTGCGCTCTCTCATTCGTGGCTCGCAGCCCAATCTTGATTGAACCATCATGATTCGTCATACAAAATTTTATGGGCGAACCATCTTGGTTCATTTTGAATCTTGTTGCGAACCATGCAAACCCCACTATCATCTCGAAATTTGATAATAAATTATCGCTAGTTTATCTGAACTAGCTCTCAAAAAATATAGACAAAGGAAAAACAATTAATGTGCTTTTACAAATGTCCTTATTTAAAAAAAGAGATAACAAGGCGCATCCATATGCTTCCTTAGCGTATTGATTTTGACAACAAAGTTGAAGAATTTTAAAATGGTTTTTGTTGTTTCCTACGGGAAAATTTAAATAAAGCTGAATCATTTGAATTAAGCTACATACATAATTCTAAAAATGTAATTAATGAAAAATAACATTATCGATCTTAGTCATTATCCTATAAAGTTGTTTTTTTTTTTTAGTAAAGAAATTAAAGATTTTTAGTTATAATGATTCTTTTGAAATCAAAAATAAAAATCGAATGTCACTTGTTACCATGAACTCCTTAATTGGTACAAAATAATGGCATAGAATGAAATACACTTGCTGTAAAAATTGTAGTATTTCAGCCGATGTAAGTCAATATGTAAATAGTAAAAAGATTTATGTATAAGAATTCGAAATCTTACTTTCAAACAATTTTATAGTAGAAGATGAGCATGGCTTGAAAGCTTAAAATTTTAGTCTGATTATATTTTAATATCTCATATTCTAAAAAAAAATTATTTTGAAGATTCAATAAATAAATGAATGAGAAAAAAAAAATATTCTAAAATATTGCTAAACTGGTACTACTTTGTATTTTGGCTCTTTTGTATATCTGGACTTTAAGAATGTGAAAAAGATTTTCAGTTTTAAGATTGCTATTGCCTTTTTTGCTGTTTGTTAATTAGAAGGTTACTTACTGGTACTTGAATACAAAATTCCATTAACAGCTATATTATTAAAATTAAATTAAAAACTGTAATATCGTCGATATAAGCTTTCACGCAGGTGAAGTCGAAATGAACTTTTGATTAACGTTTCTTGCGAATATATATATAGTTTAGCGCTTTCTAGCGCCTTTTGGGTAAGTTCACAGCGCTTTTTGGCTATAAATAGTTGACAACGCTGCTCGTAGACCAACTTCAACGTGGTCCGTTTATAATTTGTGAGCGAACTAAGAGCCATCATTGCTGCTTCTATATATGTCAGGTAGCACAAGAGTTATGTAGACTGAGCACTTCTAAACAAAAGATTTAAGTTTGCTTGATCTAACTTTCTAGACATGGTATATAACACATATTACACAGAAATATTACGAATGACTTTTGTAAAGAGACATTTATATTGTACATTGTATACTAATACCTGCATCTAAACAAACGCAAAAATTACACGTGTTACATGGAATTTGCACAAAACCTCTGTTATAAAATAGAGTCGGCCAAGCGAAATGGTAAACTATTCTTAACCTATTTCCAATAGATAGTTTTACAAATATTTCATTTGCAGCGTTGCCAGAATGCAGATTTTTCAAAGAAAATAAAATAAAATTTAATGATCTTTTTCTAAAAATGAAGATTTTTAAGACTTAGTGTGTTAATAACTATTCAACGAAATTTCACTTCTTTAATATAATGACACTTGAAATAATTGTTAATGGTCAAATAAACTACGAAAGCCGTTTGAAAACACATCCTTTTTGTTTGCACTCAAACGACACAAACATAATTCATACAAACACAAATTAATCTGTTTTGGTTTCAACGAAACCAGACGGCGGTTGTATTGCGGCAAATTTGCTGGCTATATGAAGTAGTATATTTCTCTTTTAACTTTTCGGCAAAACTGTTATCATCCATTTCTTCAGAATCAGTTGATTCAGAGACTTTCTTTTTAATTATTCCAACAATACAACTTTTTCTTGATTTATTTTGTGAGCTTCTTCTTCTAATACTTCATGCCGCAATATTTCACTAAAATTGCAAGATTTAGCGCTTAACAATACAAGCTGTTTGACAAACATCAATACGAAAACCAAAATTCGTGTAAAATTGCTTCATATATTTGTGCAAACAGGCAAACACTTCCTCAAATAATATAAATTATTCATAAAAACGTAAAATTTTGGCATGTTTTCCAGCAATTTATTTAGTTTAATTAGCCCTTTACATATATTACTAACTCTAAGAAAGGAAGTTTTATTGAACTGAATTTTTGTTTTAAAATCTTGTTTTTATCTTTTGGTAGAACAGTCATAGTTTTGCAAAGTAAAAAAAAGAGTTCAAGATATTATATTTGGGAATGAAGATTTTTCGACAAAAATTTCTGGCATCACTGCTCACAAACACATCGATCAATAAAAGCTGGGGGCTAATTCTGTCATTTTCTAATATTGTGTAAATTTCTAATAATGTGACTCGTTATGTAACGAGTCGAGTTATCACTTCAGTGTTGCAAAATACTGACAAAATGTGTTTTATAACACTGCCGAAAATTGTCAACAAAAATCATATGTATTCAATTATATAATGGTATTCAATTATTTTTTCTGTTCTTCTTTTTCTTATTGTTTCACAGCAATTATTGTTATAATTAAAAATAATCCTTCTTCTTGACTGAAGTTGGACTCGAACTCACAACTAGTTAATCTCGTACAAAAATCATATGTTTTGACAAAACAAGTTAAAATTTACGAGCAAAAAAACGTAAAGAAATGGACCCAATATTATTATATTATGCATCATCGTCTGACTCCGACGAAACGGTTACCCTTTATACAAAAAGGCAAAAAATTAAGGGAAGTGCAGATCCTTTAAATTTGCCAAACAACGAGTAAGTGGAGGCAATCTTTTGTTCAAATACATCCATATCATAAAGAATGTTTATTTCACAGTTTCAAGAGACGATTTAGACTCACAAAGGAAGCGTTTAACTATTCGTTGGGCCAATTAAATTTTTAGGCACAACTTTTCATCGCAGTTTCACCAAAAATTCAATTGGCAGCCACACTTGCGCTTTTGGCTTCAGGAGGATTCCAACACTCCGTTGGAAATGATTTTTAATTGAGATTAGCCAAAGTACTGTGTGCAAAATTACCTTGCGCCTCATTTTCACATCTTTAATTGGTGGACCAGAAGCGTTCAACTTCAGAGCAAGCTCTTGCCACAATTGGTTCACTTTTGCGCAGTATTGGGTAATATACCTTTTGCCAAGTCGGTATGTACTGCCATAAAATTGGCCAAAATTTCCTTTTGTGTAAAATTAATTTTCGTTACTGCTGACCTGAAATAAAAAATTATTTATACATTTAATTTTATATTCAAAACAAATTTTGAACTTACATTTCTTTTACGTTTTTCTGTTTGGCGGGTTTTTGATAGCTCTTTTGCTTACGAGTAAAAAGTTGCACGATTGCATTCGAATGGTTACTCGCTATCGAAGGCCATCATTGGAAATTTCGATACCTTTTACTCGATATCGAATGAGATAATCGCAAGAGTGTACAAACTCGCACATTCGAGTAAAAACTCGCTCGTTAGCGAATGACAGAATTAGCCCCCTGATTTCGGTAATAGTTGGAGAACTTTACAACAACACAGAAACAATAACTTTTTAAAATTTCTAATAGTTTATTTAGGATGATAAGCCATCTTCATTGTCATAAAATTTATGCAAATTCCAAAAAATGTCTTTTAAATTTATTTTTTTAAACACTGATTTACATACACATACGCACATAAGTATGTATGAATGATGGTACGACGTTTATTATATTTGAAAAATTGTACAAATATACTCGTAATGTCTGAAAAGAGTCATATGATTATTATTAAGTGTCATCGTTATTTCTGTCTTTATTAATTTATTAAAATCGGTTTTCTAATTTAACACAAGAAATTGAAAATAACTGGATTTTTTATACATTCGCACGTCACAAGATTGAGTTATTTGTGAGACCATAAAGGAAATTAAAAAAGTCATAAAACAAGATTGTTATTTGTCATAAAATGTAATACATAATTTAATTATTATTCGAATTTTTTAAAGGCAAAACAATAACAGCAAAACGCAAATTCTAAGGCTGATGTTAGAGAAACCGCTCCAGCCTCATTTCACACCGAGCTATTATAGCTCTTAGACAGGAGCGACAACTGCTTGCGCTATATAAATACAACAAGGAGCCAGAGCGTACGCTCTGGGCACGTCATATTCAGTGTTGCCAGGCGATTTTGTGTAAAATCCCTACGATAGTGCATAAAAATCGCCGATTTCCCCTGCAATCAGAAAAATACTTCTCTACATTTTTCCTCACGCAGTTTTTCATTTAAGTATTGCACAACTAAATTATTTTAATACGATTTTTACGTTTATTGTTAATTCAATTCATATTGTACAATTACATGTAAGTCCGTTAGTTAGTTCATTAAATATTTGCAACGACGTGGTATTATTGTGAACTAACAAACTCAAATGTGGCAAAAATGTGAGTTAGGACCTTTCTGCCTGAGAACGAAATGTAGCAAAATACATAAAATTTTATCTATTTATAGGGGCTTATGGGTATTTTAATGTTTCTGGTACGGGTGGTTATTGCTACTTGTTTATGTTAAGTGCGGAGAATGAAATTGATAATATCTAATATAATTGTTTGTTTGATAATGACTAATACAATTGTTTTTGAATTGTGTCTTGTCAGAAGAAAAGTATTATTGTAGACGAAAATATATATATTTTTCTTATTTTGATAAGTGGAGTATGTTAGTCAGAGTAAAACAAAACAATAACATACAATATAATATTTTTATTTGTGCAAAAGGTACTGCGCAGTAACTTGGTTAAAGTGTTTCGCAATACTTTCTGTTACAGTAATGCATATTTTTAATAGATATCCAATAATTTAATATTGCAAGATCCTTCAGATTAAAGCTTACAAATGAGATCTTAGAACACATTTGAATCTTTGCGGTTAATTTCTTTTTCTCTTTTTATACGTACGTTGGGAATTATATAAAACCCCCTCTCTGCAGTCTTAATACGATTTTAATCATTTTTGCGTATTAGGGAACGTTGTATATAAATTCCATCAAAATGCTTCGATATACAATTTAGACAAAGATTTTTCTCAATAGTTGGAAGAATTATACTATTATGTTAACCATTCGCAATAATTAAAAAAAATCCCTAGAATAAGCCTTATCATTCAAAATCTGTACTTTTTTCGCTACATGTGAAAATAAAGAAATAGATCTGTACAAAACGGGGAAAATCCCTAAGCTTGGCAACACTGGTTATATTACACAAAGCGATTTTTAATTTTTTTTTATTTTTTTTTAAAAATAAAAATGCTACAAACTGCTTTATAGCACAAACTCGCATTTAGTTTCGCTTTCACTCTAGCGTCATTTGAGCATATACATAAAAGCAGTGGTTCTAGAGTCATGTAGCGCTGTAATTTATTATAGCTTCTAGCACCCAATCTAAACATCAATGAATAATAAGAAAAATGAAGCATTAATTTTACATTTTGAAGCTTCTGTTATAAAGAAAATCTTCCAAGCGAAAAAGTCCTCATAAAACTCTTAAGAACTAATTAATTGATTTGGATAAAAAAAATTTAGTGTCCCACGTGCAGATTAATTAATTAAAACTTGTCTGCTGTATGTTTGCAAACTTTTTTTCATTTCTTTTGTTAATAATGTATTTATTATATCATTTCCATAATAAATTTAAATTGATTTATATTAATTTATCATAAATCTTTTTTATTGAATTTTTAATTTCCGCTTTGAGCTCCCAACAAAGATTCCGCAATAATATTTTTTATGATTATTGTATGAACTTAACAAACTAATGTTAATTAAAAAAAACTTTCTAATTAATTTACTGCTGAGGTTCGTGTGTTTTTGTGCGAAAGGGCAAGGCTTAATATAGAGCAAGAAGAAAGAAAGTTACAAATATTGCTGAAAATTGAAAGCTTTTTACGGCTAGTGGCAAAGTGGGTGCTAGAAGCTATAATATAAGATGACTACATGGCACAAGAAACCAATGCTAGTAGTTTTTTTATGTACTCGTACTTGTTCAAAAGACGTCAGAGTTGGAACTTTATGCTACAATGGTCTATATGAGATCGTTGTTTCTTTTCTTTGTTTTTCTGTCACGACTTTTTTCTTCAACATTTGGAAAACGTTCATTTTCATTGTGGCTTTGTAGTCATTTGGTAACATTTTGAATAGAATAAAATAAAAAGATAATTAATATTAACAAAAGACATTGCCTTGTGTGATGTCGCTGATATCTTCGCTACGCTTTCAGCGGCTACTCTGACATCAGCCTAATAGTTTTTCGATTGTTCGTATAATTTTCATGAAAGAAAAAATGCGCTTGCATGAATTTTAAGATATTTAATGAACTTTTTCTGTTTTATTAACTAGGTAGGCAGGCCACTGGATTCTCCAGAAAGTACCCTGGAGCCCACTTAGGGGTCCTAAAGGTCGTTCCCTTTGTGATTTATTAATTAACATAATTATTTATTTTATTAACTAACATAATTATTAATTGTGTTAATCAGAAATTCATGTTCCTATTGCATTTTTTTCCTGTAGAAAAAGTTCTATAAATAACTGCTGTCATTATTTTACGAACACAATAGGCAATAAGAAGGTACTTGGTTGTTTGGCGGCCACCACCCAACAAATGTTATAACAAAGCTTCAGAGAACATTTTTTTAGTGACGAACCCCAAAGAGGAACACGTATCACCAACCATTTACTATACGCTATACAACTTGTTCATCAAAATAATGAGCAAGAGCAGTGAACTCCGAACGATGTTTGAAAAACTACGAAAACCTGAGGTACAAAAAATCTTCTTACCCATGCCATAGTCTATGCGACCGTTGCTAAAACACGTTTGGTTGCCGAGTTGTGTGTTTTGCGCACACACTGTGCAACATTAATTCACAATTTCATTTCTTAAAAAATTTTGTAGAGTACAGATGACCGCAGATGCAACAGATGTATTATAAAATAATAGAAATCAAACTAAAGTTGCACAACATGCTCCTAAATTTCACAACCAGTCGGTACAACTAACCAAAAAATCAAAACTCTTTAATCTTTCGTACAACCGAGACACAACTTCATACGCCGACCCCACACACTTTACAATCTAATAACCAACATCGTCATATTGTACAACTATTCGCATAGTCTGTGGCTTGCTTTACGCGATTTATCAGCACTGGTGAAGACTTTTACATATGCAGATGCAAATAAAAATAATTCACGACCAGCTTAATGGATCTGAACCCCCATGGCAAGACGAAACTGCACTTTAAAGTCTTGTTATTGTGCGTTGTATGACAAACTCGGAACCTATCCTGTATGTAAAGGATGTTTTTCATAGAGGCATAAAACTTTCAAGTTGCCAACACATTGTTAACTGGTGGCAATTTAGTCAACTGCTAAGCAATTTATGTTTAGTTTGGTTACAACAGTTGAAACAATACCATCGCCTAGCAAGACGTAGATTAGGTGAATGGGCCTAAAACAAGGTTACCGATCATCTCGATTTCCATAAGCGATTTCTGTTTAGCTATGAAGCTCAGTTTTGTTTGAATAGATACATCAATTAACCAAATTGCTGCATTTAGAGTGATGATAGTTATCAAGGCTATGTTGCACACCGTGGCATCCAGAAAAATTGACGGGAGTGTTACAGTCAATGGTGATCACTATAGAGCCATGATGTGCAGGAGCTGTGGTTTCAACAAGATGGCGCAACATGTCGCACAGTGCCCGCAACAATGGACTTATTGAAGTAAACTTTTAGTAACGGTATAGTTGCACGTTTCGCCGATAAGTCCGAATCGATTGACCACATGGAAGACATCATTCGCCCCGTTATTGCTTATATATGGCTCCATATATTGGAAAAAGTCAGAAAAAACTGAATATCTAGATTAGGTTACGTCCGATCCACTCGTGTCGGTTAAATGCCAGAAGTCATATTTAAATTGTAATTTTGAATAGAGTAAATTTCGCGTCAGTTTAAAAAAATTCAAAGTTGTGCTATTGTTTTATAGTAAATATTCATCTTTATTTTATTCCATTTCAAAGTTCTATACCTCTATAAAAAACATCCTTTAGTTGGTACTTTCTTATTATTAGAAACAAATAATGGACTAAAATAAAGATGTGCCTCGTGCATTATTTCACACTGCGCATTCGTCGTAATTTGAATATTTTGATTTTTGACAAATCGATTTTTGGTTTTCTTGTGAATGACTTCGACAGTTAGCATCTGGTGCAAAATCCAATTTCAGTTCCATACTTAACCTAATCTACGAGTATAGAAATGAATCGATAACAGATTTTTTTTGCGAAATTCGCTACGTTCAGCCATCCCGAAAGCCTACACTGAAAAGTACCATCGGTACTTACCATACGGTAAGTACGGATTTTCTTAAACCAAGTACGGATTATTCAAGCACTAATTACGTACTTTTTGACATATTTAATCCCTAATCCGTACTTGAAATAAGCCGAAAATTAGATTGATTTGAGAAAACTTGACATGGACTCAATCTTAAAATGCGATTGATTTAGAGTTGGTTCAATGCCGAAACCCTACTTGAAATAAGCTGAATAACGAGTCTATGATTAAATACTCTACTGGCTACTATAATTTATATCAGTCAAAAAATATATACAGTTTGCTTTTGTGTTTCCTAGACCTTTCATAGAAGATATCCTATGTTCAAACATTTTGCTGTATATTTCAAATAAATTAATGAGAACTCCATATTAGATTGAGTGCAATGATAGAGAAGTGAAGACTTTCGTTAAGGTGAGCGCATGTGGTGTTTTGAGCCACACGGTCATCTGACTGATGCTAATTTGTTGATAGAAATAAACCATTATAATAATGACGTGATGAATACTATTTGGATTCATTAGGAGAAGAGCTAAAAAATTTCCAAACAAAATGTATGCTAGCTATAATTTATAGCTCGATTTGATATAAATCATGCAAAACAAAAAAAAATCACAAAAAAAAGAAGAAACTGGTAAAAATAAAATAGAACGTGAGACAAATGTTTATTGGCACAAAATGAAATCCAAAAGTAAAGCTTATAAATACAATTATTATTTAAAAATGAGTTTTATTAATTTCTTAAAAAATTTTTATTATTTTTATTTTTTATTGTGAACCTTAATAAATTCAAATGAATTTTTTGTGTTCAACTCTGATTTGCTTTATCAAATTCCCATAATTTGTTCAACTAAGTATTAATTAAAATGCATTAATGTTTAAAAAACAAGACAACAGATGATGATGAGAGTCCTCGCAACACTTGTCTTGTTTAAATTTCATAATTCAATCATGATTATGTGTTTATTGACACTCTGATGACTTTTTTCAAAGAACGATGCCGCCAAGCTGCTTACAGTATTGCTTTTTTTCTTTGTGTTGCAGTTGTTATTAATAAAATATAAGATTTATTTTAATAAGTAAAATAGAAAATGGAATCATAAATTAAAAATTAACACAGTTTTTATAAATCGAAAAATCCAAGTGAAAGAAAATCTTCACAAAATATAAACAAGATGAAATATGAAAGTGGAGTTGGATTAAATACACATGACATCAAAATTTTTTTGCAAAAAGAAAAGAGTTTCGATTTTTTCTTCTCCAAGCTTATTTTAAATTAAGTTTTTTAAAATGTTTGTAGGTATAGAAGGCCCCAAAAACACTGTTTTTGCATGGGGTGTTTTTAGAGCATATCACAACTTTTCCAAAAAAAGTCCTCTCTTCCTTTTGAAAACTTTTGAAATATTGCTTATTTTAAAACAGAGTTTCTCTTGGTTTCCAACATTTTTACTTATATACAATTGATTGGATGTCATAAAGCATCCATTATTTTTTATTTCGCACTAAAATTTTAACATGGACTTGGCTTCCTGGTATTTGTTGGCTGTTTTTTTAGTAAATATGCTTTCGATGTTAAATCGTTAACGAGCTCTATTTACTAACAAATTTTGATTTTCTAAAAATGATTGCTTTTTATCAGCGATCTCTTAAATTCGCAATTATTTTTATATCAGCGTTGCCAGGATGAAGAGTTTACCAGAATTTAGAAGATTTTGCAGGTAATACAAGGTGGCGCAAAAGTAATCCGTCTATCAGAAAATGCTATAAATTTTGCGATTGGCCCCTAATGGCAGTTCTGTTTTGACATTTGTGTAGTAAACACATGCGAAATACACGTTAATAAACAATGTTACGCTACACTGCTCCAGAACGCGAAATATTGGTGACTACTTATTTGACCCCAAGAGGAAGATGATTTTTCATCAAAAATAATCATGAGTGATGAGACCCATTTCCATCTTTGGGGGTACGTAAATAAGCAAAATTTACGCTTCTGAGGCACTGAAAAACCGCGTGTAACCCACGAAGAGCCATTACACCCGCACAAAGTCACTGTATGGTGTGCTGTTTTCGCTGGAAGAGTCAGGAGTCATCGGACCTTTTTTCTTCGAAGACGTCGCGTTCTAGACTAGTTCTTTTTGCCGCAACTTGATGAATTGGGATTGGAAAACATTTGGTTCCAACAGGACGGTGCTATGGCACACACCGCACGTGTTACAACCGATATGCTGAAGTATGAATTTACCGGGCGCCTAATCTCCGGTTTTGCGAATTACACTGGACAACAAGAGCGCCTGATTTGACCGCTGCAGACTTCTTTTTGTGGGGCTTTTTGAAGTTGCGGTTTTATGTCAACAAGCCTCAGACTCTTGCAGCTCTTAAAGACAATATCCGTCAAGAATGTGAGGACCTCTCGCCGGAAGTTTTGGCCGATGTGATGGAAAATGCTATAAAAAAAAAGCTCAAATGATAATCAGCTGTGGCGGCGGCCATTTACATGACATCATATTCTCGACTTGATGTAAAAAAAATTAAAAGACTAAATAAAAATAATCCACAAGAAGAATCAAAGTTTTTCTTTTTTTTTTAATTACAGCCAAAAACCATGCGCCACCCTCCATAAGATATGAAGATTTTTAGATTCAGCATTTTAATAAATATTGCAAAAGCTATTTTCAAACAATTAGAATATAGAAGTACGTGGAAACAAAATATCATTTGACACATTTGGTTGGTTGCGAAAATTTGTATTTGACAATTAACAAAAATGAAAAAAAAAGTCTTTTAAAAAAGTTTATTATTATAAAAAAAAAAATTTTATAAATTTGAAAAATGAATAGTTCTTCTCAAAGGGAATAAACAAATATCCACAATGCTTTAAAAGATCAGTTCATTAAACAGTGAGTGAAAAAGATTTACATCAGCACCTGCCTTTACAGCCTTATCTGATGATGGACGAATTACACAGAGTGAATTATTAATGATTAATCAGCGTAGTTTACCAGGTACACACTGGTAGCAATTCTTGCCATATGCTTGTAGACATGTGGGCAACCCTCTGTTCAGGAGTTAGGGCCTTCTAATCCCTCCTGTATGCAATTTAGCAGTAATCAATGGAAGACAAGCTTAATAAGATGGTATGCTGAAGCCCACTAACAGCACCAAACCTTAAACCAACTCACCCATCAACCATCACCAGTGCTTCATTACAGTACAGGTATCTGCTCTAAGTGCAACAGACCCTCGGGAGGTTGTTAGTCTCCGAAAAAAGCCACGCACCAAACAATTATCAGGGATACTAACTACCCCTTCCTGCGTTCTAGGTTTAAACCACAGCCAGAACGTTCCAGCCAAGGTGGGCACCTCAACCATTGAACTGGAATCAGAACCACTTGGGAGCAATGCTGATCCCCGTTCCACCAATTTATACCCTTAGTAAAGGTTTTGGAACCTAACACAACATAAATCTTGCGGCTTCCTAAAGTTGTATTTGCTTCAAACAGAATGCCGTGGTTTGGCATACGCCAAGGCCAAACCTGATCCCCGGGGGGTTTGAGTGTGGTAGTAAGAATCAAGTAAAACAACAGCATACAATATTATATAAACGGTAATGCATAGCACCTTAGTTTACGCTTTCACAAGACTTTTTCCTACACTCTAGTTCATGTTTAGTATGCACGATATTTTCCACCTGTATAGTACGTTTTGCAACTATATATCAAAATACACACAAGCGTATGAGCAATCAAAATTAGTGGAGTCCAACTATGATTACATTCAACATAAGTTGTTTGCATCTTTTCATACAGGGAGGGATCAGCCACCCTGCTGCTACCAAAAAAAGCGTAATAATTTACTAACCTATTCCAGTTTTATTATATTTTATATAAAGTCTTTAACAAAACCTTAAGCGTTTAAACTTCCGTTTTTTGTCATCTTACAAGATTTCGTTTTCAAAAAAATTATTTTTGCAAAGGGTTGGACAGCAATAACTATATAACAATGAATTTATTTTATTTTTTTACTGCAGCATAGTGTTTTTAAGTACTGTTATGTGTACAAAAATCTACTTGTGTACAAAAATCTACTAGATTTCGTCAAAATCTAGTCGCAATGTAGATTTTATTTTGTATGGGAAATCTCATCAAAATCACTTAGGCTTGACTCGGAATACCGTAAGTACTAGATTTGGCTTAGATATAAATTTTTGATTCAATAAATGTATTAATAAAATAGTGTTTAAGCGTTGTTTAAAAAAAAGTATTAATGTAATAATCAGCCATGTTCCGAGAACGCGCGTTCTGAAACCGCAATGCGTTTTGAAAAACGCTTAATTGGTTTTTAGCTGTTCTGAGGAACGCGCGTTTTACTGGCGTTTAGGAATTTTTCCGTTCAATTTAGTTTTCTTAATGAAAATGTGTAAAATTCTTTAAACTTTTTATTGAAATAAAAAGAAAACATATTAAATTTTAATTGTGAATAATTTTATTGCCTTTTACAAGTTCAGTTTTAGCAAATTCAATCAGTTCACTTCAATATACACACGCGAATTGAAGTCGCCAATTTTAAGCGATGTGCGTTTTTCAGAACACCTATTTGGCGATTTCAAATCGCAAACACATATTTCTTGCGTTATACGTTTCTCAGAACACCTATATGGCGTTTACAAATCGAAAACGTTAAATTTACGCGATTTGCGTTTCTCAGAACATGCATGAATAATATTAACCATAATGAATTGAACTAATATTTAAGGAATATAAATTATTGCATATGAATATGATACGAACGAATATCGATTATTTGTTTGTTACCAAATCTACCGCTTTGATTATTACTGTGTGTTTTTTGCGGTTTTTACGGTTATCATTCCATGTGTTCTCATATCAGAAGATAATTCGACAGCGTGCAACTCATATATATTTTTTACAATAAATACTAATGTAAGTGATTAGAAAGAAAATCTCTATTTCTTATTATTTAAACGCAGCAATCCCTTCCTATCATTAAACGTAAGATTCTACAAAGATTGGGTAATATAACTCAACTTTGTTCAAATAGTTTTAGGGCAGAAAAGGAAAAATATAAATATTCGTATGCAGATATACACATATGTACTTCTATATTCGTCTTAAAAATATTGCAAATTTGTTCATTGTTTCATTTAATTATTGCACGAGTATTTTGATAAACAAGTTTTGCTATAAGGCAAACAATCTTGTCTTTCAACTCAATAAAAGACAACTGATTTATTTTACAATGTTGAATAGGTGTTTAATTTATATAAAATTATCTTTCTAGAATATGATATAGGCTTCAATTTTTTTCTGTGAAAGCGATTTCGTCCTTAGCTGAAAACACTTCAGCATCAGTTTAAACATGCTCTCATTCACTCTGTGATTCTTCAACCGCACGGTCGTGTTTTTAAAAAAGTGAACAAAAAAAAAAAAAAACAAAAAAAAAACAAACCAAATAATCATTGTGCTTACATATTTTTAAAACTTACATACAAAAACAATAATATATTGTATTAAATTATAAAAACAAGAACAAATTATTTTAAGAAACAACGGGAAAATAAATTCATCACATTTCAGTAACTAAACAATAAAATCAATTTCAATAAAACAAGTGCGGTGGCAGTGCATTGTTATTGTTGTAATTGTGCGTGAAGATTACCTACCCAGTAGGAAAAAAATATACATTAAAGTTTTTGTTTTCTGTATGAGTAATCCCATCAGAAATAATTCTGAAAAAGAGCCTAGCGCCACCAGCAAAAATATATGGACTTCTGAAGAAGAATCTATAAGGCAATCATTGGACAATTTTCTTTCTACAAGAGATAAAATCCGCTCCTGTTCCGGCTCGCCTAACATAGATGTTACAACAGAAGATAAAAGATCTTCTACTCTAACTAATGCCAATAAACAAAAAACGCAAGTAGGCATGGATAGGTATATCACCATCACCAAACGTCAGCGAAGCCCTAAATCTGCTCAAATTGCATCCAAATCTAAAATCTCTAAAGATGCCGACACCGCTAGACCAACAGATCAAAACAGATTTTCCATTCTTCAAACGGATGAGCCAACAGCATCGTCAAAAAAATCGTTTAAACCACCACCAATTTATTTAAGAGAATCTGCCTCCAATGAACTGGTAAGAAAAATTGTTTCAGCAATCGGAGAAAATACATTTAACGTTACCTCCATCAAGCACGGCAATATTAACGAAACTAAAATGCAGGTTAACCATGAAAATGACTACCGAAAACTGTCTGACGAATTTGAAAAGGAAAAAAAAGCTTTTTATACTTATCAGCTTAAAAGCGCTAAAGGTCTTCAAGTCGTAATAAAAGGGATTGACCCTTGCGTAGACATTGATGAGGTTAACCCCAGTTTGACAGACAAGGGATTCAAAGTAAAAAATGTGTTAAACATCAGAAATCGTGAAAAGATCCCTCAACCAATGTTTAGGGTTGAATTAGAGCCAGGAGATGTGACTTTAAAGAAAAATGAAGTTCATCCAATATACAGTGTAAAATTCCTTTTACATCGAAAAGTAACCGTAGAGGAACCGCATAAGCGCTTAGGACCCGTACAGTGCCACAACTGCCAAGAATTTGGCCACACTAAAGCGTACTGCAAGTTGCCTACAGTTTGTGTTGTGTGTGGAGAACTCCATGGTACAGCACAATGCAATAAGCCGAAATTCGACCCAAAAATAAAAAAATGCAGTAATTGCGGTGAAAACCATACAGCTAATTATAGAGGTTGCTCCGTCTACACCCACCTCAAGCGCTCAATGAACAACAAACCAATAATTGCTTTTAAGCCACCACAGCAGACTCAAATTTTTTCTAATAATTCTTTTCCTCCGACAGGACAGTCAACCACCGACAAAACCGTTCAAAATCAAAAACAAATTTCTTATGCTAATGTAGTTAAGTCTACATTCGCAAACCCGAATCAACAATCTATATCTCAACCGCCCGATCAAAATTTCAGTAACCTTGAGGCAACAATACAGACCCTAATTCAAACTATAAACACTTTTACGTCGTCTATGATGACGATGATGCAGGAAATGGTGAAAACGCAATCCACCATTTTGCAGGTTATTTCGAAAAAATGATTTGGTTAAAAATATGTTTCTGGAACGCGAACGGCATCCGCCAACACAAAAATGAACTCGAATACTTCCTGATGGATAAGCAGATCGATATAATGATGATTGCAAAAACTCACTTGACGTCAACAAGCTTCTTCAAAATCAACGGCTACGTACTATACGATACTAAAGACCCCCGTGGAAGAGCTTGTGGGGGCTCTGCAATCTTGATAAAATCTAGGATAAAGCATTTTTTTGTTGAACGACGCATGCAAGGACTATCTTCAAACAACTAATATCTGTGTGGAAAATTTTCATTACAAATTGGTTATTTCATCGATTTATTCGCCGCCTCGATTTTCAGTGACGGAATCACAATATTCACGTTTTTTCAACTCATTAGGACCTCGTTTTATAGCAGCTGGAGATTACAACGCAAAACACACTTTTTGGGGCTCACGTTTAATCACACCGAAGGGTCGAGTGCTTTTTGATACAATTTCTAAAATGGGCTTAGACGTAATATCAAGCGGGCATCCCACTTACTGGCCGACTGACCGGCGAAAGATTCCTGATGTGATTGATTTTGGAGTGGTAAAGGGGATCCCTGTAGAATGGATGCAAGCTGAGCCTTCGTTAGACTTGTCATCGGATCATTCACCAACTATTATTTCAGTTCGTTTTCCCCAGGAGACTTGGTCCCCGATTAACAATTTGCATAGGACTGTCACCCGAGTGAATTGGCTGAAATATAAAAAATTTTTGAGTACCCATTGCACTGAGAATATTGTTTTAAGAACACCTGAAGATATTAATGCGTCACTAAGCAACTTTAGCGAAAACCTTAAACAAGCCGCTGCACTTGGTTCTAGCGTTTATTTAACACGCAGAAACCTTCAAAATAGAACATATTCTTCAGAAATCGAGCAACTTGTGTTAGAAAAAAGAAGAGTTCGACGAGAGTGGCAACTTCGCAGATCTCCGCAACTAAAAACAAGGCTACGTGAGTGCACAAGTCAGTTAAGAAATTTGCTTGCAACCCAAAAAACGGCTTCTCTACAAACGTATCTAGAAAGTCTGGATGGTACTCCTCAGTGCGACTATTCTTTATGGCGGGCGACTAAAGGTTTAAAAAGGCCAGTTAGAGGTAAGCCGCCCTTGCGAGAACTATCTGGTGACTGGGCTAGAGATGACTCGGAAAAGGGTAATTTATTTGTTAACCATTTGAAAAACGTTTTTACCACAAATAGGTCTGACAATGCAAATGAGTGGCCGCCTATTGTTAGTAGACCTCCTGTGCCTTTAAGATTCAATTTTGAAGAAGTTGAAAATGCTATTGGTAATCTAAACCTTAAAAAAGCTCCAGGTATGGATAAAATCAGCAACAAAATGCTCGTAGAGCTGCCTCGTGTAGCTAAAAGAATTGTTCTTTTTATTTTTAATGCTATTTTACGGCTTGAGTATTACCCTGCAGAGTGGAAGGTGTCCATGATAACAATGGTTCCTAAGCCAGGGAAGGATCACACGAAAGTAGAATCATACCGTCCAATAAGTCTATTGTCAACAATATCAAAACTTTTCGAAAAATTGCTAAAGGCGAAGTTGGATCCAATGCTTCATAAGGTTGAATGTATTCCTGATCACCAATTTGGTTTTAGAGCGAAACATGGCACCATTGAGCAAACACACAGGTTAGTTAACGTCATAAGAAAGGCATTTGAAGATAAAAAATATTGCTCTGCCTTATTCATCGACGTCTCACAGGCTTTTGATAAAGTGTGGCACGATGGACTAATGCATAAAATAAAGTTTAACTTACCTGCAAACATACATAACCTTTTGAAAAGCTATTTATATTGTCGCCAATTTATAATAAAAGAAGGCGATTTCATAAGCCCCGCCCAGCCTATTGAAGCTGGAGTTCCCCAAGGCAGCATATTAGGGCCTATCTTATATTTGATCTACGCATCTGACATGCCGACAAGCACCAACATTCACACTTCAACATTTGCAGATGATACAGCATTCCTTAGCATACATAGTAACCACCAGCAAGCATCAATAAACTTACAGGAACATATCGACAAACTAGAGAAATGGCTCAAGCTTTGGAAAATCAAGGTTAATGAACAAAAGTGTGCCCATGTTACATTCGCACTGCGTCTAGGAACATGCTCACCCATTACTATTAACAATAAAGTAATACCTCAACACAGTGAAGTCAAATACCTCGGTATTCATCTTGACCGTAGACTAACATGGAAGACGCACATCGAGGCAAAAGTAACGCAAATGAAATTGAAAGCAGTGCAAATTAACTGGCTAATAGACAGAAATTCGACTTTGAAGCTTGATTGTAAACTTTTGCTGTACAACGCGATTCTAAAGCCAATATGGTGCTATGGGATTCAATTATGGGGCACAGCCTCTGCATCTAACATTGAAAAAATTCAAAGAAGTCAAAATAGAATTCTCCGTAGAATTACAAATGCTCCATGGTACGTTAAAAACTCACGAATCCACGCAGATCTGAACGTACCTTTTGTGAAATCTGAATTTGTGAAGTACGCGACATCCATCCAAATCCACTTGCAGTTAATATCCTTAACTTTGGTGGTCATACCCGTCTGAGAAGGAGGGATACTTTGGCTACCATTAGAGCTCTAAACAGATGACTGAATTCTGAAATAATATTCGCATAAAAATAAATTTTTGTCCAGCACTGGCAGGACTTTAATTAAAATTTTTTTTAGTATTAAGATTTGAATACTTATTGTCATTACATTTTTTTTATGTAGATTCAATAAATAAAATAATAAAGTTAAAAACAAAAAAAAAAAAAGTTTAAACATATTGAACGGCAAATATTTACTGAAACAACGAATATGTTAACCATAAATTAAAGTTGCTTTTTTTCAAAATTATGATTAGATTCGTTGAACCACAAAATACTTGTTGGAAAAAAAACTTGTTTTCATCTCACAGACCGAAAGAGGAATATTTTGAATCGTGGACTTTACTCATAATCCAGGGCTATAATTCTTTCTATTCTAAATAGTGCTTAACTAATAATTAAGTAATTATTGCCACTAATATGTTTTTTTTTTTTTTTATTAGTGTAGGCTTGGCTGTCAGATGATATTTGTAACATTAAATAATTCTTGCGGGGTATACGATGAACGCCGTTGTTATTGTATTTAATTTCTTTCTTAGGAACTAAAAAGCAACCCATTCTATTCAAATTATAATTAATATTTTACGATTATTTGATTTTCTTTTTACTTTCAATAAAACTGATTAGTATGTAAATTTAGATGATAACAATTTTGTTTTAAATTTCGTTTTATAATTTTTTATTATTTGACTCTTGTCGTCCACAAATTTAAAACTTATAAATGAACCACAAAAATTAATAAAAAATTTATCAGGTTGTACCTGTTTTCTTGCCATAAATTTATTCCACATCATTCATTTATTTATGATTTTTGAAAAATACAAATTTATGTTTTATGGCTTTTTTTTTCGAAAGAAAAAAATTATTCTTACTAAATGTGGTCACTTGAAAAAATTTTCTGATGTCTGCAATATTTGTTTTATAAGTTCGATATTACCAACAAAAGAATTGCCCATAAAAGTGGTATTATAATTGTATCTTATTTAATAAAAAAGAAAACAAATAGCAAACCTAATAAGTAAAGGGTGTTCAAAATTGAGGTTCATTTCAATTTTGCTGCTTCAATGCTAAACAAAATTCGCTTATGAAAATCTGGGTCCCGTGTAACTTACACTTACGAGTATCATCAACTTGTAAACTACTTTCTATAGAAAAAACAATTTTTTCTTTTGTGTTTTTAAAGCTTGGAAAAATTTTTGCCACACGTTGTCGTAACTAACAAATCAAATGTGCGGTAAAACTGCGACATAAAAATCGCATTTCTTTCCCCATTTCAGGATTTATAGTTAAGAAAATTTTCAAAATTATTACTTAAATACGACGTTGGTATAAAAATATCTTGGAAGCATAAATTTAAGGAATCAAAAGGATCTGCTTTAAAAACAATTTGGTAACAGATATATTTTAAAAACGTGCAACAAAAAAAAGTGTTAAGTGATAAATCGAAAACTTTGCTGCTAAATCAACAAAAGAAGTGGCAAATCTAGCACCGAGAGTGCTAAAATAGGCCCACTGCTTGGCAGCGTTGTCAACTCGGAGCGTTTCGCACCATTTTGAGTACTTTTTAAAAATATTTCTGCGAAAAATTCTTTAGTCGGTACTTAATGCGTTTTTTTTTTTAATTTTCGGTGCTCTTTTTAAATTTCGGTGGCACCAAATCAAATTCAACTCAACTTTAAGAAAACAGTTTATTCCAGGGCCCAGAGAACTAATTTTTTCTTCTTGCCTGCGCAAAATTCTTTCTCCGTGTCCAAGCGTTTTCTTATCAATAAAAAATTTTACATCACTTTCTATTCTAAATAAAATTAAAAACACAACAAATCAAAGAAAATTATAAAATATTCATTAATCACTCCTCCACTGCATTAGCCATTTTTATGATGCTTGTTTGATGTTTTTCTGCGCGTCATCTGCTCAACAGTTGCATTTTAGAACGCAAGACATTTGCAGTGTTGCACTCTTTTGCTTTTTAGAACGTACTGCGCATCACATGCAGCGCAGTGATGCATTAGCGAACAAGCCCCTGTTTATGTAACAGTGATTGTAATATTTAAAGAAATTATTGTTCCATTATAAAAAATTCAATATTGAAGAAGGTTCTGCTATTCAATTTTTTTTTTCAATTTTATATTATGTTTGCGAAAGCATAAAAAACTGACTTTTATGGAAAAAAGTAAGTTTTGGAAAATTTTGTGTTGTGACCCTTTTGTATTTAGGGTACCATATGTTCAGTGGTTGAACGTAATTTTGATAATGTAGTTTGTGTTGCGGACGTGGCGACGTGAGGATCTAATGTGGAGCTCAAAGTAACAACTCCAAACAACGCCCAATTGTGACAGAAACTGTTTCACCTCTCGGTACTCTATTTGCGTGTAAGTTCATTTTCTGATCTGAGCATCATTGCTGGCAGTTAAGAGGTTGAGTGGCGGGGTGACATATGACCGTTTATTAACGCCAGACTCTTGTACCCACTCATGACATCATAAAGCGCTAGTAGCTTTTTGTATAAGCAAGGCTCTTTGTCTTTTTATTAAGAATTCACGATATTGCAACAATTTTCCCTTTTCAGCTTTTCTTCGGCCATATTTGAATTTAACGCGATTTTTTTTAGGAAACTTTAGAGCTAGCTGCGTGTACAAAGCCGGCTGTGTTTACGCAGTAACATACCGTTGGTTTCATGTAGAAAGGTTCCGACTCGCATTTTTTCCGTGCACCTCGTCACAAAGAGTTACTAGAACAGTTTCGAAAGTAGCGGTAAAGTCTACAAACGATCCTAAAAAAGAGTTACGTTTTGATAATTACGGTTTTTGTTAAGTTTTTTCCTTCGCGTGTAAAGTCCCTTGTTAGTTAGGGCCTTTCTTAATGAAACCAACGATATACTACTAATTTTGGGAAGAAATACGGAAATGAATTTTTGCTTTCAATTTTTGCTAGAATACACAATCGTCCCTTTAAAATAATTTACTATTTGGTTTCAAAAATGTTAATTCAATGTTTTTTTTAATATTAACATTTTTTAAAAAAGAAGATTTTCCGGCAAAAATATCGTACACCACTGGTTGTACTCGTAAAAATTACTTTATATTAATAGATATAAAAAAGAGTAAAAACATATGTTAATGCCAAGTTGAATTGTATAAAAAATAAATAGGTAAATTTATTTTACTGCTGCTGGTGTTACTCTTTTCTATAAAATATTTTATAAAAATATGTTCTTTTCTAAGTTCATGAAATATTTCATGAATTATTTCTGTAGTGCGATTCACTAACTTGTTTTAACGCTAATAAAATTCGTTTCGAGAAATTAACACTAACATTGGCATTTTCGCGATTCTCTAATGCTTTTTAACACTGTTTGCCTTCGTTTTAAATCAGCTGTTTTTATAGTCTGACTGATTAGCGTTAACTGAACACCAACTATTTTTGTGGTATTTATTTGAACAACAGTGTCGTTAAAATTTCTGTTAGAATGCCCTCAGAGTATTTGGCTTATAAGTTGTCGGAATATCAGCCTATTGTTAGCGCTCCAACAGTTGGGCGGCGTGTTCTCCGGGAAGAGATCTTGTCTTACTTATCAAAGTATATTTTAAATAAATTTATAATTAATTTTACTTACCTTAAAAATGGAATTATTGGAAATTTTTTTTTTGTTGTTTTTTATTCCTCTATTTAGTTTTCTTTATTTTTAACAAAGTTGCCACATTATTTCAAAATGTTTTAACATAACAGTTAGTGAATCACGAAAGCGTTAGTGCAAACCACAATAGTTCGCATTAAGTTATGCTCTTTTAAAATCGTTGAAGGTTAGAGACTCGCAGAACTAGATGTTTTTAATTATTTCTTAACAAAACTTGCTTCTTGCACGATTTAAAGAAACCCTATTAATCACACTGAAAAATAGTGTTCAGATTATACATCAAAGTGTACCAAAAGTATACCTGACAAACTTATATTGGCGTTTTACTAGTGATGACCAATATACAGGGTGTACTAGAAGCCCACACCAAGCCGAAAAATCAGAAAAAAAGTAACACAAGGGCTTAAGCGAACAAAAAACGTTTGAACTGAGTAAAATGTTCGTCTTTATATTTTTTCTGATTTTTTTTTCATAATGGTTACCATCAATGCTGTCAGTCTGTTTCGGCTTGGCATTGAGTTCTGGGTTACCCTGTATATACATATGTATATTAAATATCCTAATACTCGTATCTGGTTACATTCCTCCTGAAGCATTCATATATTTAGACAAAAATGGATACATACAAATTGTTTTGGAGTCCCAATCTTCTATCATTTATATATAGAAGAGCTAGTGATAAATCATTTAACATAAATAGAGCTTCTGATCTAGAATTCAAATTTGGTCCTACATTTTCAAAATTACACACTAAGGAGTAGCTTATGACAACAGATAATAACTCTTTTTCTCTTTTTTACTTCTATAACCATAATTTTAAGAAATAAAATATGAAAGAGGTAGTTTAAGTCAACTTAAGGAAGAATTGCCTTATTATATTGAGAGCTCTAAAAAACTTTACATGTTTAAATGCTTCTTAACCGTTTAAAGAAATCTAACTTTCTAAAAATATATTGAGCACATTTTAGCTTAAGTTTTGAAAAAAATAACGCATTTATCGAAATATCTTAGATGCACATAAACTTTATTTATGTTTCACCTAAAGGGAATAAACTAACTTATTAAAGCATCTTATGTTCCCATTAGTTTTTTTTTTTTTTTTTTCATTATATCAATCTTATCTTAAATTAAGTTTTTATAATAACATGAAATTCATAGTCTAAGAGCCCGTGGCGCGCCATGGCGGCTACCTATATGTATTTGAACAGAAATAAACTTTTGAGACCCTTATGCCTGCCATTCATGAGTTGGGCATTCACTAAACGCAAAGCGGTGAACGTGACGGGTGCTCAGGCAAGACAGGTATCAATGTTTGGTGAATTTTATGTTGCTATAAAATACAATTTTCAGTATTGAGAAAGCGCTTAAGTGGAAAAGATGTAAAATTTTTTGAATTGACTTAATTTTTTGCAACATTTGCTTTTAGCATCACTGGAACTTATTACTAATAGGATAATGGAAAGTATAGTATAGAAATTAATAGCAAAAAAGCTCTCGAAGAAAAGTTCACCAACAATGCGTATATCTTGAAACTACAATATTCGACATAAGTTACTCTTTCATATTGGCACAGATATATACATACTCATCATTCCACATATGTTTAGTCACAATATAGATAATTAAAACTTAAGAACAGGCTGACATTTAAACTCGAGTGTTCGACTAGGAACCAGTGTATACGATAACTTTAATATTAAGTTATTTGCTATTTTTAATTTTAGAATCACATTTTTTAATTTTAAATTTAGTTTTAAGATTTGAATACTTATTGTTAGTTCATTTTGAAGATTCAATAAATAAAAAAATGCTTAAGAAAAAAAAAATTGCTATGGGAATATGCCATGGAATGTAATGAGTAAAAGAAAAAAAATCATGTTCAGATAAGAGATAAAAACTTAAATAAAAATGGCATTATTTATACAGTATAATCTCGATAATCCTGACAATTAGAAACTATATGGTGTCCGAAATATAATAAGTGTTCGAAATTCCGAGACGAGAGAAAATTTTTTGAAAATATACGCTAACGTATATTAGTTATAAGATATTCACTTTAAAATAAATCAAATTTGTGCACACCGCCTCAACATCTAATATTGAAAAAATTCAAAGGCGACAAAGTCAAATTCTTCGAACGATTACTGCAGCTCCATGGTACGTAAAAAACTCACGAATCGGTGTGTTCCTCTTGTAAAAGCCGAATTTTCAAAGGTGTATCAGTAAACTGGAACTTCACCCAAATCCTCTTTCCATAAATAAATGAAGAAATGAATAATTAAAGCATTTGTAAGAAACGCTTTCATGACTTGCTGCACAAATATTTAGACATTTTCATCTAACGAAGTTTAGCTTCATTTTGCTTTTTGTGTTTTAAAATATCCCCGACAGCAAATGGTTTATCTGGCAGCTTCCTTCAAAAAAAGTGCTGTTTCATTAGTGTCGTGAACTTAGCGAAAGGGTCGCTTCACCGGAAACTAAAAATTTTTTTTTCCATATCGTGATCGAAAATTGTTATTCAAACATTACTTGATTTGAGTTCAACATTTGATCTATAAATTTCTATAGATAAAAGTTTAGCTTTTTCTTTAATAATTTTTAATGTAATTGGTGCGACGACCCCAAATACTCCTCCAAATTACTAAGAAATTGGTTTTGCTCAGAGAAGATCGAAATCGATCGTTTTGGATTGGCCAGCCAAAAAGCCGTACAGAAAGCTTGCTATGTCATACCTAAAACAAAAACTCGTGGAAAGTATGGTTTGGAGATGCGACGCTGTGATAAGAACTAAAGACTATGATGCTAAATACTAACGGTAAAGTATTATAACAAACTAAAAAACCAACGAATTCAATATAAAAAAATTCTTTTTAGAGATTGTGACATTTACTCGTACGTGCCCCCAGCTCATTTCAGTGGTGTTTTTACTTAAAATGCATAATAAACCTTAAGAAAAAAACCCCAAAAATTTATGGTAGGAACACAACGGCGAAGAACGATAAACTCCACCGATCGCGATGTATTCGCCGGCGAATATTCGTTATATAAATTCGTCGTGTGAAGCACAATATCAACAAACTTTAGTGTAGACAACATTGCTTATATTTCATGCAAAGAAAAAATTTATAAAATTAATATAAATTCTAAGGAGGTCATATTAAAAGTAAACTGATATAAATGTCATCCGAAAGAGGTTTTTTGAACAAATTATTATTATTTTATAGTATTAATTTGTGAAAAATAATTTTTTTACATAAGAAACCTGGTCACCTTATACTGTTTTTTTTTTTTTGACGACTAATATTCGCGACCAAAAATTCGTCGCTCGTCGCAGCTGTGTTCCTGGCATTAGTTTGTTAATACTTTTCATGATATTGTAGAAGACGAAAGACTTCTTGGTAAAATGTGCCATTTATTTGTCCATAGCTGTAGGTACCTACTTATTTTCAGTTCTTAATATCAAGATGCAATAAATAAACAAAAGCGGGAAACACCCGTAATAAATTTTTTTTCTTATGGAGAGTTATACCAAATTCAAGTTACATTTCTTTTCCTACCAAAATCACGTGTAAAATTTTTGTTTTGCGACCAAGGCTGCCAGAAAAAATATGGAAGAAATCGTCTAAATCTGGATAATTTTTGAAGATATTATCATTTTAGTTTAGAAATATTATCAAAAAAAAAAATCAAACTTATAAAACTACCAAATTTTTAGCATACTTATTTTGAATTAAAAGTGCAACACATTTTTGAATCAAGCTTATGATCTCAAATATGTACATTCGCAAAAAATAGATACATTTATTAAAGAATTTATGTTTTAATTAATTACACTTAATTGCATATGTATACACTTATAGGAATGAAACATCAAATTCACTACAATGAATTTCCCGGAAATTTTGGAATTAAATAACTGAGTTGAATAATTCCAGCAAATTGGATTTAACTGCAATATCAAAGAAGTCTGAGGGATTTAATTTTAATTAGTCCTTATAATAAAAATTCCCTTCAATTGTTCCATGTTCTAAAGAATTTCGTAGCTTTCTTATTTTAACTAATTTGGCTGAAAACGATGTCTACGTTGCAGAGGAACAAGCCAATATTACTAAATTTTTGAATAATTTTGGAAACACTCACATTTCAGTTCATTTATTTTTTATTTTTGCAAAATCTGCCTAAATTTGCTTTTTAGTTTGTAGAAATTGCTCCAAAATCTGAAAAAACTAACTCTCGATACCCGGAACAAGATCTTGGCCTTTATATTTATTTGTAAAATAATAAAATTCCAGAAGAATTTCTGAATTGTTGCTTATATTTACAATATTGTCAGGAGTTTTTTTTTTTTTAAATCATATATTAAAATACATTATTAAATTTTTTGCATTTTACACAGCTCTTGATATGACCTTATGCATACTTTTTAATTTTTGTTGCCAATTACATTTACTTATATAGATACACTTTGTGTCTCACGCACAAAAAAAAATGAAAAAAATCTTCATTTTTAGAACAAAAATCGTCAAATCGTCATTTTTCTAAATTTGAGCATTGAAATCGTCAAAATGACGATTTATCGTCAAATCTGGCAGCTATGAATGCGATTACAGACAATGTTTGCTTAAAAACATAAGAGTTGTCAATTTATTTTAGTTTGTATAACACGATTTGGCTCATTGTAATTGTCAAAAAAATAAATAAATAGTAAAAAAACAAAAAAAAAAAAATATTATAAAAGAAAATAAAGATCGCCCATTTGAGGAAATAGGAAGGATGAAAAGATGTATCGCACGGAACCTCTGAAAAATTGTCGAGACGGAATGAATTGAGGAAATATATAAAGAATATAGAAATACAGAGTTTAAAAGAAAATAAACAAATACATGCCAGATAAATCTGGTTTAACATCGTCAAATTCGGGTGAAAAATCAATATGATTATCGCAATTCGTCAGGAAGTAAAATTAATCATTTTTGAATAAAATGTTTACATATACGAGTATTTTTGACGTGTAAAATATTGCAAAACAATTCAAGCTACAACAATACTCGTACGAATATAAAATTATTTTCAAGTATACATTCTACGTATTTTTGTACATAATTATCAAAGTAATTGTTGATACTGTACTTCAAAAATAGATCTGTATCATAAAGTAAACTTATTAAGTTTCATAGACTTCGCAAAAAATTTCTCGTCTTTTGAATCCCACGATGAAAACTCTTTGATCGATTATAAAAACACTATCTTCTTTTAGAATATTTTAAGGATTTATAACACTTTTAACTCATGTATCTTCAAATCTCCAACATGATCTTGCCTTTATATAAAAATTTAAACAATTTTTAACTTGTAATTTAACTTATAATTTAAATACCATTCGTAAAATGAATGAAGTGAATAAAAAATTCAGCTAAAGCTAGTAATTTACTTACTAGCACAATCTAGTTTTTTCAGTGTGGACTTAAAGAAGGTGTGATTAAAAAGTAGTGAATGCTCAAAAATACTAGTTTATGCGTCTATTTTTTAAGCATGTGGTCAAGGTGGTTCAAATTGGTTTTGGAAATGTCTTACATTTTTTAATAATGCCAGCTTTTCTGAACATTCGCCAAAGGAAGAAACACCGCACTAGGACACAATTTTATCCACGAGATTATTTCACTTCATATAGATTTCAAGAAGAAAATGTAAAATAGTTAGCGAACCATTTTTTGGAAGAAATTATGAAAAGAGACGAGCATCGCTGTTTCAAAGAATGGAAATTTGAAACAAATCTAGTTTACCAAGGCAGCCAAATGAAATGAAAAGTACATTGAATGATAGAGAACTAGAGAATAATAAGAAAATGTGAAATGACAATATTGGGGGAAACGTTTAGTTTTCGAGTTATGGGCTGAAGAAGTTTCCAAACATGCGCTGCTTTTGATGTCCATCGTCAACGAATAACTGGCATTTAATAACGCTGTCACCATGTTTTAATGATTTGCCGATAAAAACGTTTTTCGCAATTTCACAATGAAAAAAGTATGGATAAAATAAATGTTGCGTTTGTTTAAATAGAATAAAAAAAAAACTTATAAACAAAAATATATCGTCGACCGAAACTTATGAATCTAAAGGCTAAATCGATAAAAATAACTATGGGCGATATATTCGACCTGATCGAATCTTAAATACCCTCCAACTATGCGTACAGTACATAAAAACAATCTTTTGACAGCGTCATTTCGGGAAGAGCTGTGGGGGAGATCCCTCCGCTTTGCCGTAAAAACTTAAAGTAAATTTTTGTGGTCATAAATGGGATTTTATGATTTTCTGGATACAATTTAAAGACTCTGGAGCCTTTCTTACAAAAATAAATAAAAAATTTGCTGTTTTTAAGAGGTTAAGTTAGTCTTTCTAAGGGGAACTTCCCCCCCCCCCCCTCCCCCTCCGGGTCCGATATAACCCATTTTCTTGACCTATACTACTTTTTTCGTTAAGAGTGTATCATGTTTTCCACAAACAGACAGTCGGACGGTCGGGCGGACATATTTAGATTGCTTCAGATTTCATCACGGATCAAGAATGTGTATATTATGGCGTCTTAGAGAGATATTTCACTGCGTTACGCACGAAAGGACAAAGTGAGTATACCTTACTATTCTTTTTTAAAAGGTATAAAAAAATTTATAAAATCTCTCTCAAATTATCAATTGCACCTTCCAATTTTGAAACGAACTTGCCACAAAAAATGTTTGCGTTTTACATTTTTAGGTGAAAGCAAACACATTTTCATGTTCACTTTCGTACGAATTTAGTTTCTGTGACAAATACATCTAATTATATTTAAAATAAAATTAATAATTTTATATTGAAGTAAATGCACCTTTCATACATTCAAATTCCGATTTAAATATTAGCAGCTTTAAAAGTAATAAAATGGGAAATAATTAAATAAATAATTTCTGATAGCTGTTTAATTTTCCAGCTTTTGCTATAAATTTTCAGCACAATTTATATAGCACTAGTTGAGTGTTATTCACACTTTTTCTAGTCTTAACTAGTAGTTTTAGCTAGTACTGAAAAGATAAACCTAGTGCTACTACTTAAAGCTAAATAGCATATACTTTTATTCAACCGGCCCATTATGGCGATATTTCTTAACAAATCGTTCGTCCCTTAAATATTAACGACCCTCTGCTGCTGGTTTTAAAGTTAATTCGAAGTTGATAAACGTTATTTTCACTAAGAAAATTACTTAACTACAAAGAATCCTCGTTAAAGTTTTATTTTGTAGTTAAAGTTCCAATTGAGAATTTGCTTTTTATTTATTTGTTGTATTTATCATATGTAATTTTATATAGTACGTCAACTGTTTGAAGAAAGAATATGGTGACCGGGTTTTTACTTGAATAACATTTTGTATTGTATGAAAAAATGTAAGCAAGTACTTGTTTTTCACATTGGAAAGAGTACGACTTACATATATTTGATATACGAGTACTCGTATAGGCGACACAGTCAAGTCGCCTTCTCACTACGTGCTCATCCATGAATTTGATATGTTATACAGCCGGGCCGGCTGTAAAGGCCGGTGAACATAGAATCTGTCGTACGTTATCCGTCTCCTTTTTCAACTGACATAAACGTGTACGAAGTATAAAGTTGGCACAATCGGTATTTTGTTAACGGATATAAAATCAACTGTTTTCTTATTAGTTATAATTTGACTAAAATCTTTTGATTCATTTTTCAGACACAGCACGGAAAATCTAACACAATTAAACGTGTAGCTGAAGTAAAGGATTTAGGCGTATTTTTTGATAGTAAATTGAGTTTTTCTATGCATACTGATTATGTTGTATGCTTGGTTTCATACGAAGGAATTCTAAAGATTTTAAGGATGCATATACCTTGAAATCTTTATAGATTTCTCTGGTCCGCCATATTTTGGAATATTGTTCTATTATCTGGAATCCCTATCATGTAGGTACATTTAATCGTATTCAACGTATTCAGAAAATTTTTACTAAGACCGCTTTAAAGTTAATATGGCCTTATGAACTGCCTTCTTATGACATCAGGAGAAAGCTATTAGGTTTGCAATCATTAAATGATCCTTGCTATTGTTGGCCTATAACATTTTATCTAACAATATTGATTGTCTAGAGTTAAAAAATTATTTTACCTTATATTGTCCTCCCAGGAATTTAAGAAATAATCGTATGTTGGAGGCGAGCTGTCTAAGGACTAATTATGCGAATAATGAACCAATTGCAAGATGCTTACATTTATGTAACAACTTATTTCCTTTGTTAAATTTTAATGTTAGTTTTAATTCGTTTAAATTTATGTTATTTCAATATTTTCATTAAAGTGTTAAGTAATCTGTAAGAATATAATTCTGTAGATGAAATAGTAAATAAATAAATTTGTTTTTAATTTATTTCATTTTTGAACGGAAAAACTAGATCAAAATATACACAAAATATTAACTAATAGTTGCCAAAGTTCAACTTAATACTTTGCTTTGATGACGAAGTACGGAATGCGACAAAGCTCATAATAATACATGTATTTCAACTTAGTTGTCAGTTGGAAAAGGCAACGTATAACGGATGACGATCTCTGTGTGCCCCGGCCATAAGTTTACCGATTGTGATGGAAAGAGTTGGCAACTCTGAAAGCAGTGCCCAGAAAACTTGCTCCTAATCAAAAATATTAATTTTATTTATTTATATAGGTACATGAACATATTTCATTAATAATCATTCTTTTTAAGACAACAACCCCGAAAAAATCAGCAGTTACCGAAAAGTTGCAATGATCCCGTTTTTAATAAAAGGCTTTATCTTTTGCGCACAGTTATAGATAAACTATTAATTTAAAAAAGCAAAAGAAATTTAAGCCTTTATATATGTATTATTTTATATACATATAGAAATTATATGCAAATAATAATGGACACTGCTTTCAATCTTACGAGTATTCGACATATTAGCTCCATATATTTCGGTGGACCCAAACTGGTTTTAACATTTTTGACCAATCTGAGCCCAGCTTTGCAGTCTGTAGGGGTTTCTTTTAATTTGCTGTGGAAAAAACTCCTGTTTGATTTGAATTTGTTTAGAGATTTGAAGCTGTTCAGAGACAGGTACATTTCTTGATCTTTTCATTAAAAAACACTTTTTTTGGAAACTCTATAGCCTTTAATATTGAATTTCTTCCTGGTTCAAACTCAGTTTTTCATACGAACTTTTGCATAATAAACAAATGTTGTTTAACCCGCCTAATTGTTGTTTTAAGAATATTATAATCTAAGGAGTTAAAAATGTCATTGAAATGGGATGCTTTGGCTATACTTATACATATATAATTATATATATACCTATGACCACTAGGTTTCTGAACAAGAAATACAAAGGGGAAAAATCCTTAAATATTAATTAGAGCCTGTTTTGTAAATAGTTGCAGTTATAAAGACTGTAATGTAAAAAATGTGGCTGTTCCGACAATCAGGGTGTTACGGTTATCGAGGTCGCACTGTAGTTTAGTATAATCCAAATAGGTAAATATCTGTCCTTTAATCGATAATATACAGCCAAGTCACAGACTGCAAATAAGTTCAATGGAATCCAATTTTTGTTCAGAAATCAAAAATTAAATAATTTTTTGTATTGAATTTTTAAATATCATGAAAGGAATTACCACATTCTGTAAAAATTAAAATAATACGTTTTTTTTTTTTGTTTCCTGAAGAACCGAAATATGAAATGAATTCCGTTTCCGAGCGCAATTGTATGTGACTTGGGTGATAGATATGACAGTGAGACAATTTGTGTGAAAAAAAATTTTTAACATTGTAAACTGTGTAGTAAATCGTGAATTTTTGGTACTCCTGAATTCTTAGTTTTTTAATGTTAAATACTTGGCTTTTCTAATTCAATACTGGCTGCGGATAAATATCACGAAACATTTTTTTGGACTTCAAACTCACTTCATTTTCAGTTATTTTATTTCAATGTGAAACAAAAATTACAAACTTTTCGGCAAAAATAATTGTCATATCTAAGAAAAAATTTCTTTGATATAGCGAAATAATTGATTGAAAATTTCTAAAAAAGATTTTATTCTGGAGGACAACAAAACATTGTTTCTAATTTAAGTTTGTCAAGATTTTCCTTAAAAATTGTTTTTCAACAAATATTTTCGTTAAATCAATGTAGAATTTTTGCTGAATATGAAAAACTGAGCTATTGACAGTGCTAAATTGTGCAATGAATTCAAGAAAAATATCGTTAATGAATTCAAGAAAATTATCTTCTGTGGAAGAAATAATTGGAAGTTTTACTGTTGTTGAGATTTGTTGCAAGTGCCGCATATTTTTATCATTTACTGTCGAAGTTGTTTTCCACAAAAGCGCTCAAAATTCAAATTCAATAAGAATAATATTGTGAACTTTAAAAGGATTTTAAAAAGCAGGTTTTTTAAGTTTGTATAGTATCTAAATTACTTCTGCAAGCAATTTTTTAAATAAATCATAGGTATTCTAGTTTTGAACAGGTAGGTATAAAATACTTTTTTTTTTATTTAAAACGTTACCGTTAACAAATTTTGAAAATGAATCGAAATGCTTTCAAAAAAAAATTTTTCCCGCTAAATAAATAGGTATGCAAATATATTGATAACAAAAAAAGCATAAAAAGCATAATTGAGCTTATAAAAAAATCATAAATGTGCGTAACATTTACTGCAATTTTTTTCTTCTGACAAAAAGTACTAAGGTATTTATGCCAACTTCACTTATTTATTTCATTCCAAAACAAATTTTTGTACTCGCAAATAAAACGAAACACTTGCAAAAAATAGGAGCAGGAAAATAAGTTTTTCTTAAACTTACCTTTTTCTGAGCTTTTAGCGCGATCTTTTAGTTGTTTAACAATGCCATATTTGACGGTACCAAATTGTATCATTTTATTTATGGTTTCTTGATGGGTTTCTTTAAAATCACTTCTCATTTCACACAAAACAGTTGATAAAATATTTTTCATTAGAGAAGATGATATGCGATAAAATTAATGGCAATTTATAAGACGAAAACACAAAGTGAAAAACACAACTGCCAAGCCACGGTTTTGGAATGGAATTTTATGGATTTTTTTTTTGGCTACATATTTTCGGAAGCTTTTATTAGGCAATTGAACGTTTTAATACAATTAATTTTTTTAATTAAAAAAATTAGTTAAAGTTGTTTTCCATTTAAAGTTAGTTTAATAACTGTCACGTTTTTATTTCATTTATGATATTTTAAATTAAATATTGAAATGTTGCTGTCATATCTGTATTATATTTTTGTTACTAAAAATATCCTTTATAGAGATTTGATATGGTGTTGTTGATGATGAAGAGTGAATGATGTTTTATAGTTGTTAGATTTCAGTTTTTAGGCCTAAAGGTTTTTTTTCGTATTTTATTTTACATGTTTCTTTAGATTGATGTTGTTATCATAACATATTATTGTTGCTGCTGTATTAATAATTATCAATATGTAGGTATATGTAGATATATAATTGAGTATATGCATCAATTACCAGTTTCTTTCGGGTAGGCTATGTAATAAAGGGGGAAAGAGCTGTTACTCTGTTGCAGATACTATATGATAAACTCTCATTTTATTGGGATTACGCACTTTTTCTTTGAAATTTACACTCATATTCTCTGGGAGCCGTTTGTAAATAAGTTTTTTCTCCCAAAACAAAAAAAAAAATCACCGACGGCTTTTTTATTTATATTTTTTTGTTACTGTTTATATTTACATACATAATTATTAAATGAAACGGATTTTTAACTGAATAAATTCATATTTTAACTCTAAATGCTTTTTTGACGTATTTTCAAACCGTATTGTGCTAAACGTTACTTTTGTCTTTTTTTATTCAATAAACTTTCGTCTTTTCTCTTGGCAATTTCACTCGTCCATATTTTAACAACGATACGTTCAGCACGCGCGTCAAACTTACACTGACTTCACAAATAATAACAACCCAACCAAAAAGTCACTCAAACATTTGTTTCTGTTTTATTTTTTCCTTGCTTTATTAACTGCATACATGTACAAAAAACATACTAATTTTACCACCACCACATTAAATGCGTTCTCATACCAATCGCTCTTCATGATATTAACAACAACAAACAATCACACGCACACATTAAACCCCCCTAAAAGAAAACATGTTATCATTTTAAATATGAAACTTATATCAACATTAATTTTTATTCTTTCTCTCTTTTTTTCTTTTGCCATTTTTAAATCAGCAACGGCAGCAGCAGCAACGACAGCCGCATAAAATATTCACAACAACAATAAGAACACAATCTATAATGTTATGAAAACTCAAAACATCATAATTTTATTAATATTTTGTCCAGCCATCTCTTTCCAACCTGCTTAGGTAAAACATGTTCTCTTTTAAGCAAGCCTTTTCAGTCTGCCTTACGAAATCCATATACGATTAATATACTCACACCCTTTTTTTCAGTTAACCAAACTGGTACACGAGCAATCTCCCATGCTCATTTGGTGCAAAAAAACTCTCAACTCTCTTTCAATATATAAAATCAAATTATGAATGATAATCAACAACATTACATATAGAAAAATTTTGCAAGAGAACTTGTTTTGTTTTTAAAGAGAGTAAAACAAAACACCCGTTTGATAAGTAAAATAAAAAATTCGAAAAAAGTAAGCACCCGTTTCAACTTATTTCCCTTTTCCGTTTTATTTAAAATATTTATTTAATATTTTTTCATATATTACAATGTTTAGGGCTGCGTTTATATGTAGAGCACCAGTCCTGATGTGTTTATTCCCCTTTTCAGGGGTTTAAGCTTTTTGTGTGTGTGCACATACATATATTTCTATTAATACAACTGCTGCTTATTGTTGTTTTCATAGCATATCATAATTCATTCATATCATGCCTTTTGTAAACAACAACAGCAGCAAAGTTTGAAAAAAAAATTTTGTTGAAGGAAAAAAGCAGTTAAGCAACTAGTTTCTTTGCTTATTATCTCTTTTACTCTTGCTAATTTTTTCAAGTAAAGCGCTCTCAACATTTCTTTAATATTTAATAATTCTTTTTTTTTTCTTTAGTTTTTATTGATAAAAACCCCTTCATTTTAATTTTCTGATTTTTTTAATGATGGAATAAAAATTCTCTCTCAAAAAATTATTCCTTACCCATTATTTTGTTGTTGCTTAGATGAGATTTATTCGTTCCATGGTTGTTGTTGGTGTTAATTATGACTTGTGTTTGTCATAATGTTGCTTGTGTACATTTTTACTTTATATTTTGTTGTTTTCCTGTTTCTAAAGGTAACCTCCCACTTTCTTAATTATTAGTATTTACATTGTGGTTGCTGCTTTGTACTTTAATGTAAAAAAATTTTTTAAAAATAAAAATCTGGATAACTTAAAAGTTTAAGAATATTATATTTATGTATGTACATACATACATATGTACGTACATATATACAACACGTATGTACCTACATGCATACTTAAATGTATCTGTTTGTTATTGCGGTTAGAGTCTGTTTTTGGTATCAAATGTTGTTAGGTATTTAATATTACTTAAACAATTTTCTTACTTTTTCGTCATTTAACTTTATAACAAAAAAAAAAAAACTAAGGGTTGTTGTTTATAAAGAGTTAACATGATTTTGTGTCAATAAAGCAAATGTCTGATTCCAATTTTTGGGTTTTTGTTAAAACACTTTCAAAGTTAATTGTTACGATTTTATTTTCTTGTAGAAATAAGAGGTAAATACATTTTGTAGGTCTGTAACATACATAGGTATACGCATCCAATTTCCTCTTATTTTTCTCGAGATAGTAGGTATGTATATTATTATACTGGTATTAAGTTGATGACAATTGGTATTAATTTATGTGTTTAAAAAGTAGCACTGTTTTAGTGCCCTGTAAAATCATAAATTCATACATAAATTTCTGCTAATACAAGCATTGATACGCCACCTCCTTTTAGCTTATTTGCCAGCCAAGAAGAGCTGTAAATAAAAGATTTTTTTGATTAAAGTACACCTTACATGAATCAGCATGTCCGTATAATATCTGTAATTCAAAAGTGTGCTGGTCGGAATTTATGTCTAAAAGGTCAGGGGCGAAGACTTGAGCCCAATTGGACATTTTGGGACGCGTATCGAAATCAGTGGCCAGATATGCAAGATATAGGTACAATTTATGTGAAATAGATCTGTGAAACACTTTTCTTCCTCTTTCTATAAAAATGTATGTTGAACTAAAAACAAAACATTCATAGGCGTTTGTAATTACGCAGGGGCGAAAAGAGGGAATTGTTCTAACCTTATAGGTCTCAAATCCGATAGATATACGTACCTATAAACTTATGAAAAATGCGTGGTCAACTATTTATAAGCAAAATTCACCACGAACTTACCAAAGAAAAAAGGTAATCTATTGTCAAAATAAGCAAACTAAAATTTCGTACTTACATACCTACCTATGTATATACCTACACATATACATATGTGTTTAACAATTTGTATAATATAAGTACAGGGCGTAGGTTTATATAGGCAAATTTATATAGGTGTTTAAATACGACTATTTCAAAATTTAAAAACGGTGCGAGTGGAGGGTGGCACCGTTGGAATTAATAATTGTGCGGATTTGTCAGTCACGATGTCTTAGTGGTCGAGTCAGCATCGCGCATACGCTGGGGAGAAGTTTCTGTTGGAGCGCTTTTGCACTGTAAATCCCACCTTTTGGAGCGACGAGTTCATTTTCACTTAAACGACTACGCCAACAAAGCAAAACTAATGTTTCTCAGAATCGAAGGCTCTGTTTTAAACAGTGTATTCAACTCGACGGAAGATATCTGGATGAAATACTCCTTCGAAAATAAAATCCGCATTTTCGTTCTATCTTTCAATGCTATTAATAAAACTTTGTGTGAACATAACTTTATTTAAGTTTGAAAATATAAATATTCTACCAGACACCCTGTATAAATGTTATATTCAAATTTTGTCAAAAATTCAATAGCATTTATTAAAGCACAACAAATTTATTTCTAACTAAATACCTAGTTCTCGATTTGTGGTTATCTTATTATCTGCGCAAAAAGTTATAGGCAACAGGTATTAAAGTTTTTATTTAACTTTTTATGTTATTGCTGTTCACAGAATTTTATATATATTTTTGAAACAATCAGTTATAAAGAATCGTAAATTGAGACTATTTCAAATTTCTGAAGTTCAGTTGCGCAGACGAGATCGAGATATTTTACGTTTACTTTCTAAGTAATAATACCTACCTACGACAGTGGCAGAGCTAGACCACTCGTGGACATTGGCGAAATTAGGGTTCGCGAGGCCTCCTTTTGTCGCAGTCAAGAAAATAGGTACAATAGTTTTAATAACAATGCGATACAAGATCTGCCGATTGGTTATAGTTCGATTTTTTGTAGCAGAGTCCGAGCCATTGTAAATAACTGTATATATGTAGGTAGGTACCTATACAGCAATTTATTTTGTGGAAAATTGATAAAATTGTTTCACTTAAACTTGGACTATTTTGTACTGAAAGAACACTAGATTCCAAATACAAAATAATGTAGATCTAGGCGCAACAATTTATATTATACTCAACAAGATTAGTTGAATTTAATTTGCAAACTTTAAAAAGCCGAAGAACTATGCTTAATGTATCTTTTATGGTCAATCTTTTAAATGGTGATATCAAATCTAAGCTTTTATTGAGTAAAGTAAATTTTAATACGGTCAACGGTTATTTTCAACGATAGGGTATGCCGAACTAATCGTGATGTACGAGTATGTTGGATTCATTAAAGAAATTATGTTTCTGTTTCAATACTTTGGTCAGGCACAATCATAATATGGTAATCCGAAAATATTGTTTACTTCATAATATTGCTAATTACGAGACACACAAATATCTTAATATTCTAAGGGCCATTATTACAACATAATGATAAAGTTATTGGTAGTTAACCTTAACATTAGTTAACTGAATTAGTTACAACTGAAGTTTTAACATTTTCCGCAGAAAATATAACGGCTAAAAATGCTTAAAGTCAGCTTTGAAATTTGCCATGAGGATAAATCTACTGTTAAGTTATCAGTTACTTTTCAAGTTAATGTTACCATGTTATAACAAACAAAAAATTATATGTAGGATAAAATCCTAATATGAACTATCAAAATACATATTTCTTAATAAAACGAAAATATCGCTAATGCTGACAATAGTTAGTTTATTCTGTAAACTTGGTTTTGTTGCATATGAATAGTGTGCTTATCAAACATGCAATAAAAACAAGTAATTTGGTAAATAATGGGTGTTATAAAAGGCGTTGTTGTTTTTCAAATAATTTCATACAATGCTAACGTTGCATTAAGCCACAGTTTGTAATTGATATTTTGAATTGATAACAATAGAACGAAAATACAAAAATGTATATGAAGGAATAAATTACAACACAATTTATAATAGATCTTAACAATAATAGGTACATCATAGGGTGTATGTTGGGTGTCCTAGAACCGAACGTCAAGCGGAAACAGGGTGGTAAGATAGATTGTAGCCAACATGAGAAAAATCAGGAAAAAAATATCTAAAAAAAACATGCATGGACTTGTGCGAATAAAACATATTTGAACTTAGTAAAATGGTTTTTTCAGAATTTTTTTCTGATTTTTCCCGATAATGCAAATTGGAGAAAAATTTTGAACAATTATTTAAAAGTAAAATGGAAGGTACCCAAAATCAAAATTGCGTTGTGAAGCTGGAAAGAGAACATGCAATGATTATCTGGGTTGCCATATTATAAATATACTTATATTATAAGTATCTATTAAAAATGTACTTTGCTTTTAACTACAACTGTTGCCAATAATGCAAATGTTTTCTTTTTATGCTGTTACAAGTTATAAGCGTTTTTTATCACTAAACATTTTTATATCTAAAAAGCTAAAGGTCCATAATACGGGTTATATCCGATAACGTATTCTAAGCTTGGGTAATTCCACCCCTTGTTTTAAGAGTTCAAAAGTAAATACCTATTTCAACTTTATAATATTACCTACTGCATAAATTTTTGTCTCTTTTGGTGACGTTGATAGCAGGAGAAGAAAACTCTGAGATCTGCATTATTTTTCTGTATGCAACAATTTGTATTCTGTTTATTAATTAACATGTGGGAAGCAATATAATATTTTTATGTAACCACACACTTTTAGTTATATATTAGAACACAAAAATGTGGTCACTTTTAATTTTTATTTGCAAAATGTTACTAAACATACCTTCTACCTGTGCAAAATCGGACTTTAAGCCGTTAAAACGTAAAATTCATATACATATGTATATACATATATCTACCTACCTGCATTTAAAATGTTGCCCCTAAATTACGATAATACATTTTTTACCTTGCTGCTTTTCTTCCTTCCTTCTTTCTATCTTTCTTTTTTTTCTCAATATTTTAATATTTTTTTTTACTTTGTTTTGCCTTCAATCCACAACTTTTTTTCGGGCTGCTCTGCCGAACATTACGTTTTAACCAATAAAAAAATAACTTAAAAATTTATAAATTCTCTATAAAAAAGAAAGCAAAAAAGAATAAAAATGTATGTACATAAGTATAAAAAATAAAACCCCACCTTTATAAAAAAAATCCACAACAAAAAAAAAAAAAAAAGCACAGGTCAAATAATAACAACAACAGCAAGAATAGCACCAAAGCTGACGAAGAAGAGAAATATCATAAATTCAATACTTGCGCGCTAGGTGAATTAAAAAAATGAAACACGAACTTAAATTTCACCTACAGAATGAATGAAAAGAACTAAATAATAACAATAAAAAAAAAGAAATAAATTCACAAGAAAAGAAATTCTTAAAATGTAAGTAGAATTAAAGCAGCAATCAACCCCCTGATATTTGCTGATAAATATGAAGAAATATTGTTGTATATAATGAAAATGAAAATAAAAAAAAAATGAAAATTAATACACCCCAAGATGTCAGGTATGGAAAATTGGATTTCCTTAAGTTCTTTACGAATGAAGTCATATTGCATTGTGACCTGCTTTAAGTTATAAAATTAATGTATTGTAGGTGCACTCAAAATATAGGTAGGTAGGTACCTATATAAGGTAAGTAGGTACCTATAATGAGGATAAAATATAGCTTTCAAAATAAATGACATCAAAGACTTGTTTAAATATTTTCAAACCATTTGCTCGACTGTATATGGATATAACGTACCTATTAAGTGGCAGTTCACCGACACTACAACTGTAATTTTTGTTACAGTTGTAAATATAATTGAGCGAACGAAAGACTAGCATCGTTACCCGTGAACTGGCACTAAGTTACAATTTCGGGTTTCAAGTGTAAATTCTGAAGTTAATCACTTTAATTAATTAAATCTATTTATACAGAGTGGTACAGAACTACCTTTATGGTTTGAATGCTTAATAACTGTTTTAGTTTATCTAGGTATACATTTTTATTTCAGAACTTTGTGAAGAAGATTTAAGAAATTTAACATGAAACGCTACACAACGGAATAGCGATTAAAAATTACTGTATTTTATTTTGAATATCAAAGGTCAATTCAAACCATAAAGGTAATTCTGCGCTACCCTGTTTATTACCCCAAAGAGTTTGTATTTCCCCTGGAAAAAACATACCAACAAGTACTACATATAATATTATTACAGTTCTTTCTTTACATTATACCTACCTAGGTAAATGGAAAAGCACCAACAATTATATACATAGGTACCTAATTTAATAAACTGGGTAAATTAGTAAAAAGGAAAGGAGTAACATTTTATATTTTAAATAATTTAAATAGGTTCTTACCTATTTATTATAGGTATCAACACAAACTACTTTTTTTTAAGATGATAGGTACCTACACAAATAAATGTCAAATATTGAAAATTTTAATATAATAGGTAATTATTATAACACAATTCTACACATTTTTTGTATAGGCTCCTAAGCATTGTACACGCAAAGAAAAAGCAGTTTGGAATATTGTTGTGGCAACATTAGTGTTTACTCTGTGATATCTATTCCGTATTGTTGCCACTAGCAGTAGGTGTATTATAATTTTTAATACAGTAGGTATAATCCTTTATAAATACAGCAGTGTTGAATTACATTTCTATCATTTAATGCAATACATGGTTAAATGCAATATTTATGTCTGAGAAGATAATTTGAACACAACAATAACTTTTGTTAAGTAGGTATAATAATGTTTTTTTTTTTTTTTTATGAAATACCTATATGTATGTACAACACATTTCCTTAAACTAACTATTGTTGTTGAACATAATCATATAGGTATATTTTTATTTATTTTTTTAATTTTGAATCAGTTTATTTTCATGTGTGTGTGTGTGTGTGTGTGTTGTCAATATCAATAGTATTAAAAATAATGCAAATTGTATGTATGAAAATGATCATGAAAAAACATTTTTAAGTAAGAATGGCTGTATTCGAATTTATATATAAATTCATTTATGTATGTATATTAATGTGTTTGAATTTTATATGTATTTTTGCAGATTTTTGTCCCCGAGGGAAAATACGTATGAAATTCAATCTTTCTAGAGCATGAAGATTTTGCCAAATTTTATGAGCTTTAATATTTTTGTTAAAATATTAAATAGAAAAATATATTTAATAATTTACAAAAGTATTGTTTTCATTACAGAGGCTATGTGTATAGTTGTATGTATGTGTATACATAACGTAATCATATAATATTGTTTGATTGATCGTGATAATAGTATTTACAATTTTTGAAAAATAGGTACCTACCCACCCGTTTATTAAAATTTGACCCGGGACTCTAGTACCAGTCTAGTTTATCTTTTAAGTTATAAGTATGTACATACATACATGTGTACATAGTATGTACAATATGTACAAACACATTAAGCCTTATTGTGGGTTTCTTTCATTTACTACATTTACTACCTGCACAAATTTGATTAAAGTTTTATTAAGTTCACCATCTCTTGTCTACTGAATACCTATGTAATATAGATACATACATACATATGTATATAAGTATGTATAAGAAAACGAAATTAAACTAAACAACAGCAAAAATAGTAACTGCAAATATAATAACGGTAGTTCCGTTGCAATAACAAAATATTAAATACAAGATTCATCCACACACAGACATTTTCAAATTAAAAGCAGAGGAGTACAATAAAAAAAAACTTGCCTGGTGCGCACCAGTAGGAAAACGCGAAAAACTCTAAACAAACCATACAAGGCAAATGTCGGTTTTTTCTTCTTGTTGTTTTTATTGTTATGTACATAATTCATAAATTCATGTACAATAACAAAACAGACAAGTTGAAATAAAAAAAAGCCAACCAAACTACTCATATTCGCTCATTTTGAGTTTCTGACTTTAACCACCAACCAAACGAACCGAACCAAACAACCAGCCATCCATCGCAAACAGTCAAATATAGCAGACACATTTAGAAGTAATACAATACTCCTCCCAAAAAAGAAAACACAACAAAACTCAATAAATTTGTTGTACTCATATAGCATAATGCAAAAACAACAAGAACAGTACAGCGAAACATGTAAGATACGACAAAAGCAACAACAGCATCATTCATATTCATAATGAAAGGTATGAAGGTTTGTTTGTGCCTATCAGTAAAGCAACAAGAAACCGTCGCAACAGCAACAAAAACTACAGCCGGTATGCCGCTGCTCTCAAGCGACTAACTAATAATATTATATCTTCCATCATATTCCACAATAATATACATACATACATATGTAAATATATGGCAAAACACATGCACGCACACTTACCCATTTAACAGAAAAAAAAATTACTAGAGAGCACAAGTGTGTGTTTGTGTGGGATATTTTTTCTTACACTCATTTATGAGTGTAAAATTCTATTTTTTTCTTTCTTATCCATTTTTTCTGACAACTCTTCATAATTGAAACAACAACAACAAAGGCAGTGTAAGCCCGTTAAATGGCGGTTTGCAAGCAGTATGAAAAGTAAAATCCCGAGCACAGGTATCTCCCAACATTTAATTTTTTTGCACTTCTCTGGCAGCAAAACTGCAAAGTAAAACCTTGCTCATTTAGTAACAGCAAAAGCACTGCAAAAAAATCTACTTTAGAGAGCAAAACCAGAACAAACGTTTTTAATATTTTTCTCTGCCTTATACATAGCAAGAAATTTGTTTTTGTTCAAACATGCGCATATTTTAAAATGGCTGAGTGTTGCATTGCCGTTAAGAGATTATTCAATAGTATTGCTGTTTCAACTGTAATTTGCTGTCCCGTTTTTTTAAATTGTAAGATAAAAAGTCTGTTGTATTATTTGCACAACTTTCTCTCTGCATTCATTCAACATAACATTTCGAACTGAGGAGTTCATTAACAGTTACGAAAGTTCTGTTAAATGCTGGGGAAATAACAGCGTATAAGAACTGTTGTGCCCATTTTATGTTATTTAATTACATTTGATAATTGTTCAGTAAAATGTTATAATGTGATTATAGGAATATAACATTTCGTGAGAATTAGTGATAAGTTTCAGTGGATTCTTTTTTTTTGACATACGTGCCGTACATAGACAAGCATTCTACTGTTTAAATAACTTAAGATTTCTTACTAGTGGAGTATAATTAAATTTTAGAATGAGATAAAATTGAAAAGTTCAGTGATATGTACCTACCTAGTTTCTTTTTTCATACTTACTCGTATAGATAGGTAGGTATGTATTTATCACTAAATGTTTACGAACGAGAGAAATTTAAACCCGAAAACAAGAAATCATATTATTTTAAAGTATTCTTAAGCCATCTCAAAAGTTTATTTTGATTCATTTGTACCTATATTGTGCTTTCATACAGTCAAGGAAATTAACAATAATTTGATGTCACAGTCATTATTACGAATTCAAACAACAGTCGTAGATGTTTGTTTACTTTTGCAACTTTTAACATTAAATCTTGACCGCGATAATCCATTTGAAAGGTTTAGTTTTCAATCACTCTCTTCTGCTACTGTACTAATTATGCAAGAAATGTCTGTTTTTAATTGTTAAATCGGCCAAGGCTTAAGATCACAGCTCCACTTTGGTCTGATTGAACAAAAAATGGTAAATTTTTATGGTATGTGAAAAATTTATCAGCTATGTACCCACATCCAATTTTTGAAGTTTTTAATAGAAAATTGCTACTTTTTTATTTAACACAAAACTATTACCTAGGTAACTACCCAGTGAAATTTTTGTCACAACCCTCTTCGACCTAAGACCACTGACAATGTAAGCGTGACCCATCCGAAGTCTGTATACAATTCCTACTTATATTTACACAGCGATGGCCTAGGCCGTAAGATGCATCCAACACTCTATACATTGTAAGCGAAGATTGGATAAGTTCAAAACTATATTATTACCATTTGTTTTCTACTTTGCTTCTTATATACATTTAATTTAACAATAGGAGTAGGAAATACTAATCTGAATCGGATGCTAGTTGTTTGTTGTCGCTTACAATCGGATGCTTTGCAAATTGTAATAACTTGTGGACTGCTGGGTTCCTATAATTCGCAAATAAAATAAGTAGCTATTGTTAAATGTTAAAAAGTTTTGGAAATTCTAATTTTAACTTTATAGGTATTAATTAATACTAGCATTTACCCGCGCCTTTGTCTGCGGAGGACAGGGGTTTTCAGTAGCCAGTTTCAAAGCGAAACAAAATTAAAGATAAATAGGTAACATATTTTATGATGAAATCATGACTTCGTAGGTATAAAAGCGTTTTGTGTTATTAAGGCTTACGTTATTTCACATTTGGAGTAGTACTATTTAAACTCAATAAATCTGGACAGGTATGCAACGTTTTTCGGTTTATATTTTAATTTATTTCAATAACGTAAAGTTTTTGTAGAAACTGGGCCTTTTTGTTCTGGAATTCCAAGTCAAATTGAATTATTCCTCTATTCCCCTATAATTTTTCTAATAATACTCTGGCCCGAAAGTGTAGTTTGCAACCGTGTACCGAAGCAGAGTATTAGAGCAATAAGGGGTAGCGCTGGTAGAACTGACTTTCAGACTCAATTTATACAACTAGCGCTGTTAGCTCTTAAGAATTGAAAAACTCTAAAGGATATTTTTTTTTTTTTTTTAAGCATTTTTTATTTATTGAATCTACAAAATGAACTAACAATAAGTATTCAAATCTTAATACTAAATTTAAAAATTAAAGTCCGGCCAATGCTAGACAAAAAGCTTTATTATGCGGGAGCTAGTTCGGTAAAATCACCTATTGAGCAATCTGATGGTGGCAGCGGTATCCCTTCTTTTAAGCCGAGTGTGGCCGCCAAAATTAAGTATATTGCGCGCAAGAGGGTTTGGATGAAGTTCCAGTTTGCTGATATACCTTGTCGCGTACTTAGAAAATTCCTCTTTTACCAGCGGAATACTCAGATCTTTATGAATTCGTGAACTTTTTACGTACCATGGAGCTGCAGTAATCGTTCGAAGAATTTTGTTTTGTCGCCTTTGGATTTTTTCAATGTTTGACGCTGAGGCGGTGCCCCATAACTGAATTCCGTAGCACCATATAGGCTTTAATATTGCGTTGTATAACAAAAGTTTGCAATCTAATTTCAGTGTCGAATTTCTGCCCATAAGCCAATTTAGCTGCGCTGCTTTTAGTTTTAACTGAGTGACCTTTGCTTCAATGTGAGACTTCCACGTTAGCCTACGGTCCAGGTGAATACCAAGGTACTTTACTTCGTTGTGCTGCGGAATAGGTGAGTTGTTAATTTGGATAGGCGGACATGTTTGCCTACACAGTGTGAATGTAACATGAGTACAATTCTGTTCATTAACTTTGATTTTCCAAAGTTTTAGCCATTTCTCTAATATTAAAGTATATTCCTGTAAATTTCGTGAAGCTAATTGGTGGTTTTCATGAACACTCAAAAACGCTGTGTCATCTGCAAAGGTAGAAGTGTGGATTCCGGATGTAGTTGGCATGTCAGACGCGTAAATCAAATATAAAGTAGGCCCCAGTATGCTGCCTTGGGGAACTCCTGCCTTGATTGGCTGAGTTGGGCTTATAAAGTCGCCTTCTCTGATTACAAACTTCCGCCCGTATAAGTAGCTTTCCAGAAGCTTGTGTGTATTTGCAGGCAAGTTTAGCTTTATTTTGTGCATCAAGCCGTCGTGCCACACTTTATCAAAAGCTTGAGAAATATCAATGAAAAGAGCTGAGCAATACTTCTTCTCCTCAAAGGTTTGTCTTATGACATTGACTAGTCTGTGCGTTTGTTCTATGGTGCTATGCTTAGCCCGAAAGCCAAATTGATGATCAGGGATGCATTCCACATTGTTCAATGTTGGACTCAACTTCGCCATTAACAATTTTTCGAATAGTTTTGAAATTGTTGGTAAAAGACTTATTGGTCTATATGATTCTACCTTAGTTAGATCCTTCCCTGGCTTGGGTATCATAGTAATCATTGAGACCTTCCACTCTGCAGGATAATACTCAAGGCGTAAAATGGCGTTAAAAATAAAAAGTAGAACCCTTCTAGCTACACGAGGTAACTGTTCAAGCATTTTACCAGTAATTTGATCTATACCTGGAGCTTTCCTGGGGTTTATGTTATTGATAACGTTTTCGACATCTTGAAAGTTAAGTCTCAAAGACACAGGCTGTCTAACAGCATACGGCGAAAATTCTGCTGCAGCATCCGCTGAATCATTTGTCGTAAAAACATTTCTCAAATGATCAACGTACACCATCCCCTTTTCGGAATCGCTTCGTGCCCAGTCGCCAGTTGAAGTTCGCAAAGGTGGCTTACCTATTACGGGTCTTTTCAGACCTTTTGTCGCTTTCCACAAGGAATAATCAGATTGAGGGGTACCATTCAAGCTTTCCAAATATGTTTTAAGGGAAGCCATTCTATGGACTTCAAGCAGATTTCTTAGCTGAGTTATGCATTCCCGTAGCCTAGTTTTAAGCTGGGGCGACCTGTGAAGTTGCCACTCTCTTCTGACTCTTCTTTTTTCTGACAGAAGTTGCTCAATTTCAGATGAATAAGTTCTATTGTTCTCATTTCTAGATCTTAAATGACTAGTGGTAGCATGCTGTACGGCCAGTTTGAGGTTTTCAGAAAAATCGTTAATTGACCCATCAATATCCTCAGGCGTTCTCAGGGCGATATTTTCAGTACACTGTGTACTCAGAAATTTTTTGCATTTTAGCCAATTAACTCTATTGACGGTCAACGGGGAGCAAATCTCTTTGGGAAACGAAACGGAGATTATAGTGGGTGAGTGATCTGATGACAAATCTAATGAAGGCTCCACTTGCATCTACTCTAAAGGAAAATTTTTCGCAACTCCAAAATCTATAACATCAGGGATCTTTCGTCGGTCTGACGGCCAATAAGTGGGGTGTCCGCTTGAAACCACATCTAAGCCCATTTTGGAAACGGTATCAAAAAGCACACGGCCTTTCGAGGTAATTAAACGTGAACCCCAAAAAGTGTGTTTAGCGTTATAGTCGCCAGCCGCTAAAAATCGAGGCCCAAGTGAATTGAAAAAATTTGTATATTGATTTTCTGTTACTGAAAACCGGGGTGGGAAATAAATCGATGAAATAACAATTTTATGATGAAAATGTTCAATACATATGTTTGTTGCTTGAAGATACTCCTCACATGTCTCGTTTAGCAAATAGTGCTTAATTCTAGTTTTTATCAAAATTGCTGAGCCTCCGCAAGATCTGCCACGGGGATCTTTAGTGTCATATAATGCGTACCCATTAATTTTGAAATAGCTGTTGCTTGTTAAGTGAGTTTCAGCAATCAGCATTATGTCGATTTGCTGTTCCATAAGGAAGTGCTCAAGTTCATTTTTGTGTTGGCGGATGCCGTTTGCGTTCCAGAAACATATTTTTAACCAGTTAATTTTTTTAAAATTGCCTGCAAAATAGTGGATTGCATTTTCAGCATTTCCTGCATCATGTTTGTCATGGAAACCGTAAATGTATTTATAGATTGAACAAGAGTCTGCAGAGTTGCCTCAAGATTGCTAAAATTTTGGTCGGAGTTTTGAGGCTTGGAATCTTGATTCAAGTTTGGATTATCGGATTTTACAACATTCGCATAAGAAATTTTTTGGGGGTTTTGCACGTTTATATTGCTGGTTGACTGGTGTACCTGGGGAAAATTGCTTGTAGAAATGCTGGTTGTCTGCCTGGGTGGCATATTTAAAATTGGTGACCTATTTGTCATTGACCTCTTGAAGTGAGTGTAGACAGGGCAACCCCTGTAGTTTGCAGTATGGTTACCTCCACAGTTACTGCATTTTTTAACGCTCGCGTCAGTCTTAGGTTTTTTGCACTGCGATGTACCGTGAAGTTCACCACACACAACGCAAACTGCGGGCAACTTACAATAGGCCTTAGTATGGCCAAATTATTGGCAGTTTAGGCATTGAACGGGCCCTAAACGCTTATGAGGCTCCTCAACGGTAACCTTACGATGCAAAAGATACTTGAGGTTATAAATGGGATGCACTTCATTCTTTTTTAAGGCAATATCTCTAGGTTCCAATTCAACCCTAAACATGGGTTGAGGAATTTTTTCACGGTTCCTAATATTAACCACATTTTTAATTTTGAAGCCATTGTCCTCTTGGCCGGTTTTGACATCATTCGTATCCACAAAAGGGTCAATCCCCTTTATAACGACCTGAATACCTTTGGCACTTTTAAGCTGATATGTGTAAAATGATCTTTTCTCCTTCTCCAGGACATCAGACAACTTTCGGTATTCATTTTCACTGTTTACCTGGATTTTGGTTTCATTGATGCTGCCGTGCTTAACCGATGTTACATTAAAAGTGTCTTTGCCGATTGCCGTAATAAGTTGTTTTACCAACTCACTAGAGGTAGGCTCTCGCAAATATATTGGCGGCTTAAAAGTTTTTTTGGGTATTGCTGGTTCATCGGTCTGAAGGATAGCAAACCTATTACTATCCATTGTCGTGGTGGTCTTATCATCTTTGGATATTTTGGACTGAGATGACATTTGAGCGGATTTGGGGCTTCGCTGCCGTTTAACTACGGTTACATACCTATCCATACCCACTTGCGTTTTCGGTTTATCAACAATAGCTGGACTGGAAGATGGTTTGTCGTCTGTTATAACAATAATGTTTGGTGAGCACGAACGCGTGCGTTTTTTATCTCTTAGAGACAGGAGATTGTCCAATGATTTTTTCAATGATTCCTCTTCAGAAATCCAGAGGTTTTTTTTAGTGGAGCTAAACTCTCTTTCAGAATTGCACCTACTGAGTACACTCATGCAATTTGTTGTTTATTTATATTTTTGTTGCTTTAAAAGTATATAAAAATAATTGTCACAAAGTTTTTATTCTGTATTAATTCACTCTTCACTTATTGCGGTTTTTTACTTATACCGTTATCTTTTTTTTGTAACACTCCGATCAAAAAACAAATACGTCCGTTCACTATCAAAGCTACACTCTGACTGTCTAAAGGATATGATAGCACTTTAGTGTCTATGAAATTACCTACAAACAGATATATCTAAAGGATATGATAGCACTTTAGTGTCTATGAAATTATCTATAAACAGACAGACCAGCAACGATCTCTAACAATATTTCCCCATTTGTCTGCCCAAAAACTTTGCTGAAATTATTACTTCTTATATTCATTGTTTATTATTTATATTATTTTTGAAGTGAAGATAAACATGACATTTTAAACTATCTGAATCTTGGATAATATTGCAGAATTCATACCATCTTCCTCGATTTGTATAAGAGCAGACCCGAATATGCGTCACAGGCTCGGTTGCCAATTTAGCGCCTTTCACGCTAGATTTAGCGCTTTCCGTGATCTAAAAAGTTACATGTTTTCACTTAAGCGCTTAAAAAAAAAAATCAGCTAGAATAGCGCTTTTTAATACACTTACGGCCGTATTCATAAAGAAGTTAAACAGAATCAGTTTTAGGGTAAATTCGATAAAACTGCATTCATAAACGAATTTACGTTAAAATAATCTTTTTAGCACTTTTTTAAATCAACCATTTTTAAAACTGAGTGCACCCATTTTTAAGGCAATTTTACGAGTAAGGTGACATTTATGTTTTTTAAAATTTGTTTATTAATCATGGGTCTGATGTTTGTGATAAAAATTATTGATAATAAAAAACGCATTTGTATTTAAAACGTTGGATAATTTTAGTTCTGTGTGCTTTTTTAAGATGGCCCAAGCTTTGTACAGCCGGCAACAGACATTTTTCAAGAAAAGAAGAGCGTAATCTATTTTTGATTTCTGGTAAGTAATTACGCCGTACATATATTTTTGCTCTTTTTTTTTTGTTTACAATATTGTTATACGTTAATAAATTATAATGTTTTTAGTGATGTGTAAAAAAAAGAAAGAATAAAAAGCCCCGTCATTTATATATTTTTGCTACGCGTAAGCAAGAGCAATCAAAGTAAAACTTTTCCGACTCAGTATTTTTTATTATTCAATTGAAATAAAAGATGGAGTTAACATTTCATTACATGACTACTATGTGAATTAATAATCGTTTTTAATGCAGCTCTATCATTCAGATGGGAATTGTATATGATGTTGCCATTCACAAATAGAAAATTTCAATAAAATATTTTTTAGCTAAAATGCTGCTTATGAATACATTTTTATAAAATCAGTTTTTTACTAAAAATTTTGTTTTGACTAAAAGTTTATTAAAATGCTTATTAGTTTTTTTTTTATAAATACGGCTCTTACTCTTTTGCATAACTTAGAAGTCTGAAGTTGATAATTTGGAAGGTGATATTGAATCCACATTGCATGAGAATACGAGTAGTAGTTTGTAATACTGGGTGGCCCAGAAATAGTGGTGTGAATTCCTTATAACTTTTTTATTATAATTTTTTTTTTTCTTTTCTTTTCAGTATTTTGTAAAGAAGACTTGGATAATTTATAATGGAGCAATACACAATTGAACAACGTGCCCAAATTGTTGAAATTTACTTTTCAAATCAACGGTCCATTGTGTTGACTCAGCGTGCATACCGTCGTCAATTTAATGTGCGGGTTGCACCCTCTCAGTCAACAATAAACCGTCTGGTTGCAAATTTTCGAGAACAAGGAGCAGTAAGGAACCTTCCTGGTCCCGGCAGACACCGAACTGTCCACACGGCTGACAATATTCAAGTGGTACAGGAGAGTATTCGGGAGGATCCAGAAACATCAACCAGGAGACGTTCGTCACAACTGGGCCTCTCAAGGACGTCGCTGCAGCGAATTTTGCACACCATAGGATTGTTTCAATACAAAATTCAACTTGTCCAAGAATTGAAACCAACAGATTACCAGCAACGACTTGACTATGCAATTTATTTCCAGCAAAAAGCACAAGAGAATCCAAATTTTATTCATAACTTAATAATGAGTGACGAAGCCCATTTTCAATTAAATGGGTTCGTTAACAAGCAAAACTGTAGGATATGGGCTACGGAAAACCCGAGAGTACTTCATCAACGACAATTGCACCCAGTTAAGTGTACCGTTTGGTGCGGTGTTTCTTCAGAAAGGATCATTGGCCCATTTTTTTTTGAAAATGAACAAGGTGTCGCCATTTCCGTCAATGGTGATCGATATCGGGCCATGTTGCAAAATTTTGTAAGGCCAGCCGTGGAAAACCATCCGCAAATATGGTTCCAACAGGATGGAGCCACAGCGCACACTGCGAGGGCCACAATGACTCTTTTACGCGACATCTTTGGTGAAAGAATAATTTCTCGTAACAGCAATTTTAATTGGCCTCCGCGTTCCCCGGATTTAACCGCTCTAGACTGTTTTCTTTGGGGCTATTTAAAAGGAAAAGTTTATGCTAATAAGCCTAGGACTATTGAGGAGTTAAAAACCAATATTCGAGAAGAAATTAACAACATATCACCGGAAGTTTTGCGAAAGGTCATGGAAAATGTGTTGGAAAGAGCACATTTGTGCGAAGCAGAATATGGCCACCACTTGCGGGATATAATTTTTAATAACTAATCCAAAAATATTCCCCATAAATTTATTGTATTTAAAAAAAAAAATTAAAAAAATATCTCTTAAATAAAAAGTTATAAGCAATTCACACCACTTCGGTCTTTCTGGGCCACCCTGTATTATTATAAAAGTCAGCATAGAAACCAATGTTAAAAGTTTTGGAATAGAACTATGTAATTAAAAAATATTTATGTGCCTTACAAAAGCCACGTATCTATCAAGCATCTATCAAGATCACGAAGAGTAGCCATACATTTATTAGAGAGTTCATTGATTTTGAAAACGAAATTGAAGAAGTTTACAATTGTTTTTTGTTTACGACAAAATTGAAATAGAACAAAATTGAAATAGAAATTGGGATTAAGGAGCATAGTTGTAAAATTGTATTTAATGCAAAATAATAATGTCGACCTTAGTAATTAACTCAATAAGTTTTCCTTAATTGCGATGAGTCTTTTCAAATCAAAAATCGGATAGATAATATCACTTGAAACCGTGAACTCAGTAATGTACACAAATTAAGGGTAAACACTGCAATACTCCATAAAAATTATCTTATTCTAAGCTAAAATAAAAATGCTAAGTAAAAATACTTATTAGAATTCGAAATATTATAGGTATTCAAACAATCTAATGACTAAAAGAAGGGCATGATTTGAAAACTAGCAATTTTAGTTCGATTACATTTTAATTCCTCATATTCTAAAATACAATCTAACTCGTTCTACTTTGTATTCTAGAGAGTAGACGCTAAATATCACCGACTCTTTTATATGCTTGAACTCAAGGCGAATTCATTTTACCAGGTGAAACTGGGATTACCATAAATACAACAATACAAAAACAACGTGGGAATTTGTTGTTGCTTGAGCGGTTCGTGCGTCAAAAAATTTGTATAGAACGTGTGTACATACCAAAGGGCTGCACAGAATGTGCTAAAGAACACTGCTTACTACTGTGTAGTAGTTCCAAGCACTGTATTTCAAAACAATTTTTAAAACAAAACAAACAGCTATAGAACATTTAGAAACAGAACAAACACTTCATAGTTTTGAAACGCCTTCCTGACAGTGAAGGCGTTTCACAGCAAAATCCAAAACAAAACATAACAATAAATCAAATAGACGATGAATCATAGCAAGCACATTGGCATTTGAGCATATTGCGTCTTACATATTTGTGCTCAATATAAAGACAGAAACCATAAACAACAACAACAAATTTTACAAACCAAACTGTAGTAGAACATTACTTTAATGCTAGAAGATCTACTTCAAATTTGTTCTATTTCGTTTGGTTCTACTTGTGTTTGATTCTGTTCTAAATGCTTATAAGTATTCGTTTATGTGTTCAGAACCTTTCGGCGATCCACGATTAAATTATTAATGATGCTGTTAACATAACATATTGTAATTTTTATAAAAATCTGACAACTAAGCTTGCTTGGGATGATATGGATTGATTTTAAATCAACTTTAAGTTAACTATTCCTCAGCTAGTGCTGACGAACACTTGAATTACTATTCAATGGAAGCAACTAACTATTTTAACATTGTGATGCCCTAGGAAGTAGTCAATTGTCCGACTTTACGCTACTTTTCAAATAACTTACTAATTAGCAATATTTTTAAGTCAACCACAAATTAGTTAGTTTTAAATCAACGAAAAGTTAATTGTTGACACTATAGGTGAAAAACAACTTTTTGTAACTAGCTGATGCCTAACAATCATTCAATTGTAATATTTTTTTTCGTAATAAAATAAATTAGTCAACATTTTTAACGTATTTATTTGTAATTTTTCAAAAATAATATGAGACAAATATAGACGAAAAAATAAATAAGAGCTCAGTGGCTGAGTTGGTTAAGCAGCCGTATTATAAATACATCATGTTTACATGATACCGAGTTCGAATCCTAGTGGGTGCTGATGAGTAGTGTAGCGACTGTGAAACAACTAGTTGTCCCCCAGCTTTAGTGTATTCAATTATTTTTTCAGAAGCGATTATGAAAAGGGGATGGTGTATGTTAACCATTTGAGAAATGTTTTTATTACAAATGATACAACGAATGATTCAGCTGAACTGCCGCCATATACTGTTAGTCCGCCTATGTCTTTGAGACTTAGGTTGCAAGACGTAGAACAAGGTATCAGTTACATAAACCTTCAGGAAAGCTCCAGGCATTGATTAAATTACTGGCAAAGTGCTTGAGAAGTTACCACGTGTAGCTAGAAGCATTCTACTTTTTATTTTCAACGCTTTTTTACGCCTTGAGTATTATCCTGCAGAGTGGAAGGTCACAATGATTACCATGATTCCCAAGCCAGGGAAGGATCTGACAAAGGTAGAATCATATAGACCAATAAGTCTTTTACCAACAATTTCAAAACTGTTCGAAAAATTGTTAATGGCAAAGTTGAGTCCAATGTTGAACAATGTGGGATGCATCCCTGATCATCAATTTGGCTTTCGGGCTAAACACAGCACCATAGAACAAACGCACAGACTAGTCAATGTCATAAGACAGAGCTTTGAGGAGAAGAAGTATTGCTCAGCTCTATTCATTGATATTTCTCAAGCTTTTGATAAAGTGTGGCACGACGGCTTGATGCACAAAATAAAGCTAAATTTGCCTGCAAGTACACACAAGCTTCTGGAAAGCTACTTATATGGGCGGAAATTTGTTATCAGAGAAGGCGACTTTATAAGCCCAACTCAGCCAATCAAGGCAGGAGTTCCCCAAGGCAGCATACTGGGGCCTACTTTATATTTGATTTACGCCTCCGACATGCCAACTACATCCGGAATCCACACTTCTATCTTTGCAGATGACACAGCGTTCATGAAAACCACCAATTAGCTTCACGAAATTTACAGCAATATATTTCAATATTAGAGAAATGTCTAAAACTTTGGAAAATCAAAGTTAATGAACAGAAATGTACTCATGTCACATTTACTTTGTGTAAGCAAACATGTGCGCCTATCCAAATAAACAACTCACCTATTCCGCAGCACAGTGAAGTCAAGTACCTTGGTATTTACCTCGACCGTAGGCTAACGTGGAAGTCTCACATTGAAGCAAAAGTCACTCAGTTAAAACTAAAAGCAGCGCAGCTAAATCGGCTTATGGGCAGAAATTCTACATTGAAATTAGATTGCAAACTTTTGTTATACAACGCAATACTAAAGCCTATATGGTGCTACGGAATTCAACTATGGGGCATCGCCTCAGCGTCAAACATTGGAAAAATTCAAAGGCAACAAAACAAAATTCTTCGAACGATTACTGCAGCTCCATGGTACGTAAAAAATTCACGAATTCATAAAGATCTGAGTATTCCGCTGGTAAAAGAGGAATTTTCTAAGTACGCGACAAGGTATGTCAGTAAACTGGAACTTCATCCAAACCCTCTTGCGCGTAATATACTTAATTTTTGGCGGCCACACTCGGCTTAAAAGAAGGGATACCGCTGCAACCATCAGATTGCTCAATAGGTGATTTTACCGAAATAGCTCCCGCATAATAAAACTTTTTGTCTAGCATTGGCCGGACTTAAGAATCACAGTTTTTAATTTTAAATTTAGTATTAAGATTTGAATACTTATTGTTAGTTTATTTTGAAGATTCAATAAATAAAAAAATGCTTAAAAAAAATCTGCAAAAGTTGAAGTGTGGATTCCGGCTCTCATTGGCATGTCAGAGGCGTAAACCAAATATAAAGTAGGTCCTAGATATAATAATAAAACAAAATTTTTTTTCCTGCTTTAAATTCTTATTAAACTGTTTTCTAAATCCCTCAATATGGGACGGCAACGGCTTAAATTTATTTAAGCATTACAACTAATGATATCTTAAAACCAAAAATTAACCTAAAATTTACACAGAAGAAGAAGGAAAGAAAAAATAAAGAAATGAATGCAGCTAGATTAATGAAAGAAATAAAATACAAATGAAATTACTTCCGCTTAATGTGACGACATTTCGGTAATGAGATACAAAAATATTACCTCCCTAAACAAGCACAAACACACACAAGACACACATACAAGTAATCAGAATAAAGAAATTGAAAAATCAGGAGGGAAGGAATTAAAACCCGAGCACTACTTCTCATAAACATTTAAAAAATTCAACCTCAAACAACAACTCGACTAAATAAGAAAACCAATATTGATTGAATCAATCCCTGGAGGAGCGATAAAAAATGATAAAATTAAAAAAGAAAACATGCCACAAACTACATATGTATGTATGTGCGCTTCGGAAAAAGGCGCATGAGTTGTAAAATAAATTACAGCAGCAAAAAGAAAAACGCAGCCCCGCGTAATACAGAGGTGTACGAGTACGTGTATGTGTGTGTTTGTGCGTGCGCAATTGTGTTCCTTTTTTATGGTTTGCGCATGGCTTAAGGGATCATATTCCTTCTTACCGTCTTGTAATTCAAGTAACTCTTGCAAGTAAAATCTATATTTTATATAATTTCTTCATAGAGTATGCAGCGGTAGCAACGTTGAGAATAAAAAGCGCGCTGCTGCTACTGCTGCAGACGTGCCTGCGTGCTGCGCGCATTAAACACAACGATTTTCCTTAAAAATTATTACTCACAAAAATAGTTTATTCGTTTTTTTTTTGTATAACACAAACAATAAATTTTATGGCAGCCCGTAAAATTTCATCGAGTCTGCTAGAGGAATGCATAAACAAGGACATCGAAAACACTCTAATATATTTTACGAAAATTGTGCAACAGTGAGTAAAAGAAGAAAAGAAAGGGGTTTGTTTAAATAGCATAGTCATTAACATATGTACAGTGTACACATCCAAATGCAATTATATAAATACCAAATATTCTTATTATTTTCAGGGAAACAAGTAAAGAAGTTTTTTGAAATTGTTTCTTATCGAATTTTCTTGTTTATTTTTAACACTTGTTTTTCAAGGTCTAAGAAAGCGTTCGATAATTTGCTTTTGCCCAAACGTAGCAGTTCATTTCCTAAGTTTTTGTTTGTTTTTGTTAAGGTTCTGTTTTATTTCTTAAAAAGGATAATTGAAATGTGCGCAGTTAAATACGAAAAAGGCGGAACCTCTTCTGTTGATCATATGACTGCCATATAATGAAAGAAAATCATTAGAATACGTTGTTACGTGGTCATAAAACGAAAACCAATTATTGAATTCACACAATCATAAAACGGTGCGTGAATGTGAAAATGAAAAGAGAAGGCTGGAAGCAAAATACGTGTACTCATCTGCATTTTTTAAGGCAACTTTAACAAAGCAATTATTAAAACGGCACTTACTGACCTAAAGGCGGAGATTTTAGTACTAAGCGTCACTGGACTCCACAACCAACAGACTGCAAATTGTAAAAGTCAGTAAAAGTCCCTAATGCAATACTGACCACAGTATCAGCATTAGGGAGTATAAGTATCGATACCCAGGAGGATGCATAAACAAGGACATCGAAAACACTCTAATATATTTTACGGAAATTGTGCAACAGTGCACAATTATAATTATATTGAGTATAAGTATCGATACCCTCCTGGGTATACTAAATGCGGTATCGATACTCACTCAGCATCGAATAAAAAGCATCGATACATACTTGTATCAGTCGATTAGTGGCAAGAAAGAACACATGGAGACAACAATTAAAATCTTCGTTATCGGCTGATCCACTGGCTGAAATTGATTCCGGAAGGGACGATTTTTAGAACGCAGGAATTCCATCATAATAATTCTGCTACATTCACCCAATAGTTTGTCTTGTAACTATATGAGACATTCAGGGGAGGAAGAAAAACTTTGCAGCTTGGATGTAAGACAATTTATCATTAGTATAAACTTCAATAAAGTCACATATCAAGGCTTACATGGCCTTGATAATGATAACAGCACGGCTCTCATTTTTAGAGGGTTGTGCCAACGGAGGTTGCGTTCTACTGTGGCAGACCTGACGGGACATTGCCACATAGGGTCCCAGGCGAGGAGGTTAAATCTTCCGTTTAAAGACTTGTGTAGAAGTTGCAGAAACGAGGAGAAAGTAGAGAGTGTTAAGCACTTCCTCTGTCGATGTCCATCTCCTCTGTCGATGTCCATCATTGTACCTAGGCAGGCCGATACTGAATGATTTGGCGGAGGTATCGGAATGCCCAAGTGGGCTGGCTTTACAATAACCGGCAGCCTGTTAACCCAACCTAACCTACAGTCGCATAATTCTGGCCTGAAGATTTTTTCAGTGACAAATTCTAATGGTTTTAGTAACTGGAATATATATTGTAGTATTCAAGATCGTGACCGCAATCTTATCGTAATTTTCATGACCCGATTATGGTAGTCCCATTTGCATGCACGGGTTGCATGAATTTATTTTATAAAAACTTTGAAAACAAATAAAACTATGGTAAAAATGGTGACCAACTAAGTTTTTTGCCTGTCAATAAGAAAAGAGTATTTCTGACCGATACTGGTAGTTTTGACCGATACCTACTTGGTAATCGATAGTAAAGCATCGATACCAAAAGTACTTAGTATCTGAAGAAAAGTATAGGGTATTTACTGGTATTTTCTCGTATCGTTTCATCCCTAATCAGCATCCAGCTCACAAGCGCACTTATGAGCTGGATGCCATGTGACTCAGAAGCCACGTAGATAGCACTAAAAACCGCGATTTGGTTGAACGCGACAGGAGAATGGACCCAGTGGGGACACGCCAATATACTTGAGATTGCGCAGGACCTGGTCTACGATCTAATTGGCTACAGCATCCCAAAACCATTCCTCTAAAGGAGCTTCGACTACTCAATACCCTGGGTCAATCCAACTGCGTTAGCTTCTTTCACAAGGAGCAGCGGATGGCTAGTACATCAGCAAATAATGCCACATTAAGCAGTTCCCCACATTTCTTTTCATCTCCTTCACACCCACTATATCCCTATATCTTCTTTCAATTCTTCTATCTATCTTCAATTCTATATCCAGCGGCCTGTCTACCTAACCTAACCTAGTAACTACTAGGCGTCTGCGTGATTAACACTTAAAATATATTTCCTAGCGGAGAACACTGCCTACCACATTACATGTCTTCACTGATGTGCGCAACAATTTGTGTTCAGTGAATGCTGACTTACAAAGTGTAGGACCGTAGTACCTATATGGATTTTCCAAAAATGAACTCCATCCATCTTTTGTATCACGTATATATGTACATGGTCTGGTAAAAAAAATAGCCTTTATTTTAAAATTTCGTGAGTTACGTATGTTCGATTTTCGCATTTTTTTTCTGTTACGTTAGTACACATGTCTGTTAAATATGTTGGCAATATTAGCCATTTTGGATTGTCAGTTTGTTTTTAAAGATAAAAAGGTTAGTCGTGTCTTGGTGTGCTCTTCGATTTTTTACTAAATTTTGAGCAAAAACAACGTTGCGTGGACATCGCTCAGGAGCTGTTGAACATCGTCAACGACGAGTGGCGAATCATACGTGTATGCCCATGACATTCAAAACAACAGCCGAATCATCCCAATGGATGCGTCCAGAAGGCCAAGATCGAAAGAAGCACGTCAAGTTCGGACAAATGTGACGGTTTGCTCACTGATTTCTTCGACTGCAATAGCGTGGTGCAGCATGAATTCTTGCCACAAGGTCGTACGGTCAATAAGGAATACTATCTGGAAGTTATGCGCCGTTTGCGCGAAGCAGTTTGTCAGAAACGCATAGAATTGTGAAAAAAATAATCATAGATTTGGCACCATCATAACGCACCAGCTCACACATCGAAGCTTGTGCGTGAGTTTTTGGCCAAAAGCAAAACCGTTATCGTGCCTCAACCACCGTATTCACCGGATTTGACCCCAGCTGACTTTTTCTTCTTCCCAAAAATGAAGTCACCGATAAAGGGAAAACGTTCTGCAACGATTGAGGAGATAAACAAAAAATCAAAACAGGAGCTGTTGGTGATACTAAAAAGCGCGTTTCAGAAGTGTTTTGGGGATGGGAAAGAACGCTGGTGTATTATATCTGAGGGGGATTACTTTGAAGGGGACAAGATTAACTATCTTGATGGATAAATAAATACTTTGGAAAAAAATTTACAACAATTGTTATTTTTTGATCAGCCTTCGTTTGTATTTTATTTTAATTTTATTTTTTAGTTTTTTTATGTTTTAGTTGTAAATCAAACTGCGTTGCAAAAATTTCAATTAACAAAATTGGTGCTAAAAGTAAGAATACGTAGACAGAATTATGGAAGAGGCAAGATATATAAAATATTTAGAGCAAAAAAGAAAACATCGCAATAAACAGGAAATGTCACATATTAATACAACATTCAAAGAAATTAATTGTTCATTATTTTCAATTTTCAGATTTTTAATCCTATCTTTTTATAATATAATATGTGTAATTGTTCGAGCTTAAGGTATTTTTTGGAATTTTTAGTTTTTTTGGTTTTTAATTATCTGGCAATATTTCGCTTTCCTTTGGATAGCTTCTAGCCAAAGTATATTTATTTAATTGAAATTAACCTTAAGCTCAAACAATTACCCATATAAAGAAGGAAAAAACGGTTTTTATAATAGTTATTTTTTTTTACCTTGGACCAGAACTCAGGAGATGACCTACACATATGGAGTGCATTGTAGCAGAACTAGGAAAACAGGTTATGAGGAGGGGGAAGGAGGGAGTAGTGTTTGTGAACATTTGACTTGAACTTTTCAACGTTACAACAGACAGGAAATACGTCTGCCGACAGCTTATTCCACAGGCTAAGCGTAATTTGCAGTACGATTCCCCGGGCATTCAACTACAAATGGATGAGCTCCGGACGATGAACGCATGCTACGTAAAGATGTGCGTGTTTCGGGAACAAGATAATCGTCAGAGCAAAATCTATTCTAGTAACGATAGAACAGAGTACACCTACACTGCGTCAATGCTCCTGTGAATCGGTGACCCTACTGTCACCGATAAGCTTCTTCGCCCACTCCTGCACATGGTCGAGTAACAAACATGACAGTTGTATTCCATTTTCGGTCGGATATAGATGGTATAAATAGTAGGGAGTGAAGTGTTTCTTGCACCGTTTCAAAAACCCGAGGCAGTCGAATGCTTCCTTAGAGACATGAAAGATGTGTTCAATCCAGCGAACATCATCTCCACTTCAAGAACATCAAGAGCATCCGATTCCTCAATATTTATGCCATTTGATTTCTCATCTTTCTTTTTAACTTTAATTTATTTACTTGAAAATCTTTGTTTATCTGGAAATCCAACAAAAAATTATTAAGGTACTAAATTTTAAGAATCCTGTTGATTTTGCTTATAAGTAAGATAATTGTTGATTTTTCGCTTGCCTTAAATCGGCTAGTACTTTTACCTGCTTTGATTAAGACATTTAGCTGCCCCTACCAACTAATAAAAAGGAAGAGCGAATTAAAATTCAAGCGAAACAAAATTCGCCAAGAGCGACACGTTTGATCGAAGGAAGAAAAAAACGATTATATGAAATATTCGACCAAAGTTGCAACCAGAGAACTTAAAAATCATGGTTTTTCTTGATTTTATTCAGCACAAAAGTTGTCGTTCATTTTAAAAAATAAGAAAACATTCAATGATGATTAAAAATCATTTTCATTCTTACGCACACATCAAATTTTGATTATGAGCAGAATGAATAAAATCATTTTATGAGCAAGTTCGCACAGAGATTGCAGTAAATGCATCGTGTCCAAACGCTGATGTTCGAACGACTGTGTGGCTTGAGCAATATGATATACGAACAATGCAAAGAACATGGACAAGTTTGATCATTTGCAAAAAGGCTTGCCCTTTTTTTTTTTTTGTTTTTTATTGTTAAATATGTGTCCGTTTAACGGACCAAATTTTGTTGAATTGCATACTCCGAAATACACGTGCAAATATGGCAGACGATAAAAGTGTTATTACGAGTATAAGCCATTGTAAAAGAGAACAAATAAAAAAACAAACAAAAAATAATAAATATTATTTGTAATGTCAAACTGTAATATTTTCTATATAATTTGGTATTTTGCTATAGACAACACGAATAGGCATCAAAAACCAATGCAAATTAAAAAAAGCTTATATTTGTTGATATGAATGAACTAACTCATACACAATGATTTCTTGCTTTTTTTTACCTCAATGTCTATAAAAATTTTGACAGAGTGGAAAAGACAAGCGCACAAGTTGACCATCAAACTTCACCTATGATAAATATAAGCAAGTGTTCAACCTGCATGTCATTCGATTGGCTTCAAATGAATAACATATAAAAAAGTTCGACCAAGTTTGATTATTTCATTCATTACCACTTTAAAGAAGATTATTTTTATGAGTCAGCCAATATGTACAACAATGGGGTATATTATGTTTGGTTGCTTTAAAATGATTGAGAGTGTATGGGAAATTTTATAATTTGCAAATAAAAGACAAGCTTTTGTGTCTGTGTTATTGTTGAACGATCGTTTAATCAACAAGTGAAGTTCTCTGGTTGCAATGCAAATAATTGACAACTCCAGTCAGAGCTACAAAAGCCGAAAAATAAACACATATGTACTCGTGTGTATGGATTACTACTATTGTGGACAGATTACTCGTTAAATAAAAATTTGGTGAGAGTTTGAAATAATTTATAATTATTTCCTTACGGCCTTATTTATTTTGATCTATAAACTTTTGGTTTCAAATTTTTTTGCTGCTTTTTTTTTTTAAATTTTCTTGTTAATTCCATCATAATTCTAATTTGGTCTGAATATCAATACCATAGTAAATTGGTAGACAAACATTTTGCCCTGTGTGCACCTTATCGGCCTTATTTATAATTTTTTTTTTCATGCTTATTAAGCAAATTTTCTATAGAAGTCAGTGTAATAACAGCTTAATAAACATGAACATTTTTTTTATAAATAAGGCAGTTAAACTTCAATATAAATTGATTTTATATTTTGTGTTGTTATTTGAAAAATTTGCTGTGTTTTGTTATCGACGTAAATTAAAAAAAAAAATCCTATCACTTTTATTTTTGTATAATAAAAGTCCTGCACAGAACTGAGACAAATTAGAAATTCGAATTGTCTTAAAAGCAAAACGGTTATACTTTGCGAGTGTCTACTGTATTCATTTGGAATAATTTTCAAAGCTCTACACTGAATTGTTTTGCACTGAAATCAACCCGATTTGTTGTAACGCTTTTCAGAAATTGCTGCAAAATAATGATTTAAAATGATGATCTATACTCTGGATCTAAAAAGCAGATAAAAAGTACGAATTTTTAAATACCTTTCGACTCAATTGAATGCTTTTCTACTCATAACTATAAAAATTAACCTTTTGTAGCTTTCGGAACATATATTTAATAATACGTATTCTTAGAAAACATCATTGTTCGAAAACTTTCTAATTCAATCAATTATAACAACGACTCATAAAACACAACTTCAATAATTTGCTTTTGATCAGCGAACAACTGATAAATAAAAATCTCACCAATTCTTTTAATCATTTAAAAGAAAAACAAACTAACTACCGAGAAAAAAAATCCAAATTCAAGCACGAATTTCAATATTTTATACGATTAGTTTTAACTATTAAATAATTGAAGTACATATGTACTCGTATTTATGAATAAACACTCATACATTAAATTAACAAGTTCAGATTCAAACACCAACGTAATAAATACAACATGCAGCAATCATATTTCTTACCTCAACAGTGCCTTCGGGAATACAATTCTCTGACAATTCACAAGCAACGGTCTTCGTTGCTTAGTTGGACGTTTTGTCGATCATGATCGCACTTAAGAAAAACAATTTAAAAGAACCAATGAAAGAAAGAAAGTAGCCAAATTGGGCGGTATGGCTTAAAATATTTGAAAAAGTTGAGACAAAAAAAAAAAAAAAAAACGGATAATGGTTGTTTAAAGTTAAAAACCCCATAATTAAAAGAAAACATGAGAATAAAAGTACTTTATTGCTATCAAATAAATATTCTAACGAGTTCAATTTCAATGAATTTTATTCTAAAGTACATTCAGATATGTATGTACGAGTACACACATATATTTGCAGAAGGTGATTTTTTAAATGTTGATTTAATTATTTTAGAGCAACAATGATGATTCACAGGGTACAAGGCAATTTTACCAGGGAGTGCCACTACTACAATAAATACAAGATGTCCTCCGGGAAGGTGTTCTACTTGTAGTAATTCCATTATAATCCTGGTTGTATGCGATGTGGCACCGCCTTGTTGATGCCACATTTTAATCAAGCCCAAAGCATGTATTGCGGCACTGCACAGTTTTCAATCATATCACGATATCGCTCGCCATTCACAGTTATCGTTACGCCGTTTTCATAAAAAAAAGTAAAGTTCAAAGATTCCTTTTGACCAAATTGCACACCAGACTGCCACTTTTTATGGAGCCAAAGGTGACTGATGAATAATCTGAGAGTTTTCCATTGCCCAGAATCGACTATTCTGTTATTCACATATCCATTCAAATGAAAATATGCCTCATCACTCAGTATGCTTTTTACATTAAAATCGGGGTTCTAATGGGCGAGCTGCAACAGCCTATTGGCATATGTATGGCGTCGTAAATAGTCTTATGGAAGAAGATCTTGCGTCAGCTGAATCTTAAATGGAAACAAATGCAAATCCTTGTGCAAAATTTTGGCCAAAGTTGTTCTTTGAAAACCAAGCTCCTGAGTACAGGCGTCAAATTGATGTTGAGCAGTAATGTTTTTAGCCGATCTTGCAGTACGTTGTGGTCCATGCTTGGACCTATCACCTACAGACCCTCTTTCAACGAAATGACTCACTAAACGATAAATAGTGCGTTCTGTTGGTACGCTATTTCTCCCAAAAATTTCACGTAACTTTCTCATCGTCACAGTAATCGATGATTATTTTATTTTTTTTTTGATGTTGATAAAACGTTTGGACGATTAAAAAAACTAACGTGGGGTTATCGCATCTTTTTCCCATAACATTTGTCACTTCACGACTGGCAAATATGAACTGTCAAGACTAATGTTTACCAAAATGGCGGCAACGACGAAATCATCTCATAAACAAATGCCAATTTTGATGACCTTGACAAATCATATTTTTCGGAGGGACTAAACAATTTTGGAGAAATGTTGGATTAAGTGTATAGAAATGAAAGGAGACTGTGTTGAATAATAAAATAACTTTTATTGCTTGTCAAAAATATTTTTATGGTGAACCATAATGTGTTTTACACTTGCGAGTATAGGAAATCGAGCTTTTGGCTATCAATGGTTTACTCTAGTTACGCGTGGTTTCCATAGGACATCACTATTTGCCACCCACATCATGCTACATTGGATGTTCTGCACCATCGATTTGAGCATATAATCTTCTGACGTTGAGGTCATACTAACTGATCACGCTGTTGACTTTTTCTTATAGGGTTTCTTAACTTACAGATCTGTGCGAATGGACTCGCTTCAAATCCAACATAACTCATGCACTCTGTCAAAAGAAGTCTTACTTTTACGCTTATAGAATTTTGGAGGCCGGTCATTCTGCTCGGCAGACATATGAACTAATCGAGTGGCCTTTTAGACGAATATTTCTATGATCTCATGCATACACTTTGCCTCATTTAAATGTAAATTTAGGAAGTGCTTCACGTTTGTTAAGAAATAGTTAATAAAAATATATGCTCGTTGAAATCAGGTACTATGTACACCTATTGTATGTCATTTGTCATAGAATACAAAAATTTTGCTGATTAAAAATTCGAATCCCTAAAAATGTTTCCCTGTTTAATAAAACTCACAAAAATACTCGTAAATAACATTTAAAAATAAATAAAATAAATTGTACAGCCATCACTCCATATATTAAAACACATTTACTCTTTTTTTATAATTTTGATAAATAGACATACATACAAACACATACAAAAATGCTTACATACATACATACGTTTACAGTATTTGATTAAAATTCAAAAATTGTTTTGCGGCAAAAAATAAATACAAGTAAATAGGAAAAGGTATATAAAAAAGTCACAGTGGAAGATTGATCAAATAAAAGATGGCAGCAAAGAAAGAGGTAGTCGAAAAGGGTAGTGTTCATAATGATAATAAAAAATAAAGTTATAAAACACCATTAAGACCATACATGTCGATTTCATATACCGGTATCTTGGTTGTCTCTATTAAATCATTAGACACGTTTTAAATTAAGGCACGCATGCGCAAACGTTTCGGGCAACTCATTCGATGGAAATTGAAATTCAGACAATAATTATAATAAACACACGAATGCACACACGTATAAACATATTTTTAAATTGAATTTTAAACATTCATTTAAGAATAATTTGCTTTTCACATCTGTATTGTCAAAATAAATTTTTTTTTTTCTAATTTTTGCTTCTTAATTATGTTTTTGAAGTTTTGAAAATTGAGAGATCTTAGATCCCACAGAAAATTATTTAATGACAAATATGAAGATCGCCTACAATAGTATCGCTATAATATAATAATGAAAAGGCCAATAGTGAGGATGATACAAGAATGGATGACATAGTTGTGCAAATTCGGAATTAAAGTAAGTCTGAGACCAGTAGCATTTTTTTTTTGTTTAACTTGGACCAGTACTTAGGGGATGACCCCTACATATGCAGTGTATTGTACCAGAACTAGGAACATAGGTTATGAGGAGGGGGAAAGAGGGAGTAGTGTTTGTGAACATTTGACTTGAACTTTCCAACGTTATAACAGTCAGGAAACACGTATGCAGGCAACTTATTCCATAGACGAATCGTACGGCTGAAAAACGAATTCTCTCTGTAATGCGTAGTACGATTCCCCGGGCAATCGACCACAAATGGATGAGCTCTAGACGATGAGCGCGTGCTACGTAAAAATGTGCGAGTTTCGGGAACAAGATCCCTAATCTCGTCAGAGCAAAATCCATTTTAGTAACGATAGAACAGAGTAACGCACCCCACACTGCGTCGATGCTCCAGTGAGTCAATAGAGTTGGATACCCTATTGTCACCAATAAGCTTCTTCGCCCTCTCCTGCACACAATCGAGTAACCCCAAAATAGACTTTGAGGCACCGGCCCAAACATGAGAGTTGTATTCCATTTTCGGTCGGATGTAGCTGGTATAAATAGTAAGGAGGTCGGATGGAGTGAAGTACATCTTACACCGTTTCAAAAAACCGAGGCACTTGAATGCTTCTTTAGAGACATGAAAAATGTGTTCTGTCCAGCGAACGTCACACTGTATCTTCATTCCAAGGACTCCAAGAGCATCCGATTCCTCAATATTTATACCATCCATGAGTACAGATGCGGCAGCATTTGCGGTCGTTTGTTTGTGTGTTAATAAACAACACTGGGTCTTGCGAGCGTTGAAGGCAACCCTGTTTTTACGACCCCATTCGGAGATTAATAGAAGATCACTATTCAGTGAATCATTCATATTACACCTCTTCGCAGCGATCTCTAACAGGCTGGGCCTATAACTAAAAGAGTACGAGTGACAAATGCTGCTGTCATCCGCGAAAGAGTGGATAGGGTTGGAAGTTTGATAGAGAAGGTCGTTGAGGAAAATAAGAAATAGGGTAGGAGAAAGAACGGAGCCTTGCGGTACCCCTGAATTAATCTTGAACTCGTTTGATGAGACCCCATCTATAACAACTCGTATAGTGCGGTCTCTGAGAAAGCTCGATATAAACCGAGAAAGGTCATCACCGACACCAAAAGCAGTAAGTTTTGGCATAATTTTTCGATCAGTGTTGTTTCGGGGGTTTCAGGTTTTATACGAATTATTGGATGCTGTCAGCTATCAAGTTTGTTTATTGAATGTAAATATAATTAGAAATATATTTTTATTTATTTTTTATTTATTTGTTAATGTATGCTATGGAGAAAAAAAAAAATTACAAAAATTTATAAAATAAATAGAAAAAAAAAAAATAGCTAATAGCTGATTGTTGCGATCAACTACTTTTGATTAGAGACATCACTGGATACAGAGAATCATTAAGATATATACGTTGATAAACAAAAACAACTGATTGTTCAGAGACAGAAGAATGCTTTACAAACGACAAGTGTATTATAGATTGCATATGTTGTAAATACAATATGAAATACTCGTAAGTAGGTGTATTCTTCTAGATCGCGGACACTTTCGGACTAATGAGAATAAAAATCGATTACTATCTGAATTTGGCAATTTTACTCAAAACTGCTTGAATGCAAAATACTAGACGTTAAAACGGAATAGCATTAAAAAAAGCAAAACATTTGCAGCTATCAGTTATTAAAAATACATATCTATAAAATGCCAAATAATAATTGCCTGTTTATTTATTTTATTCCTTAGTTTATGCCTATGGAGAATAACTCCTTACAGGCAGATACTATATATTGCTCCTTTATTGCAACATAGTCATATCTCAAAATATGAGCTTTTCGAGTTAACAATGTAGAATTGTTAACAGTACTACCTTTTATATTGTGCCAAAAATTTATTCAAATTACTTTTAAACTGTTTCCTTTAGAAGATATTTTCTAAAGAAATTTTCTAAGACTTGTATGGAAGATAAAAATTTGAAATGTGTTTTTCTCGAAACGAGCTTTTTTGAATTATGACTATGTTGCAATAAAGGAGCGATATGTACACGAATATGAGTTAAAAAAATAGAAAAAAATAGCTAATTACTGGAATCACAAAAACATATAAGCAATAGAAAAAATTTTTAATTACTGGAATTTAATACTGAGATAATACTACGCTTATCAAAATTTAAGTTCATCGAAAAGTCAATAACGTGGTACAGTTCATTGAAACAGCAACATAATCTACGGAAGGGATCTGCATTCGCATAATTCTGACGGTAATAAAGCACTGACAAAGGTTGATATTGACGAAGACTACGCTGGGGAACATCAAAATTTAGTTTGGACACCAGATACTCCGAGCAGATATTGCCGTTAATCAATTTGAAGACAAAAATGACATTTAACATTTTTCTGCGACTTGTCAAAGAAGGCAGCTTTATTTGTTGCAGTCTGAACTCATAGGATGGTAAGTTGGCTACAGTGTTCGGGTAGATATTGCGCAGGATGAAAAGAAGGAATTGTTTTTGGATAGACTCCTCAATTCGATCTCTATGAACATTATAAAAAGGGTCCCATATAATCGAGCCATATTCCAGTATTGGCCTGACTAAAGATGTATACAATTGCTTCACAACAGTGGAGTCAGCAAATTCTTTAGACCAGCGCTTTACAAAGCCAAGCACCCCCCTTGCTTTACTTGAGCAAAAGCTAATGTGTTGGTTGAATGTAAGTTTTCTATCAAATAAAACACCCAGATCCAGAAATTCTTCAGCTGTGTCTAATACATGGCCACCAAGCCTAAGATGCCCATGAGGGTTAGATTTTCTTGAGAAGTGCATATGCTTGCACTTGCTGAAATTTAACTTTAAAAGGTTTTGCTTAGAACAATTAAAGAAATTGTCCAAATCCAGTTGGAGGCAGTTTTGATTCCAGAGCCCACATGTTGAAAAAATTGTTACATCGTCTGCATATTATTAGAATATTGAAAAATTTCATGACAGATGGTAGATCATTGATGAACAATATAAAAAGAATTGGTCCTAGATGGCTTCCTTGCGGTACTCCAGAGTTTACAGGTATAGATTTAGATATATAATTATTGAAACGTACACGTTGTTGACGACCAACAAGACATGATTTGATCCAATTTACAGTAGATTTAGAGAACCCCAAACCATCAAGTTTTTTAAGTAAAAGAACGTAGTCAACACTGTCAAAGGCTTTACTGAAATCTGTATAGATAACATCAGTACTCTGACCTTTATAAAAACCGTCATTTATCGTTGAAGTAAGGTGTAATAGATTTGTAGTAGTTGAACGCCCTTTACAAAATCCAAACTGATATGGTGTCAAAAGCGATTGTGTTTGATGACAAATGGACTGGGTCAAGCATTGCTCGAAAAGTTTAGGAATAGCACTAAGCTTTGCAATTCCTCTGTAATTGTTAATATCAGATTTGTATCCCGACTTAAAAACTGGAATGATATATGACTCCTTCCACACTTTTGGACAATATCCCATCTTTATTGAAGTGTTAAACAATATAGTTAACGAGTACGCCAAATTCTGCGCACAGTGTTTTAAAATACAATTCGGAACGCCATCAGGCCCACTAGTTACAGATGGCTTGAGTTTATTAATGTAATATGTAACCTCAGAAGTAGTAATATAGTCAAATGATATGACTGTAGATGATGCGAAGAAAAATAAGGGTGTTGTGATGCATAAATTAATTAAAATAATTTTAAATGTTTTTTTAATCGTTACTGAACATTTTATATGATTTTTACTTACATTTTTTTTAAATCTTAAAACTTCTGCGTCAACAAAAAAACAACTGAAAAAACCCGATCGTAATGCAGAAAGCATACAATCGAAAGAAACTGAGCGGAATCGAAACGTAGAATATCCAAGTTGCCAGACGGAGAAAATTTCGATCCGAATTGAAACGCAGAATAGCCCCCATTATTTCTATTTAGTGGTATTTATTACATAAGGTTAATGGGCAAGACGTATTCATGGCACAATGTTAACGCTCTTATTTAAGTTACTTACTACAGCGTAAAATCAAAGCGTTAAATTACGTTTCGCTTTACGCCGTAATTTAGGTTGGACTGATACATATCTATCGCATATCTATTTTTTAAAGCATTGCGAACGATGAACATGAAATTTGTCTTCTTTAATATCTAGTCATAACATTTAATGTTATTATTTATGTACTAAATACATGATTGTATGAGTAAATATGTAGTACATATTTATATTACCATACCATAAAACTACGTCAAAAATAAAAAAAATATTAAATGTATTTTAGAAATCGTTTGTTAACTAATTTAATTCCAACACTAAATGCTGTGATATCGTTTGCTTTCGTCTTTCCGTGTTGATGTTGATAGGTGGAATGTATCACAATTTTTGCCATAAGTTTAAAGCTATATAGAGAAACTCCCAGGTAAAGAGCTCGGGCTTTCTAATCCCTCCTGTATGCAATTTCCCAGACAGACAATGGAAGATACGGCTTAACGAGTTGGTAGATCGAGTCCTTAAACAACTGATCTGGATCTGGAGAATGCTGTTCAAGCGCTGCATAGGCCTTATAAAAGTCAAGATTAATAAATAAAAATGTTAGGAATTTTTCGAGCTTTAGTTCAACGAAAATTCCTGACATTTTTATTTAACAATTATAAAGGTCAAAAAATGTATCAATAATATTAGAATATTTTCATGAAAAAATCGATATTTCCTCGATTTACTTACGATTTACACCGCCACGATTTTCAATAACAGAAAGCCAGTATTAAAATTTTTTGAAATCACTTTGGCTTCGATTTTTAGCTCTCTGTTTCGTTCCCCCAGGGGGTTGGTTCCCCGTTTTGTGACTTGGCGTGGACCGTCTCTCGAGTTAATTGGTTAAAATATAAAAAATATTTGAGTACTCATTGTACGGAAAACATTGCCTTGAGAACGCCTGAGGATATTGATGTGTCGATTAACGAATTTTCTGAAGACCTTAATCAAGCCGTACAACATGCTACCACTAGCCTTATAAGATCCAGAAATGTGAGCAACAGAAAATATTCTCCAGCTCAAAAGCAAGCTGCGGGAGTGCATAACTCAATTAAGAAATCTGCTTGAAATCTAAAGAATGGCTTCCCTTAAAAATTATCTGGAAGGTCTTGATGGTACCCCTCAATCCGACTATTCTCTATTGAAAGCGACAAAAGGTCCGAAAAGACCCGTAACCGTGACCCCGCGCCACCTTTGCGAACTTAAACGGGCGACTGGGCAAGAAGCGATGCTGAAAAGAGCATGGTGTATGTTAACCATTTAAGAAATGTTGGTACCACAAATGATACAACGAATGATTCAGCTAAACTACCGCCATATGCTGTTAGACCGCCTGTGCCTTTGAGAAAGTAAAGTAAACTTCGGAAAAGCTCCAGGTTTTTATAAAACTACTAGCAAAATGCTTGTACAGTTACCTCGTGTTGCTAGAAGAATTCTTCGTTTTATTTTTATTAACGCTATTTTCCGTCTGGAATATTATCCTGCAGAGTGGAAAGTGTCTATGGTTACTATGATACCTAAGCCAGGGAAGGATTCCACTAAAGTAGAATCATATAGACCAATAAGTCTACTGCCAACAATTTCAAAACTATTCGAAAAATTGTTAATGGCGAAGTTGACTCCAATATTGAATGATGTAGGATGTATCCATCAATTCGGTTTTCGGGCTAAACACAGCACCATAGAACAAACGCATAGACTTGTTACTGTTATAAGAAAGAATTTTGAGGACAAAAAGTATTGCTCAGCTCTATTTATTGATGTTTCCCAAGCTTTTAATAAAGTGTGACACGACGGCTTGATGCACATAATAAAGTTAAACTTGCCTGCAAACACTCACAAGATTCTGGAAAGCTACTTAGACGGCCGTAAATTTGTTATCAGAGAAGGCGATTTTATAAGCACCTTACAGTCAATCGAGGCAGGAGTTCCCCAAAGTAGCATTCTAGGATCTTCTTTATATTTGATTTACGCCTCAGACATGCCAACGAGATCCGGAATCCACACTTCAACTTTTGCAGATGACAGAGCATTCTGCAGCGTACATGAAAACCATCAAGTAGCTTCGCGAAATTTGCAGGAGTATATTTCAATATTAGAGAAATGGTTAAAACTTTGGAAAATTAAAGTTAATGAACAAAAGTGTACTCACGTTACATTCACACTGCGTAAACAAACATGTTCGGCTATCCACAATAACAATTCACCTATTCCGCAGTATAATGAAGTCAAGTACCTTGGTATTCATCTCGACCGTAGGTTATCGTGGAAGTCTTACATTGATGTGAAAGTTACTCAATTAAAGTTAAAAGTAGCGCAACTAAATTGTCTTATGGGCAGAAATTCTACATTGAAACTGGGTTGCATACTTTTGTTACATAACACAATTCTAAGGCCTATACGGAATTCAATTATAGGGAATCGTCTAGACATCTAACATTGAAAAAATGAAAGACGACAACATCAAATTCTGCGAACAATTACTGCAGTTCCATGATACGTAAAAAACTCACGAATTCATAACGATCTCTGTGTTCATCTTGTAAAAGACGAATTTTCAAAGTACGCAACAAGGTATATCAGTAAATTGGAACTTCATCCAAATCGTCTTGCACGCAATATACTTAATTTTGAAGGCCACTCTCGGTTGAGAAGAAGGGACACCCTTGCCACCATCAGAACGTTAAGTAGGTGATTTTACCGACATTTACCGTGCAAAATAAAACATTGTCTTGCATTTTCTGGACTTAATTAATTTTATGTATTTAATATTAAAATTTGAATACTTATTGTTAGTTCACTTTGTGAAGATTCAATAAATAAATGAATGAAGAAAAAAAAAATATTAGTCAAGAATAATATTTAAAAGAAAATGTCTGTTCATAGATAAAGCGAAAAAAGTTCATCGATTTGCTTAAAGCGATAGATGAAATGACCTTCAAGGTCATAATTGTCTGAAAGGAGATTTCAGTATATTTCCTCTAGCATTGGTGGATTCTTGCAGTTTCAAAAAATTGTAAGAGCTTTGTCTTTTTTTTCTCGTATTATTGCTTAAGACCCTGATCCACAGTCCTACATGATCATACGATTCATTCACAGAAAAATGTTATAAGAATCTGAGTGACTTCAAAAAATTGCTTCAAAATAATTGTGATAATTTATGTATTGTACACGTAGAGAAAAATTATTTTCAAATATTGTTGCTGCAATACTATTATAGTTTCCTTAATAATACATTGTTGTTGAAAACAGCGTATTCTCATTTTACGCATAGTGTATTTTACCATGAATATATTTTTATCTACCTAGCAACTACAAATGGTGAAATAGGGCGGAATGAAACAACATTGTTTATAAAAAGGGACGTGGCAATAGTAAGAGTTTTGAAAATATGGCGTAAAAAACTATTTATTGTAAGCTTCTGAATGCTTTGCAGAATAATTTTTCTCTAGCCATTCATTTTATTCTAGCCATTCCAAGACAGTCAATGGATTGAAAACAATAAATATTGGTCTCTATTTGTTTTTTTAGTGTATTAAATAAGATATATAAAAATAAAATCCAGAAGATATGGGGGGACATCCGCGAGGATTAGGAAAAAGTAAAAGGAATGCTAACAATTTTTAGATATGTATTACATTTCATACAAATGTGATAAAAACAAAGTTTTAAATAATAACTGCATATGTATATATATATATATATATATATATATATATATATATATATATATATATATATATATATATATATATATATATATATATATATATATATATATATATATATATATATATATATATATATATATATATATATATATATATATATATAATGTATATGTGTGCACATACATATGTATGCATTTTTTCGTACAGCTAATAACAATCAGGAACCAATATGTGAACAAAATTCTTATCAAGGTCAAAATGTTATGAAGAATAATTTTTATTTATTTTGAACATACATTTATATGGGCATATTCATAAAAATTTAAATGAATGTGAAATGTGTTTTAATTCAAAATTTTCATACAAGATTTTACTAAAATTCATTTCAAATATATTATAATTTTTTAAGAATATGCACATATTGTGTATGTTCATAAATTGCATTTATATTTAATGCAATAAAATATAATAAACCGTTTGTATTATACAAATAATCAAGGGATAATTATTTTTTTGCTTTCATAATAATATGGTTGATAATAATAGCAACATGATTCAATGAGATTTTATTATGGTAGGAAAATACTAATAGGACTCTATCGCGATATTAATATGGTTACAAATAACAATTGTGTTGCAAGTCTTAACAATACATTGTGTCACTAAGTTGTCAATGTTTTAAAATTATAATGTTTGATATTGCCATACAATATCTATTGATGTGGCCAACCATATAGTTCCACAATAGTATGTTACCCACAGAATATTAACATCTCAACCACAGTCAAAAGTCGTGGTTAAATTTTAAAACTTTGTGACCTACATTATAAACAATTTTGGTATTAATATGAAATTTATTCTAAAAAAAATTGAATTTAAAATCAAAAAGTATTAAACACAGACAAAAAAAGTATTAAACATAAAAAAATTAAGTTAAATACTTTTTCGTCATTAACCAGTTTGGTTTTAAAATTACACCAAAATTTTTTACTGTGTAATAAAATCATCTTTATTAGCTGTATTATTTTCGTGTACATTTTTTCAATTTATTTCACTAGGCGCCTTCTCTCATCAAATAAAAACCGTAATTCTATAAAAATTTGCAAAGTCTTTTCAATTCGCACGACTTAAAAAAAATTGCGTCGCACTTGCTTTTACCTTCTTATCCCATATTCGGCAGAAGGCACGATGGTGTACGCAGGGCTGGGCAAGTATTTGATATACATTTTTATGAGACCGAAATACAAAAAAGTATTTGTATTTTTATACCCTTCACAAAAATGTAAAGGGTATATATAAGTTCGTGATTCCGCTTGTAGTTTCTACAATTTTAGTTTCCGATCAAATAAAGTATACATATTCAAAACCAGCCTACACCGTCTCTGAGAAAACCATTAGAATCTAAAATACCCTTCACGATGGTATGATACTATACATATACGTGATATGTATAGTATATACTACAAATTTGAACTGAATATGCTCGGATATATATGGACCGATATCAGGGAAAATATATTTTTGCCTTGTAATCACCATTCAAAAAAAGAAATCTTTCATGGACATTTTCATGGAAAAGTTTGATTAAGCTATGTCTCGGTTATATATGAACCAATATCTGTATTTTAGTAACCTTCTTTTATAACGAGAATTTCTTTTCAGGTCGTATTTATGCGTTTAAAAGAGTTTGAATGTTTTCTCAAATATTCCAATTGAATTTGACTTCATTAAAGTGGTATTTGATATATGTACTTTTATTTAATGAAATTCTTCTAAAAAGAAAACAATAATAAAACCTATAAAATAATTTGTTTTAACAACTGTCTCATACGCAATCGAATTCATTAATAGAAATAATCATAAAATAAAATTTAAATACTCAAGAAAATAGCCAAATTAAAAAAAAGGACCAAAGTTTCATCTGAATCTAATCTCCTGCTTAAAAGATAATTCAATAGTGTTGAAGATGATGATGATCGTAACACTGTTTTATATTTTAACAATATGAAAAAGAACATAATTCATTTGATAACCCTCTTACATGTGCGTACGAGTATGTGTGTGTAAAAACCCTTAAGATCTTGGCAATAAGAAAACATTATGAATGCAATACACATACTACTCGTGCATCATGCAACAGGTTGCAGGATCTTGCTGGTGCTTATGGACGAATACTCAGATAAGCAATATGTCAACAGTTCATAGTTTAAGTTATAAATTTCATGAATAATTGTAATTAGGTATTTTAAGTATTTAACTGATCCGTTGCAGGTAAAAATTTGTAAATAAATTCGGGTTTTTTTTAAGTAGTATATTATATATTGTAATAGAGAAACAATAATTTGTGGTTAAGCCGTAACGATTTCTACATTCTCCAACTAAGAAACAGTCGATGTTAGAAAGAGGTAATTGTATACTCGTAAGTTATCAAAAATATGCATTTGTATACATAAATTTGACAGTTGCCGATCGAAACAACAATAACATGCAATTTTTAAATTAAATTTTTGGTTTCCAAAAGAACACGAAATATTGAAAACTACATTAAAAATTTTTTAAAGAACCAAAAAGGACCTTGATTGGAAGGAATTTATTGCAAATATTAAATTTTTGGTTTGTGCATATGTACATCGGGTTTTAGTTCAAGTTTTTCCTTTCTTAACTCTTTTCTTAAGAAGGATTTTTTACAATACAAATATGCTGTGATCAATAATTTTTGATTGAAGAAGACAAGAAAAATAATAATCATATTTTTAGCTGGACGACAACTAGCTGTTTCGTAGTCGCTACACTACTCATCAGCACACACTGGGACTTGAACTCAGGTCATGACGTATCATGATCTACTGCTTTAACTACTCAGCCACCGATTCAATTATTTTCTATCTATATTCATCTCATATTGGATCACATAAGCATTTTGTTAATTCCCCAAGTACTTAGCCCATAATGGGACTAAAAAATACCACAGAATCTTTAAATGTCTGTATTGGAAATGCCTATCCTATACAGGTGCTTAAGGAGGTATAATGAATTACCTATAAGTGCACCTGTCAGTGTTCTGAGGCTTTCCCTATCCAGTTTTAGAGCACATTCAGCCCTCTGCATCAGAGTTTAGACATTTTTTGGAATGCTCGAGACCAGCTGTCTCGTTCCAATGATGTTCAACGATGGACTCCGTCCATTTCTTCATCTACTCATTAAGGAGATTCTTTTTGAAGCCAAATGTTGGCGTGGGGACCATAAAAGTCCACTCTGCTCCTTTTTTGACGTATATGTCAGCCATCTCATTGCCATAGTGCCCTAGATCAGGATAACCTGGTTCTGGCTTGTCAGTTCATTTAGCCTGTTGTGACATTCCAGTACTAACCTAAACGTAAAGATACAACTGCTCAGGGCCTTTAGTATTGATTGGCCATCAGAGAATATTTTGATAAGCACTCCCTTGTGTCCTCTATCCGAGAGTATTTTCACTACTTCCTTTATTCCGCTTGGAAGATTGTGGTGTCTCTACTAAGTGATATATACCTATGTTTTGTTCCATCCACGTACCACTTTAGTGATCCATCCCACAGCCACCTTGGATTCGTGCCCCATTCTTCCTTTGTTGGGAAGATGATCCCAAACTTCTTTGTAAAGGAGTTAGTCGGATCTATAAGGTCACTTGTTTGAGACATATCGGTTACATCTCTGATTTTTTGTATGCAAGGCAAACCACTCTACTGGACACTGAGCAGTTTTTATTTAATTCCAACATTTTATATTCTGTGGTAATATAAAATGTTTTTTTTTTGCATTTCCGTGTTGTTACTCATATGCGCAACTCTAACGTCCACAAACACTACTCCCTATTTCCTCCTCCTCATAACATATTTTCCTAGTTCTAACATAATTCACTGCACATGTAGGGGTCATCCTCTACTGGTTCCAAAATGGGAATGGAAAAAACTTTTTTACGACGCATATTTTTTGTAGAGAGTTAAATAACTGGAGCATGAACAATTTGCTAACCGCCAAATGGTATGTTTAAGACAGTCATACTACAAATTTTATTCTATTTAAGACATGTGATAAATTCTGTAACATCTTCTCATAATAAATTGATGTAAGATGTACATCAGAGTTTCATCAATAATATAAAAACTAAAAAGTTATACAGGAAGTTTGGTGGCTAATCTATATTTTTATATATGACTATTTCTAAAAGTGGACCGAGTTAAATTGAATTCGTTGGTGGGTGTAGAAATTCCGCGACCAGGTCTCTGTCGATCTCCAAGCACTCCCGAAAACAGTGAACTGGTTGAAAGCGGTTTACGTTAAAATTCTGAAAGTCCCGAAAAGAGTAGTCTCACTTGGACTTCCAAGAGAGATTATTGATAAATTTAAAAAAAGGATCTGAAGTTCCATCCTTCTAAAATTCAAATCATTTAAGGTCTAAAAGAAAGTGGCTTTAATTTATTCGATGTTGGAACGTTTTCTTTCTGTAGATCCCTCTTGTTGGAGCGACGAGTCTCATTTTCACATGGCTTTTTACGATATTTAAGTGAGAAAGTATCAGAAGTATATATATGAATGTACGTGTACGTCCATCCGCAAATTTTATAAAACTTTTGTAAAAAATAGCAATTTAGACAGACACGTCTTTTTTACAATGTAAAAAAACGTGAAAACCTAATATGTAGATATTTTTGTAGATATTTTTTTCTGTAAACAAACTCTTGTTGCAGTTGAACGAGTTAAAATGCGCATGCGAACGGTAAGGATATTATTATTGCTCATAGCCAAAACTATTGTTGTAGTTAAAAGTTTTACATAAATATTATTACTGCAAACAACAATCTGTCAACAGTCGGAGATGCTAACAACAAAATTATAAAAATATAAAAAAGAATTCCATTATTGTGGAAAAGCTATTCTTAAAACGACAATGTCACAAAAACATATCAGGCTTATGTTTCTTCGCAAGACGAGAATATAAACGCTGGGCGAAAGTAAGTTCGAAGCGAAAAGTAGATGCGATAAGAGTATAATAGTATTCAGTGCTGTTTGTGCAAACTTTTTCGCGAAATAGTTTAAAAATGAAACAGCATCAGTTCAAAATAAACAATAGTTAAGAATGATAAAATAAAATGTACTAAACAGAAAATTAAATGCGAAAAGAAAATACGAAAACGCAATACAGGGTACCAATTCTTCGATTTTTCTTTCGCATCGCAATAGAGAGTAACCCCCCTGGTTGTCTGCAATGTGTTAATTTTTCTGAATTTTTTCTCATTTTATTTTTAATAGTAATAATCTTTTTAAAATACCCTTTAATAAAGGAATGAATAAAAAAGTAGCGGTTCAGAGAGATACAAATGATTTTAGAGACTAATCGAACAGAAATCATTGAAATAAAACATGAAATTGAGTTGATTTTGTAAGAAAAATTTACCTGACGTTATTTTCATAAAAGATTTTTTAAAAGTGCTAGAAAAAGGCAGGAACGTCTCATTTAAATCAAACTAAAACTCACCAACGCAAAAGGCATGAAATATGTTTTTTTTTGTTTCATATAAAAAAATCATCAATGAATTAGACATCCACACATCTGTACATACACACATGCAGACGGTAAAATTACACTAATCGGCGACAACATTATCGATTAATATATTTTCATTGACAAACGGTTAAATAGGAAAAAAACACGTATCAACAAAAATCTTTTAGTGGTGGAAGACGATCAGTTGCGTGGCCACTCTTTGGCTTTTCCAGTCCTGCCATTGACTTTTGTTGAATTTTAATTGATCTCTTTGATTTGTTGGGTTTTTGCGCGGACTCCTGTAGCTCAGGTATGCCGCAGTATGATTTTTGTCTTTTTCCTTTTTGTGCAGGAAGCAATTTTTTCTGTGTTTTATTCGTTTTAATTTGGGTGTCCTTTTTTCTACTTTCACTCCTAAAGATATATGCAACGTGAGGCGCCTAAGGGTTTCATTTTTTCCTTCTATTTTTTGGGTCACTCACTAAAGTGATAACAACTTTTAAATTTATGTTGTGATTTTCATATTTCTGTCCCTTGATAAGGTGTTCAAGTACGGGACAGTCTTGAGGTTCAAGGGATAATATTTTATTTGACGGATATTAAATATAAATTAAGAGTTCCCATGAAAATATGTATATCGGCGGAGTGTGTAACCAAAAACAACAGGTGATCGATTTTATTAATAAATATTTTTGGAGACAAGCAAACGTTGTGTGAGTGAAATATTTAATAGTGTTTAATTCAAAAAATGTGCATTTTGAATTTTGAACTAAAAAGGAAACAATTTAAGGACATCTTAGTAAGTTGGGGTGAGCCGTTTTACGACATAAATCATAAATTATGTCATATAACATCAACAGATTGTCAAAATCATATTAAGTTGTAAGCGAAATCCAGTAAATTTACAATTCCTTTAATTACATTTCCTCTTTAAAAACAATTTGATTCAGATGTTGGCCGCAACTGTGCTGCAGACTTTTTTCACCGAAACGGAAAAGCACGAAAAAAATAAAACAAACAAGTTTAAGGTTCAAGCGAATAATCTACAACCCACTTTCTTTATTTTTCTACTCTCTTAAATACTATTATTTTGCCTATTATTACATTTTGAAAATATAAGTATATTTAAAGTAAATGTTTGTGTGATAATTAATGTTGCATAAGTTCAATAAAGTTATTAAAATTATTTGGAACTAATGGTACATTTTGTTAACTGTTGAATTTTCATTAACTTGTGCAAAAAATTCTTTGGAAAATACATATGTATGCATAATACAGAATTATTAAAATTGCTTATTGAATAAAGATGTTAAATGTTACATTTTGCTGCATTTTCATTTTTGGACAAACAATTCTTTGGAAAAACATTAAATTCTTAGGAATGAATATTTTTGCAGCTAGGAAAAATAATTGGTAAAATTCTTAGTCTCAGGTCAGACACAGCAACTTTAGTTGGGCAATACTTGAATTTATAGAAGCTTTCGGTGAGGGGAATAAGAAGGGGAAAAGAATGGCCGATACTCGGCAATTCTCAGCAATTCCTAACTTTTCTCTCATGTGTGTATGTGTATATGCATATACAATGTAAATTGTATGAAATAAAAGGTAGAGAACGCTCAAGAACTGCCGAAAAAAGTTTTTGTGTGTGGACAAGAAAGCAATTCCAAAAAAAAATAATAATAATAAAAAGTTCGGCAATTAAAATCGCCCTGTCTGACCGTAGACTTAGTAAGTTAAAAAAACATGTCTATGTGTTTATCAATAGCAAGGGAATAGTGGGAGGCACTATAACACTGTAGCTGGTTCGTTCAATTCTAAATTACCAATTTTGTATTACTATTTTTGGTAGTGATACCAAAATGTCTTTAACTGAGTGTAAGATCAGACAGGCCGGCTTGCTTTTATGTTCACAGTCGAAAATTTTTTCGGCAATTCTTTGTTTTCTTTACCTTTTATTTTCTACAATTTACATTATATATGCACGTATATATTAAATTGCTGAGGACCGGCAATTATTTTTCCCTCCTTATTCCCCTCTCTGAAATCTTCTATAAAAACAAGAATTGCCCAACTCAAATGGCCCTATCTGATCTGGTCGCAAGTAATATAGCTGACTTATCTGAAATAGAAAATAAGCAGCTCACCAAAATGAATTCTGTCTCCAGCAATGTGACGTAGTCCCGCTTGCTGTAACTGAGTCTGGCCCGTGGTGCAATACCGCTCGCAACTACAATATTCTATTGACTGAAGGTGCTGCCAAACAATGCATGGTTAGCTCAAAAACTTCTTTGGGTCGCACAATATGATTATTTATTTATGATTAAAGCCTAACACAACACAAATGAAAGAGTTAGTAAAAAAAAAAACAGAAATTTACTCAAATACAGGCTTATTAAAGCTCAATTTATAATTAAAACTAGATAAAGTGAACTGTACTATTATGCTAAAAATGTGTATAACTTTTTTTAAATACGTCTACCAACGGTTTAAATTGGCTGAACGGGGATGAGTCCCGGGTGGGATCTGTTGCCCTTACAACAGGTACGGAACCAGTGATGATGGTTGACGAGTGAGTTGGTTTAAGGGCTAATGCTGCTAGTGGGCTTAAGTCTACCAACTCATTAAGCCTTGGCTTCCATTGAGTGCTGAGAAATTGCATACAGGAAGGATTAGAAGGCCTGAACTCTCCAACAAGAAGTTGCTCAGATGACTACAAACATATGGCAAAAATTGCTACCTGTGTGAGCCTGGTAAGCCACAAGGGGGCGCTGGTGAATCGTGAATAATTCACTCCGTGGAACTTTTCTATTATCAGATAAGGCCGTAAGGCAGGTGCTGATGTAAATCTTTTTCACAACTACAGCATGTTTATTCGCATTCTTCGTTTCCCTATGTGCACTCTATACGATAAACCTTTCGATCCACAGTGCAAAGGGGGACAAACGAGTTTACATGTAAATTTGTGTTTCACAACATCCAAGATGTTGTCTTCACTACGAACGCAATTGTAGAAATCACGCATATGCTGTTATGCTTTTCCGTACGAATATTTAAGCAAAAAAGTTGTTACAAGATTTATGATAGCGTTATTAAAAAATTAAAGAAAATTAAATTTATAAAATAATTTACAAGTGGTGAATTAAAATAATTAGCAACATAAAAGATGTACAACTTTGATTCCACCGTTTTTCCCCCCGAAATTCTACGCTATATTGTAAAAAAACTGCATATACCCATTCATGATTCGAAGTATTCTTGCTGCGTTTTACACGAATCAAGTAACGCCTTCAATTCTGTGTCTTCAAAAAACCTCTCTCTATCACCGCCAAGCTGGCCTTCGACCAAAATCAACGACTTTGAAGCGTTAAAACCACTCTCGGCACGTGCCTTCACTAATAGCCGCCTCAGCCCATAGCGTATTTGAGGATGATAGCGATGAGCGGATTTTTACATATTAAATCAGAAAATTTTAATTTCCTGCAAATTGCGAGAATTTGGTTCGTAAAACAAACGAAATAATTTGTGTTTAATTAACACAATTTTGTAATTAATATTACAAAAAAAAATATAAACATATTGTTAAATGCATTGCTTTTAATAATATTTATTAAACAGATTCCCCTGAAGAAGTCAACAAAGAATTGACGAAACGTTGAGAAAAAATGTAAATAAAATTGTTTTAATTTACATTGGAAAATTTAGGTCAAATTAGCTAAAGGAAGAACTAAGGTTCTCAAAAATATCGTAATTTGTGTTTTATTCAAAATCAACATCGGTCCTCAAAAGCATATGTTGTTATATAAAATTGTATGTGCAGTGCTGCCGCTTTAGTGCGAAAATTGAAGTTGCCTTATTGCTTCCGTGGGGAGGACTTTGGCGATTCCCAAAGCCGATTTTGGAGTTCTCAAAAACACAAAGCCGCTTCGCTAATCTGTTCGTAACTGGGTTTTCATGTACATCTGCATTCTTACCGCTGTATTACTACCTGTACTCCTGAAGCCGACTTTAGGAGTTCCACAAAAAACTCGGAAACACTTTACTAACCAGCACTGAACCGTGAAACCTGTATCTGAATTATTAACAGCCAGTCATTCGTTTTGGTACGAACTAAAAATTTAGTTTGAATAAAAAAAAGCACTCTTCGATATTGATTGTATTTTTGTGAATTAAGCGCTTCGCGTCATATTTTTTTAATATCGAAAAGTATAACGTACATCAAGTGCTCGGTCATTAAAAATAAATCTAATGGTGCTAAATCACACGATCTAGGGGCCAGTTCTGATCACCGAAAGGATCTGGAAACGCCTCATACAGCAAGTGTGACGTCATCGGACATCGTCTTGTTGAAACCACTAATTGGTCTTGTTGAAACAAATGTTATCCAATTTTGGCAGAAAGAACTGTTTCATCATGTCATGTCTAGTTTAGTCCAGGAATGCTGAACATCTTTAAATAACATGGCGAGGCATTCTAAACTAACCCTAAAATGGGTACATGCGCATAGGTCTAAAAATGGCGCTGACGCCTTAGTCAAAAAAAAGGCCAGCGGACAACCCTTATCAGCGTGTTGAAAAAGAATAAAACTCCACACGCTGGAACGTGCCAAAACAAAAATGGCTCACAGAGCCCACAAGCCTTATGTCATGGAACCTGTGGCCGTATACTAAATCTAAGAGAACGTGGGTGCTGTTAAAACCTCCCAAATCTCACCTGAGAGTGACTGTAGCAATCATCACTGGAAATTGCCCAATTGGGAACCATGCCGGGAGACTAGGCCTACCCTATAACGACTTCTGTAGAACTTGCCAAGACAAGTAAGATGAAGAGAGGATCCTTCATTTCCTCGGTACATCTTTGGCATTGGAGTATCATCGTCTAAGATACCTAAGCTATCATGTCTGGCCTCGGTTAAACCGACCGCGCTAGTCTCTTTCATAAGAAGCAGCGAATGGCTAGTACAGCAGTATGTTATGCCACACTAGGGAGTTCCCGCTTTTCTTTTCCATCCACGCCCATCCATTTCCTCCACATTATATTCCTCTAACTTCCATTCTTCACTTTACTACTCCACTTTTCAGGCAATCACAAAGGAAACGACTTCAGCACCCAAGTGAGCTGGAAAACCTAGGCTTTTTCAGGGTATCCAGAGGCCTGACTACCTAACCTATCATGTCACGATATCGTGCACCAACCCACTGCCCAGCAAACAAGAAAGTATATTTCAATTACTTCTGTGTTAAATCTATTCCAAGCAGTGGCACTTTATAAACGCATTTGTTTTTCAACAGCCACATGTGGGTTTTCAGAACTCCAAAAGCGTAAATTTTGGCGACAATCAAGGTGAAAATGTGTTTCATCGCTTAGGATGATTTTGCTCAAAAAATTAGCATCTATATAATGTTCAATAGTCTATTCAACGAACTCCCAGCGCTGTTCATGGTCACTAAGTGGAACCCTAAACGGTCAGCTGTTTTGGGTTGCCAACACTATACAAAGAGAGGCACATTACAATCCTTCGTTAATTTTGGGACACCCTTCCTATGCATTAACAGCCGGTAGTCTTTCGTACAATACTGCCAATATTACAGCTTTTGTGATAAAAAAAAATAATATAAAATAAAATTACTAAACCTCATTTAAAATATTATTGTTCTTTTTTAACTGTCAATTAAACAACAAAATATAATTTAACCGCAACAAAATTGATTTTGTTTTTAATTGACAGCTATTAACTTCAAATTACAATCCAAAAGAATGACGCGAAGAAAAAAAGACCGGAGGAGAATAATAGTTTCAAGCACTTAATTAAATTAAATTTTACCTCTTCAGTCAAGTGCAAAAGTGTGCGAATTGTATTTTAAAAATTCAATTCACAAATTCATTTTAACCAAATATACGAGTGCTTGTCTTCATACATACATAAATATTTAGATATTAACATGCATACATATGCATGCACATACGACATATGTACGTCTGTATGTGAATATTTTTTATTTGTAGTTGTTTTACAAGTTGTTGTTCATTGACACACAATAGAAGTGAACTGAAGTGAAAGATGTTCAAGTGTCATCATAATAAAATAAAAATTTGCCCAAAATAGCGATAAAATAATAGAAATAGCAACAAACGCAAAAAAGCAGTAAAAAATTTATGCCATCTAAAATAATGGACATGAACTGAAACGATAATAAATGAAACTTTATATGAACATGAACAGTTTCTATTACAGACATACATATGTATATACACATTTACTGGCGGTTTTCATACGTAAATATGGATGTACTCGTTCGTACGTGTTTTAGTTTCGTTCCCAGATGTCGAGTTTGCCATACAATTTGACATACAAATCAAAATATTGAATTGGATTAAAGTCAAATGGAGTGATTATGATGGAATGGTGGTGGTAGTGGTGAAGTCAATGTTGGCTTCAAAACACATTTAAATAAATACCAACTCATCTAAACCGTGCAATATAACCGCAACAGTGCTTAAAGCACGCGGTCGTAGTAAAAGGACTTTGAAGAACTGAACTTATTTACGGTTTCGAAAGATTGACAAACATTCCGTCAAGTTTCACGATAAAACGTAAAGATTAAAAAATGGTATTTATAGGTTGAACTAAATTATTTTTAGTCACATGAAACCTATTTATACATGTGTAGGCGAATTAAATAAAACAGGAAACGTTTTTCTAGTTCAACATCCAATTTTTAATTATCGTTTTTTCCAAAATGACATATGAAATATAACTCCATACATAAAATTCAAACTTATTATTTAGCTTATTATCTACATTCATATTTAATAAAAATAAAAAGGACAGGTATGTATAAAATGTAAATCGAATATTCCAGAAGAACAGTGCTAACGAATCAAATCAGTTATTCTAGAATATCCATATAAACATATGTGTATATATGTATTACATACTACTACACATGTATGTAGAAATAAGTAAAATTTACATATTCGGCACGGCAAAGTATTTAATATCTTCCTAGACACAGAATTAGGAGTTAAATTTCCTTTTTTTCGAGTTTAAAGTTCGAATCCTTGTAAATATAAACTTTTCGACTAACCAACGACGTGTCGGCTTCAAGCCAACTATCGAACTCAATACTCAAGGAGGCTGTGGCAATAAAATATTTTTATATTCATAAATATATGAGTGTTAGGCACAGTTTACAACATTGTGGCAGCTTATCAACAGCGTTGTCAACTTTAAAATTTCAAAACGCACCAAAATAGGAAAAAAGCGCGTTATTTCAACAAAAAATCACCAAGTTTAGAATTTTTATTTTCATTTAAAAAAAAACCCTTTTTCATTATAAAAGTTATAATATTTTCTTCAAGCGGCTATTATCAAACTGACTCTGATAGCACCGGCTGATGGTATGCTATCAAATTTATTCAATAAAAGAACTCGTGTTTATCAAACTTAGCCTTTAGTGCGATTCTGGAACTTGCATTACGGCAATGCACAATACAATAATTATAACGATATTTTATCAAATTTGTTATTCAGCAAGATTACTTAATTATATTTGCTGTCAACCGAAATCAGCTATTCGTTTTATTGCCAATTCGTCGTTAAAATTATATTGCAGAAACATACAATCATTACTGGATGAAATATGTTGATAAAATTTATGATTATCGGATCATTAATAGTTAGAGAATCACACTACAAGCCATCAAATGTTATTAGTAGGAATTCTATCAAACATAGTGTAAATTTCATATCTGTTTTCATAAGCGAACAATAAAAATCAGTTGGCTACACTGGGTGTCTTTTAAAGAATTTATTGACATATACGAAAATTTGCCAGAATTGTAAGAACTAAAAGCCGAAGATTTCTGCAGTTTGAGGGAAAGAATTTTGAAACAATTAAATAATTTTATTAATAATCGCTTGGTGATGTATCAACTACCAAAGCAGTAACTAATTCACGCGTCATCATAAATATGGACTTCACTATTCAGTGTCTGCCTTTATTGTAATATTTCAGAAACACTCTCTGATATGGTACGTTTTCCGCATTGTTACTCCGAGTTCTGATTGTGATCCACAAAACGATGTTTAAAATTTTGTACACTTAAATAAACTTTTTTCTTACAAACATTAAAACAAAAAATCAAGTTGAACTTGATTCGATGCGACCGAAATTTAAAAAAACTATCCGAAAATGTAAAAAAGGCGCACCACGCAACCACTAAAGAATTTTTCGCACAAAAAACTTTAAAAATCACAAAAAAACGGTGCGAAACGCATCCAGTTGACAACGCTGCTTACCAGTTCATTTCAAGTAATGTCAGTTAAAGCCCTGATTCACTATCCTACACGATCGTACGATTCATTCACAGGAAACTGTTCCATGTGATATCATCTGCTAGAATGATCATGATAGGAAACCAATTTTGCCTTGATCATCATCATAAAGTGCTAAAGAAAATAGCACCCAGTAATAAAAATAACTAATATAGTTTGACATTCTTAAGTACTGAACTTTAGCATGACACACTCTTTAAAAATATGTTTCTTAACTGTCTATATGTCGACATTTCTTAGGAGCTACCCTAATCATCAGTAGACTTTGGAAATTTTTGAAAGATGTTCTCAAATAACTTTTTGATTGGTATCAACATTAGAAGCTAATATAGTGAATAAAACTCAATTGTTTAATAAAAACTTTATGTCAATTATTACGTTTTTATTTAAGTTTGAAAATATAAGTCTGCTAACAGACACCCTACTACATATTTTGCTATCCATGCTGTGTACACGTTTTTTTTCACAGTTGTCTTTATATCGCACCCTAAATACAAAAGGGTCACAACTCGGAATACTAAAATTTTCAGCAGACAAAAATCTGTTTATGTAAAAATGATTGTAATATTTAAAGAAAATATTATTCCATTATGAAAAAATTCAATATTGAAGAAGGTTTAGCTATAACTTTTATATTTATATTTTTATATTATATTTATATATAATTTTATATTATGCTTGTGAAAAGATAAAAAACTAGTTGTCCCCCAGCTAAAGATTTGATTATTATTTTTCTTGTCTTCTTCAATCAAAAATTAAGGCCGTGTCAGATAAAACTTTGGCTTCGCTTTGCGTTGCAAATTCGCTTTGACATCTAAGACAAAATAAATATACTTATATGAAACATGTCACATAAAGCACTTTTAACGCTACGCGAAGCGAAAAGCTCGGCAACTCTCATCTCTTTACGCGTTGAGGTTTTTTCTAATAGCTTTATGCAGTAAGAAAACAATTAGAACCAAACACAGTTCGTCTAATAATGTTTCTAACTTCTGTTATCATCAGATATGATTAAATGTAAAAAATTAACAACAATTTTTTAGATAAATAAACTAATCGTGAGCGTTGCCAAAGTTTTTATTATGACATACACCTTTTGCTTTGCGCCTTTCTGCTAAAGTTTTAAACTTCACGCAAAGCGACAAAGTTTTATCTGACACGGCCTTTATTGATCACAGCATATTTATATTGTCAAAAATCCCTCTTAAGAAAAAAACTGAAGAAAGTAAAAACTTTAACTAAAACCCGATGTACATATGTATGTACAAACCAAAAATTTAATTTAAGAAACTGACTTTTATGGAAAAAAGTCAGTTTTGGAAGAGTGTCTGTTTGGAGTTGTGACCCTTTTGTATTTAGGGTGCGATATGTTCATTATTAATTTCTTTCAATGTAATGTCTGGCAGTATCGAAATTGTATGCACTCGACACTGATCAGTTTGAACTAGATTAACTCCAACATTTTAAGTGCTGCGTTAATGTTTATTTTTGTCCTTCTGTGTTGCTACAGAAACGTTCAATTCAAACGTCCACAAACACTACTCCATTCATAACTTATTTTCCTAGTTCTAGTACAATGCACTGCATATGTAGGGGTCATCCCCTACTGATCCAAGATAAAAACAAGTAAGAGTGTGGTATATTCAGCTATGCCGAATCTCGATAGTCACATTAATAGTCACATTAATATATAGTATATATTACAAATTTGAACTAAATAAAACACAAAAAAATTTTAAGAAAATCGAATAGTATAAACAGTGAGAAAAATTTATTTAAAATATTAAATCCCGAAAATCACATCCAAGCCAACTGCTCACAATTTTATTCTATTTTTTTATATTAGATAGTAGACAGAAAAAGAAAAACAATGCAAAAAAATTATTCTGTTAGGACTAATATTGAAAAAGTTATGAGTATTTATTAGGGCACGGTTTTCTCATAATTCGGCTTTTTTTTTAAACGCGATATCTCTGAAATCATAAAACAAAAAAATCTGAAATTTTTCAAAATGTGCTGTTCAAAAGGGACATCAATACAATAAAAAAATAAAGCAAATCAATAAAATTTTTTTTCCTAACTGTCCGATTTGACTTGATAGGGTCGGAAAATTGTATAAATTACAAACGGAATCACAAACTTATATACAGTAATCTTCGCTTAATTACCTCACTAAAGTTGCTGTATTTTTTGGGTAATTGAGCGAATAAGGTATTAAAGCGGAGACGTTTAATTACCTCATAGAGGTAATTATGCGAAGATACTTAAGTACCTTTAAATCAAAGTCGTTACATACGTCAAAATAAAAATTAACGCAAACGAAGTTTTCAAAATAAAATATTTTATTCAGTAAAAACAAACAAAAACTAATTCATTATCACAAAAATATTACACACATAAGTATATAGAAAAAAATATTAGGAGTATATGCATGTATGTATGTATATAATAAAAGCGTATCAGAACGTTAAAAGCAAATTGGCTAAATTCACAAAAATTTACGCTCAACAGAGTTGAGTGAGTGCAGTAATGGGTAAATAAATGAAGGGATTGTTAGGGAATTTTTGATTTGGGATTCAGTATTTTGGGTAATTACCCAAAATGGGTACTTAAAAGAAAGTTAATTAAAAGTGTATTTTTGTAAGAAAATAAGTGAGAAAAAAACCGGAATTGAATATAAGGGGTGAATAAACGAAAAAGGCATTTAAGCGGTGGGTAATTACACGGGGTATACTTTATACCCTTTATATTTTTGTGAAGGCTATACACATATTTATAGGTTCAAATTAAAACAAACGATAAAAGTTGCGACTCTTAATTATGAAAACTGATCGCAACGAAAAAGTAAAAACAAACCAATTGAACAGAAACAAAACAGCCGATTCAAAACAAAAAATAACTTTGAAAATAGTTCTGTGTTTTGAGTTTTGGAAATCTTTATTTGGACCTTTAAAATTCTGTCTGTTAACTGGAAAATAGGATATCAGCCAAGTAGCTGCCGCTAGTGTTCATACACATTTTTTCTCGTTTTATCGCATTTTCCGTACTCTCCGCAAATAATTCTGGTGATAATTGTCCGCATTCTTGTTGAATATTCTCCTTAAGGACTGAGATGGTTTGGGTTTTGTTGACATAAATACGCCACTTTAAGTAGCCGCGAAAAATGGAGTCGAAGAGAGTTAAATCGGGCGAACTTGGTCGCCATGCCAAAATGGGATATTATGCGTCGAGGAAATGCTTCCTTCACAATATTCATTGTGGTTCCTACTGTGTGTGAGATTGCATGTTAGACGTTTAAGTAATAGAATTCAGCCTACCAAACCATTAAGTCTTGTCTTCCATCGACTACTGAGAAATTTCATACTGGTGGGATTAGAATGCCTGAACTCTTAAGCCAGGGGGTTGTCTATATACCTAACACATGGGCTGAAAAGTCCCGGACCTAACAAAGAAAACACAATTTTTTGGTTCAAAATTCGCTTTATTCATCAACGTAATCTCCATCAAGATCAACGTATACATTTCAGTCCTGCTCTGACATTCCAATACCTATGCGATTGCACAGTCTTGTTGAAACCACTCGTTCACCAAGCCCCAATTAAGCAATTTCTGTAGTAAAAAGTCGGCTATCATTATCATTATTATAAGTAACAGTAACTATACTGCCGATGGCGTCCTCAAATAATACGGTCCAAACACTCCTCTCACGTACACACCGCCAAGTAGTCTTGAATGGATGTATTAGTCACACGCAGATTTTTAGTGCCCAGAAACGAAGATTTTGCTTATAGACGTAACCGTTTAAATGAAAATGCGCCGCTCATCATTATTTGCGGCTCAAAATCGTCCCCTTCGTTATTCATTTTGAGGATGGCTCTACATGCGGAGTTTAGCGCTACGTTGTTTGTCTCTTTGTATTCTACAGGCGTTTAGTTCGAAGATATCAAATATGATTACATCTTACGATATGATGATTATTTTTGCGCCACCCTGTAGATAATAACTATTATCATAACCATGGTCATGTTATGGCACGTGAAATTGCCACTATATCTAGAGTTTCCTTTCTTACTCGTATGCATAAGAAAGTGGAGTTTTTCTTTATCTGATTTGGTAAAAGTTTTTCATTGTTCTTATATTTATAACTTCAAATTAAGCAAATAATTTTTAAGCGAACTTTTAAGTCGACCCCATTATTTTATCAAACAAGTATTTGTGTTCACAAGTAAAAGCAAGTTATTGTATTTGTGTTCCAATGAAAATTTTATCCGTTTAAATGTTTGAATATGTTGTGTAAGAAATTTGCAAATGTTATCTTTTTTCATTCGCAAATATTTATTTTATTTATTATTTGTGACATAATAGTTCACACCATTTAGTAGCATGATAAAATTTTATAAATTGAGGAAACCATAAAGTGCCACTTCAAAAATAATGCATGAATTGCTGCACACAAAAAGAGATGAAAGTAGTTGTTTTTGTACTTATATATGAAGAAAACCCAGTTGACCAAACTGGTGTCGTCGTCACGGATATAACAGTTCTGATAAAAGCGTTGCCCAAGTTGTTGTGCTATCTTACTTTTCTGGAGAACTGTCCTCTGTATAGGTAAATTATAGACATTGAAGTGTACGGCAAAAACAGTTTAACATTGGTAGGCGATTTTAGAGTCGGATTTGTCAAAGTTGTAGATAAAACGATTATTAGCCTAATGTATTTGAAAGGTGCAGAAGCATGCTTTAAAGGGCGTTAAATAATGGTACTTTCTTGGCGATCCCAGAAAGTTGTTGATTATAAAATTCCTACAGAGGGTTATAAAATTTTTTATGTCGCAAAGGGGTCCCCGGGGGAACAGGTGTTGCCTTGGCGTATAACAAACTAGTGTACTCTGTTTTTCGGATAAAGAGGGGAAGGAGTCCCTCGTTTGTTGGAGCAAATAAAACTCTAGGAAGTCGCATGACTTATGTTATGTTGCCTTCCGAAACCCTTACCAAAGGTATAAATTAGCAGAACGGAGATTAGCATGGCCCCAGGTGGTTCTGCTTGCAGTTCAACTTGGGCTGATCATGGTTGAGGTGCCTAACTTAGCTGGAACGTTTTGGTTGTGGTTTAAACCTAAAGACGCAGGCAGGAGGAGATAGTAGCATTGATAATTGTTGATGCATGACTTTCTTCGGTGGCTAACAACCCCCTAGGTACTGTTGCCTTGCAACAGATACCTATACTGTAAGGAACCAGAGGTGAGTTGGTTTAGGGGCTAATGCTCTTAGTGGACTATCAACTCATCAAGCTTTGCTTTGCATTGATTGCTCGGAAATTACATACAGGATGGATTAGTAGGCCCGAACTTCTAAACAAGTATTTGCCTATATGGCCTGGTTAGAGTCATGACGTCCGTTAAAAAGTGCTGAAAATGGCTTTCATGTTACACTGGTTCCCACAGTAAAGCAAAAACCAGCAGCCAATCTGAATGAGGCAACTTCCACTTTGGTCAAGCCGTCCTGACACTAAAAACTGCGAACGTCAGCGCGGATGAGCTGGTGGAACAGTTGCAGGAGGTGGGGTTGGAAGAAAAGTGCAAGTGTTGTACGTTTAACCAAGCAAGAGCAAAATCACTATGAAAACCCTTCCGCAATATCTTCATTACGCATCGGCCGAACTAAGCACCACCATACTCATACAGAGCAGGGGCATTTTTCAAGGCCTCAGTTTTACATATACATATTTAATTTAGGACGCGACCGTATTCATACCAAGAGCTGCACTTGTCACGGATACCATTATTAATTACTTGCCTCGTACAGAATTTATAGATAACAAACCTGCAGTGCTGTTAATAGCGGTGAAATTAAACGCTAGCAGAGCTGCGGCCATTAGTGCCTCAACCTACTCTTCGGATGATACGAAGGAAGCACCACCTTCTAACACGAAGAGTCTAGTGGAATACTGTAGACGACACGGGAAGACCCTGATTATTGGTTGCGAAGCGAATGCCCACAGCACAGTATGACGAGGAATGGACGGTGAGTTACTTGTTGAATACTCATTATTCACTGATATTTTAGTAGCTGAATTGGCGAATAGTCCAACGTTTAGCAAAACCATTAGGGGAAAGATTCTGGATCTGACAAATCGATTGATATGATCAGTGACGATGAAATCGCTATATCAGATCTCAAGCATATTTTATTTGGATAAAGGGACGAAGATTTTATCGATGTACAGAAATTGAAAGGCAGCAAACTTGTTGAAGTATGCTAAAAGTTTACAGTCACATATGATGGGTAGAGTATTTCCCATTTCATCAACTGAAGAGTACCTCACTAAAATAATAAACGGACCTTGTTATTTCTTGTGTTCATGACAATTGGACTACCAAAATACGATCCTCCACGAAGAGCGTTCCTTAGTGAAGCAGACATCTGGAAAAACTACGTAGATTAGCAAGATGGTAACATAACAAAAAAATATTATGGAGGCTTCTGCGTAAAAACCTCACACATGTCCTGCTGCATAAGACCCTCTCAAAGGATGCCTTAAACCCCATAGAAACACTCAGCCGGCACAGGTACATTTTATGACACATTGTCGTGCACGAATTTAGTGCCTTCGTCCTATTGAATCGTCGTCGCCTAAAACATGAAGTTAAAGATGCTTGCGCATCATTGTCAACTGGTATTTTCTTATGGTCTGCCCTTAATAACTATTTACTTAACATTGCGACAAAAAAATCAGATTCGTTTTTTAAGGGAGGATACATACATATAGTTATTTAATAGAAAAAATTTGGCATGACTTGAATTGCATGCACATTTTAAGGTAAAAGTATTTTTCGGTTTTTCACTTCAGTTAATTTTAGCACAGACTAAATTATATCAATATTTATATATGAAAATTAAAAAATGAAATTGAAATCATTGAACTATAAGTATTTCCAGAAAATTATGAATTCAACTGCTTAAACAAACAAAAATTAAGCAGAAGTGTTAGTTTCTTTTGTTTGAAGAAAAACCACAAAGTCTAAGTTCCTGTGTTTCCTTGTGTTTTTTTTTCTAGCGTAACTTGGACCGCATTTAATGCTCTTAAATTTTTTTTTTAGCTTTTATTTATTTATTGAAACTTTACAATGTGAACTAACAATACGTATTCAAATCTTAATACTAAACATACAAAATTACTAAGTCCAGCCAATGCTAGACAAATCGTTTTATTTTGCGTGAACTATTTTGGGATTTTAAACAATTTAATGTTTTGACGGTGGCAAGGCTGTCCCTTTTTCACACCTGAATGTGACCGCCAAAATGGGGGGAAGTTCCAGTTTACTGACAGACCTTGTCACATACTTTGAAAATATGTCGTTCACTAACATAACACACATAACATATATATACTACGAGTAAAAGTAAATATGCTTCAACTCCATGCATTTAAATAAAGCAAAATATCGTTAAAATTTAGACATTTTCAAAGAGAAGCGTAAAGATTTCATATTGATTTCAAATTATTTATCGTTAATGAAAGTATAACATATGCAAGTATATGCTTGGAAAGTTATTTTATTGTTTTCAAATAAAAGAATTGACAAAAAGTATATAAAGTATATATATATATATATATATATATATATATATATATATATATATATATATATATATATATATATATATATATATATATATATATATATATATATATATATATATATATATATATATATATATATATATATATATATATATATATATATATATATATATATATATATATATATATATATATATATATATATATATATATATATATATATATATATATATATATATATATATATATATATATATATATATATAGGCCAATATGCCGAGTTATTCGCTGCGCACAACCACCTAGCGCAATTAGTGAATGAGCCAACGCATATTCCATGTGTTGAAGGGCACCATTCAAACACACTTGACCTATTCCTGACTTCACACCTTGAAAAGTATGAAGTCAGAGTTAGTGCACCTCTCGGCAATTCGGATCATTGCACCATTTCTGCCACCTTTTCGATCTCGGGACTTCGTAACGTTTCAAAATCAGCTACGAAACGTTCAATATTTATTTACGAAAAGGCGCGTTAGGCTGAGCTCAACCAATTTTATGAGCATTTTAATTGGAAACTTTGTTTTCTAGATAACGACATAAATGCTTCAGCAAAAATGGTCGAGAAGATGATATTGCTAGGGATTAAAACATTCATCCCCTCCAAGCAGATTTCGATTAAACCAAAAGCAAAATCTTGGTTTAATCAGACGTGCAAAAACGCAGTCAGATCCAGAGAGGAAGCATTCAGTAACTGGCGTTTAAACAAAACACCAGACACTGATTTGCTACGCAAAAAGGCAAGATCTTCGTGTGCCAAGGTACTTAGGCGTGAAAAGTCTCTTCACGAACAGCGCCTTCGTGCCAAGGTCCTTGCAGCTCCTCGGGGCAGTAAGACCTTTTGGTCTTTCGTTAAGAGAGTAAAGAACAGTGCTAGTTCATCAATTCCAACTCTTTTAAAGAATGACCAAGCATTCACAGACCCGGTTGACAAAGCTAACCTGTTGGCTGAAATCTTTGCAAGCAATTCCTGCTTGCCGGAAAGCAGTCAGCCACTTCCCGAGCTTGAAAGAGTATCTGAAACTATGCCGAAGATATTCTTCCGGGCGCGAGCAGTTAAAAGGGTTTTGGAAGACCTCGATATAAACAAAACTCCTGGACCGGATGGCATTCCAGCACTGGTCTTGAAGCAGTGTTCTTCTACGCTTGCGCGTCCATTAGCACGCCTTTTCAGCATACTTTACCATACTGGTGAGTTTCCATCGTGCTGGAAGGTTGCTAATGTAACACCAATACCCAAAAAGGGTATGGCAAATAACCCCGAAAATTACCGCCCAATTGCAATTTGCTCTACACTCTCCAAAGTAATGGAAAACATGGTTAACCATCACCTTATGAGGTATCAAGAGTCGCATAAACTACTTTGTTATCGTCAATATGGATTTCGTAAGGGTCGTTCAACTGGCGATCTTATGGCATATCTCTCAGAGAAATGGTGCCACTCAATCCATCATTTCGGTGAAAGTAGGGTGGTGGCTCTTGATATTTCAAAAGCGTTTGACAGAGTGTGGCATGGTGCACTATTGGCAAAACTTACTGCTTTTGGTGTCGGTGATGACTTCTCTCGGTTTATATCGAGCTTTCTCAGAGACCGCTCTATACGAGTTGTTATAGATGGGGTCTCATCAAATGAGTTCAAGATTAATTCAGGGGTACCGCAAGGCTCCGTTCTTTCTCCTACCTATTTCTTATTTTCCTCAACGACCTTCTCTACCAAACTTCCAACCCTATCCACTCTTTCGCGGATGACAGCAGCATTTGTCACTCGTACTCTTTTAGTTATAGGCCCAGCCTATCAGAGATCGCTGCCAAGAGACTAAATATGAATGATTCACTGAATAGTGATCTTCTATTGGTCTCTGAATGGGGTCGTAAAAACAGGGTCGCCTTTAATGCTCGTAAGACCCAGTGTTGCTTATTGACGCACAAACAAACGACCGCTAATGCTGCTTCATCTGTACTCATGGATGGTATAAATGAGGAATCGGATGCTCTTGATGTTCTTGGAATGAAGATAGAGTGTGACGTTCGCTGGAATGAACACATTTTTCATATCTCTAAAGAAGCATTCAAGTGCCTCGGTTTTTTGAAACGGTGTAAGATGTACTTCACTCCATCCGACCTCCTTACTATTTATACCACCTACATCCGACCGAAAATGGAATACATCTCTCATGTTTGGGCCGGTGCCTCAAAGTCTGTTTTGGGGTTACTCGATTGTGTGCAGGAGAGGGCGAAGAAGCTTATCGGTGACAATAGGGTATCCAACTCTATTGACTCACTGGAGCATCGACGCAGTGTGGGATGCGTTACTCTGTTCTATCGATACTACAATGGATTTTGCTCTGACGAGATTAGGGATCTTGTTCCCGAAACGCGCACATTTTTACGTAGCACGCGTTCATCGTCTAGAGCTCACCCATTTGTGGTCGATTGCCCGGGGAATCGTACTACGCATTACAGAGAGAATTCGTTTTTCAGCCGCACGCTTCGTCTGTGGAACAAGTTGCCTGCAGAAGTGTTTCCTGTCTGTTATAACGTTGGAAGATTCAAGTCAAATGTTCACAAACACTACTCCCGCTTTCCCCCTCCTCACAACCTATTTTCCTAGTTCTGGTACAATGCACTGCATATGTAGGGGTCATCCCCTGAGTACTGGTCCAATAAAAAAAAAAAAAAAAAAAAAAAAAAAAATATATATATATATATATATATATATATATATATATATATATATATATATATATATATATATATATATATATATATATATATATATATATATATATATATATATATATATATATATATATATATATATATATATATATATATATATATATATATATATATATATATATCTTATATATATCTCAGCTAGACGTGACCCGCTTTCTTGAAACAAAAAATCGATCGAAACAAGGGGTGGAAGCGCTCCGAATAAGGCGAAAACAGTGAAATCGGCTGGAAAGATTATGACCACTGCGTTTTGAAAATTTTGATCCACAATCAGACGAAAGTATTAACGTGCATTCTTGGTTCAATTGATTGATGCAATCAAGAAAAACGACCACATTCAAAGAAGAAAACAAATGCATTTTCTTCTAGACGACGCACTGGTTCACACAGCATTAGATGCGATGCTAAAATTACGTAAAATACACTTCGAACTGCTTGATCATCATCTTTATAGTTCATATTTATCTTCTAGTGACTTTTTCCTGTTGCCGAACTTCAAAAAATGACTCGCAGGAAAAAAATTCATCTCAAAGGAAGAAGGTGATTACCGAAACTAGCGCGTATTTTGAAGAGTTCCCATAATCGTATTATTCAGGTGGTATAAAAAAGTTAGAATATCGTCTTACTAAGTGCATTCAGCTAAAATGCGACTATGATGAGAAATTAATGGTTATTGAAAAAAAAAAATTTTTTTAGTCCTACCTAGGTAGCTTCAATATCAACTCACCCTCGAATGTACATCATATGTACAAGTTTTTTCCTTTCTTATATATAAGGAGGATTTTTTTTTATTACAATAGCAATTAGCTGTGATCAATATTATGATCATTATTGATTTATTTAAATGTTCCTGCTATGTAAATCATTACCTTGCAGTGTGAGTGGTGTTGGAATAGTTTTTGTTGGTCTGAGTAGTGTCGAAAGCACTACTCCATTTATGTAGCAACGCAGTGACTAGCGAGAGCTCTGACTATCTTGGTAGCACATCTCGGTGGGTCCCAGCCCAAACGCAAAATAGGCTTTCGCTTCAGCTAATTAGGATTATGTGGTTTTGTAAGCGATTTAAATTCACAAAACAAGATGTGATGTGTGGAAATATTTTTTCTCTCTCTTAATTTAAAGCAATTGTTTTAATTAACATTTACATTGGACCCAGAAACCTAGAAATTTATAGAAAGGGAAAAAGTAATTTTTAAGATTTTAAGACGGCAAGAAATTTTATATCACACTGTTTTCAAAATAGGCGTCATTGTCCTCCTTGAACTTTTGAAAGTTTCATTGATGTCAAAGTGGTGTTTGTGCAAAATCGGCAGTAAATCACTATATGTACGAGTAAATACAATAATAATAATCAAAGACAGTCCAACGCAAATAAAAACCGGAGGCTTTTTTTCCCATGACATTTTTGTTCTATGACTACAAAAAAAAGTCCTAAAAAATTTCTAAATAATAATATTAATTAAATTTAAACAAGCCCATTAATGTTTAGACTTGCAACAGTAGCCACAACTGAAGAAGCAAACAGCTAACAATGTCAAATTTTTTGTACGTCAAATTTTGAGAAAAAAAAAACACGAAAAATACTTTTGACGAATTTATTTATTATGGAGATGAATGGCGCCCACCAAACAAGCGCCAACCTGAAGCATTCCTCAAACATTCACTCGCTCGCTACCACTCATCTACCAGTTTATGAAGTCAAAACATCAAATAGTCATTCAGTCAGTCATACAGCCGTTTGGTTTATTACTTTTGTATTTTGAAGCCAAATGTAGTAGATGAAGTCAGTCTGAGTGAGTGGCGCTTAGACATTTTATCCTTTTTTGGGACAAATTTGACAAAATTTTTTATTGTCGTCATCAACTTGCCTCATTTTTGTTATTGTTTTTGAAGCTTTTGCAGCTTCAATGGAGAGAAGAAAAAAAGATAAATAAATAAATATATAAAAATCAAACTGAGATTTAATAAGTTATGCATTTGGCCGAAAGCAACAACTGCGCCTTTGTATGACTTCAATAAAATAAATATTTGTTTTCAATGTGAAACTAAGACAAGGTTTTCATAAAACAAGCCATATGAATTTTTATTTGTTTCTCCTTTTTTTGAGGGGGCTTGAAAAACATAAACATGAGGCCAATGAATTTTTTTTTCTTTTCTTTCCTAAATTGATGACTGCGTATGGCAATATGATGACAATAATGTTTTGATGATGACTTTTTGGCGTTTTTATCATGTGATGGCTTTAATATGATTTTTGTCTCCCCATTCAAACATTTCAAAAAAATATTTCAAATGCCAAAAATAAATTTTGAAATTTTTTTGTCTTTTTGCAGGCTGTGTTTGTTTCCATAAAAAAGCAGGAAGTTTTGTATATGCTGGCTTTTAACACTTGTATACTGCAACAACGTCATAACTCAAAAAATACTGTTATAGGAAAGACTCATTACAAGTTTTCAGCTTCCATACACGCCTGGGAAAAATATCACTCTAAGGGGGCATTTAAATAGCCATTTGAATGAATTTCCGGCAAAAAGTAAAGGTTACATATTTTTATTGTTCCATATATTTTAAGATAAGCCATTGTTGCAATAATGGAGCGATATGCTTACTCTCATCTCGTAGGAGAGAAATACATGTAGGTGATGGTCGCTACGTTGTTACTCTTCCTCGGTTTTGTGAAGTCGGAATACCACGATAAAATATAGTTGCAAAAAGTAGTATTTTTCAAGTAATCTTTTTATAATGAAATGTATCTTTCTACTCTTTTTAAGTATTTTTATGAAATTCGAAGTCAGAAAAAAAGTTTCACTCCACTCCAAAAATGCGGTCTCATTTTCATTTTTTAAAATTACTTTTAAACAGACAAGCCGATAGCCTTTGTTGCTACTGCTTTATTGTTAAAAGATTTATTATAATTTAAATTATAATAATATCTAAGGAAATATATAAATAAATAACAATTTTGAAACAATTGAGTCTTATTCACTATATTAACTTCTAATACTGATCAATCAAAAAACTATAAACAGCTTGTGTTCTATATTTCCCATCTGTCAATATATCGACATTTCATAGGAGCTACTCTAATCATCAGTAGACTCTGGAAATTTTTGCAAGATATTCTAAAACATTCAAATTTATAAGTCAACAATCTAATTAAATTATTGAGAATTAAAAATGAACAATTTCCAAATTCAACTGATGATGAACATGAAATGTTGACATACAGACAGCTGGGAGACATAGAAAACAAGGTGATTATAATTGTTTGATTGATAAAAATATTTTTAATTAATTCTTATTTTTGTAGCTAAAGATCTTTATTTGTTTTTTGTACAAGTTTAATAGTGTCTATTTTTTAATATTTCGCCAATAATTTTTTTGCATCTTCTTCAGGAAAATGAAATGTTAATAAAATTATTTCAAAATAAAAATATTGACAAAAAAATGTTGAAATTCACAAGAGAAAATAATATTTAATGTGAGTACTATAAACCGCCTGGTTATAAATTTTCGACAACACGGTACAATAAGACACTTTCAATGTTCCGGAAGACCCCGAACGCTCCACACGGAAGCAAATATTCAACTTTTGGTGTATAGGACACTCCAGAAACATTAACAAGAAGACGTTCGGCACAACTGCGGCTATCGCGGAGGTCCGTATAGAGAACTTTGGCCACATTGCACATGTTCTCGTTTAAGGTTCAGCTTGTTCTAGAATTGAAACCGAATGAATACGGACAGCGTCTTAAGTATGCCATTTCATTTTATTTCGACATTAAATGTAGCTCTGTGCCACCCTGTATGTTTAAATGCGGATTTTTTCTAGAATTTATTATTTATTTTGAATTTATTATTAACTTTTGATATTATCTTGATCCTAATTATGTTGCTATTTTTTCAGAACTCTAGGCATTTGATGTTTAAGAATAGAGTAATAAATTAGCTAATTAAGATATCTATAATTATGTATATATGTTAATAATCTTTATATGTACTTTAATTTTTTTTTTCAATGTATGTTGAATGTTTTTATGTATATTTATGTATATTAAAATTGTTTTCAATATGTTTTCAAATATTTTTAATTTTGTAAACAAAACTGAAAAAAATTTTTTCTGAAGAAGTCTTCCACAGGAAGACGAAATATCGAATTTAATTAAAAGATTTTTTATATAAAAAACAAAATTGACCTCAAGCTTAAGCAACATTTTAATTTAATTAACTTTTGAAATTATATTTTTATGAATTTTTTAATCTATTGCTGAATTCACAAGCTCAGTCGTATCGTGTATCGTTGTATTTGGAGAGAAAATTTCAAAAACACAAAACTTTAAAGCAAAAACAATTGTCAAATATATTTTTTGTGAGTTTAATGTTTGTTGTTTGAAATTTTCTCTCCAAATATATCGATACACGATACGATGTGGTCACGAGTATTCATGCCAAAGTAAAAATATTAAGATGAGTCGTCTCGTATAATCCATTTTTAAATTAAAATACAAAACAAACCAATTTAGATGAAATTCGAGTTGTCCTGTAGATCTTTTGGGTGCGGGTAATGCAGTGTTTTAGATATGGATTGGTACAACTGGTGTACGAAAAAGTAAATTTAGGCAACACTGGCCGTAACTTGTATAGCTAAGTGTGGCTACGGAAAAACTCCGGATGGAGGGAGTTAAGTCTGAATGTTGCTGTGTTATAAAGTGCTGGTGCTTTTTTGTGAGTGAGGTTTTTTCAATTTAAAAAAAAGAGAAATTAAAATTGAAAAATTTAAGGCACGAGATAAAAACTTTTAGATAAAAATCTTAGTTAAAAAAAAAAAAAAAATTAAAAATAGCTTGTTTTCTATGTTTCCCAGCTATCTATATGGCGATATTTCATAGGAGCTACCCTAATCATCAGTAGACTTTGGAAATTTTTGATAAAAAAATAAGTTAAAAGGAAAAAGGTTTAAAATCTTAAACTAAAAATTTGGAATTAAAAACTTTTGGTGCAAATTTAAATCATATTATAAAGACAAAGATAAAAAATAAAGGATAAATAACTTTGAAAATAAAGGATTCGAACTGAAATAAATTGAGGTTTTATTTCTAAATATCCACTATGTGGAATATCTGCAGTGAGGAATGAGAGATGGATTAATGCCATGCTAATGTGGATGGCTAATTATAATCACTCAATAGTGATTATATTTAGTAGGGGTTATGGGAAAGAAATTATTAGTTTCTTCAGGTTTAACTGGGTGGATATGCTTACCCTTATTTTGAACTCTTAAAAAAGGATAATACCTTTGTTTCGGTTTCAATTCAATGGTGTTTATTAATGTATACTTTACAGCAACGAAGTTCAAAAGCAAGTGGTTAAAAAATGGTAATACAAAAAGTAGTTTCAAAAATATAATCAATTGAAAGCTATAACATACTTTACTTGTAGCACAAGTATTTCAATGGTGATAAGTTATTTTTACGTTAGCAAATAATTCACATTTTAATGATTTTTTAAATGCAAAATATATACAAAATTTATAATAATTAATGTCCCATGAATTTGAACACTAACAATAAATTGAAATCAAAAACAAAAAACCACCAAGAAGAAGACAAATATTTGGAAATTAGAAAAAAAAGAGAAATAGTGCGAGTTTACACACATCAAGTTTGACTCATCAACTCTTGAGTTTGTGGAAGAACGGGGAGAAGAGAATGGAAAAGGGTGCAGACTTTACGGTACCGCCAAGTTTAAATGAATTGTCAAAATATATGACAACTTGAAGGCAAAAAAACTTAAACTTGACGACACAAAGCTTTTGTGTGTGAACGTAAATGCAAGTTCAAAAGGAAATTGAAGCAGAACTGATCAAGAAACCCTAATGTGAGTAAACTGGAACATAGAAAAATTTAAAAAGACAACCCACACATTTTGCCGACCAGCAACGAAAACGCAAATAAAAATCCACCACTGATAACAACGAAAAATAAAAACATATAAAAGAAAAAACCCTAGTAATAGTGTCGCCAGCCAAGGGTCTATTTGCAGGGAGAGCGAAAAAGATCCACCCAAACCCTAGAAAAGACACAGGAGTAGTGGAGTGTAACGTGGGAGCTGGAGATAAATTTTACTAGGCTGCTGATACGTACAGATCACTGACTAACTGAACCGTTAATTTAAGTATTTAAAACAATTTTTTATATTTTCATTTTGTTGATGTTTTATTAGTTTATTTAATTTTTTTTTTTCATTTGATTTTATTTTTATAACAAATTTGAATTCCATTTACAATTTTGATTTACTTCCTTTTTACCTAAATTTTCGTTTGCACGAGGTATTTGGGATCGGTAGTTTAACTGTCTCTTAAGCAAACGGGTATTTTAATACCCTGAATAGGATGAGCTCACGCAAGGCAGGGGGAAAATAAGCTGAGCCACGCAATTTCGGTTTGACGACTTTTGTCAGTAAGATTAGGTGTTTCCTTACGAGTAAATGATCACAGCGACTATTTTCTATAATATTCAAATACCACAAAATTCTTTAAGAGTATAGATTTTATCAAGATGTTGTTTTTTTTTATTTAATACAAGAATATGTATCTATATAAGAAATCTATTAATAAATAATTATACCGCTTAATACCATTAAGCTAGTCTCTTATAATAGAATAATTAGTTTAAATGTGGGACGGCTGGGTGTAACAGAACCCGATTAAGGGATGGTTTTCGAATTTTCAAAAACGCCTGAAATTCATATTGGTGAATTCCACCCGGATTTCAGTGGGTGGGCAAGCGAGGTCGACCAACTATCAGATGGCCACATGTTATATGACGAAGCGGCAAGTGTACAAACGTGAGGAGTTTTTTTATTGATAAAGTTTTTCAGCATTCACTTTTGGGCCTCGTGGATTAGATTTGGTTTGGCTCAGTTTGTTGAAAAAGGTTGGAATGAATCATTTTTTTGTTGTAGCTGTTTGAAGCCAGATTGGCTCACTCGGCGAGCCACAGCCGGAGCAATCGTGATTATGCCAGCAAAGGATAATTCTAGAAAATATCAATACAACCTCGTGGTGGGCGAAAAAATGTTATTTGCTTCACTGGTAAGCCGACCTGATTTTATTTCAAGAGACGAAAGAGGTTAGTACCTTTACGGCTGAGCAATCCATTAAACAATTTTAATGAATGAAAAATATAAACTGCCTTCTTCTTGCAGCCATAGTAATGTGAAATGTGAATTTAAACTGGAATAATTTAATTAGATGTCACTTATTAAATATGGGTGAGGGTATGAGAGGTCTGGAATCAATCTAAACATTATTCTGAGCATCACCCTTATCATATGAACATATGTACGTGCATGTGTATATCGGTATTGATTTATTTTGTATCACCTCATAAAAACTGAAGAGTACAAACAGTTCGTCTTAAGCCGTTCGAGATAGAAGAGTCTTGTGTTTATTTTAAAGCATAAATGAATAAATAAATTTCAACTATTTATGCGATTTTTGTCAAATTGCTTAGGCTTGTTTAATGGACAAAAGAGCGCCTGGAGTTTGAGTGGCGCATATCAATTGTCAAAATGTCATATGCTTGTCGCTTAGGCAAAAAACACGAGAAAAAAAACACAAAAAGATGACAAACTTTTAAAAATGACAAACTTCCAAAATTTGGCAGCCGTATAAGCTGAAATTTTAATTACTCTTCTTTGGTCAACAGCGAAGAAGATGAAAGCAAAAAAAAAAAAAAAAAAGAAAAAACAACAAAATTGAGCTGATAGTTTTTATTGATGCAACACGGTTGCATTGGGGGCTCCAGGTTGGCGACATTATTTTGACCGCAGCAACAAGCAATTATTTGTTGGCGGTTTATGAGGATGAAGCTGGTCATCAGCGTCATCCACATTTGAGCCATTAACAATCACGTGTAAGTCATAAAATATGACGAGCTGCCAATGTTTAGTTTTAATAGTTTTTGTTTATTGTTTTTATATCATTCATTTGGGGAATCGAATCGGTAGCCACCACAACCGCCACCTCCGCTACCACCATCACGTCCACCAACAACAACCATTCTGCTGTACGTCCCAACGCCACAGCCACATATGATCGTCATAATCATTTTGAAATGTTTCTTTGCATTGTTACTGTTTTAAATTTTGTTGAAAGTTGTGTCTGCTTTTCTGACGTTCATACACGCATATTATGTTGGTATTTAAGCGTGTACTTTTTGGTATTTGTTTGCGGGAACTTCATAAAATTTTTAATTGATTGATTTATTTCTGAGAAGTTTTTGTTCTAAAATTCGTGTAGCTTTTCTGCTCCTTTAGCAGTTGTTTTCATTTTATGATTTTTCCAATGAAATATTTCTTTAATTTTTTGCTGGCTTTTCAAAATTATATATTGAGTTTTATGACTTTTATAGGCAGCTGAGTTGCAGCAAGCGCCAATTGGTTTGACTGTTTGTTTGTTGGGTTGTTATGAATTCTTTTGCATGTGTGCGGTAAAAAGTAGAATTTTTTTGTTTAAATTTTGTTAAACAAAACTGTTTTTGTTTTTTTTTTTTGTAACGTATTTGTTGGAAAATCATAGGTGGTCACTAAAGTTTTTGTATGTACATACATATATGCGATACGAAAGGAGGCATGTATTGTTTCGAAAGACTCGGAAGGAATATCGTATATTAAAAGGAACAGGTTCCTTCGTGATTCAGTTGATTTAATTTAACAAATCAATTAACAAAAATCTGGTATAACTAAAAAATAACTCAGATTTTTTATTAACAAAAACAGTGCTCGGTGGTAAATTAATATAAAATTGTAAATATAATTAATATACAATATTTATCCTGCATTTCTCTACGAGAATAAAAACTTAGCGAAACATCAACTACAATTTTTTAAAATGTGTTTTTTTAAGAAAACAATTTTTCTAAAAATACAAACAGCTTGTTTTTTTCTCTAGTTGTCTATATGACGATATTTCATAGGAGCTACACTAATCATCTGTAGTCTTTGAAACCTTTGAAAGATATTTTCAACCATTTAATTAAATATATTTTAAATAAATTATTCAGAATTAAAAAAGAAAAATGTTTTGATAACACCTTTCAATACATAAAAATAACTTTTTTTTTGCACACGTTCCTAGTTTTATTTTTTCCGAAATGTTGAGAACATTGCTTAACATATTTTGCTTTGAGTGTAAGCCTTAATAATTAGAAAGATGTTGTTGCTGTAATGAGATTAGTGAAGTCACATTTTAAATACTCAAATAAAACGGAAGATATTTATTCAAATCTACTAGACTTTGCTCTGTGTAAACGCGCTATAAAAGATATTAAGAGCAATCAAAGTCTTACAGGAGCAATGGTGGCACTTTTAGCTGGTGATTTCGGGTAGACTCCACGGGTTATCGCTGGGGACATACAAGCAAATGAAATAAATCCGTACTTGAAAGCGCCTTCACTGTGGATGCATGTCAAAAAGTTTTCACTCACTACAAACATGAGAGTGCAACGGTTCTGTGATGCACAAGAGGGCTATTATGTGGCTGCTCTTCTGCAAATTGGAGAAGATCATATGCCCACAGACAATAGTGGTGTGATTACTTTGAAAAGTAAATTATGAAATATTATGCAAAACTCAGCTAGTTTAAAAAGAAATGTGTACCTCGACCTCAAAAATAATATAACCAAGAGAGAATGTATGTATATTAGAAAGATAAAATTCACCAATGACTAAGGAAAGGTTTATATGCTGTTCATACACACACTTTTTAATTAATTAAATTATAAATTAATTAAAAATGTACATGCGTACTTAATATTGCTAATGCAATTAACGTTTGATAACAGCTAACAGAAATGTTGTTTACATTTTGATTGTGAATATTTATTTTTGTTGACTCGCCATCTTTTGTTTGCCTTTGTTTACATTTGAGTTGTCAAATTTGAACAAAGTGTGTTCATTGGGTATTATTGTGCTAACTAAACAGGGTTGACACAGGGTTGTATATTTAATTTTACTAAATATTAGAACAATTAACTGTTAATTGGCAATTAATTTAATTAAAACTTTGTATGTGTAATTAAAATCAAGTAAGGAGTTAATTGCAAAATTTTAATTAAAAGTGTATGTATGAACGGCATATTATTCGTTTAATTTGTACTAAATGATTAATTTTTCAGCAAATTGTAAAAATTACTCTATGAAAACGCTCTTGTCCATTTGACTAGAGAAAAGTTAAGTTTGTCGAACATAATTTAGTAAGTTATAATTATGTTAATAGCCACCCTTCTAGTAGCTAGTCAATACTTGACCACCTTTTATTGTACATATGACAATTGTCATTATTGTGACCGTTAAGTTTGTGATCAGATAAAAGTTTTAAAAAAGGTACGGAAAGTAATAAAAATTTGTAAACCCATGCGACTTGTCTTTAATACTAGTATAGAAAAAACACAAAAAATGAGTGAAAAGTCTACTCGTAACAAAATTCTCTCTGCGATTGAATTTGACCAGCGTTGCCTTCGAAATTTTAAAAAATTGGCACAAAAGGGGTATTTTTCAAAAAAGGGCCAAGTTGTTAAAAAACAATAAAAACTAAACAAAAATTTTTCAAAAGTTAATGTATTTGAATGAAAATATAATGTAATAATTACATTTTGAAAAACCATTCAAATATATTCAATAACATTAGTTTAAATGATATTAATTTTACTTAAGCCCAGCTTTTGACTTATATAACTACAATATTATTTAATTTAAATTGTTTTTAAATGCAAGCTCAGATTTTTAGCCTTAAGTAATTGTATTAAACGCGAAGAAAGTGTGGCAACTTCGCTTAAATTCCAAATATTATGGAAAGTACTCCATAGAACAGCTGTTTGCTATTGTAAGAATAGAAAATTCTAAAAGAAATATATTAAATTTATGAGCGGCACGCACAGAAAAACATAAATACTGTATTTCATGTCATGTTATTTTTTATACAAAATTATCGACAAATTTTAAAATATCTTTTACTGGCAAAGCGCATATGTGTGTTTTGTTTACCTCTTTTACACTAATGCAAAAGAACCACACAAAACCATATAGTAAAGGAACTAAACTTAAATACAAATTAAATGAATAAGATGAAGAAACACTGATTTTCTTAGGTAAATTGAACTTAAAACTATATGACATTTATTTACGAACTCAAAAACTAGGCTTTAAAAGCTTTTTAGTTCTTCAGATTGCAAATATATATATGTGATTTATTTTGCTAAATCAGATATATGTATATGTATGTATATATTTGCAATCTTGGTATAAATTATTCAACTGTTTTGATTTCAGATAGTATACATACGTATAAATATACATACATACTTTTTAGAAATCAAGACTTCATTATTAGATATACATATGTTAATATACAGTCACTCACATTTAAAGTCGGGCAAACATTGTCGAAAATTTATGATCTTAATATTTATGTTTTGATGAAAGATGATGCGTTTAACTTTTTTTTTTTGTTTTATCATAAAAACTCTTATTAATAGAAAAACCATAGAAATTTTATTTTAAGTCCCGTTATAAAATACATAAGAATAACAAAATGAGAAAAAGTAAATTCTCTGTCTCACATTGAAAGTCGGGCACTTAATGTTTTGTACAATGAAAAAGTGATATATACCGTTATTTCCACTTTTTTCTCCTTTTGTCTCCAAAACAATTATTTCTTCTTACACTATCATTCGATCAGTGAAGATTATAAAAGTTTTTTGAAAAATGCCGCGCAAAATTAAACAATCCACCTTCGAAGAACGGAAAATAATAATTGAGTTGCACTTAGATGGAAAATATGAAAGGGAAATATCTAATTTGATAAAAAAAAAGCAAATCTACAGTGCATGATATCATTTCTAGATATAAAGAAAGTGGTTTGGTAGCAAATAAAAAACGCGGAGCCCGAGCAAGAAAGCTTTCACCCAGAGGTGAGAGCATGATTTTAAAACAGGTGAAGAAAAATCCTTTTATTTCTGCTCCAAAACTGACAGCAATGGTCAAGGAAGCTTCTGGGACTTCTTCGCAAGAATGACTTTCATGGCCGAGTGGCACGGAAAAAACCTCTTATAAGTAAGAAAAACCAAAGCGAACGGCTTGTTTTTGCTCGTCAATATATGACCAAAGATTTTGATTTCTGGAGTACCGTAAGTTGGAACAAACATAAAAATTTAATTATGCTTATTATTAATATTTAGGTATTGTTTACTGACGAAATTAAATTTAACTTATTTGGGTGCGATGGAAGAGGCAAAGTATGGCGCAAACCAAACAAAGAGATGAAAGGCAAGAATTTAAGAAAAACAGTAAAGCACGGTGGCGGATCGGTTATGGTTTGGGGATGCATGGCAGCCTCAGGAGTTGGAAATTTGCATTTCATTGACAGTGTTATGAATAAGAATGTTTATTTAAATATTTTGAGAAAAAATTTAAAAGAAAGCGTAAAAAAACTCGGCATTGTAACTAATTTCCAATTTTACCAGGACAATGATCCTAAACATTCAGCATATGATGTAAAGAATTGGCTGCTCTGTAACTGTCCGAAGGTTATTAAAACCCCTGCACAAAGTCCGGACCTCAATGTTATTGAACATTTGTGGCACGAATTAGGCCGCCGGATGCAGGACAGGCAGTGTACGTCAATTCCACAGCTAAAGAATGCCTTACAAGAAGAGTGGAATAATATAAGTCCTGAGTTTTGCAAAAAATTAGTGGAATCTTTGCCTAACCGCTTACAAGCTGTTGAAACCCAAAAAGATGGATCTACAAAATATTAATTTTGCGTTATGTTCACATAATGCTAATTTTTTATTAATTGCCCGACTTTAAATGTGAGACTGAAAAGTGACCTTATTTAAGTTAAGCCTTCGTATACATTTAATAAAAGAACTTGGAATAAATTGTTTTTGTTGTTTTTAAATAAAAGAGCTTTTGTGATAAAATAAATAAAATTAAAATGACTTTTTCTTCCGTCAGCTTATAAATATTGGGACTAAAAGTTTTTTCATGTGTCTGCCCGACTTTAAATGTGAGTGACTGTATATATGAGAGCAGTTTAATATAAAACCTTACTTAAATATGAATGAAAACTGGGTATTAGTGCATACATACGCTCTCATTTCAACAAAAAGTTCCTTGTTTGAAACAGGGTCAAAAAGGGCATTTTAAAAAAAGTATCATTAAAAGTCTCATAGACATAAAAAAAGAGTCGAATTGATACTTTAGTATCAAAAAGGCAACGCTGAATGTGATTTCTCATCGCAGCTATTACCGCAGGTGAGGACACTAAGAACGATTCGACTCACAATTAATAAGACTCTTTGTCAATATTTTATTATTGAAGTCACTGCATAGTATTTTTATTTTACCTGAGGATGCTAACAAATTGTCAGCGAAATATTGAAAATGAAAGAAATAAAGTGTCTTATAAAAATCAAGGTCTAATAATGTAGCCATTTATTGGTATAAGGCAGAACGTCTAGAGTTTTCAAAGAACACAAGAAACTTAAACTATGGATATTAACAAAGGGAATCCGCAGTAGAGTGATACCCTGAAGAAAGCTTTCTCTAGAGCTGACACACGGTTTGGAGGAATGTTACTAGGGGCTGCCCTCAGGGTTCCATCTGCGGTCCATTTATTTGGAACCTCATGATTGATACTCTGTTGGAAGATCTCAGTCTTGCTCTCAAGCTGTGTGCACATGCGAATGATCTTCTCAATTTGGTAGGACGGTCTCGTATTGTGCTGGAAAACCGGTGTGAGGAGCTCAAGCCTATTGTTAATGAGTGAGGTGCACATGTGGGTGTTGACGGGGCCATGGAGAACACCGTGATAATGTTGCTGATATGCACATTATCACGGAATCGCCCGCCACTTATTCGATCTGGTGGGACTAGTCTCTGATATGTGACTCAGGTCAAACACCTGGAAATAGTCATGAGTGATCGGATGAAATCTTTAGTGCATCTTGCTCATGTGAAGGACAAGTTGACTATTGTTACTGGAATGATCAGGTGAATCTTTAGAAGTGACTGGGGCCTAAGTAGGAGGGCAGTCCAGACCCCATATGGTGGTCTGTTCGTTGCTTGTGCAACGTGCGGTGCCCCTGTATGGTATGAAACAGTTATGCCTAGGTATGGCAGGTTTTGATATGTCAGAGGGTGGCGTGCATGCCAGTTTGCAGGACAGTTTCGACGAACGCTGTACAGGTTTCACTAGGTGCGGCTTCTCTTTATTTGGAAGTGATACATCGTGTTATTGTTTTCAAGATTAAGATGGGTTTGTCACTTCTGGAACGGGATGGGATTTCTGCTTCTGCTTCATTGTCGGTGATGTTATGACAAGCAAGACCCTTCTTTTGGAGTGTCTTATTTCCAGATGGCAGGCACGCTGGACAGACTGCGACAAGGGGCGAGTAACGTATAGTTTTATAGGTGAAGTGACGTTTGTATAGCAACAACCAGACTATGGTTTCGGTTTGACTCTGGGCTTAATACTGACGAGGCATGGTTAACTAAATGCATTTTTTCATAAAAGTGTCCTGTCCCTGAACTGTGGGTGCGGTGACGCGCCGGAGGATGTGTGGCATACACTGACTGAGTACCATTACTATTATGACATTAGGAGTGTAGCAGACTTTATCAAGACGGGAGAATTGTATCTAAGTGGACGATGGGACTTTTAGTAGGTTGGGCGGAGTTTTTAATAGGAGAAGGTTAGAATTACATAGTGGAGGTAACCCGCGGTTGTAGCCGTTTTTGCAACCGAAGCATCCTACAGTCTTTGTCTGGCTGTTGTTTACGGCTGATCATGGTTGAGGTGCCTACCTTGGCAGGCCCATTCTGGTTGGGTTTTAAACCTAAAGATGCAGGAAGGGCGAGTTAGTTTCCTGATAATTGTTGGTGTTTGGCTTTTTTCGGGGGCTTACAAGCATCGAGGTGCTGTTGTAATGTAACAGATACCTGCACTTAAGGAACCAAGTGGTGATGGTTGGACGGGTGAGTTGGCTTAAGAGCTGATGCTGCTACCGGGCTTTGGCCTATCAACTCATTCAGCCTTGTCCACGATTAATTGCTGGCGAATTGCATACCGGAAGAATAAGAAGGTCCAAAATCCTGAACAATGGGTTTCCCATATAGCTGCAAACATATGACAAGAATTGCTACCTGTATGTGTCTGGTATGCGACATGAGGGCGCTCGTGAATCGTGAATAATTCACTTCGTAGATTTGAAAAGGCCATAAAGGCAGGTGCTGATGTAAATATTTTTCAATCTCTGCCTCATGGCCTTCAGTTGAAGGTGTATTATGTTGCTGTTTTGCGTGCTATGTTTCTGATATGAGTTCCAGTTTATCTCTTTTTGCTGTATGACTGTGTTCCTGATTTCCAGTATTGCTCTTTTTTTCCTGGTTTTATTATGTTTTTTTGTGATACTGTCGTTATTGATATACACATATATATATATATATATATATATATATATATATATATATATATATATATATATATATATATATATATATATATATATATATATATATATATATATATATATATATATATATATATATATATATATATGTATATATATATTATTATTTATATGGTGTTGGTTCCAGAAATGGAATGAAGTGCTATAATATAGTTCATTATGGGAGCTAGTAGTTTCTCGAACCGTCTGGGACTTAAAACTGTAGCAACCGAATTTATGGCTGCGATAGGCTGCCCAGAGGCTATTATTTTCTGGTACCACGGTAGTCGGGAGCCCCGAGAACATTGTTCTCGGACTCAATGAGGAGTTGAACTGCAACCGGGTGTCGTGACCTTGAGATCCACAGGATTTTTAGGGTTGTTCCATCTCACACCATGAGGAAAAGCATGCGCCATTTAGCATGTGATTGAAAGTGGTACTCATGCATGACAATATGTCATGAATGCTAAATTGTCATGCATAGGAACGTCCGGGTTTTTTCTTCACCTTGTGAGATAATAGCTGTGGGGTTAGGCCGACAAGACAGAAACCCACGCTAAATATATTCTGGCTCTTGAGCTGGCAATAAGAAAAAGAGGTTCTTAGATAAAATTGTTCTGGTGTTTTTAACACTGTAGTGACAAAAAACAAAACATGTATTTGCCAGGAGTTTCCATTTTTGTTAGTAATAACGTTAGCTAGACATGATTGAACTGGGTTGTTACGTTTGACTACGTTTTACGGCTTCACACTATCGATACGTAAAAAATACATCGGCTAAATATGATCTTGTTCGCTTTTCAACGAACGAAGGCAACTCAATTTTTCCGTTAAGTTTGAATTGTACTACATATGTACATACAGATTATTCCAGAACTCAATGCCAAGCCAAAACGGAGTGACACGATGGATAGTAACCATCATGAGAAAAATCAGAAAAAAATCTACTCCATGGAGTTTGAAAATTATGGACATTTAAGAAAAACCTAGACATTTGGTCAAACTGTAACCATTTCTCGGTTATTATTGTTAATTTTTATTATTTCTGCAGGGTTTACTCTCTATTGCGATGCGAAAGAAAAATGGCTCGTAAGCGAAGAATTCCTACCCTGTATTGCGTTTTCGCATTTTCCTGTCGCATTTTATTTTCCCCTCTCGCACATTTTATTTTATCATTCTTCGCTATTGTTTATTTTGTGGTACCAGTGTTGCTTCATTTTCAAACAATTTCGCGGAAAAATTTGCGCAAACAGCACAAAGTCGCATTTACCTGTCGCATCGAACTTACTTTCGTATTGCAATAGAGAGTAACCTTCTGTTCATTTAAACTTTGTAACCGTAACCCTAAATAGCATTTCTACACCCACAGCACAAAATAATTGTCCCAAGTTTTGTAGAATTAAGACTATATGTTAAACTATGAATATAAAATTTTCAAAATTTGACGACTTTCAAAGGTTCTACTTTAAAACAAAATGTACTAAAGTGCTTTAACAAGTGCCATTACAAGTTCGCTTATTTAACCGAGGTTGTACAATACTTACTAGTTTCATAAAAAAAGACGAGTAAAAAACTAAGAATCTGAAACAACCCGATTTTTACTAACCCATTTTACTCAATTCAAATGTTTTTTATGGCCGGGGCACATAGATTCTGTCGTACGTTATCCGACTCCTTTTTCAGCTGACATCAACGTATACGATGTATAAAGTTGGCACAATCGCTATTTTGTTAACGGATATAAAATCAAATGTTTTTTTTATTATAATTTGATTAAAATCTTTTGATTCATATATTTCAGACACAGCACAAAAAAATCTAACACAATTTTTTCAATTTTGAACGAAAAATTATATCAAAATATAAAAAAAATATTACCAGATAGTTGTCAAAGCTGAAAGTTGCTCAACTTTAATATTTGCACATATGTACATAGGGACTTAGAACTAAAACCCGATGTACATTTGTACAAACCAAAAACTTTTTAATTTCAAAATTGTAAAGTTCAACAAAAATTTAACAATTTAATACTTTGCGTTGACGGAGAAGTACGGAATGTGACAAAGCTCATAAGAATACATGTATTTCAGCTTAGTTGTCAGTTGAAAAATGCAACGTATAACGTACGACGGTTTCTATGTGTCTCGGCCTTTATTCGCACGAGCTTTTGGTAGATTGTTAATTTTACGGCAAAATAATGAGAAAGATGGATAGTGGACATGTTTGCCACGAGCGAGCGAGACAGTTAATAACGCCACATAATGGGACGGAGATGCCTCGTGCGAAGGAAACAGATACAGTCGCAATTTTTTCATGATGGCTACTATCAAGCCTGTCAAACCGTATGCGCTTGAAGTTGAGTTCTGGGTCACTCTGTATATCTTATTTTTATTTCTGATTAAAAGTGTTAAAGTGCTAAGAGAAATGTGTTGCATATACGATTTCATTCCATTTCATATGACCTTGATATTTGAGCAAGTCGTTTAGTGAATAACATTTTTTACCCTTTAACCTTGTACTTCGTTTTTAACAAAGTCATGAAAATTCCATTTAATTTTTTCCCCCTTCACACCAACATTAAATGATGTTTAAGCAAAAGCATAACAGTTCGAATAATGTTTAGTTTCTTTTTGAGCATGTTGAAATTAAAGGATAATTTTAAAAGGAATATTCATTAAATTTGAAAACAAATTTGCATATGATGCATAACGAAACGAGTTGAGCCCAAATTAAGTAAATTCTACGAAAATATTTGTTTATTTTTGGGTTGTTTGTGTATAAAATATATTGAAGAGAGAAGTATACAATTAAACGCCCACAAAAGGATAAATTACTTTTAAGCCGTATATCCATGACACAAAAACTCCTCTAAACAAACAAAAGGGTAATTGGCGAAAATCCTACTCAAAAATATTTATTAAACGTTTTCCGTTCTTTCTTTTTTGCGCTCACATGTCTGCCAAGCAGAGATAATAAATCAGCTTCCTATTGCGCTTTAATCCTGCTCTACATCTTCATATTTTCCTGAACAAAGGAAAACATACAGAAATATATTAGCAAGGCTTGCAAAATTAGTATGCAAAATATTTTAGATTTCAGAGTTTTTAACTGCAACAACAGCAAAAAGTATGTAAGTTTTAGTCCTTTCCTGAGGATTTTCCGGTCAAAATTTTAAGTGCATTTGTGTGTGTGTGTGTGTGTCGTGTATGAAAAGGATAATATTTTTAAGATGTCCTGAATAATTGTTACCTGTCTTTGCATTTAATTCATTTAAAGCTGTAAGATTTCGTGTGATGATCCTTGGACTACATTTGGCTTGTAATCCTGTATTTGTTTCACCTTCCCACTTATTTTAATCCTCAGCGACGCACGTTTATGTCTGCCATTGATGTGTTCTGGCAAAAAATTTGCACAAAATTCTGCACCTAGTGATCAATATAGTTTTGAATGGTTGATTGATGCTGTTTGTTTAATCCTTTGTTTTGCAATAAAATTTTATTTCATTGTCTCTTTGTATTCCTTTGTGCGGGCTGGTTTATTTCTTGACGCGCCAGTGTCTTTCCCTGTATGCGGTAAAATTATAGAATACATAGTTTGAGTTTCTTTATCTATTAAAACTCTTAAAGGATTTTGCTATTGTTGCCTTCCTTAGTGTGGCTTTCTTGTCCAGCTGAGTTTGTTCACATTGTGTACGTGTATGTTAGTGTGTGTGTGTGTGTGTATTTGTATTTAAGGCGAGACTATTGATGCACTTACTTTCCTTTGAAGGCTTAGCAGTGTTTCGTTGTTGAATTAGATACAGACGCTTGTTTCAACGTTTAAACGAGTTGTGTAGATAGGCGGTAATATTGAAACAATTTAGCAGGCATTTAGAGCAGCTTAAATAGTATCTACATTAACTATTTTAATTATTTTTAATATTTTACAGATTTAGAGGGTTTCTCTTGAACCAAAAATGTTTTTTTTTCTGGACATCTTTGAATATTATCGAGCGAGTAGTTAGTTCACATTTTGAATCTTCAAAATGTGAACTAACAATAAGTATTCAAATCTTAAAACAAACACAAAAAATTAGCTAATATTACACGGGCAATTACGCTCTCAAAAATTGATTACGCTCTTCATATATGAGTTGGTGTGCCGCCTCCCACATCAAACTTATACAATCTCCATATCACGCAGGAATTCGGCATAGTATTGGGACCTTCCCATCTAGCCCAATTGTTAATTTTTTAGCTGAGACCGGTTTACCTTCTATTGTGGCTTGGACTGTACACCTGACACACAAACTTATACACAAACTTTTCATGTGCCGTAACAAAATCTTGTTCGAAGAAGCAAAAAAAGTAATACTTGGGGTTAGAACCTACAAAGTAAAATCTACCATTACAAGATGCATAACTTTCTCTAAAGAACTTAGTCTCGGCATTGAGCCAATACTTATAAAACAACAATCTGAACCACCGTGGCTGATAAATAAAAGTTCATTTATTCTATCTATGGTAGACTTCCCTAGAGCCAAAACTTCTCCTACCATTTATAAAAGCTTGTTTCAACAAACAGCCGCTAGCTTCATCGCAGATAATTGGGAGCTTCTCTTCACAGATGGTTCCAAATCTCAACGATTATCAACGATTACTGCTCAAATTTTACAGCCAAATCCTTGGCAATGAATATGCTACAACAAATGGAGGAAAATTTGTTATTTGTCTGATAGCCTTTCTTCCATCCTGGCCATCAAAAACTCGCGGTACGATTCCCTTATAATAAGCCAAATAAGAAACCTATGTATCAAAAATATAAGTAAAATTAAAATTATGTTGGGATTACTGGCAACGAGAACGCTGATAAAGTAGCCGAAGACGCTAAACAACAACCATTAATTAAATGCACGACCTCAGAGCCTCGGGATATTTTTAATAAAATCTCATCTTTCTTGGCATCAACTAAATATCTTAAATGGGAAAACTATCAACATACTTACAAAGCCATGAACTCTACTGGGAACAAACCGATGTACCCTCCTAACTGTTCCCGGAAAGAAACGACTATATTCGCTCGTTTAAGAATTGGGCACTGTAAATTTTCTCATCAACATCTATTTGAGAAAACTTCACCGCCTATTTGTTCTACTTGTAACTGTCGGCTAACTACAACTCATATTTTAGGCGAATGCCCTGCCTACAACCCCTACTGTTCGGAAATAAGTCACCAAATGATCTCCTGAAAAATATTTCTGACTGCAATATCAAATTAATTTATAAATTTCTAACCGAAAACAATTTAAAAAATATGATTTGAAAATTATTACTATAAACATCGGAGTCGATAGCCATCGCTGCTAGTACTCCTTTTTCTTTTAATTAATTTTTATAAATATTGTTATAATAATTAATTTTTTTAAATAAATAAATAGCTAAGTCCTGCCAACGTTAGACAAAAAGTTCTGTTGTGGGCAAACTATATAAGTAAGTTCACCTATTTATTTATTTATTTCTTACGTACCATGGAGCTGTACGAGTAGTAACTGTTAGACGAAGTTTGTTTTGTCGCCTTTGAAGTTTTTCAATGTTTGATGATATTGAGGCGGTGCCCCATAATTGAATTCCGTATCACCATATAGGCTTAAGAATTTCGTTGTATAACAAAATCCAACTTCAATGCAGAATTTCTGTTCATAAGCCAATTTAGTTCAGTTGCTTTTAATTTCAACGTTAGCCAACGGTCGAGATCAATACCAAAGTACTTGACTTCATTGTGCTGCGGAACAGGTCAGTTGTCACTTTGGATAAGTGAACATGTTTCTTTAAACAGTGTGAATGCGACATGAATAAATTTTTTTTTTACAAAACTGCAAAGAGATTTGCTTGTCTGCAGTAACACCCAGAGTCATTGGCAGGAATCGAACCTGCGACCTCGAGACTGTTGGTCGAGCACTCTACCAAATCAGCCATCGAGGCACTCATTAACATTTATTCTCCAAAGCTTTAGCCATTTCTCTAAAATTGAAATATATTTTTGAAAATTTAGTGAAGCTAATTGGTGGTTTTCATGAACGCTGCACAACGCTGTGCCATCTGCAAAAGTTGAAAAGTGGAGTGGATTCATTGGCATGTTAGAGGCATTAGTCAAATATTAATAAGTTTCAGAATACTACCTTGTGAAACTTCTGCCACGACTGGTTGATTTGTACTTATAAAATCGCCTTCTCTGATAACAAATTTTCGGCTACATAAGTAAGTGGATTTTCAGAAACTTATGAGTGTTTGCAGGCAAGCTCAACTTTAATTTGTGCCTCAACCCCTCGTGCCACACTTTATCTAAAGCGTGTCATTTCTTCTATGACGTTGTGTTTAGCCCAAAAGCCGAATTGCATAAAATATAAATTAAGTAGTATTTCGTTGAGTTTAAGGTCCTTTTTAGCTTATTTATTTCAATATCTCTGCCAATATTTCGCTTTCCTTCGGATAGCTTCTTCAGGGCAATAATATTTGTTATTGTTTAAAAAATTTTTGAAACAATGTTTAAAAATACTCAAACAAACATACATACATGTGAATGAAAAAATACAAATACATACATACATACAATTTTGAAAAATATATAAAAACAATAATAACTACAATAATCGAACAAACAAAAACATACAATGAGTGAAAATTCATACATACATACATAACAATACATACAATTTTGAAAAATGTAAAAAACCAATAAAAACAATAACAATTTTTGAACAACTTTTTTTAAAACCAATCAAACAAACAAACATACATATTTATAAATGAAAAAATACAAATACATACATATATACATACATACATACAAATATTGAAAAATATAACCACATAAACAAACAAAACCATACAATGAATGAAAATTCATACATGCATACATAACAATACATATAATTTTGAAAAATATACAAGGCAAAAAAAACAAAAATAAGAAATTTTTAAAAATTATTAAACCAAACAAACATACATACTTATGAATGAAAAAATACAAATACATATATAAATACAATTTTGAAAAATATATAAAATCAATAATAACCACAATAACCAAACATACAAAACCCTACAATGAATGAAAGAAAATCATCTTTGAAATACATATTTTCACATAATTTTACAACAATTTTTGAAAAAGTAACAACAAGAACGTATACAAATTGAAATTTTTTAAAATAACAAATAAAAATTAAAAAATATTTCCCTCCCACTTAAATTAACATACAATACAATTATTATAAAACATTATTAACATTAACGGTGAACACAAAAAATAACAAGATAACATTCTAATTCTTAACTAAATACTTATATATCTGAGCTATATTATCTATATCTGCCTTATAATTAATCCTTCTATCAGCTAGTGTACTAATAATCTGCAACATTTCTAATGTAAATCTACGTTTATAATTACTTTCCCTATTCAATATCTTTGTGTCTTTAAACTTTGGAAAATGATCTAGTCTTGCACAATGTGCAGTCAATGCAGTCTTATGCGTCAAATTAGTTGACCTATACTTCTGATCTGATTTATGTCCAGCTAATCTAGTTTTAAGCTTATTCTTAGTTGTTCCTATGTACACCTCACTACAATTTTCTACATCATTTCCACCACATGGGATACTATAAACTACATTTGATATTTCAAATTTGTCCACTTTATTTTCATTTTACTATATAATGTATCTATTGTTTTATAAGCTTTATGGGCCATCATATACTTTTCCTTATTAAACATGTTAGATCTTTCTAACTTTTCTGATATCTCTGGGATATATGTAAGTGATTTATACACTTTAGGTTCTGTTATGTTTACGTTGTTATGTCTGCCATGTCTCTCTTCCATTCTATGTCTTGCTATTAATTTATTCGCAATTCCGATAGGAAAACTATTTTCTATCAAAATTTTTTTAATAATCTCTTTATTTTTGTAATGAAACTGATTATCACTAATTGTTAGAACTCTATTTATTAAATTCTTTGCTGTATTGAAAATTATTCTTCTGGGATGTTTCGAAAAATAGTTTATAATCCTTCCTGATGAGTTAGGTTTTTGATACCAATCTATCATTAAAGCATTATTTCTCCTCATTATCAATGTGTCCAAATATGATAATTTTGAATTAGATTCCCTTTCAATAGTAAACTTAATGTTGATGTGATAATTATTAAAAATATTTAAAACATTATCTATCCCATCCTCAGAAATAACACATAAGAAATTAAAATAAAATATAAATATTGTACGATGAGGAGCTTTTTCCTCACCGGCAGCTATATAGAGCAATTACTTGTGATTTGGAATTGTTGTCTATATGCTGCTGAGTTGTTCTTTTGGGCAGAGATACAAAATGTCTTGAAATTGTGCCGTGAAAAATTGTTCCAGAAAAAAGAGGACTGTTTCTGTTTAAACGTTACAATGCAAGTGATTTTTTTATTTTTCAATTCATTTGCTTAAAGCTAAAACAATATTGTTCATAAGGGCCATTATTTTTGTTGTTGTCATGCTTATGTACTCGTTCTCTCAAAATAACTTCCCAATGAACTTTTTGTCACATACATCTTCGATCTAAGCCCACTGACAATGTAAGCGTGACCCATCCGAAGTCTGTATACAATTCCTACTCACATTTACACGGCGATGGCCTAGGCCGTAAGATGCATCCAACACTGTATACATTGTAAGCGAAGATTGGATGAGTTCAAAACTATATTATTAGCATTTGTTTTCTTCTTTGCTTCTCATGTACAATTTATTTAACAATATGAGTAGAAAACGACTAATCTGAATCGAATGCTAGTTGTTTGTTGTGCTTAACATGCTTATTTTGATTTTTCTGTTGACACAATCGCTTACAATCGGATGCTTTGCAAATTGTAATAACTTGTGGACTGCTGGTTTTATTACTTTAATCCATGTATGTACGTTTATAATTATGCAATTGAACAAAAAATAAAGCGCATTCTTTATGACAACAACAAAGTAACTTAAGTAATTTAACTTTCAGGGAGAAACAAATGATCATAATAAAATCTAGCGGTTCATTACCAAAAATAGCTTACATTGGTTTATGCATGCAAAATTGACTAGCAAATTACAGTGGAACCAATGAGCAAAAAACAGCGAATTAATATTAGCTCGAATAACATGCAAAAATGAATAGGAATATGAAAAAATTAAATCCTAAACACATGAACTACTATGCGGTGACCTAACAAATATCATAAAAAATTGCGATTTAGTGAGCAATCATTGTGGGGATTGAGTTAAAAATGAGGGTTAAAATACATACAGAAAGCTAAAAACCTAAAGAAATGGTGCTGGATCAAAAAAAAAAAAAAAATAGTTATTCTATGTTTTTTTCACATTAAAGTTTTTGTTTTCTTACAAAACCGCAATAAGTGGAAGGGCGAATTTATACAAAAGAAAAACTTTATGACAATTATTTTTATATACTTTTAAATTAAAAAAAATATATAAATAACAAGTAAGAGTGTAGTATATTCGGCTGGGCCGAATCTAAAATACCCTTCACGATAGTCACGAATATGTATAGTATATTGAAAATGTGGCCTGAATATGCTCGGTTATATATGAACCGATATCGGAATTTTCTATTTTCTGTATTTTAGTAACCTTCTTTTATAACAAGAATTGCTTTTCAGCAAAAAAAAAAAAAATTTTAATGAAAAAATCGGTTCAGGCTATATCTCGAGTATATATGGACCGATATCGAAAATTTTAATTTTCCATATTTATATAACGTTATTTCATTACCAGAACTGCTTTTGAGCACAACAAATTGTTTAAGTTCGCTTACGCGACATTTTCATGAAAAACCCGATTTGGGCTATATCTCGGGTACATATAAACCGATATCGGAAATTTTCATTTTCCATATTTAGGTAACCTAATTTCATTACCAGAACTGCTTTTGAGCACAAAAAAGCTGTTTAAGTTCGCTTACGCGGCATTTTCATGAAAACCCTGGTCTAGGCTATATCTCGGGTATATATGGACCGATATTGGAAATTTTCATTTTTCATATTTATATAACTTCATTTCATTACTAGAACTGCTTTTGAGCACAAAAAAGTTGTTTTAGTTTGCTTACGCGACACTTTTATGTAAAACCCGGTCTAGGCTATATCTCGGGTATATATGGACCGATATCGGAAATTTTCATTTTTCATATTTACGTAATCTTATTTCATTATCAGAACTGCTTTTGAGCAAAAAAAAGTTGTTTAAGATCGCTTACGCGACATTTTCATGAAAAACCCGATTTGGGCTATATCTCGAGTACATATGGACCGATATCGGAAATTTTCATTTTCCATATTTAGGTAACCTAATTTCATTACCAGAACTGCTTTTGAGCACAAAAAAGTTGTTTAAGTTCGCTTACGCGACATTTTCATGAAAAACCCGATTTGGGCTATATCTCGGGTATATATGGACCGACATCGAAAATTTTCGTTTTTCATATTTATGTAACCTAATTTCATTACCAGAACTGCTTTTGAGCACAAAAAAGTTGTTTAAGTTCATTTACGCGACATTTTCATGAAAAACCCGATTTGGGCCATATCTCGGGTATATATGGACCGATATCGGAAATTTTCATTTTTCATATTTATGTAATCTTATTTCATTATCAGATCTGCGTTTGAGCAAAAAAAAATTGTTTAAGTTCGCTTACGCGACATTTTCATTAAAAATCCCGATTTGGGCTATATCTCGGGTATATATCGACCGACATCGAAAATTTTCATTTTTCATATTTATGTAACCTAATTTCATTACCAGAACTGCTTTTGAGCACAAAAAAGTTGTTTAAGTTCGCTTACGCGACATTTTCATGAAAAACCCGGATTGGGCTATATCTCGGGTATATATGGACCGATATCGAAAATTTTCATTTTTCATATTTATGTAACCTAATTTTATTACCAGAACTGCTTTTGAGCAAAAAAAAGTTATTTAGCTTCGCCTATGCGACATTTTCATTAAAATCTGATTTGGGCTATATCTTGGGTATATATGGACCGATATCGGAAATTTTCATTTTTCATATTTATGTAATCTAATTTCATTACCAGAACTGCTTTTGAGCACAAAAACGTTGTTTAAGTTCGCTTACGCGACATTTTCATGAAAAACACGATTTGGGCTATATCTCGGGTATATATGGACCGACATCGAAAATTTTCATTTTTCATATTTATGTAACCTAATTTCATTACCAGAACTGCTTTTGAGCACAAAAAAGTTGTTTAAGTTCGCTTACGCGATATTTTCATGAAAAACCCGGTTTGTGCTATATCTCGGGTATATATATATATATATCGGGTATATATATATCGGGTATATATTTTCCATATTTATATAACCTAATTTTATTATCAGAACTGCTTTTGAGCAAAAAAAAAGTTATTTAGCTTCGCCTATGCGACATTTTCATTAAAATCCGATTTGGGCTATATCTCGGGTATATATGGACCGATATCTGAAAAAAAAATTTTTTGTCTTTTAGTCACCATGCTTAATAAGTGTGTGAAGTTTGAAGCAAAACGAGCAACTTTTGTTTTCAAAAATTTTCATACAAAACTGCAAAAAAAAATGGCTTTTTTCGGAATTTTGAATATATCTCAGGTATACGTGGACCGATATTACTGAATTTCAATAGCAAACCCATGAATCGATGGGGTAAAAGAATGGTGAAAGAAAAAAGTTTCTAAGTCTAATGGTTTTCTCAGAAACGGTATTTCAACAGCGGACAGACGGACAGACGGACAGACGGACATCGCTTAATCGACTTTTCCATTAATTCTGATTCAGAATATATACACTTTATAGGGTCGCAAAAAAAAACTGTAGAAATTACAAACGGAATCACAAACTTATATATACCCTTAACATTTTTGTGAAGGGTATAAAAAAAAATTGCATGAGTGTACCTAGTAGATGCAATTCTGAGAGGGAGCTTAGCTCCACTAGAAAAAACCTCTGGATTTCTGAAGAGGAATCATTGAAAAAATCATTGGACAATCTCCTGTCTCTAAGAGATAAAAAACGCACGCGTTCGTGCTCGCCAAACATCATCGCAACCAAAAATGTCTTAGGGCGATATTACCTCTGCGACAATGGATAGTAATAGGTTTGCTATTCTTCAGACTGACGAGCCAAATATATCAAAAAACATTTAAACCGCCACCAATATACTTGAGAGAACCTACATCTAATGAGGTGGTAAAAACACTTATTACGGCAATTGGTTAAGACACCTTCAACGTAACATCAGTGGAGCATGGACAAATAAGTGAAACAAAAATCCAAGTAAACTGCGAAAATGATTACCGAAAACTTTCTGCCGCTCTGGAAAAAGAGAGAAGATCTTTTTATACTTATTAACTTAAAAGTGCTAAAGGCCTTCAGGTTGTTATAAAAGGTATTGACCCTTATGTAGACACGGATGAGGTTAAGACTGCACTGCTAGATAATGGCTTTAAAATAAAAAATGTGGTAAATATGCGGAACCGTGAAAAGATTCCTCAACCCATGTTTAGGGTTGAACTGGTACCAGGGGATGTTATTCTCAAAAAGAATGAAACTCACCCAATTTATAACCTTAAATTTCTTTTTCATCGCAGAGTTACATTTGAGGAGCCGCACAAGCGTTTAGGGCCCGTTCAATGCCTAAACTGCCAGGAATTTGGCCATACTAAGGCCTATTGTAAACTGGCCACAGTTTGTGTTGTGTGTGGAGAACTGCACGGCACATCACAGTGCAAAAAGTCAGAAACTGACTCAAGTGTTAAAAAATGCAATAACTGTGGAGGCAACCACACTGCAAATCACAGGGGCTGCCCTGTCTATACCCACTTTAAGCAGTCAATGACAAATAAGCCATCAATTACCTTTAGCAACCCCAGCAGTCAAACATAATTTCTGCAAACAATTTTCCCCAGGTAGGCCAGTCAACCAGCCACAATCAACCAGCCATAATCATGCAAAACCCCAAACAAGTTTCATATGCTAGTGTGGTCAAAACCGATACACAAAACTTGAATCAGGAGCCCAAGCCCCAAAATTCCGATCAAAATTTTACCAATCTTGAGGCAACTCTGCAGACTCTTGTTCAGTCCATAAACACTTTTACCGTTTCTATGACAAACATGATGCAGAATATGCTGAAAATACAATCCACTATTTTGCAGGCAATTTAAAAAAAAAAATGAATTGGTTAAAAATATGTTTCTGGAACGCAAACGGCATTCGCCAACACAAAAATGAACTTGAACACTTCCTTATGGAAAAGCAAATCGATATAATGATGATTGCTGAAACTCATTTGACAAGCAATAGTCATTTCAAAATTAATGGCTACACACTGTATGACACTAAAGATCCTCGTGGAAGGTCTTGTGGAGGCTCAGCAATTCTAATAAAAAATAGAATTAAGCACTATTGTCTGCATGAGACACGTGAGGAGTATCTCCAAGCAACTAACATATACATTGAATATTTGCATGAAAAAATCGTTATTTCTTCGATCTACTCACCGCCACGATTTTCAATAACAGAAAATCAGTATTCACTTTTTTTCAAATCACTTGGTTCTCAATTTTTAGCGGCTGGTGACAATAACGCTAAGCACACTTTTTGGGGATCACGTTTAATTTCCCCAAAAGGCCGTGTGCTTTTTGACACAGTTTCCAAACTGGGCTTAGACGTGATTTCAAGCGGACATCCCACTTATTGGCCCTCCTCCTTTAGAATGGATGCAAGTAGAGTCTTCATTAGATTTGTCATCGGACCACTCACCCACTATAATATCCGTTTCGTTCCCCCAGGAGGTTGGATCCCCATATAGTGATTTGGCGTTCGCCATCACTAGAGTTAATTGGCTAAAATATAAGAAATATTTGAGTACTCATTGTACAGAAAATATTGCCTTGAGAACCCCTGAGGATGTTGATATATCAATTAAAGATTTTTCTGAAGACCTTAAACTGGCCGTGCAACATGCTACCACTACCCATACGAGGTTCAGAAATGAAAACAATAGAACTTATTCGTCTGAAATTGAGCAACTTTTGCCAGAAAAAAGAAGAGTTAGAAGAGAATGGCAACTTCGCAGGTCTCCCCAGCTTAAAAGCAGGCTACGAGAGTGCATAACTCAGTTAAGAAATGTGCTTCAAATCCAAAGATTGGCTTCCCTTAAAAATTATCTAGAAGGTCTTGATGGTAGCCCGCAAACCGACTATTCTCTATGGAAAGCGACAAAAGGTCTGAAAAGACCCGTAATAGGTAAGCCACCTTTGCGAACTTCATCTGGCGACTGGACAAGAAGTGATTCTGAAAAAGGGATGGTGTATGTTAATCATTTGAAAAACGTTTTTACTGCAAATGATACAGTGGATGATGTTGCTGAATTTCCGCCATATGCTGTTAGACCGCCTGTGCCTTTGAGACTTAGTTTTCAAGATGTCGAAAACGTTATAAATAAAGTAAACTCAAAAAAAGCTCCAGGTTTTGACAAAATTACTGTTGCTAGAAGAATTCTTCTTTTCATTTTTAACGCTATTTTGCGCCTAGAATACTATCCTGCAGAGTGGAAGGTGTCTATGGTTACTATGATACCCAAGCCAGGGAAGGATCCCACTAAAGTAGAGTCATATAGACCAATAAGTCTACTGCCAACAATTTCAAAACTTTTCGAAAAACTGTTAATGGCGAAGTTGACTCCAATATTGAATGATGTAGGATGCATCCCGGATCATCAATTTGGTTTTCGGGCTAAACACAGCACCATAGAACAAACGCATAGACTAGTTAATGTTATAAGAAAGACTTTTGAGGACAAAACGTATTGTTCAGCTCTATTCATTGATGTTTCCCAAGCTTTTGATAAAGTGTGGCACGAGGGATTAATACACAAAACTTGCCTGCAAACACTCACAAGCTTCTGGAAAGCTATGTATGTGGCCGTAAATTTGTCATCAGAGAAGGCGACTTTGTAAGCCCAACTCAGCCAATCGAGGCAGGAGTTCCCCAAGGCAGCATACTGGGACCCACTTTATATTTAATTTACACTTCTGACATGCCAACCAAATGTGGTATTCACACTTCAACTTTTGCAGATGACACAGCATTCAGCAGCGTACATGAAAACCATCAAGCAGCTTCGCGAAATTTGCAGGAGTATATTTCAATATTAGAGATGTGGTTAATGAACAAAAGTGTACTCACGTTACATTCACACTGCGTAGACAAACATGTTCAGCTATCTAAATCAACAATTCACCTATTACGCAGCAAAATGAAGTCAAGTACCTTGGTATTCACCTCGACCGTAGGTTAACGTGGAAGCCTCACATTGACGTGAAAGTCACTTAACTAAAATTAAAAGCAGCGCAATTAAATTGGCTTATGGGCAGAAATTCTACATTGAAATTAGATTGCAAACTTTTGTTATACAACGCAATACTAAAGCCTATATGGCGCTACGGAATTCAATTATGGGGCACCGCCTCAGCGTCAAACATTGAAAAAATTCAAAGGCGACAAAACAAAATTCTTCGAACAATTACTGCAGCTCCATGGTACGTAAAAAACTCCCGAATTCACAAGGATCTGTGTGTTCCACTGGTAAAATATGAGTTTTCAAAGCATGCGACAAGGTATAACAAAACATACTTAATTTTAGTGGTCACACTCGGTTGAGAAGAAGGGGTTATAAAAAAAAGCTAAAAAAAACAAGTAAGAGTGTAGTATATTCGGCTGGGCCGAATCTAAAATACCCTTCACGATAGTCACGAATATGTATAGTATATTGAAAATGTGGCCTGAATATGCTCGGTTATATATGAACCGATATCGGAATTTTCTATTTTCTGTATTTTAGTAACCTTCTTTTATAACAAGAATTGCTTTTCAGCAAAAAAAAAAAAAAAAAAAAAAATTTTAATGAAAAAATCGGTTCAGGCTATATCTCGAGTATATATGGACCGATATCGAAAATTTTAATTTTCCATATTTATATAACGTTATTTCATTACCAGAACTGCTTTTGAGCACAACAAATTGTTTAAGTTCGCTTACGCGACATTTTCATGAAAAACCCGATTTGGGCTATATCTCGGGTACATATAAACCGATATCGGAAATTTTCATTTTCCATATTTAGGTAACCTAATTTCATTACCAGAACTGCTTTTGAGCACAAAAAAGCTGTTTAAGTTCGCTTACGCGGCATTTTCATGAAAACCCTGGTCTAGGCTATATCTCGGGTATATATGGACCGATATTGGAAATTTTCATTTTTCATATTTATATAACTTCATTTCATTACTAGAACTGCTTTTGAGCACAAAAAAGTGGTTTTAGTTTGCTTACGCGACACTTTTATGTAAAACCCGGTCTAGGCTATATCTCGGGTATATATGGACCGATATCGGAAATTTTCATTTTTCATATATACGTAATCTTATTTCATTATCAGAACTGCTTTTGAGCAAAAAAAAGTTGTTTAAGATCGCTTACGCGACATTTTCATGAAAAACCCGATTTGGGCTATATCTCGAGTACATATGGACCGATATCGGAAATTTTCATTTTCCATATTTAGGTAACCTAATTTCATTACCAGAGCTGCTTTTGAGCACAAAAAAGTTGTTTACGTTCTCTTACGCGACATTTTCATGAAAAACCCGATTTGGGCTATATCTCGGGTATATATGGACCGACATCGAAAATTTTCGTTTTTCATATTTATGTAACCTAATTTCATTACCAGAACTGCTTTTGAGCACAAAAAAGTTGTTTAAGTTCATTTACGCGACATTTTCATGAAAAACCCGATTTGGGCCATATCTCGGGTATATATGGACCGATATCGGAAATTTTCATTTTTCATATTTATGTAATCTTATTTCATTATCAGATCTGCGTTTGAGCAAAAAAAAATTGTTTAAGTTCGCTTACGCGACATTTTCATGAAAAACCCGATTTGGGCTATATCTCGGGTATATATCGACCGACATCGAAAATTTTCATTTTTCATATTTATGTAACCTAATTTCATTACCAGAACTGCTTTTGAGCACAAAAAAGTTGTTTAAGTTCGCTTACGCGACATTTTCATGAAAAACCCGGATTGGGCTATATCTCGGGTATATATGGACCGATATCGAAAATTTTCATTTTTCATATTTATGTAACCTAATTTTATTACCAGAACTGCTTTTGAGCAAAAAAAAGTTATTTAGCTTCGCCTATGCGACATTTTCATTAAAATCTGATTTGGGCTATATCTTGGGTATATATGGACCGATATCGGAAATTTTCATTTTTCATATTTATGTAACCTAATTTCATTACCAGAACTGCTTTTGAGCACAAAAACGTTGTTTAAGTTCGCTTACGCGACATTTTCATGAAAAACACGATTTGGGCTATATCTCGGGTATATATGGACCGACATCGAAAATTTTCATTTTTCATATTTATGTAACCTAATTTCATTACCAGAACTGCTTTTGAGCACAAAAAAGTTGTTTAAGTTCGCTTACGCGATATTTTCATGAAAAACCCGGTTTGTGCTATATCTCGGGTATATATATATATATATATATATATATCGGGTATATATATATCGGGTATATATTTTCCATATTTATATAACCTAATTTTATTATCAGAACTGCTTTTGAGCAAAAAAAAAGTTATTTAGCTTCGCCTATGCGACATTTTCATTAAAATCCGATTTGGGCTATATCTCGGGTATATATGGACCGATATCTGAAAAAAAAATTTTTTGTCTTTTAGTCACCATGCTTAATAAGTGTGTGAAGTTTGAAGCAAAACGAACAACTTTTGTTTTCAAAAATTTTCATACAAAACTGCAAAAAAAAATGGCTTTTTTCGGAATTTTGAATATATCTCAGGTATACGTGGACCGATATTACTGAATTTCAATAGCAAACCCATGAATCGATGGGGTAAAAGAATGGTGAAAGAAAAAAGTTTCTAAGTCTAATGGTTTTCTCAGAAACGGTATTTCAACAGCGGACAGACGGACAGACGGACATCGCTTAATCGACTTTTCCATTAATTCTGATTCAGAATATATACACTTTATAGGGTCGCAAAAAAAAACTGTAGAAATTACAAACGGAATCACAAACTTATATATACCCTTAACATTTTTGTGAAGGGTATAAAAATAAAAAAAAAAATTAAAAAAAAAAAGTTCTATGTTTTATTCCAAATTAATTTTAAGAAGGTTTAATTAGTATTAATTATATAAGAACTGTTATTACCATAAATATAGTAAAAAAAAAACTAAAAAAAAATTAAAACTTAATCTTGGTTTTTGAGAGGCAATGATATTGCTAGTTTTGTGGTTATCAATAATAATGTTCTTGGTACGAAATATCAAGGCTGACTAATTTCAATCCTTATTATTCCACTTTAACTAACTGAAAACAGCTTTTATGTTTACTTAAGAAAATATTTTGTTCTTATTTGTACGCGTGCACTAATTCAGTTTGATATCGTTTTTTCCTTTCTAAAATTGAGAAGGATTAATAGCTAATTGCTGCGATCAACTACTTTTGATTAGAGAAATCATCTCTGAATACAGAGAATCATTAAGATTCTCTGATTGTTCAGAGACAGCAGAATGCTTTACAAACAACAAGTGCTATAACAAAATTGCAAATGTTGTAAATACAATATGAAATAAGTAGGTGCGTTCTACAACATAGCGGACACTTTTGGACTAATGAGAATAAAAACCAATTACTATCTAAATTTGGCAATTTATTACAATTTACCCAAAACTGCTGGAGTGCAAGACTTCCGTAATTGGGATTTCAGACGCTAAAAAGGAATAACATCAAAAAAACAAAACATTTACAGCTGTCAGTTATTAAAAATACATATCTATAAAATGCCAAATAATCATTGCATCTTCTTACAACTTCACACAATATTTTTTTTTTATTTTCCGTTTAGATGTTTAATTAATTTTTAAACAAAAAATTTTTCATACATGCAAATTGTCTGATTACTTTTTCAATTGCATAAGTATATAAACAAAAACTACCAAAGAAAAAATTTGTTTAAACTTGGGTAGTAAATGAAAATAATTACTTTCACATTTTTTCTCAAAATTGCACAAAAATTGTTACATGGAATGCTTTTGGACAAGTTTGGAATAGTTCGGACTTTTTTGTTATTCACGTGGAGCGCACCTAATGTAGACAAAAACGTGAATTAAAAAACTCGGCACCCGTACAAATATAGCATATTTATCATTGTTAAGCTCTAAACACTTAGACGACAGCAGACTTTACAACTTCACGACTACAAATGAAGTTAGCTTCAAAAGCTGCCTTCTCATCAGCAACATAATTATAAACAATGCAAATTTCAGAGATGCCACATATATATTTTACATGAAAAAAATTTAAATTACCGCCTGAAAACGTAAAAATATCACGTAAAACTGTAAAAACTAACCAATTTATTTGTTTATTTTATTTATGTGAAGTTTATTTCTATTAAATATTTCAAACAAATTTTAGTTTTTATTGCTGCCAATTTATATTTGCTGCCAATTTATATATTTATATAGCACTGCATTTACTTTTTGCTGCTTACGAAAATAGAAATTAATCTAAGTTGGCAGCAGCAGCAAATGCTGTTGTGCAGTCGTGCTGCTGTGATGTCGTTAAAATAATCGTGTGCATTTAAACACATGTATTTTATTTTTGACAGATTGCTGCTTGCTGTCTGCTGTCGTCTATGTGTTTAAAGCTTTATGCGATGACTTCTTATTCAAAATAAAATTATTGTTAGTAGAATACCTTACCGTATTAAAGCCAACGTACGTAAAGAAAGGTGTCCGACCAGGTCAAATCATAATTTGGTTCTTGACCCGGATTTAGCGCGGACAAACACAACGAGTATGTAAGCATCTAACCAGATTTAGAAACCCTTTGATAATATTATAACAAAATTACATGCAAATTTTGGTGTTAGTTATTTACCATTGAAAAGATATATAAAGATATAAGTACTCGTATATCACTAATAATGAAAACAAACACACAAAAAAAGTTCAAAGAGATTTGTAGTCAGAGACTGCGAAAACGATTAAAATTATTATTTATGACTAATAGGCAGAATAATTTTGAATTGAAGCAAAGACCAAATCGTTAATGAAAATATGTTTAAAATGCCTTAATGATAATTTAATATTAAACTACTCGCTGTTTATAAATTCTGTTGTTGCTGATATTTCACCTTCCATCGTGTCTCACTGGTGGCCCAGCAAACAGATAGATGAGCATGATGGAATTATCGTTGTTGTAATGAATTAGAAGAGAGTGATTATTTACTGAATTTTTGATGAATTTTTATAATTTTTTTAAATTAAATTTTTTGGTTTGTACATTTGTACAACGGGTTATCGTTCAGGTTTTTTCTTTCTTAAGAAGGATTTTTTACAATACAAATCTGCTGTGATCAATAAAATGATTGAAGAAGACAAGAAAAATAATAATCAAATCTTTAGCTGGGGGACAACTAGCTGTTTCGTAGTCGCTACACTACCATGACGTATCATGATCTACTGCTTTAACCACTAAGCCACCGAGCATTTAATTATTTTCTATCTATATTCATCTCGTATTTGATTATTATTTTTCTTGTCTTCTTCAATCAAAATTATTGACCACAGCAGATTTGTATTGTAAAAAATCCTTCTTAAGAAAAAACTTAAGAAAGAAAAAACCTGAGAGTGATTATTGTTTAAAAAGCTAAGTATATACAAAATTCATATATGAATGAATGTTAATAAGATTTAGACCAGATTCTTCAGAAAAATATTGGTCCAATTATTTCTCATATGGTACAATACGAGTATCTTAATGGATATGTACGTTTTGTGACTAATTTCAAAAAACAATAGAATAATTTACATAAACACTAAAATGTACGAGGACGCATTGATATTGAAGCTACCTTTTTTTATCTCGGACCATCACTCAGGTGATGGCCTCTACATATGCAGCGCATTGTACCGGAACTAGAAAAATAGGTTATAAGGAGGGGGAAAGAAGGAGTAGTGTTTGTTAACATTTGACTTGAACTTTCCAACATAACGAATAAAACAGGCAGGAAACACGTTTGCAGGCGACTTATTCCACAGACGAAGCCTACAGCTGAAAAACGAATTTTCTCTGTATTACGTAGTACGATTCCCTGGACAACCGACCACAATTGGATGAGCTCTGGACGATGCAAGTGTGTTACGTATAAATGTGCGAGTTTCGGGAACAAGATTCCTAATCTCGTCGGAGCAAAATCCATTGTAATAACGATAGAACAGAGTAACGCTCCCTACACTGCGTCGATGCTCCAGTGAATCAATAGAGTCGGATACCCTACTGTCACCGATAAGCTTCTTCGCCCTCTATTGTACACGGTCGAGTAACCCCAAAACAGACTTTGAGGCACCGGCCGTAACATGAGAGTTGTATTCCTTTTTCGGTCGGATATAGGTGGTATAAATAGTAAGAAGGTCGGATGGAGTGAAGTACATCTTACACCGTTTTAGAAACCCTAGGCACTTGAGTGCTTCTTTAGAGACATGAAAAAGGTGTTCTGTCCAGCGAACGTCACACTGTATCTTCATTCCCAGAACATCAAGAGCATCCTATTCCTCAATATTTATACCATCCATAAGTACAGACAAAACAGCATTTGCGGTCGTTTGGTTATGCGTTAATAAGCAACATTGGGTCTTACGAGCGTTAAAGGCGAATCTTTTTTTTACAACCACACTGGGAGATTAATAGAAGATCACTGTCCAGTGAATCATTCATATTTAGCCGTTTGACAGCGACCTCCGACAGACTAGGCCTATAAGTAAAAGAGTACGAGTGGCAAATGCTGTTGTTATACGCGAAAGAGTGGATAGGGTTTGAAGTGTGATAGAGAAGGTCGTTGAGAAAAATGAGAAATAGGGTAGGAGAAAGAACGAAACCTTGTGGTAAACCTGAATTAATCTTGAACTCGTTTGATGAGAACCCATCTATAACAACTCGTATAGTGCGGTCTCTGAGAAAGCTCGATATAAACCGAGAAATGTCATCACCGGCACCAAAAGCTGTAAGTTTTGCTAGTAGTAGCAAAACTAGCACTAGATGGCAGCACAAAGCAACAAAAAATTTTTTTTTAGGACTTCACTCAAATTCATCGATTAATTTATTTGATGTTCTAAGTAAGCAACTTTTGTATTTCTTGAAAAATGGAAAACAACGAATTTCGTGTGGTGATTAAACACTATTATTTGAAAGGGAAGCTCGATAAACAGCACGGCGAGTATGATGCGTCAGATTACATGCTAAAATATTGGAACGCGCCCGAACAAGCACTGCAACAATACCATCAACAGGAGGGCCAAAAGAAAATCATGAAAATCCTCGATATAGTTATGAATGATCGCCGAAACAACTTACATGAGATTGTTGAAATATTAAACATATCATATGAACGTGTATTCATTATTTTGCATGTATATTTGCATATGGAAAACCTATCGGCAAGAAAGCTGCCGCCTCTGCTCAGTGTCATGATAAAGCCTGTTGATTTTTGGAGTCGCTTAATAGTTGTTGATGAAAACTGTGTCCACCATTACACATTTGTCCACCATTACACATTTGAAAAAGCCAATCGAAACAATAGGTGGAAGCTGGTGAAGCTACCTAATCATCAGTAAAATTTGATCATCAGGGTAGCTCCTATGAAATGTCGACATATAGAAAGCTGAGAAACAAAGAAAACAAGCTGTTTATAACAAGTTTTTGATTCGTATCAATGTTAGAAGCTAGTATTCTGAATAAAAACTTAATTGTTACAAATCCGTATATTTACATAAAAAAATTAAAAAAACGACCTATAAAGCATAAATTAAAATTCAACAATATGTCGAATAAACTGAAGAGTAGATTATATTTATTATAATTTTTTTATGAAAGAAATATATCGTGCATTTAAACAAGTTGTTTTTACCAAACGCTCTATATAAATATGTTATAAAATTATATTTAATTTCCTTGAAATCAATTAATCCATCCATAAAAAGTGTTAATAATAAATAAACCATAAAAACGTTAAAATTTCTCATAACTGAATTATTGTTGAAAATTTTAATGTAACAAAAGAAACAACAACAACTGCTGACAGCAATTAAAAAATCATAAAAAAAGGCTTAAGGAAAAACAGCAGTATATTGCCTCATAGACTGACTCCAACAACCACTGCACTACACGCCACGCGCACATCCAAACTTTTGTTTGGAGTAAAATAGAAATGTGAACAGAAGGAGCTGCTCAGGCAGCCATGTGTTTATTTCACCAGAAATAGTTCATCTAATAGTTCTCTGTTCTTGTTAGAATTAGAAACATAGTCAAATGGGACAGATAAAAATCAACACAAACAGAAACAGACTGCAATATTTGTGTTCTTAGAAAAATCTATAAAATTCAAATTTAATAGTCGAAATAGTTCAATGTTTCATACAAAAAATATAATAAACGAAAACAAAATAATAAAAGAATATTTTGAGTTAAATGCAATTAATGAAATGTCAGGCAGGAGCAGTGGAATGAAACACGTTGGGGAGATATTAAATGAGTATTTTATTCAAGAATGTTTCTCTAACAGGCTATAAAGCAAACGGTAGTGCAAATGAATGGAGGGAGCTCTTTTCTGTTTAGAGCAAAAAGGTCGAATTCGAAGAACACTTTAGTGTAATACATTTTATCGCATGGTGGTCTGCTACAATCAGTCTTGTGCAAAATATAAATCTTTAAAGTCAAGTACTGAGGAAAATTCTCCCCCACCCCACAGATCTTTGTTCCACACGACAAATTCAAAAGTACGAGTAGAACATATTTGCAAACAAATTATATTAACGAGCAGTTTTACTGCTAGCAGTTATCCCTTCCGTTTAAAAAACTTTTTTTCCTTCGAGGATCACTCGTGCGAACAGCTGATAGCAAACCCACAATATACAAAACTCGTTTGCTGTTCACTGAAAAACTAACTATCGGGTTTTCCAAGAAGGACTTTTTAAGGTTTTATTTATTTATTGAGTCTTCACAATGTGAACTAACAACAGACAATTATATCGGTGGCAAGGGTATCCCTTCTTGCCAACCGAGTGTTACCGCTAAAATTAAGTATGTTTCGTGCAAGAGGGTTTGGGTGAAATTCCAATTTGCTGATATACCTTGTTGCGTACTTTGAAAATTAATTTTTTAGCAGTGGAACACGCATATCCTAGTAAATGCGGGATTTTTTTACGTACCATGGAGCTGCAGTAATTTTTCGATGAATATCGTTTTGTCGCCTTTGAATTTGTTCAATGTTTGATGCTGAGGCGGTTCCCCATAACTGAATTCCGTAGCGCAATCCTAAAGCATATACGCTTTAGGATTGTGTTGTAAATATAACAAAAGTTTACAATCCAACTTCAAGGTAGAATTTCTGGCCATAAGCCAATTTATTTGCGCTGCTTTTAATTTCAACTGAGTTACTTTCGCATCAATGTGAGAATTCCACGTTAGCCTACGGTCGAGGTGAATACCAAGGTACTTGCTTTCATTATGCTGCGGAATAGGTGAGTTATTGTTTTAGATGTTTTTTTTTCGCAGCGTGAATGTAACATGATAACATTTTTGTTCATTTTATTTGATTTTCCAAAATTTTAGCCATTTCTCTAATATTGAAATATATTCCTGTAAATTATGTGGCGCTACTTGATCGTTTTCAGATCTGGTTGACATGTCAAAAGTGTAAATCAAATATAAAATGGGTCCCAAAATACTACCTTGGGGAACTGCTGCCTCGATTGGCTGAGTTGGGCTTATAAAATCGCCTTCTTTGATAACAAATTTACGGCCACATAAATAGCTTTCCAGAAGCTTGTGAGCTTGCAGGCAAGTTCAACTTTATTGTGTTAATCCCTCGTACCACACTTTATCAAAAGCTTGGGAAACATCAATGAATAGAGCTGAAAAATATCTCAAAAGTCTTTCTTATGACATTAACTAGTCTGTGCGTTTGTTCTATTGTGCTGTGCGTAGCCCGAAAGCCGAATTGATGATTAGGGATACATCCTACATCATTCAATATTGGAGTCAACTTCGCCATTAACAATTTTTCGAATAGTTGCGAAATTGTTGGTAGTAGACTCATTGGTCTATATGACTCTAACTTAGTGGGATCTTTCCCTTGGTTGGGTATCATAGTATTCACAGATACCTTCCATTCTGCAGGATAATACTCGAGATGCAAAATAACGTTAAAAATTAAAAGAAGAATTTTTCTAGCCACACGAGGTAACTGTACAAGCACTTTGCCAGTAACTTTGTCAAAACCTGGAGCTTTTTTTGAGTTTACTTTATTTATAACGTTTTCGACATCTTGAAAACTAAGTCTCAAAGGCACAGGCGGTCTAACAGCATATGGCGGAAATTCAGCAACATCATCCACTGTATCATTTGCCTTTACCTTTCATTTACGCTTCTTGCCCAGTCGCCAGTTGAAGTTCGCAAAAGTGGCTTACATATTACGGGTCTTTTCAGACCTTTTGTCGCTTTCCATAGAGAATAGACGAATTACCTTCCAGATAATTTTTAAGGGAAGTCATTCTTTGGATTTCAAGCAGATTTCTTGAGTTATGCATTCCCGTAGCCTGCTTTTAAGCTAGACCTGCAAAGTTGCTCCTCTCTTCTAAATTGTCGTTTTTCTGACAGATATACTCAATTTCAGGCGAATATTATCTGTTGCCTACATTTCTGAATCTTGTATGGCTAGTGGTAGTATGTTGTACGGCTAGTTTAAGGTTTTCAGAAAATTTGTTAATTGACACATCAATATCCTCAGGCGTTCTCAAGGCAATATTTGCGGTACAATGTGTATTCATTTTTTTATATTTTAGCCAATTAACTCGAGTAACGGTCAATGCCTAGTCACAAAACGGGGAACCAACCACCTGGAGGAATGAAACAGAGACTATAGTGGGTGAGTGATCTGATGACAAATCTAATGAAGGCTCCACTTGCATCCACTCTAAAGGAAACATTTTTTGCAACTCCTAAATTCATAACGTCTGGCATCTTTTTCCGATCTGACGGCCAATAAGTCCATTTTGGAAACGGTGTCAAAAAGCGCACGGCTTTTCGAGGTAATTAAACGTGATCCCCAAGAAGTGTGTTTAGCGTTATAGCCGCCAACCGCTAAAAATCGAGGCCCAAGTGATTTAAAAATAGCGGTGGTGTGTGAATCGAGGAAATAACAATTGTTTCATGAAAATATTCAATGCATATATTAGTTGCTTGCAGATACTCCTCACGTGTCTCGCTTAGTAAATAAACAAGATCTTCCACGGGAATCTTTAGTATCATATAGTGTGTAGCCACTGATTTTGAAATAATTTGTGAGTGTCAAGTGAGTTTCAGCAATCATTCTTATATCGATATGCTCAAGCTCAAGTAGGATTTGACAACATATTTGTTTAAAATAGAACGCAAACCATGTGAGATATTTCAAAAACTTCATGATCGACTTGAATACAAACAAAACATTTTGATGGATCTCGACTTCGTTCATATGGCCACCGTGGGAACGTCGGCAGCGGTCGATTCGTCGAAACCAATTTTTGATGACTCGGTCACACATTTCAGCCGTAACGGCTGCTATTTCTCGTTCAATGTTGGCTTTGAGTTATACCAACGTCGTCGGCTTGTTGGCACAGAGCAATGATTTGATGTAGCATCAAAGAAAAAAGTCCAGCGGCATTTTATCGTATGAACGAGCTGGCCAATTGACTGGTCATTTTTTTTAGATATCCCACTCATCAAACTTACTTTTCAATAAATCGCTCGTAACGTATGATGTGTGGCTTGCGGCACCATCCTATTGAAACCACATGTCGTCCAACTTCATGTTTTCCAATTTCCGGTTAACAGTATTAAAAAACGGGTTTTTCGATTTTCAAAAACAGATATTTAGTAAAACCAAAAAACCGGTAAAACCCGGTCGAATAATAACTGTAGATTTCTGATTAGGGTTTAATTATCTTAGTGAGAGCCGCATAATAATGCATCACATTGTTATTAATAAGTTCTAAAAATAGGAGCACTAGCTTCTAGCGACATCTGCGCTACATACTATAGGGTGCACAAATCCATGTGCACCTATGAAGATATTAAAATTCAAGAAAAAACTATCACAATAGAATTTTTATTGATTATTTGTTCTTTTTGGTTGTTAACAATGTTAAGCAGAGACGAAGACAGCAGAGAGCAAACGTTGATAGAAACAAATGCCAAAGTATTTGCCTCTCAATGATGCACGCAATCAGTGGAAAATTGTGTTCTTAACTCTGCAGCCGGCAGACAATAGTTTTCAGAAAATTATTAACGAGTTGCAAGGGCGTCATCATAGCAATATTAAAGACGACTTGATATTTAGTAGTAAAATATTTATATGAGAGTCGTAACAAAAACACAATTTGTAAAATTTTATTACTTTACAAATGTTTTCCAAACAATAATACGAAATAAAAACATAATTCTTACATAAACTTGTTGTTATTACAAAAGGAAATTTTTATTTTCCTGATTTACTCGTAACATTGAGGTACAAACACATTTTCCGAAAATGTGTTTTTATCAAAGAAAATGTATTAAGAAAAGGTATCCGCTACACTGGCCTTGTCCTTGTGAAACGTACGGAAATTGTATGATAAATACTCACATAAATGGACTCACATTAAAATTTCAAATAGTTGCATCAGCTATAAAACTCAATCTCAGTTTATCTTTTCATTTTTCTAGGAACCCGTTTAAGTCTTGTTCACAATTTCACCCCTTTTTCCTTTGTTGTAAACTACAAACTCGGCCAAACAAACATCTTTTATGACAACTACGATTTCCAGGGTGGTACATGTTATGAGTTACAAACTCAAGAAATTATTTATTTACTCCTTTTTATTCTGAAATAATATTTTTTATATCCTCTTCTTTTATAACTTTTAAGACAGCAATTAGTGGCACAATTAGGTTTTAATGTTACATGTTGCACAACACACTTTTCCAAATAGTCATAAGAAATGAATTGTCGGTTTTATGTGATGCGTCATTGTTTCCGAACGTATCCGTACATAATATCCACACTCACACACATGCAAATGAGGAAGAAGAGTTTATGTACTTCAACCCATTAATTTTTTGAACTATTTTTATATATTGGATGCTTTTATTTATGTTTTGACTAATGACCCATTTAATGGACTGTCAAGATCATAAAATTTTTTAACGTTCTGGCTGGAAAGCAAATTATGATAAGAAACAATTAAACTGCCATAAATAAACAACTGAACATAGTCTGAAAAAAACAAAATATTTACTTACTAAATACGACATTCAATGTGAAAATCAACTTAAAATTTTTAAGAACTGTTTGTTTGAATTTTTACCGTCGACATCTTGCACAGTGTTGCCAGCAAATAAAACATGCAAAATGAATTTTATCCGCAATTTACCCTGCATTTAGACATACGAGTAATCTCATGCGAGTGCTGAATATGTATTATCAACGAAAATTTCTTCGAAAAACTCGAATCTCTCGAAATTTTCATTTCTGTCTACACACGCGAGTGAGAGTTCATTTTAAATTTGTCGTCAGCACGTGAACTTCAAACAATTTGTTTCCTTCATATATTTTGTTCCTTTGGCTGTCTTTATAAACGGGAGTTGCCGTGTTCTTCGCTTGAGAATATTTTTAGAAAATAGTTGACATTAATTTCTATTATCATTATATTATTGATATCAACGCTTTATAATTTAAACATTTCTATCTATAGTACTAGTTTTAATAAATTAACATACAAACTAGCTAAAACTTAAGTTTTAATTTTATAATGATCCAGTTGATTTGTTTAAAATTATTTACACGGCAACTCTGTTTGTTTTTTTGACATTTGATTGCATGGAAGTGGCAAAAAAAAACACTCGCATGCAAATTTAGCTGCGAGTAGACCTGCAAGTGCAAAAAATGTGAATGTGGTAGTAAAAAAATGTGAGTGTATTGAGTTTTTCGAACTCTTACTAAGTATGTCGAAACCAGTGAAGCCCAAAAGTTTTAAGGAAAAACTACTTTAATTTAATATATTTTGTTGTAAAAAGCAAAGTAATTTACAAAAATAAAATTCACACTGATAATCGCTGTCGTCAATGTTTACCAACAAAGCATGCAAAAGTGTTGTTGCTTTGCTTTTGTGTGTGTGCGGTGAAGAAAAAAAAATATGAAAGACGAAGTTGTTTGTGTATTTTTCATTGCTGAGCGCAGTATTTGTGTATTAAAGAGCACAGCCCCATAGCATTTACAAAAGTAATTGAGTATCAAGCGCATAGGCCTGGCCATGTTTGGTCTAAACACTGGGTTATGGTCTGCAATTAAAGAGACCTTGAAAAAGGGCATGCAACCAGTGATGCCAACAACTTTTGTCAGAAAATCTTCAGTTTCCAAAAGAAAATCTTAATTTTGAAATGTTTTTTTTACTTCGACGTCAAACGTTAAAGTAATGTTTCTTAATTATTACAAAAAAAAATTATTATTATTACAGCACAAATTCAATTCAATAAAATTTCTTTCCAAAATTAGTAGTATATTTAACTACCCATCGAAAACTTGGTAATTGGTGTTGCACTTACCTCAGAAAATACTTTTCAATATCATAATATTTACCGCCTGCATTACTAAGAAGTAGTTAAGTAATAGCTTGCTTAATATCTGTTGTACTGTACGTATATAAGTAGTTTACATTTACAGTATTTAAAATGAAAATTGAATAAAATAATTTAAGTAATACTTGAATTTGCTAAAGTGATAAGGTGATAGAAACGGGGTTAAAAATGTCTACAAAATGAAAAATGTAGGAAATCAAAAATTGTTTAAGTAAATTTTGCGGTTCTGGCAATTTTACTATTCGTTTCATTTGTTTCGCTGCCATTGCGGCTTACAGGTTATGAATACCCAGTTTGAAAGCGATGTTAACATAACAAATGCGTTGCCAGACTCGTTTAAATGTATTAACTATAAAATTTTACAGTGATAAAATGATACAGTGGTAAAACCAGTTTCGTACTTAATTCCATAATATTAAAAATTAATTTTTATAAAAAAAATGTTTAAGAAAAATATTTAATTTAGCTTTGTGAAAAAACACACAATTCTGTAAGGCATTGTTTGTAACAGTGCATTTAAAAAATGGCATTTATAACATGAATTAGAATCATGTCTTTTTTATATTAATAAAGTTATCCATTACATTTTATGCATTTATTTAAGACATCTACAGTCATTTAGATAGTTTTTGTCGATACCAACTCGTAAATCAAGAAATTATTAGCGATTAGCTCTTTTAATGCAATTTTTGCAATGATATTTTTAAGTAGTTATTCGGAAGCGACAATGGTAAGTACTCGCCTCCAATGATCTCGTCCTGTTAAAATTATGACTTTAAAAGTTAATTTGATCATTTATTAATTACTAAAAGAATGGTGAATACACGCGCTATCATAAACATGAACTTCACTATTCAGTGTCTGCTTCTATTGTAATATTTGACAAACTTGGCTTGATCGTTTAATAGCAAAACAGCACTTTTTATTACACAGCAAATTTTGTAAAATGAAATGTAAAAATTGTATATAATAATTGCATTGAATTGAATATCATTTGGTGCCACCGAAATTTAAAGAGCGCACCGATTAAAAAATTTTTTACACAAAAAATTTTAAAAAGCTCCGAAAACGGTGCGAAACGTGCCGAGTTGACAGCGCTGATTGTGAACTTCATATGGCGAGCAAACTGCGGCAACACAATGGGTATCTACTCTCATTGAAAACCAAAAAAAGTGATTAATTTGTGTTTGTATGTGTGATGAAATTGTGGTTTGCATATTTTTGTACGGTCCAAGCGAAAAACGTGTGTTTGTCAAACGATTTGCGTAGTTTATTTGGCCCTTTAGTATTACACGAGTACTATGTGAACCAGTTTCAAACATTGAATGCAATTTAAATTCTTTCATAAAATGAGACTTGAAATAATATTTTACTTCTTGGTTCCAAACATTTTGTACACTAACTACATGCACTTCTATGCCCAACGAAAACTTCTATTGCGAAGTAATGTGTTAAAATGCTAATAAACATACTCTTCACTACTTCTACTTTGCATTTTAAGTCATTATTTTAACATAGTGATATCACTGGAGGCAAGTAATTACCATTCTCGTTTAAGTATAACTACTTAAAAATTTCATTACAAATATGTCATTAAAAGAGCTAATTGCTTATAAGTCCTAGATTTATAAGTTAGCTTCGATAAAAACTATCCAAATGGCTGAAGATGTTTTGTATGAATTCCTAAACTGCAATGGATAATTTTATATGATATAAAAAAGACTTTACTTTAAGTCACGGTATAAATGCCACCTTCATAAATGTATTTTTACAAACAATATCTCTCGAAAACGTTTTTGCGGAAGTATGTGTATTGTATGTATTCAGAAAACTATGTCTACCTTTTCAGAAAACTTTTGTGAATAAAATAAATATTTTTCTTAAAAATCTCTTCAATAGAAATTAATTTTTAGCGTCATGAATTTAGTTACAGAACTGGTTTTTAGCACTGTGATTTATCATTTCAAAAATTTTTAGTTAATACATTTGAGCAAGCCTAGCAACGCATATATTTACACTGTAAGTCGTAATGACAGCAAAACAAACGACACGAATAGTAAAATTGCCAAAACAAGTATTACTCAAATTCTGTTATTCAATTTTCATGGCAAATATTGAACATGTAAGTATATGTGCCAAGAACAGCTGCTTACATGTCATTACTTAACTAATTCTATGTAATGCAGGCGGTAAATACTATGATAATGGAAATAATGTTCTTAGGTAAGTACAAAATATTACCAAGTTTTCGCTACACAGAAAAAAATTTTTTCGTGTTCAATAACGAAATTCGTTGAATCACTTAAAATATACATATGCATACAAATTATTTTTTCAGACAAAAATTTTGTTGATTTTATTTTCACTATAATTTTTTCTGTGTAGGTAATTTTGCTTATAAAATGTTCAAAACTAACAAAACAGTATCTAACCCGGAATACTGCAGACGAATTAACTAGATGACGCGTTTCTTATTTTTGGCTCAGCGAGGAAATCTACATCTATAAAATTATTTAATTGTGGAAGCCGTAAGCTTTACTAATTTAGTTAATAAAATTTGCCTATATCTGCGCTTTTGTTTGATTTTGAAAACACATGCACGCAGAGAAAATTAACTTCCTTATTATTAAGATTTGAATAATTTTTGTTAGTTCACTATGAAGATTCAATAAATAAATAAATGCAAAAAATTGCTTTTCTAATAACTACTTTTTATTTATAATTTTTGTCCATGGATACAATATCCTTAATGTAATAACAGTAGTATGCACTCATAAAATAAAATATTAAGGATTTAAAAGGACGATAATTTTTAACTTAATAACATTTGCAGGAAATCGGAACAAGTACCACTATTAAATAAATTTGTGATTGTCCAAATTAACCTGGACAATAATATTTTTTGTATAATTTTTTAGCTAAGTTCAGTTTAAAATGATTTTGTATCAAGTCAGCTGCAATTGTAACCTGAACTGCAAACAAACAATTTTTCTTTTATGCGCACATATTACTTGCTTACAATTGCATCAATAGTTTATAGATGTTCTTATTTGTAATAATATTCATATGTGCAACTTAGTTACCGACATAAGTTGAATATAGAATATGAAACACCCTGTAAGGTCGCTCGCACTGACAAATATATAGTTCTCATTGAGCAAGTAGATTATAAAAAGTCACGGTAACTTCCGGTTTTTGATGTTTTCGGCGATTTGTTTTTTAACTTCCGATTATCTTTGCGACCCGTGCAATTCGTTGCAGTATCATAATAGTAATTTCGCAGTTTTATCGTGTTAAATTCTGTTAAAGCACAAAGTTTGCAGTTTGGAGTGAAGTTCTTGTGATCGTCAGTGTGAACGACTGGATATCATATTTAGCAACCACAATTTGTGTCTTAAACTCAATAAATTGAAAGGTAACAATTTGTAAATAAAGTACCCAAGTTTATTAAAAAGAAAATAATAAGCCCCATTTATTTAATTTTCTTTTCCCCAAACACCCATGTAACTAACTCACCCCGAGTATAAAATTAGATCCATAATTCAAATTTGCTGCTCAAGCCCAAGAAGAGAGCAACAATTTGTTCAGTGATAAATGAGACATTCTTCATTGTTTTTCATCTTTTAAGTGTTGGAAGCTTGATTAAAGCCAGACAGCTTGTACATGACGGAATATCTAATAGATTCCATTGTATACTGCGTAGGCAGAATAATAAGATTTTGTACAGATTCGATGTAATTATTGTAAGTCACATGCATTGGAAGCCGGGCAATAGATGCAAATTCCAGAATGGGTCTCTCAAGGGAAACATAAAGCTATTTTGTAATACACGGGTCTTTAAAATGTTTTGCCCTACAGCGTGTTTTATTTACAGCTATGGAAATATGCTTAATAAAGTTTAACTTATCGTTCAACAAAACTTCAATATCCGGTAGAGGCCTGCAGTATCCCAAAAAATAACTTACGTGCATATGATTTCTTTTGTAGAAGGATATATGTACAATGTACAATACAGATCATGTACATTGTACATGATCTGATAAAAAAAATAAGCGTCATTTTAAAATATTGTGAGTTACGTGTGTTCGATTTTCGGATTTTTTTTGTTATGTTGGCTTAAACTTTCTCACTTTGTCTGATAGAAGTGACGTTTTCAAGGGTCTAACAGAAGATTCTGATTTCGCTGAAGTTTATACCAGCTGAGAAGTTTATATTAACTGAGAAGTTATTTTTTCGAAACTAATATTAAGATCCTTATTTCTTTCTCCCACCCTATTTCTTATTTTCCTTAATAACCTTCTATGTCAAACCTCCAACCTATCCACTCTTTCGCAGATGACAGTAGTTTTGCCATTTGTGCTCTTTCAATTATAGATCCCATCTATCTGAGAGCGATCTTCTATTAATCCAAGTGGGGTTGTAAAACCAGGGTCGCCTTTAACGCTCGGAATACCCAATGTTGCTTATTAACACACAAACAAACGACCTGATGGATGGTATAAATATTGAGGAATCGGATGCTCTTGATGTCGTTGGAATGAAGATATCGTGTGCTGTTCGCTAGACAGAACACATTTTTCATGTCTCTAAAGAAGCATCCAAGTGCCTAGGGTTTCTAAAACGGTGTAAGATGTTCTTCACTCCATCCGACCGCCTTACTATTTATTCTACCTATATCCGTCCGAAAATGGAATACAACTCTAATGTTTGGGCCAGTGCCCCAAAGTCTGTGTATGGTTTACTCGACCGCGTGCTGGAGAGGGCGAAGAAGCTTATCAGTGACTGTAGGGTATCCAACTCTATTGACTCACTGGAGCATTGAGGCAGTGTAGGGTGCATTACTCTGTTCTATCGTTTCTACAATGGATTTTGCTCTGACGATATTAAGGATCTTGTTCCCGAAACGTAGCACGCGTTCATCGTCCAGAGCTCATCCATTTGTGGTCGATTGTCTGGGGAGTCGTACTGCACATTCTAGGGAGAATTCGTTTTTCAACCGAACGCTTCGCTTGTAGAATAAGTTGCCTGCAGACGTATTTCCTGTCTGTTATAACGTTGAAAAGTTCAAGTCAAATGTTTACAAACACTACTCCCTCTAACCTCCTCCTCATAACCTATTTTCCTAGTTCTGGTACAATGCACTGCATATATAGAGGTCATCCCCTGAGTACTGGTCTAAGATAAAATTTAATTTTTTTTTTCAATAATATTTACCAATTATCCTGTGAAACATTTCCATTTAATCCGACAACTTTAACTCTTATTATACAAGACAGCACTTTGTTAAAGGCTATTGCTATGAGTATTTGACGATCTTAATAAATAAAAGTTCTTTCGAAAATCGACAAGTTTGTAATAATATCCGTTTGGTAGAGAACATGAAAACATTATTAATATTTTGCGCAATAGGCGTACATCCTGTTTTATTCCCATGGCCATAAATCATCACCCAAAAGAAGGAAAAATAATAAATAAACAAAAGATTAAATTTAGATTCTGCTTTGTATGTGTCAAATATTTGTACAACAGCTTTTATTTGATAATTACACATTAATGTACAAATCTCTTGCAAGCAAAATGAACATGTACTTTACTTGCACTTGCCCAACAGGCAAAACCAGATGAAATACAATTCCAACCCCCCGAAAAAAAACTAAGCTGGGAAACGGAAATATGCATATACTAATGAACGACAACAACAATAATAAATAAACAAAAAATAAATAATATTTACATTAGTTACCATAAATTCATGCAAAAACGCAGAGGCACAACCAACCAACTAAACAACACTCATTGGAATTCATAAGGAAAGAAAGAAAAATAAATGTTATAAGCAATTCATAATGTCAGGACATGCTGCCTCACAGTAGCTTCATATTAAGGACCACAACAGAGGAGTTATCGTTTTGCATTAGACAGGCGCCAACAAAAATATGTAAACATAACGCCTTCCGAGGCACGTGCCATCACTTTTTGTTCAAATGCTTAAACGTCTGAGTAAAAATATAAAAACTCCAACCCCTTCAAAAGAAGCCATCATACTTTTCGTTCATTAGTTTGTTGTAGTCTTGTGTGCCAATAAGGCAAACTGCTTATTAATAATAAAGTCATAAAAAAATTGTATCAACCCGTAGCATCTCCGAAATGCGAGTACTCGTAAACAACAATGTTGCATGTTCAAACGAAACGGGGCAAAATTAATAAAGTTATGAAATCAACCACCAGGAAAAGAAATCAGTTCATATGCAGTGTTATTTTTTTAACTGTTGGCCTTAAACAGGAAAAGCATATGCTTTTGCTGTCATAATGACAATCATTTTCCGCTTGCACTTTGTCAACACATTGTCAGCAATCTGAAATAACACAAAACACAATTTCGTATTGACTGGCAAAAGGTTTTGCTAACCAACAGACGGAGACGGAGACATAGAACTAAAACGGGATATACTCGTATGTGTACGGTTTTGGTGCTGAATATCAACCCCACAAATTATGAAATTATTTTCCATAATAATAACGCGTGTGTCCTTTTGTCTGTCTAATTTTCAGTTGGTGCCTGTAGTTTAATGGTTTGTTTTTGTCTTGCGTTAAATGGGGTACAAGCAAAGTCAACTCTTTGTGAGATCTGTAACAATTTTCTATGATATTTATTTGGCATGACTGGTGCTGAAATGTGTATAATTTAATATTTTTGATATTCAAGCATCTTAAACAATAGGCGCGTGTGCGTATTTAGCATCTATTATCTGGAGAACATCCATATTTATCGTGTCATCTTCTAAAATGATGTAAAACAGAAGAGATTTCTGTGATAAGTTACACGTTCTTGATTCAAGATAACTTTTCAAAGCCATTGTCTTCTGGACAGTTATGATTTTTATAAAATCTGATTCTAAATTTCTTTAGGTAACGTAGTAAAACAGCTGTATAAATATAATATACATGTGCTTTATGAACAACTGGATGACAAACAACTGTGGCGAGTTGAGGAATTGTTGATTTACTTTTAGAACATATTTCGAACTACGAATTCATATACTTTGAATTGTCCAGGAAAACGGGGAAGAAATTCGATATTGTGACTAGGGTATTCTAGATCGTACATTCATATTAGATAACTGCATATGACTGGTGGTATACTGGTGGTGAGCTGCTCACGTCTCTATGCTGGCTTAAATCACCGTTAGTTCACAAAGCAGGTACTGACGATAATTGCAGACATTTGAGTCCTTAGAAACTTGTGATTCCAATACTGTTTCGAGCTCATCTTTAGCTCCATTTTGTAGAACATTTTTTTTATTGGAATGTACATAGGTTATACAGGCTGCCAGTTACATGAAACCAGCCCACTTGGGTCCTTTCTTGGTCCCGTTGTGTTTCCTGAGGATGGTTTGTATCCCGACGGTTCAGATCTGATAGCCTGATAAAATAATCCAGTCCAATATACCTGCTAACCCGTCCGCCAGCTATAGCATTCTCATTGAACAAAGAACTGAGTAGTGACAGAGGAAATGCTCAACACTCTCTTTCTCGGCCTCATCTCCACAACTTCTACAGAAATCATTAAATGGAAGATTTTACCTCCTAGCATGTGCCCCTGTGTGACAATGTCCTGTCAGAACTTCCACCAAAGTAGGCAGCCTTAACCGGGGAAAATCTTTCAGGACCGTAGTCCTCCTACGATCCTACGCAGAAAATGTTAGCCTCACTACTCGGTAGGTAGCCTCAACAGACTATCTTAGTTAGAATTGCACTTGGTGCTTACAGCTTTTAAAAGGGACTGCTACCATCTTATCAATGTCACTTTGCCGTAAATGAGCCTCGGTTTTCACCAGCTCAACCGCAATAATATATTCAGGACTGGTATCCAGAAAAGCTCCGAGTTTGAGTGTCTCGCTATCTTATTAAGAGTTATCCGGCATTCATGAACCAAACTGGACGTCGTTAGAGAACCGTAAGAGCATTTAACGCATTTTTACTATAAGTACAGAGTCGAATATTCATCCCGTTTACCATATAGTACCTCAACCAGTTAGCTTCTCTTATTATAGCTGTAACGTCAGCCTGCATTATGCCACACTCATTACATAGCCTAAAACTGGTCCTCCTCAGATACTGGGCGTTAAAGATACCATCTATAACTCCTAGGTCCGTTTTGAACTCATTTGTAAAGATCTCAAGGAAATATCCTCTTGGCGGCCTATATAGGTCACTGCCAAGGCCGTGTTCATTACGTCGAATCTCTTATCTGGCAGTAGAGTCGATAAATAGTGATCAATTTACCCCGGAAGGTTTATTATCCTTTCTGTCATTGAAGCATGACCTTTTATCACTTCTTGCAACACCCCATCTGTTTTTAGACTGATCACCGAGCATTCACCATGACATCAGCTGGCAGTAAGTGCATCATCGTAATCAACGCTATAGTTGGCATAGTGCGAGAAGCACCAGCCACCATCAAAGCACACTTATACAGTATCCTCTATTGCAAAGAGAGGGTACTGTCCTGGCGTGTCCTATCGGATAAAGCGAAATACCTAGGCGTCATTCTAGACAGCAAATTATCATGGAAGGATAAGGCTATAGTAACCAAGGCTATAACAGCCATCTATCTATGTAAGAAAGCAATAAGCACAACATAGGGCATATAACCAAAAGGCTTTATGAAATGGTTATAAAACCAATAATTTTCTACGGAGTATTAGTATGGTGGAAATCATTGTACTCCGCAATCAACAGACTTCAAATTGAAAAAGTCAGTCGAACCATGGCAATACTGACCACAGGGGCCATGAGGACAACACCAACTAAAGCACTTTTGAGCTGGATGCCATTCGACTTAGAAGCCAGACAGTTAGCACTAAAAGCCGCGAGCAGGCTGAACGCGGCAGGAGCATGGACCCACAGACCGTGGGGACATGCTAATATATTCGAGATTGGAGGAGACTTAGTCTCCGATCTAATTGACTACTGCATCCCAAAACCATTCGTCACAAGGAGCTTCGGCTACCAAATTAAAGAATCTTCCCTAGAATCTGTTCTATGTTTACATGGATGGGTCCAGAAGGGGAGAAAGGGTTGGGCGTGGCGTTTACATAGAGGAATTTAATATCCGTTAGACTATCAGACGGATGCAGTGTACTTCAGGCTGACATATCGGCTATAAATAAAGCGGCCAGATGGCTGACCTACCACAAGATATTCGGAAGGGATATCATCAACACCCCGAATATAGGTTCGCGGCTTCCTTACTCACATTTCCCTGATGACTACCAACTTGAGAGCCCGAAAACTTGTTCACAACGCCTTTGTTGGCGGAGGGTGGTGGAGTTAGTGACCCGAGAACTTGCTCGCAGTCATCTTGCCCGCAGTAGGGACTTGAACAACTGCTGTACTATCACTAGTACGACCAGCTCCCAAGCCATGGGAATTTGTTTGCCGTAGAGGCACAGACCTGTGCAGCCTTCGAATTTCTCACCTCAAGGTCCAAAGACATTGAGACACATTTGGTGTCCTTATGTTGTCCCAAGTTTCTTCCTGCAGTCAGCGTTTCTGTCCTTGTACCATTTTCAGTTTGTTTTTATGTTTATGAGTCACGTAACAGCCTTATAGATAACCTTTAGTCTGTAGCATGGGCTTAAAATCTCTGTCCTCTCCTCGGGCTTAACCATGAGGAACCTAAAAATATATCCCATGATTAAGACCTCGAGAGAGAACAGATGTTCTAACATACACTTAAGACCCCACACCAAGTCAAGGTAGTTGCCCATGCTTTAGTTCGGACACAAGAAAGCATCGCTGCTTTAGCCGCGGTCGTACATTCCATTCCTAGAGTTTCGATAAGGAACTTATCTGCTGAAATGGGTATCAGCAGACAATCACTGCCGACAATTTTGCACCAAGATTTAAACTTAATTTTTAAACTTTCCATATTAGATTAAATTAACAAACAAACTGAACCCAACAGGCTTCCCGAATCGCTTGGAATTTTGTGAGGTTATTCAAATGAAGTCAGAGAATGAATACTTCTTGAACTGCATTGTTATGTCTGACGAGGCACATTACGGAGTAATTTTAACCCACAGATACTCCATTAGATGCAATTACATCCATTTCGCATCACAGTGTGGAGTGCAGTATCTTCAAGGTCCATTGTCGGGTCTTACGTTTTCGAAGAAAACTGTCTTATTGTTACGGTCAATGGAGACCGTTACTTAAAGATGTTGAACGAGTTTTTCTTTCCAGAATTACGCCGAAAGAAAATCCATTTCAACTCCGTTCGTTTTCAACAAGATGGGGCGACCTGTAACACGCCTGTTATGAGAGAATTGAGAAAAAATTTCAAAAACTGATTTGAAGAAATTCTACATTCTGTTGCCCTCCCAGGACTCCTGTCTTCACTGTACCTGATTTTTTTCTGGGTTTATTGCAAACAAGAAGTTTACAAAAAAAAAAAAAAAACAACAAATTTGGATGATTTAAAGAAATCCATTCGAACGGTAATTGCGGCAGTTCCCTCTGCAACACTCTAGGCAGTAATAATAACTTTTCGATAACATGTCGTACACGTGCCAACGAGGCCATTTGAATTCAATTATTTTCAAAACTTAGTGAATTACTTTAATAAAAACGTATTATTTTTCAGATAAAGATCTAAAAAATAAATTACATAAACTTTACAAAAAATTATTTGAGTTTCTTAATGCAGCAAAATTGATCAGCCACCCTGTATCTTATGAAATGCCCCCTAGTTAAGAAAATCCTAAACAATTTTCCTACAATAAAATAGAATTGTTTTTAATACTCATAAGACGATTATAAAATAATTTATTAAGGATTTATAAAATCAATTATATTTTTGTAGTTCCGTTAAAAAAAAGACGTTATAAAATCTTAGTTCATCTGAGAGTCTCCTTGTTCGAAAATGTTTCATTTTTGGTTCTCTTTGAATAGGAAATAAAATAGTTTGTATTGCATTTTGTGCATTTAATTTAATAGCATACCAAATTTTATTTATTCAAATAAACATATGCATACAAATATTCTGATTGATGAACAAATTTTAAACAAATTAAAAATGAAATCAGGGTTTTCTAGGAAAACTTTTACAAAACTCAGAAACGTTTTAATACTGAAATAAATTACACTCTAATATTTTTTTGGTATTTTTAGAAATTCATTTAATATTTTCTAAGTAATAACAATAAATTTCATACATGTATTTAAAAAGGAAACTTGCCATTAAGTATGTGCCAGAAAAAGCGGCACGTTCCAAAACGATTTAATAAATTAAAGAAAAATTAAAAAAAAAAAAGAAACTTTAAGTAAAACTAAAAGTGCAACAGCAGCAAAGGGGACATAAAACATAAAGACTTACAAAACTAAACAACTGACAGTTATAACAAAATATCGAACATAAATTAAATCAATTATGGCATCATATCTTCACCGGGCCACATTCTCATTCGTATAATGAATTATAAGTCTGCTTCTTGTTGGAAGTGCAACAAACTGCGACTACAGACGATGTGGCTGCAAGTTTTTAGAAATACAAACAAAACTTGTTGGCTTTTTTCTAATTTTTGAATTTTAAATCCAACAAAACCATAAGTGGAAGCAACATACAATAAAAACACTCGCACAGATGTTTAACTAAACAATATTATCTAATAAGATTCTTAAAGATAATTGAAAGCAATTAGCTCAAAAGACTCAAGACTAATAGTTGAGGGAGTTTCCTTTTTTTTTTATTAGACTGAAGGTATATTTTAATAAATATATTTTGTATACTCGTGTGGGTAAATTGGCATTAAAACTTGGGGTTTTTTATTGCTGCTGCAACCAAGCCGCAATGCGCTCCGGCCCATTAACTAGACAAGTTTTTTATATGCATATACGAGGGCGGATTGATATTAAAGCTAATTAAGTAGGAAAAAACATTTTTTTTTCAAAAACTATTTATTTCTTAATATAGTCTCCTTTTGAGTAGTGTTCTGTCCCTCATCCTGTACACACGTGTATTTTCTGTATATGTATGTTCATTATTTAAATTCCTATGACACCAAATTGCACCGGAATAGGTAGCAAGATGTGTACACGTGTTGTCTTTTTTTGCTCTTTTTTTCACCGTTGTCCGTGCTTTCTCTATATATGTTCAGTATTAATTTATTTTCAATGCATTTCATTACCTTGTAGTGTGGAAGGTGTTGGACTAAATTTTGATAATCTGAGCAGTGTCGAAGATAAATACACTGGGCACTGATCAATTTTAACTAATTTAATTCCAACATTTTAAATGCTGTAATAGAGTTGTAAATGCTGTAATAGAGTTTCCTTTGGTCTTTCATGTTATTATTGTTAAAATTAAACCTCGACAAAAACTACTCCCTCATAACCTATTTGCGTCATAAACTATTTTCCCAGTTCTAGTACAATGCACTGCATATGTAGGGGTCATCCTCTGAGTACTGGTCCAAGATATAAAAAAAATAGTCTCCTTTAAGCTCAATACACTTAGTAAAACGATATTCTTAATTTTCCTTTATCATGTGAATAATACGATTTTGGGAAACCCTCAAAATATGCGCTAGTGTCGGTAGTCACTTTTCCGTTTGATATGAATCTTTTTCCTGCGAGCCGCTTTTCAAGTTTGGAAACAGGAAAAGTTGACTAGGAGCTAAGTCTGGACTATAAAGAGGATGATCAACCAATTCGAAGTGCATTTCACGTAATTTTAGCACCGTATCTAATGCTGTGTGAACCGGTGCATTGTCTAGAAGAAAGAGCACGTTTTCTTCTCTAAATGTGTAGTTTTTTCTTTATTGCATCAATTAGTTAGTCCTATTTTTTTAACAATTTAATTATTTATTGTATCTTCTAAAAGAACTATTAATAAGTATGCAAATCTTAAAACCAAATACTAATTATATGTAAATCATTATTCAGTAAACTTTTTAGTTATACACATATGTACGATATTAACTATAGTTGTGAGTTCGAGTCCAACTTCAGTCAAGAGGAATTAATTAATTAATATAGAAAAAAACTAATTAATATTGAAAATTTTTTTTACTTAGGTCCAGCCAATGCCAGACGAAAAGTTGCTTTATGCGTGTATTGTACTGGTAAATCACCTTTCCAGCCCTCTGATGGCAGCAAGGGTATTCATCCTTCTCAGTCGAGTGTGGCCGCCAAAGTTAAGGACGCTACGTGCGAGAAGATTCGGGTGACACTCAAGTCTGTTAATGTACCTTACCGCGTGTTTTGAAAATTCATCTTTCACTAAGGGTACACCTAGATCTTTGTGAATTCGAGAGTTTTTAACATACCATGGAGCTGCAGTAATTATACGGAGAATTTTATTCTGGCGCTTTTGAATTTTCTCAATGTTAGATGCAGAGGTGGTACCCCACAACTGAATTCCATAGCTCCATATTGGCTTTAGGATTGCGTTATACAACAAAAGTATGCAATATAACTTCAAGGTAGAATTTCTGCCGATGAGCCAATTAAGTTGCACCGCTTTTAATTTCATCTGAGTGACTTTAGCGTCAATGTGAGACTTCCACGTGAGCCTACGGTCGAGATGAATACCAAGGTATTTGACTTCACTGTGCTGCGGAACAATATAGTTGTTAATTTTAATAGCCGAACAAGATTTTCTACGTAGTGTGAATGTAACATGGGTACATTTTTGTTCATTTACTTTGATTTTCCAAAGTTTCAGCCATTTCTCCAATATAAGAATATGTTCTTGCAAATTTTGTGATGCTAATTTATAGTCTTCATGGACACTGATGAATGCTGTATCATCTGCAAAAGTTGAGTAGCTCGTTGGCATATCTGAAGCATAAATCAAATATAAAGTTGGACCCAATATGCTACCCTGGGGAACTCCAGCTTCGATTGGCTGAGCCGAGCTTTTGAAATCACCTTCCTTTCCGGTCATATAAGTAGCTCTCTAACAGCTTGTGCGTGTTTGCAGGCAAGTTTAATTTTATTTTATGGGTTAAGCCTTCGTGCCACACCTTGTCAAAAGCTTTGGAAACGTCAATGAATAGAGCTGAGCAATATTTTTATCTTCGAACGTGTTTCTGATAACATTCAGCAGCCTGCGTGTTTGTTCTATGGTGCTATGCTTAGCCCTAAAACCGAATTGATGATTAGGAATACATCCTACCTCACTCAAGATTGAGGTCAGTTAGTGCAATAACGCACGATAATGCTTTCCTGTGATTGTGGATCCTTTTTTGAAATAATATATAAGCTATATTCCGTGTGCATCCTAAAGCGCAGTGGCCATAATCTTGCCAGCCGATTTCATTGTATTCGCCTTCTTCCACCCATTGTTTCGTTTAATTCTTGATTTAAGGTGTGTAGTGATGGACCCACGTTTCATCAGCAGTTATTAATCGACGTCAAAAATCACATGATAGTGCTTTACGCACTATCATGTCTAAACACCGCTGTGACGTAGTCGGTAGAACTTGTGTTTGTTCGACACTGGTCACACGTGACACCCATCTTGCCGATAGTTTTTTCATATGCAAATGTTCATGCCAAATATTGAACACACGATCATATGGTATGTCTACTATTTCAAAAATCTTACGTTACTAGACTCCGCGATCATTCATGGCGATATCGAGGATTTTCTTTTTCAAAATATGTATTGCCTCATGGACCATGTATTTGACGGTGTTAACCAAAGTACAGGCGATTGAGACAATAGAGCAGCTAGCCGTTATCCTGTAAAGAATGATCTCTTCCTTGCCTCAAAACACAGATTACAATACCTTATTACTACATTTCTACTGAAAACTTTAGAAGTTAATACATTCATTTACAGCGGCTTAGAAAGTAACGACGTCTCTTTGCAATTTGTTACTGCTGAAACTAGTCAATCATTCCATTGTACGTTGGTGTGAAATAATGTATATATGTATTTAAAAAGCATTCGACACCAATTACACTGGCGACGAATTCAATAAGGTTCTAAAACAATATTGTGCTAACAAGAATAACAAAATATGTTCCAACAAAAATGCTGTTAATCAAAAATGTCAAAAACTACAACTATTTATACAAGCAGAAACATATTAAGAAACAATAAAAAAATGTGGCAACATGTTTGTTATTTGCAACTAAACAAACACACACACACACACACACATGCAGACACAATCTGGTAAATACATGCAAACAGAACAGAAAAGAACTCCGACTGCATTCTCTAATTGTATATCAAATCTTTAGACAAATGACGCAAATGAACTGCATCAGCCACTCGTCATCTTCGTCTAAAACTTGTAAGTTGTTGCATTTAACATTACAAAAGCAAAAAAAAAAAAGTTAAACTCTATTTGTTATGCTTTGAAGTGTCTTCAAACTCGTCAGAATGAGACAAACGGGATTTCTTTTTTTTTTTTTTTTTCTTTATTTTAATAAAATGAATATGTAGTCGAGTGGTATTCAGGCTCCCCAATTCTCATGACACATCATATTGTAATAATGTCAATGACAAATCACGCGCACACGTCAAAAGTCTCGTGTCACATTTATCAACTGTCAATTCTAAATGTTGTTCAATGTTCGATTGAAATCCTACAAGTTCATCCATTGCATACTTGTCCGTCCGCCAGAGGGTCTCTGTTGTACTCGTCTTCATGCCTTCTTCCCTCTAATTGATGAGAAATGTGTGTTCTAAAATTAGTTTCATAAATATTGTTACGAATGTGTTGATTTCGAAACAACTGGAATACGAATATTTTCATATCAATTGTTGAATATCATTTTTTATGTTTGAATGCTTTATTTTATTTAATATTTTAACCACTTGAAACACTTTAAATAATTTAATGTATAGGTTTATTTTTTATCTGAAAAATACATTTGATAATTAATGTTTGAACAAAAATTGAATTTGGTTCTTTAAGGAATGAGATTACCAAGGGAAAACATTTCAGACTTTTTATGTGGAATCTTGTGTATTTTAGATATGTAAGAAGTTTTGTGTAAATCTGTCAATGACTTTCGCTATGGAACAAAGATTGCCACCGAAAAATTTACTTGGTGACAAAATTCCAAGGAACGGAAAAGTTTGCAGAACGTTGAAGATGTTATTTTTTCATTTGTAGAAATTGTTTAAGCTTGGTTGTTACTCGTACCTGATGTATTTTGTCAGCTTTTGCTAATAAATGACATTTTCTTGGCCCTTTAAAAAAACTGTAAAACTCACAAGTTTAGAAAAAGATAAAAAACAAACAAATATTACTCAAGACCCATTGTGCATGACAAAAGCAAAACATAAGTTTAGCATCGAGGAACGATTACTATGAATTATATCAAAGTAAAAAAATATATATGTGAGGCCACTATTAGGAAGAGAACGTGCTGAAAGTGGTTTTACCGCTTCAAGACCGGTGGAAGACTAGCATGGCGGAAGAACACAGACGGTATTCGAAGATACAGCACTGGAGGTATTACTTGACGAAGACTCGTGTCAAACACAACAAGAATTGGCAGGATCATTGGAAATGACACAGCAAGCCACATCTCTACATTTCTTTACGTGTATAAATGAAAACGCTTATTTTTTCTGGGACCAGTACTCAGAGGATGGCCCCTACATATGCAACGCATTGTACTGGAACTAGGAAAATAGGTTAGGATGAGGAGAAAAGAGGGAGTAGTCTTTGTGGAGGTTTAACTTTAACAATAACAACACGACATACTAAAAGAAACTCTATTGCAGCATTTACAATGCTGGAATTAAATTAGTTAAAACTGATCAGTGGCCAGTGTATATATGTATAGCTTCGACACTGCTTAGATTAGCAAAATTTAGTCCAACCCCTTCCACACTACAAGGTAATGAAATGCATTGCAAATAAATTAATATTGAACATATAAAGAAACCACGGACAACAGTTGCAGTTAAATTGCATATAATTTAAATTTACTGTTTTATTGAAAAAAGAACATAAAATATAAAATAAAAAGAGTACGTAGAAAAAACCGCATATATAAAAAAGACGCGGACGGCACAAAAACGTGTTCACTGGACTAAGGACCAAACGCTACTTTGTGGCTTGACAGGTATTATTAAAGAAATTTTCTTTTTAAATTCTCAATAATTTATTTAGATTGTTGGAATATAAAGTTGAATGTTTGAGAATATCTTTCAAAAATTTCCTACTGATGATTAGGGTAGCTCCTATAAAATGTCGACATATAGCTGGGAAACACAGAAAACAAGCTATTTATAATTTTTTTTTAAATTTTTTAACTTGAAACTTTTTTATTGTGACACCTTTTTATATTGTTTCTTTTTTTTTTTTTTTTGCTTAACTTAGACCAGTGCTCCGGTTCCGACTCCATGTAGCGACCAATATAATTCAGTCAATTGCTATCGAGTACGCAATCCGACAATCTTTTACTTAATGCAATTTTAAAAAATTTGGGTCCAAGACCTAAAAGATAATTTTTAACAATTCCAATAAATATGTTGTTTTTAGTTACTGTTAACAAGTCTCAGGAACAAACTTTTTCTTTGGCAAGAATCGATTTGAAAAAACATATTTTTTTCTAATGGACACATACATATATGCAGGTTTTTTATACACATGTTTTACCATAGAATAACTCGGTACGGAATATTGCTTTCCAGGTAGCTATACGCCTCATGCATATTGATTGTGTACTCAACATAAAAATACACATTTTCCATCATACACAAAAATTATCTGTTTATACATCTTTCCTTATAATGATCAACATTTTTTATTTATTGACTCTTTAAAATGAACTAGCAATAAGTATTCAAATCTTAATACTAAATAAAAAAATAAATAGTCTTATAGTTAAACAAACGTGAATACAAGGCGGACAACACCGCGGGTACGTACGGCTAGTAATATACCAAACAAAATAGCTTATTAACATACCATAAGTAATGTTTCATAAATGCCTGCAAATCCGGTCTAAGTTTTCTGTATATTTTCTAAAACTAATACAAGTTCCAATTGGTACGTTAATTATCTGCAGCATGTTAAACATATAACGATTTTCACAGCTATTTGCTGTATTTATTCTGTTTCCAAAAAGCATGTCTGTTCAAAAAATAACCGATATTTAAATTTCGTGAGTTACGTATGATCAAGATATTTTCAAATAACGGTTATATCAAGTGCGATTTTCGGATTTTCTTTTTCTATTACGTTGGTACACATGTCTGTTATATATGTTCGCAATATTCGCCATTTCTGATTGTCAGTTTGTTCTTAACAGATAAAAAGGTCTGTCGTAATTTGGTGTGCTCTTCGATTTCTTACTATTCGAAAAAATGGATCAAAGAAACTGTATTAATTTTGAAAACATCAAAATATTGGACAGGGAGAAAAAGAAAAACAAAAGATACGCACTGGAAAGCCAGCGAATACAACAGAAAATATAAACTACAATCAACACAAAAGAAGAGAAAGACAATACGAAACTACAATATTCTGCAGCAATAGACTATTCAAAGTTCTGTGATATTAGGGTTAAGTTTGACAAAGAATATTTGTGTTGTTTTTTATGTATTTTGTTTCATGTAATTAGATGTGCAAGTATACAACTACATGTTTGTAAAGTTCAGTTTTTATTAAGTTAACCAACAAGAAGTTAAACTTGTGACAAGTATTCCACTATGTATGATAACTAATTTATTGTTTGATAAATCCCAAATAAACACGTACCCCTGAAGGAGCTTTTTTTTATATTGGACTAGTACTCAGGGGATGACCCCTACATATCCAGTGCATTTTACCAGAACTAGGAAAATAGGTTGTGAGGAGGGGGAAAGAGGGAGTAGGGTTTGTGAACATTTGACTTGAACCTTCAAAGGTTATAACAGACATTAAACACGTCTGCAGGCAAATTATTCCACAGACGAAGCGTTCGGCTGAAAAACGAATTCTCTCTGTAATGCGTAGTACGATTCCCCGGGCAATCGACCACAAATGGATGAGCTCTGGACGATGAGCTTGTAAAAAACGAACGAAACGTTGGGTGACAAAATAAATGCTCGGTGGCTTAGTGGTTAAAGCAGTAGATCATGATACGTCATGTCCCGAGTTCAAATCCCAGTGGGTGCTGATGAGTAGTGTAGCGACTACGAAACAGCTAGTTGTCCCCCAGCTAAAGATTTGATTATTATTTTTCTTGTCTTCTTCAATCAAAATTATTGATCACAGCAGATTTGAATTGTAAAAAATCTTTCTTAAGAAAAAAACTTAAGAAAGAAAAAACCTGAACTATAGGGTGTTTTTTTAAGCTAGATAGAACTTTAAATTGTAAAAAGTAACACAAAAAATTAAATTTTGATGAAACATTTTTTTTATTTGTTTCAGTATACTCTGACAAATCATCATGAATAGACTCACGCTTGAACAACGCTACGAAATTATCCAAATTTACTTTGAAAATCAGTCGTCGATTCGCGCAACTTATAGACGCAAAATTGTGTTCAGCGATGAGGCGCATTTTTGGCTTAACGGGTTTGTTAATAAGCAAAATTGCCGCATATGGAGTGAGACCAATCCACAAGAGACCCTACAGACTCCATTACATCCAGAAAAATGCACTGTTTGGTGAGGTTTTCATGCTGGTGGCATCATCGGACCTTATTTCTTCAAAAATGAGGCTGGAGCTCGCGTTACGGTCAATGGAGATCGTTACCGCACCATGATCAATGATTTTTTGTTTGAAAATATGGATGACATTGATCCGGAGGAGATGTGGTTTCAACAGGATGGCGCTACGTGCCATACGGCGAACGCAACCATCGACTTACTGAAATCAAAATTTGGCGATAAGTTGATTTCGAGAAATGGACCTGTCAATTGGCCTCCAAGGTCGTGCGATTTGACACCTCTCGATTATTTCCTGTGGGGCTACGTGAAGTCACTGGTTTATGCTGATAAACCAGCAACAATTGACGCCTTGGAGGCCAGCATTGTTCGTGTTGTTCGTGACATACGGCCAGCAGTGCTCGAAAAAGTGGCCCAAAATTGGACGTCCAGAATGCGCTTCGTCAAGAACAGCCGCGGTGCCCATATGCCCGAAATCATTTTCAAATGTTAATGTCACGTATTGATCTTTCGAATAAAAAAAAATTTTGATTACAATTTAATTTTTTGTGTTATTTTTTACAATTTCAAGTTCTATCGGGCTTAAAAAAACACCCTATATAACCCGTTGTACAAATGTACAAACCAAAAATTTTATTTAAAAAAAAAATTATAAAAGTTCATTAAAAATTCAATAAATTTAAAATGAAATAGTTTTATATAATTTTATTCGTTTTTGGACTGGCCATAATTAGCCCGTGGAAAAACTACTGTTTCTAAATGAAACTGTATTAAGTTTTGTGTAAAAATGAAAACGTCAATGACGATGCTCGTCCTGGTCGCCAGAGCGCGTCTACAACCGATGAAAGCTTTGAAGCAGTGAAGAAAATGATTTCGGATAATCGACAAATCACTATCGGGGAGGTTGCAGATGATGTTGGCGTATTGTTCAGCTCATGCCAAGGAATTTTTACGGATGCTGAACATTGTCAACGACGATCCAACTTCCTCAAAAAGACCATAACTGGTGACCATCATGGTTGTGTGATTTTTTTGAAACCAAAGCCCAATCATCCCAATGGAAGCGTCAAGACCGAAAAAAGTACACCAAGTTTGGTCAAATGCGAAGGTTTTGCTCACTGTTTTCTTCGACTGCAATGGTGTGGTGCATCATAATTTCTAGCCACAAGGTCGTACAATCCATAAGGAATACTACCTCGAATTTATGCGCCGTTTGCGCGAAGCAATTCGTCAGAAATGCATAGAATTGTGGAAAAAACAATCATGGATTTTGCACCATGATAACGCACCAGCTCACACATCGATGCTTGTGCGTGAGTTTTTGGCCAAAAACAAAACCGTTATCGTGCCTCAACCACCGTATTCACCGGACTAGGCCCCTGTTGGCTTTTTCCTTTTCTCAAAACTTATATATAATAAAAGACACCGATGAAAACAAAACGTTTTGCTACGATTGAGATAAAAGAAAAATCGAGACAGGAGCTGTTGGCGATACTAAAAAGCGCGTTTCAGAAGTGTTTTGGCGATTGGAAAAAAACGCTGGCTTAAGTGTATTATATCTGAGGGGAACTACTTTGAAGGGGACAAGATAGTTATTGATGAAAATAAATACTTTTTGAAAAAATTGAGAATATCGCTTATTTTTTTTATCAGAAGCGTCGAAAAAATACATTTCGATAAATATGTTCCCCTTTCCATCAATATATTGCTTCTTTAGTGCAACACTGTTATAAGTAAAAAAATTAAGTTATTATATTAACAAAGCATAATTGGTAACATTGCTATCTTTTATATAGTGTCATTCAAATCGATCTCACGCGTTAAAAAAAATTATCTATGGAACATAAAAATTTTGAGTTTTTTCTCGAGACATTTTATTTTTTGAGTTATGACATTGTGGCAATAAGCGAGCGATATGTAACTGAAAAGTCAATTTTAACATAAATTTGTTGTTTTCCAAAACCAAGTTCTTTGTGAAAGCCCTGTTTTATTTATTTAGTTGAAGAAAACTTTAAGAAATGCAAAAATCATGTTAAATATCAAAATCTGTAAGAAAAACATGATTGATATTCCGCGCAAAAGTGTGTTTTGTGTCTGTGAAAGGATTAAAGTAAATTTGTAGGTTTGTCTGTGCACACGGATGTTATAAGAAATAATATGTCCTACAGCATGAACGGAAAAGCATATCAGCTTCAGCAAGTAACTTACATGGAAAAATCATAAGTATTCATTCCCCCATAATATAGATCAGCCAAAAAAAAAAAAAACAAGAAAAAGGAAGAGGAATTTGCCAATGCGCATAAGAAAAATATAAAATTGACAAATATTTGACAGACGACACATGAAACGACTTTTGTATGACATAATAAAACTACATATGCTCGTTCGTATTTACATACATACATACATAGAAACCATGTTTTTATAAGAATAATCAAATGAAATAAAGGATTTTGGTAAAATAAATGTAAAGGATTTAGAAAGCAGACAACGTGCATATATACATACATATGTATTCGCAGAATAAAAACCTTCATCCATAAAATAACATGATTTATATAAAAACAACATTTTTGACATCACAGCATATTTTTCGTTTTCAAAACGGATTTTTTTTTGTTGCCTCCTTTCTAATAAAATGAATAATGCGTTTGAAAACAAATGGAGTGAGTCTTTGCTGATGTCGATGCTGATGATGACAAAGACGATTCTGTTTGAAAGCATTTTTGCAGATTTGTTTTTCATTTTATTTATAACAGTTTACAACGAAACCCTCTGGATAATTTTGCGTTTCATTTAGTAACAAGTAATGCGTTCAAATATTGAAGTCATAAAAAAGATTGGCGATAGCCATTTTTTATGAATTGTGTTCATCTACTTTTATGTATATGATAATCGCATACAAGACTGGGTTGCCTATTCGACTAAAATGGGTAAGCAGTGATGCCAGAAATATTTGTCGAAAAATTTTCATCCACCAATTATAAAGTCTTAATGTTAAGCAAAAATCTTAAATTTTTAATTATTACAAAACAATGTCTATTCTAACATAAACAAAACTTTTAAGTAAAAATTCGATTCCAATCAATTTTCTTCTTGAATATTAGTAGTAAAGGGCACAAAAACTACACAAACTCTTTGAGAAACCTGCCGTAGTTTTAAGTTTCTACAAACATTTTGTGTTGTTAATGGGATTGTTTGCACAAAAATTTGAAGCAAGTTAGTACGAAAATCAAAGTTTTTTTTTAATTTTCGCGCGAATATGTTGTTTTGTCAGAAAAAAAAGTTTGCTTTCTTTGTTGAAAAGTTAAAAGCAAAGTCTATAGCCAAAAAGATAGAGGCGGAGGAAAGAGGGAGTAGTGTTTGTGGGCGTTTGACTTGAACCTATTGTTAATTATATTTTCTATCACATTTAACCCAGTGTGCAGCTGTTGATCTGCTTGTTAAAAATTCACAACACAACCCATTCATCCAAATAAGATAAAACTAAAAACATAATACACGAAGAAATAAACATACATGATTTAAAGTACGTAAAATTCCAAGTAAATCAACTACAAATAATGCTGTGGTTTTTCTTGTATTCTTGGTATTCGTTTTATTATTGTTTGTTTTTGTGGCTTGCTTATTGTTCACAAGCATGTGTTTGAGTGTGTATGTGCAAAAGAAATACATTTGTACATTATGAACGACTAGAAAATTCATGTCGTTTGTAGAAACTAATAAAGACGTATAAATGGCAGGCAGGTCGGCAGCAATCAGTCAGTTTATTTTTAAACTTTGCGCAAATCTAGTGTTTTAGTACACAGTAGTACTGAGGGTAAATAAAGCTGTGAACTATTTAAATACTGTATAACAACCAAGTGTGTGAGTCATTATTTCATTTGGAATTGAAGAATCTGCAAAAGCAAAAACGTAACCCTATTAATAATAATACGGAAGGACCAAAACGTTATCGCAACATTTAAAATGTTAATCAGTGCCTAGTGTATATACTGTCTATATATGTACCATATCCCATAGTACTTGGAAATGAACTACTAATGGTGGCCTTAACTATGTGCATATGTACGTAAGTAGTGTAAAAAAGATTTGGAACTAAGAAAAAAAAAAATTTTGTTTTCAAGTGTCATTTTATGAAAGACGTCAAACTTCGTTGAATATTTGAAAATAAATAATTCATACTTTTATTAGAATACTAAGCCTCAAATTTTGAGAAAAAGATCCTGAAATCTTATTTTACTTGAAAATTCTTCAAATTTAAGGTAAAATCTTCATTCTGGCAACGCTGTGTGTAAGTGATGACAACATTTTGGTTCATATTAAAATAAAATTATTTTAAATTTTGAACAAACCCAGGTTTGAATAAAATTCAGAGTAAAAAAACAATTAAAATACTTTGTGAATCATTTCGCCAGATTAAACGCAAGTGCAGGCATTCTTTGTAGCCGTTAGTCGCTGGCTCATTTACCACGTAAAAATTAAAGGTTAGAAATCCAGTTCTTATCATGTCTTATTTACTTATACCAAGTTCCGTTTTAATCTAGATATGTGTTTGAAGCTGTGAGGATATTTCCTACTTTGTCTACACACGTTGGCATGGTAGGAAATAATGTAAGTTTGTTTTATAAGACACCATAGGAAACTACTTTGAATTTAAGCTGAAAAATTTTACTTTCACTTACATAAAGTACACAACTAATCGCTCGATTATCGCTAGAAACCGAAATTTAGTTTCGTTGCCACTTACTAAAACGGTATTACAGATGGCAACTGGTGACTAAATGTGGCAACTAAAGTAGCTATTTTAACCAAAAGTTTTTAGTTCACGTATGGTTTTTGCTGGCGTAGTAGACTGAAGAATAAAAAAATGAGTAAATTAATTTGAGTTTTATATGAAAATTAACAAACTGAACAATAATTTCCATAAGCACATCTGTAGTGCAATTCCGTAACTTTAAACAATAATAGTCATCGTTATATTATCAATGTAAAAAGTTATTCACAGTAACGATTTTGTTATTTTGTAGCTAACAAACTAAATCAAGTGGCATTGCTGTGAAACATATGTCAAAAAGCGAAAATAACAAAATAAAAGCATTGCCGACGAAATGAGAACAAAGTTTTCTTTAAATTTAATATTGCTTAACTTTCGAAAATAAATAGAAATTAATGTAATACTCGTATATTTAATGAGAAGCCAAAAGTGCAGAATAGAAAAATCGCTAAATCGCTTGTTTAATTTTTTAACAATGACAACTTTTGTTATAGAACGATAGAGAATTGCAATATTGTAAATTGCTAAAATCGCTACTAAGCAAAAGTTCGATAACCTTGTAAAAGAAATGGAAGCTAACCGTCATGTTGTTCGAGAAGTTCGAGCATTTGGAGAATGTAAAGCAACTGCAGATCAGATTTGGGTCAATATTTCAGAGAAATTATAAAGTGTTGATCCACCAGCTCGTACACACGATGGGAGATTAATTGAGTATGGTTCTTTTAACGCAAACTTGAAAGAGAAAATGTACCAAAAACATAAGAATTCTGCATACAACTGAAGGAGGGAGTTCTATGGAGTTATGCCTTAAAGCTGAAAAAATGGACACAGTTACCAAAGCCAAACGCATAAACGTCACTTACTTACATCGCATGCTGGAAATCCGCTATCTAATAATTACTACATTCTGCATAATCTTCCGTGGATGAAATCATTTTATTTGATTTTTAAGTTGAATCTCACGTTTTTCTTTTCACAAAACAAATGTTCTTGTTTAAAAAATCGTGGTTGCTGCTCTGTCAAAATATATTTATCGATAACAACAGCGAATAGTTGCAACTGCGAATAGTTGCCATACACAATACAATTTTTTTTGTAACTTGTGTTGTCAACTAGCAACACTTCAGTAGTTCAGATAAGATGGATTTTAAAGTTTTATTATCCAGCCACGTGCACACAGGGTGTCCCAGAACTCAACCTCAAACGAAACAAGTACTGATTTGACAGGACTGATTGAAAAAAGAGTAAAATTTTTGAAAACAAATTTTAAAATCCCTTAGGCTACGTTAAAAGTGCGTCAAATTTAACCCAAAAAATATGTTTTTTGAATTTGTGAGTTGTCATATTTTCTTCCAAGTTTTGAGAATTCAGATAGTGTCTGAACGTCCATTCCACCTACCCGGATATTCCTGACTAAAAAAATATTAGGTATCTGTTTCATTCGCACGCGTTTAAATGACACATCTCCGTCTCATTGCATGACGGTATTAAGATTAAGAACCTACCAAGAGCTTGTGCGAATAAAAAACCTTTGAACTGAGTAAAATGGGTTAGCAAAAGTCGGGTTACTTGAGGTTCTTAGTCTTTTACTCGCCTTTTTTAGTATGAAGCTAAAAAGTATTGTACCACTCTACAATGTTGGTTAAATGCACGCACTTTTAATAGCACTTTAGTAAATTTTTTTATAGAAGGACCTTTCAAGGTCGGCAAATTTTTAAGATGTTAAATTCATAGTTTAAAAATATTCTTAATTCTAGAAAACTTGGGGCAACTGTGTCATTATTTTTGTCTGTGTATCTAGGAATGTTATTTACCTAGCGTCCCCACATGCCAATATTTATTGCGGCAATTGTCAAATTTGATTGCGTCCATAGAATGTGCGATGTGTAGACCGCAAATTGCTATAGGCAGCAATCTATTGCGCAATGATTGCTCTACTGATTGCTTGAGCAATTATTGCCAAGCAATGAGCTGTCAGTTGTTGTAATTCGGTATAAAAATATAACAAACACAGTGCTGTGCATACTACAAACACAGCGTTATTCATTCAACTTCTCATGTTGAATTTTGTTAGTATTTATGATGAAGGATTAATACGTTTACACCACCAAGAGTAATTAGCAATTGCTGTACTGTTATTCTACCAGCGTTTTTGCTTGAGCTTAGCAATAAAAGTTACTATGTGGAGACGCTGCGTTAAGGTTGCAGTTCCAAAGTTTAAATGAACAAAAATAATAAACATTAACCACAATCCTCGAAATATGGTAACAGATTGACCAAATTTCTAGGTTTCTCTTAAATGCCTATAATTTTTGAACTGCACGGGTTACTTTCAGACTTTTCTCATGTTGGTTGCAACCAATGCTGCCACCGTGTTTTGGCTTGACGTTCAGTTCTCGGACACCCTGTATAAAGGGAGGTGAACTAAACAAAATTTGTAATTATGTGCAAAACAAAATTTTGGCGAAATAATCACCATGGCTTCGGTGTATATCCGATGGTCTACATTACTATGGCATGTCTCACTGAGGTTCAGTGTTGAATTCAGATCTTGAATTGCTCTTGTTGCTTATTGACTTATACTTTTAAATATATCCAAAGAAAGAAGTCCAACGTTGTCAAATCACATGATTGGGCAGCCAATTAATACCATTGAATTTTTTTTGCATAATATCCAGCGTTGGCTGTGTGGCAAGTGGTACCATCTTGTAGCAATTAGATATCGTCAATTTCTGGACACAGAAAGTCCGTTATCACATGATAGCGAGCACAATTTACGGCAACTGCTTAGACGATCTCATTTTTGAACAATCAGTCGTGGTTTCTAATTTTCCAAATTTAGCAATTCTTCTTATTAACGAATCCATAGAGGTAAAAGTGTGCCTCGTCATTGAAGACAGAGTGCTCGAAATGCATTTTGATTTTCGAAGTAATATGACTCGATGGAGCCGCCAAACCATAAATGAACTGGAGAAGCATGCGCAGGGGTTTGTACATTTCCTATAGAACAGGTTTACTGCAATTTGTGCGCACTGCTCCCGATTGTGGACATCATGAAAGCCATTTTTATTTGAACGCCCATTTTCGTAAAAGGCTTCGGCAATTGCAATGTGCTGCTGAACTGTGTACCGCTCCATACATAACTTTCACAACGGCACTACTATGCAAAGTCTTGAGTTTGGTGAAGGTAGTTTTAGTAGGCTGCCAGTTATTGAAAAGCCAGCCCACTTAGGTCCAATTTGGCCCCGTTGTTTTTGATAGTGGTAAGGGAAAATAAAGAGAGAGGCAATCTCTTTTCCTATGGCACTACCAAGTTCCATATTTTAATTGAATAATTTGTTTTCCTCTGCTGGAATTTGCAAATTGAATGCGATCAAATAAATAAGATGGTTCTTGATTATAGATAATTTTGTGCAATAAGATTAATGCTTTGATTCTTAGTAAGTCCATAATTTCAATACCATATAATGATTTGGAATACTGAGATGTACTATAATATCTTTTTATGCCGTAGACGTATCGGATAATCGCATTATATGCTACAATTAATCTAGTTTTACTTGTTGAATCACAGTAAGCAAAAATTTCGCATCCATACAAAAACTTGGGCACTAAAAACGTTTTCGCAAGTAGCACACGGATATTAATAGGTGTAATGTGTTGTAGCGGATATAGCATTCAAAGCATAGCAAAAATTTTTCCTGAAGCAGAATTTATATGGGTATTCCATTCAAGAGATTTATTAAAAGTTATACCAAGGTTCTTAGCTGATTCAACAACTGAAATGTTTTGACACCCTAAAGTCATCGGAATATCAATCACAATGTTTTGATTTCTTTGGGCTATAACTAAGCTTATGGGCTATGCATAAGCGTATGTCTTAAATTAATTCCATTGAGGAATATTTTTCTTTTTCTTGGACCAGTACTCAGGAGATGACCGCTACATATGTAGTGCATTGTGTTGTAACTAGAAAAATAGATTATACACGTAGAAAAAAATATATATATGGTTGACATGATAGTATTCTAAGCGCAACATACTATTGTTGAATTATATGGTTGGGAATTATAATTATATGGTTGGGACCTGAAGATAAAAAATATTGCTCTGCCTTATTCATCGACGTCTCACAAGCTTTTGATTCAGCGTGGCACGATGGCTTAATGCATAAAATAAAGTTTAACTTACCTTATATTGTCGCCAATTTATAATAAAAGAAGGCGATTTCATAAGCCCCGCCCAGCCTATTGAAGCTGGAGTTCCCCAAGGTAGCATATTAGGGCCTATCTTATATTTGATCTACGCATCTGACATGCCGACAAGCACCAACATTCACACTTCAACATTTGCAGATGATACAGCATTCCTTAGCATACATAGTAACCACCAGCAAGCATCAATAAACTTACAGGAACATATCGACAAACTAGAGAAATGGCTCAAGCTTTGGAAAATCAAGGTTAATGAACAAAAGTGTGCCCATGTTAAATTCGCACTGCGTCTAGGAACATGCTCACCCATTACTATTAACAAAATACCTCAACACAGTGAAGTCAAATACCTCGGAATTCATCTTGACTGTAGACTAACATGGAAGTCGCACATCGAGGCAAAAGTAACGTAGATGAAATTGAAAGCAGTGCAAATTAACTGGCTAATATACAGAAATTCGACCTGGAAGCTTAATTGTAAACTTTTGCTTTACAACTCGATTCTAAAGCCAATATGGTGCTATGGGATTCAATTTTGGGGCACAGCCTCGGCATCTAACATTGAAAAAATTCAAAGAAGTCAAAACAAAATTCTCCGTAGAATTACAAATGCTCCATGGTACGTTAAAAATTCACGAATCCACGCAGATCTGAACGTAACTTTTGTGAAATCTGAATTTGTGAAGCACCCGACAAAATATATTAACAAACTTGAATTCCATCCAAATCCTCTTGCAGTTAATATTCTTAACTTTGGTGGTCATACCCGTCTGAGAAGGAGGGCTACCATTAGAGCTCTAAACAGATGACTGAATTCTGAAATAATATTCGCATAAAAATAAATTTTTGTCCAGCACTGGCAGGACTTTCATCACAAATTTTTTTTAATATTAAGAATTGAATTGTCATTACATTTTTTGTGTAGATTCAATAAATAAAATAATAAAGTTAAAAAAAAAAAAATATGGTTGGGACCGAAAATATTATGTTGTTATATTTGAACGCCATTGATATGCTTCAAAATTGTTATAACTGGAACCAAACAGAGTATTATTGCCAAATTAATATCACACCTAACCATATTACTATGCTAACCAACCATACTAATTTTATTAAACCGCCATACTAATGTCATAAGCCGCTTTATTGGCATGTAACCATATTTTTGTCATAGCTCGTCATATTAATTGAAAAGACGCCGCTGCCGGATAAGCAGTACTATTTTATTTATTTACAGCTATTTATTCAAATAATATATATATACATAAAATAATAAACTAAAACGAAAATATTTAACGTATTATTAGTCCATAAAAAAGAGTCGTGTTCCATACCTGCAAATGTTTTATATCTCAATGGGTTTTAGTGTCTATTAGCTGCAATAAATAGAAGTTATTAAGTATTTCGTCAAATATTGTACCTGACAATATGGTTGATTTCATCATAGTATTGTTAATTACAACATACATGTAAATACCAACATTGTAATATTCTAAGGTACCTTATGATTTCTGCAAACATGCTATATGTAATTTTTGCATAATTTTAAGTCATTTTATTTTTTGTCTTTTTTTTGGATTTTTTCAACAATATATATTTAATAAAAGCAAAACTAAACTAAAAGAGTCTTAAAAAATATCTCCTAAAGGAAACAGTTTAAAAGTAGTTTGAGTAAGTTATTGGCACAATATAAAACGTAGTACTGTTAACAATTCAGCGTTGTTAACACGAAAAGCTCATTTTTTGAGACATGACTATATTGCAATAAAGGAGCGATATGGTAAAAACCAATATTTCAGTATTGAGTGTGATAGAAGCTATTCATTCAATACTAACATTGTATGCAACCTTATTTTGAATTTCACAGACGGTAATAACAGATTTACAGAAATGCAAACAAAAACATATTTATGGGGAAACAAATTATAGTTAAATCGATAACAGACTGTTTTTAACAATAATACACAATGTCATGACGTATACACTAATGTTGCGGTAACCATATTCCAAACTGCTTTTTCTTTGCGAGTAGGGAGGAAGAAAAAGGGAGTACTGTTTGTGGACGCTTGACTTGAACCTATAAATAACAACACAGAAAGATCAAAGCAAATAAATGTTAGCACAGCATCTAAAGTGTTGCAATTAAATTAGTTAAAACTGATCAGTGCTCAATGTAGTAATATACAAATTCGACACTGCTCCAACTAACAAAAATTGGTTCAAATCCTCTCACAATGCAATGTTATGATTTACATTAGAAAGAAATTCATAATAAAGACATAAAGAAAACGGACGACAGTGAAAAATACACGTGTGCACAGAATGGAAGAAAGACAAAACTAAATTTTTTTTCCCAAATTTGCAATATGGGTAAATCCTGGTGGTGAACGTGACATTCATATGTTTGAAGACCAAAGAGTAAAAAAACCAAAACTACATTTTTAATCTTAAATTGTATCTAATAGCGAACACTGAAATTTATATTAAAGTTAATAGCAAATGGAATCTCGAATAAAACAAAATATTTAAAAATAAGTAGTAGGTCGAACGTGACAAAAGTGGAAGCAGTTTTCGCGTCCACACTTAGAAAGTAGTATTACAATAAAACCTTACGAAATTTCGCCTTGGAATTAATTTCAAAGTTTTATCTATCAATAATGTTACTTTTCAATGTTATGTTTGACTAACACGGCTCGTATTTGTATACTTTGCTTACTTATATTTTCGGTCGAACGTGACATTTTTTTCACAACAATTTGAACATTAAAATATGACTATATTTTCACCAAATTTATTTAAAAGTAGATATTATTCATATGCTCAAATTTTCATATTTTCTTTTGTGAATATGCAGTTCTCGCTGCTTTTATTGGATCACCGTCATGTGAAAATGAGTGCAGTTTTCGGATACCCTGAATTTTTATAATATAAAAAAGCCTTTAGAAAATTATTGTCAGTAATGAGAAATTGCACAGCCGTCTGATTATTCATTTCATTTGAAGAAATTGTGGCTAAATTAATTTAATTAATATAATTTCGGCATTTCTCTATTACACTATCGTAAAAAAATCATTTTTAATAAATATTAATTTTTTGTCCTCGGTGGACCTTTGTCTGGATTTGCCCATATGCCAAATAAAAGTGAGCGGCAATGAACTAGAAGGTATACTAAAGAATTTGTTCATATTCCAAAAGGGATGCCGTTGCCACCATCAAAGCGATCAATAGGTGATTTTACCGATATAGTTCCCGCGTAATAAAACATTTTGTCTAGCATTGGCCGGCCTTAAGTAAAAAGCACATTTATATTTATTTTATATTTAGAATTAGGATTTGAATACTTATTGCTAATTCATTTTGAAGATTCAATAAATAAAAAACGTTAAAAAAATATTCAAAAATGCGTGCATATGTTATAAGTATACAAAGTAAAGTTTTACAGTAAATCGATTTTGAAAATCTATAAATCAAACTTAACCTTGTGTATTACTTCCAATGAGTTAATCAATATCAAGACTTTAATTCACTTTTTGCTTAGAATTAAATGCACTCTGGCAGCTCTATCAATCAACCCTTTTTCATATACGAGTACGCACGACAAGCATGCAAAATTTGGTACTTAGCAATTTGTGTTTGTGCGGAGAAGAAGAAAAAAAAAAACAAGGCGCGACAATTGCTTTGGATGATTTAAAAAATTATGGCGAGCGGAAATTAAATCATGCGTAAGCAGCCACTGAAAGCACTTGTACATAATATTTCAAAAAGGATGGACTTTATGATTATTACGACAAAAAAAGTCTGTTTTAAAAGGGTATTTGCTTGTGCTTAGAGTCAAGTATAAGTGGAAGTATTAAATTAATCAATTTAATTTCATGAATGGTGTAAAGCTACATGAAGCAATAATTCTTTCAATGACAAGAGACGAACAACAACAAAAAAATGTCTGATGTTGCTCTCAAAAAGAAAAAAAAAAAAAGAAGAAAGATGACCCTTTTCACGAGTGAAACAGATGATTTAAAAAACATGATTGTCTGCATAAATCTAAAGTTTTATTATAATACTAACATCAAAAGATCTTAAATGGCATAGAATAATTTTGTGTGTGAATTTTTCGAAGAAAACGCATCAAATTGCAGAAAGCATCAATTGTAATTAACCCCACACTCGAACCTGTAATTGAAGATTTACAATTCGGAGATTTCAATATAAAATATTAGCTTGAGTTATATATTTGTACAATAGTATTTATTTATTTATTTTTGCTTTTGATCAACCAAACTAATCTTTAAAATCTTGCGGCTGCAATCAAAACAAAAGAGTTGTTTAATTTTTATCAGACAAAGTTCTGCGAAGCTACACACTTTCTTTATTTATGATAAAAATCGTACTGATTAAGTTTGAAAATGTCTGTAAAAAATAAGTGAATTTAAAACTGTGACACTTGCGCTTTTGAAACTTGCATAAAAATTCAAAATTTTTAAATAATGAATTCCAAATTAATGTACATTCGCAACGAAATTGTGTTCCAATACCAGCCACCATAAGGCATGCACGAATTGCTGAATTTGCCTGTTTTTGGGTTAGATTCAAAATCAGAACTCATTGCATATTGGGGTTCATTACAGAAGTAAAAATGCGAGAAAGGATATTATATTTTCTAGGTCAACGTTCTCTCCGATTCCATATTGAAGATCATGGGGAGTTGCTTGAGCAGTTAAATCGTTGTTACGGGTGATTTTAATTTTCAAAACTCTTGCTGGTTTCGTCCTTCGAATCATACAACTCCAGAATGTCAATATGATGATTTATTCACTGCGCACTTCGCGTTCCTTAAGCGATAAACGTTTCTTCACGAGTTTGTTCCAAAGTTCTTTCTGCTCCCAGGAGCTGTAAGCCTTTTGGTGTTTCGTTAAGAGAATAAGAAATAGTGTTGATCGAACAATTCCAACATCAAGCATTCACCGACCCGGTTGACAAAGCTAACGCGCTGGCTGAAATTTTTGCAAATAATTCATACTAGCCGGAAAACACTCAATCACTTCCCGAGCCCAAGAGAGTACCTGTGACTATGGCAAAATTATATTTTTTCCAGCTCGAGCAGTTATCAGGATTTTGGCCGAGCTCGACACAAATAAGGCTTGTGGACGGGATAGCATTCTTGTACTAAGTTTGAAGCTTGTGCGTCCATTTGCACGCCTTTTTAGCACATTGTACCATGTTGGTTGATTTTCCATTGTGTTGGAAGGTTGCTAATGGAACGCCAATCCCTAAAAAGGCTGAGACAAATAATTCTGAAACAGGTATCTAGAACAGTGTTGCCAAGCGTTGGGACTTTTCCCTTTTCGTACAGATTTATTTGTTTATTTCCACATGTAGGGGAAAAATGACAAATTTTGTATGATTAGGCTTATTGTAGGGAATTTCTAAATTATCACGAACGGTTAACACTATTATTTATTATTATACTATTATAATTGTTCTGACTGTTATTATTTATTATTATAATAAGGTGAATATTATTATAATTATATTATACTATTATAATTTTTTCGACTATGAGAAATAAGTATTGGCCAAATTGGATATCGATGAATTTTCATCCAATTTATATACAACGTGAAATATTTTAACAATTAATATATCCCAATTACGCCAAAATTATGAAAATTGTTTTAAATATTTATAAAAAGAGAAAAAACTAAACAGCAAAGTTTCAAACTCCAAATGCATTCTAAGATCTTATTTGCAAGCTTTTTAATTAAATGCATAAGTTTCAGATGTACACCCCTTAACCTCCGTAAAAACTTTAATCACAAAGATCTCCTAACTAAGCATATTAAATGAGGGATATCTATATATCGTTGGTCTCAGTAGAAAGGCCCTAACTCACATTTTTCCCCACCTTTTTATTTATTAATGATTTTAACAAATTTAAGATTTAATGGAATAAACAATGGGGTTTTACAAATAATTATACAATAAAAGTCGCATATTGATGGAACTAGTTTCTGCTGAGCTTTTTTCAACTCCTGCAAAGTTGCATTTATGTTGACGTTGTGATATTCTTACTTATTCCATCACAAAACGCAAATACCAGTTGGAATTAGATGCAGACCAAATCACTTAAAATCATTTATTTATATAGCTAAACAAATTCATACATTTTTAATCATATGAATCGTTTAAGTTATATGTCTTACACTAATTTAACTAATTTACTTTTTAGAAAAAGGTGTTACCTGTTTCAATGTAAAATAAACATCAAAATCGTATTAATATAATTTATTTGGGCAAAATTTGAATTACGTGGGAAAAAATGTAGGGAAATATTTCTTTGATTGTAGGGGAAAATAACGATTTTTACGCGCTTTGCTAGGGATTTCACAAAAAATCTTCTGGCAACACTGATTTAGAGTCACATAGTTTGCTCTGTGAGCATCATTGGGAATTTAGTAGGGATCACGTTACTGGCGATTTTAAATTGAATTGGTATGGTGGACAATTGGCATGGTGCATTACTGGGGATACCTGAAGGCTTGGTTCTTTCTCCTACTCTATTTCTTATTAATCTTAATGACCTTCTATAACAAACTTTTAACCCTAACCAGTCTTTTGCATATGATAGCAGTATTTGCCATTCGTATTTATTCAGTTATACATCTAGTCTATTAGAGATCGGTGTAATTCCTTACCTTGCCGTGTGGGACGTGTTGGATTTCTTTCAATCTGAACAGAGCCGAAGGTATAAACACTAGGCACTGATCAGCTTTAACTAATACGAATATAATTCAAACACTTTAAATGCTGCAATAACGTTTGTTTTGGTCTTCCTATTTTGTTATTAATAGCTTCAAATCAAACTTTCACAAACACTACTCTCTCTTTTCTCCTCACCATAACCTATTTTCTTAATTCTTGTACAAAGCACTGTGCAGTGCTGTAAAGGTCATCTCCTGAGTACTGATCTAAGATAAAAAATATGAATGTTTCATTGAGTAATGATCTTTTTTATTCTCCAAATAGGGTCGCAAGTGGTTAAGCGCATGATCATGAATGCTGTTTCATCTGTATTCATGGATGGTTTAGACAGTGAGGAATCCTATGCTCTAGATGTTCGTGGTATGAAAGTTCGCTGAACTGAACAAATTTCCCATGTCTCTAAAGGAGAGCGTCGGTTGTTCAAACGGTAAGTCATTATTCGATCTGGATCGAGAGGATGAAGTAGCTTATCGGTGACAGTACGGTATTCAACTCTATTGACTAACGAGAGCATTGCGGCAGTGTGGGGTACGTTTTTCTGTTTAATCGTTACTACAACGGATTCGCTGACGAGATTAGGGATTTTGCTCCCGAAACCCACATAATCTACGTAGAACGCGCTCGCGGCCAGAGGTAATACTCCTGTGTGTGTTTAATTGCACATTGAATCACGCAACACAGAGAGAGAATTGGTTTTTCAACCGTACGGTTCGTCTGTGGAAAACACACTGCCTGCAGAAGTGTTTCCTATAAATTGTAACGTTGAAAGGTAAACATAACTCGCTTTTTCTTCCTCCTCATGACCTATTTTCTTAGTTCCGATACAATGCACTGCATATACATGGTCTAATAAAAAAATAACCTTTATTTTCAATTTTCATGGGTTACGTATGTTCGATTACAGCATTATTTTTTATTTTTTATTTTATTGGTACACATGTCTGTTAAATATGTTGGCAATATCGGCCATTTCGGATTGTCAGTTTGCTTTTGACAGATAAAAAGTTAATCGTGTTTTGGTGTGCTCTTCGATTTTTTATAAAATTTTAAGCGAAAACAACGTCGCATGGACATCGCTCAGCAGCTGTTGAACATCGTCAATGACGATCCAGATTTCCTCAAAAAGGTCATAACTGCTGACGAATCATGCATGTATGGCTATGACATTGAAATTACAGTCCAATCATCCCAATGGAAGCATCTAGAAGGTCAAATGTGAAGGTTTTGCTCGCTGTTTTCTTCGACTGCAATGGCGTTGTGCATCATGAATTCTTGTAACAAGGTCATACGATCAATAAGCAACACCATATTGAAGTTATGCGTCGTTTACGCGAAGCATTTCCTCAGAAACGCACCGAATTGTGGAAAAAACAATTATGGTTTTTGCGCCATGATAACGCACCAGCGTACACGTCGATGCTTGTGCGTGAGTTTTTGGCAAAAAACGCAATCGTTATCATGCCTTAACCACCGTATTCACTAGACTTGGCCACCGCTGACTTCTTCCTCATCCCAACATTGAAGACATCGATGAAAGGAAAGCGTTTTGTTGCGATTGAGGAGATAAAAGGAAAACCGAAAAAGGAGCTGATACCAAAAAGCACATTTCAGAAGTGTTTCGAGGATTGGAAAAAACGCTAGCATAAGTCTATTATATCTGAGGGCGATTACTTAAAAGGGGGCAAGATAGTTATTGATGAAAATAAATAAATACTTTTTGAAAATTTTTAAATAATGATTATTTTTTGATCAGCCCTCATATAAGGGTTATTCCTTGAGTACTAGTTCAAGATAAAAAATGAGTTAACTAAAACTTTCAATTCAAAACTAGATTTGCAATCGTAATATTTTTCTATGAAACCTCCGGCTTTATCATTAATATTTTACCGATCATTACGTTAATTTTTGTGTAATTAGCAATTATATAATAAACTATAAGTTGGGTTAATTTTTGCAACAAATAATTTGTTCCACACTTTTAAAATGGACGAATTGCTTTCATTTGTGTATATCGTACAACTTTGCGACAGAAGCATTAGAGCTGTATTTTGTTTCTGTTTCTTTTCAGATATGTCTATATGCCTTGGACCATTTCCCAGAATTTTCAATGTTAGTAACAGCTACAATTTTAAAAATATTATTTGCTGAGTGCTTCGCTTCATTAAATCGCTGGATTGACGTTCTCATTTGATATTGAAGTCTTTTGTTTTCTAAGCTGCTGTTCCACAAAAAACAAAGTTGAAAGGTTTTTCCATTTGTTTTCAAATTATAATGACAATTTTTGTGTTTTAAAAACAAACAAAGCTTTGAAAATTTAGTTTTCTTGTTTTACTCAGTTTTTGCTCACATCAGTCGGTCTGTTTGTTTTATTAATTGAAAGAGACTTTTTTTCTTTTATCACAATTTGATTTTATGTCTTTATCAGTCTTGATTTTGTTTTTAAACCCAACCATGAAAGCCAAATAAATGAATGAGACTTTTAAACAAACATAAATGAAATGATTATAAAACGAAAAGATTTACGAACCAAAAAACTCAAATACATTTCAAAATTCTGACTGGGACTGCCCCAACATGCAAAATGTTTCCGTTTCTGTTGTTTGGCAAACATTTTTGCTATTTTCGCAATTAACAGAAATAATATGAAAACTAAGAGCGGTTGGGTTGGGTTACCTACCAGTGGAAAGGGATTGCGGAGGTGTAAAAAAGACATTGCACATATAATCCTCACCATCATCAGCAACATCATCATCGTCAGCATTGGCAGGAGTTTTGTTGGCTTTGATGGAAATGGGAGCATGTTTAGCTAAGACCAAGTCGTAAATATTCTAAATGTCATTTTGAAATCCTAATTTACGCTTCGTCGGTCTGAAATGCACATTTGTGCATTAGGAAAAATTTAGAATGCATTTAACTTTATTATAAAGTTCAGCCCCCTTTTTTATGCAACGAAATATCATTGTATTCAGCCTCAAAGTAGACTTTTAAATGTTTTCAACTCTTAAGCAAACAAATACGCATGTTGTTGGTGAAAAATTCCTTGTTGTTTTTTGTTGCTTTCTGGCCTTTTGTCCGTCCATCCACAACGTTCAGTTCTGGTATTTTACATACATTTCATTATCATCATCATCCTCGTCAATGGCATGAGTAGTTGAAAGTGCATTTTTAGGCAACGACTGCATGCAATCAAAATTTTGAAGTGAACACACTGTCTGTGTATTCGCAACCATTTACAAATATGCTTTACTTTTTAATGCTCTGCTCTCATCAATTGTGCCCTCCTGTGGTACCTTTTATACATACATATATTCCTTTTTCACAAAATAAATCGGATTCTAAATTTGAAGCTTTATTTTTGGTAAACGAGAATATATTTTTTTCTGTTGGTAGTGAGAGGAAATGGCAAGTTGGTACATTGAGGTCCACAGCCTCATAAAGCGTTCATGTCATTTTGACTCATAAGCTCTTCTCTTGTATGGTTTCTAAATATTCTACCCTCACGCACCCACCTGCTTAATGCTGATGGTTTGTATTTTTGGTTTTTGTAAAATTAGTGCAAAAAACGCCATAAAGCAAAACAACCATTTCGAACGTTTATCGTTTATTTTTTATATTTAATAGAAAAAAAATGTAGATTTGTGCTCTCATACCGCTGGCATATACAAGAACAAGCCCAGCGGAAAGTTTTACCCAACCTTCTCCAAATGAAAAAATTGCAAGAATTATGGAAAATTAAACCCTAATTAAGTCATTTTATTTCTTTTCTTTTGAACGTGAGATGTAGAATTCATTTAAATTTTGATTGAAAGTTCTTCTTCAAAGCTGATGAAAAAAAAAATATGTTAGTAGAAAAATTGTATTTATATATCGCTCACTTACTCAAACAGCGTAATAACTCAAAAAATAAAGTTTTCGAGGTAACAATTCAGTACTCTCCTCTTCATTGTGCCAAAGATTCACTCAAATGAATTTTAGACTGGCTTCTTTACACGCGGTTTGCTAAACCTTATTTCCAAGATGTGTATGGAAACTAAACGTGCTCTTCTCGAAACATGCTTTCTGAATTATGACATACTTTAAATATGATATGAGTTCTTTTCTTAGAAGGTATTTCTTTTAAAATGTGTTTTTCGAATTTACTCCTTCAAAGCTACTTCTTTAAAGTACCAGCACATTTTTGCAGATTCACTTTTTTTAACCCATATTATTTAATACAATTGTTTTTATGCGGTATTGTTACGAAAACTTTTAAGACATTACCTTTTTAGAAGAAATTTATTTAAAGATATTATTTTGAAAGGTATTTTCTTTAAAAACTTCTTTTAACAAAAAGGAGATAAAGGACATACTTATAAATAATAGTTTTCCACTTCATACATCCGAAGATATTATAAAAAACGCAAAGCAAAATTATAATATCAAACCTGTGGCACGATCAGATAAGAAACTGTTCAAATCAATGACGTACGTACCTGGACTTTCAGAAATTATAATACACTCTATAATACTTTGAAAAAACTGTTTTCAAACACTAAAAAAAAATTGACAAATTGGACAAATCTAATGTCATTTACAAGATACCGTGCAATGGAGACGGGTCCAATAAATGTGACAAAATTTATGTTGGAACGACTAAAACAAAATTAAGGACAAGATTATCGGCACACAAATCTGATTATAAAAATTGTAAGGGGAAAACTGAGCAAAAAACAGCGCTAGCGGCCCATTGTGCAAAATACCATCACTCTCCCAATATTAACAGGACAAGTATATTACAACAAGAAAACAACTAAAAAAGAGATTTATTATAGAAGTGTTACGTATTATAAATACACCCGCGAACATTAGACTGAATTACAAAACAGACACTGAGAATTGCGCGCAAACGTACAGATATTTACTGACAGCATGCATATAACATTAGTAAACGATTAACATTTAATACAATAAGACGGACGACTTTACTAAACGTAAGGCAAACATTTAATGTAATAATTATTTCCCATGTTTATAAAAATTTATTTGTGATAAAACTATTTATATTTTCATTTTCAATGTTAACGTAATCTTTTTACAATTGTTTGTATTTTTTGTTAGTTCCTGAAGAAGAGTACCAAAGGTACTCGAAATATCGAAAATAAAAAACCAATATTTTGGTTTTTATTCGACCTCTATTTCTTAATTAAGTAGTATTTCGTTAATTTTAAGGTCCTTTTTGCTTATTTATTTTAATATGTCTGCCAATATTTCGCTTTCCTTCGGATAGCTTCTTCAGGGCAATAATATTTGTTATTGTTTAAAAATTTTTGAAACACTTTTTAAAAATACTCAAACAAACATACATACATGTGAATGAAAAAATACAAATACATACATACATACAATTTTGAAAAATATATAAAAACAATAATAACTACAATAACCAAACATACAAAACCCTACAATGAATGAAAATTCATACATACATACAATATATACAATTTTGAAAAAATGTAAAAACCAATAAAAAATAACAACAACCAAACAAAGCCACTATACATATGAATGAAAGAAAATCATCTTTGAAATACATATTTTCACATAATTTTACAACAATTTTTGAAAAAGTAACAACAAGAACGTATACAAATTGAAATTTTTTAAAATAACAAATAAAAATTAAAAAATATTTTCCTCCCACTTAAATTAACATACAATACAATTTGTATTTTAAGTAGTATTTCGTTAATTTTAAGGTCCTTTTTGAATAAGGAAAGTAATTATAAACGTAGATTTACATTAGAAATGTTGCAGATTATTAGTACACTAGCTGATAGAAGGATTAATTATAAGGCAGATATAGATAATATAGCTCAGATATATAAGTATTTAGTTAAGAATTAGAATGTTATCTTGTTATTTTTTGTGTTCACCGTTAATGTTAATAATGTTTTATAATAATTGTATTGTATGTTAATTTAAGTGGGAGGGAAATAATTTTTAATTTTTATTTGTTATTTTTAAAAATTTCAATTTGTATACGTTCTTGTTGTTACTTTTTCAAAAATTGTTGTAAAATTATGTGAAAATATGTATTTCAAAGATGATTTTCTTTCATTCATATGTATAGTGGCTTTGTTTAGTTGTTGTTATTTTTTATTGTTTTTTACATTTTTTTACATTTTTTCAAAATTGTATATATTGTATCTATGTATGAATTTTCATTCATTGTAGGGTTTTGTATGTTTGGTTATTGTGGTTATTATTGATTTTATATATTTTTCAAAATTGTATTTATATATGTATTTGTATTTTTTCATTCATAAGTATGTATGTTTGTTTGGTTTAATAATTTTTAAAAATTTTTTATTGTTGCTTTTATTGCCTTGTATATTTTTCAAAATTATATGTATTGTTATGTATGCATGTATGAATTTTCATTCATTGTATGGTTTTGTTTGTTTATTGTGGTTATATTTTTCAATATTTGTATGTATGTATGTATGTATTTGTATTTTTTCATTTATAAATATGTATGTTTGTTTGTTTGATTAGTTTTAAAAAAAAAAAGTTGTTCAAAAATTGTTATTGTTTTTATTGTTTTTTACATTTCTCAAAATTGTATGTATTGTTATGTATGTATGTATGAATTTTCACTCATTGTATGTTGTTATTTGTTTGATTATTGTAGTTATTATTGTTTTTATATATTTTTCAAAATTGTATGTATGTATGTATTTGTATTTTTTCATTCACATGTATGTATGTTTGTTTGAGTATTTTTAAAAATTGTTTCAAAAATTTTTAAACAATAACAAATATTATTGCCCTGAAGAAGCTATCCGAAGGAAAGCGAAATATTGGCAGACATATTAAAATAAATAAGCAAAAAGGACATTAAAATTAACGAAATACTACTTAATTATAAAAAACCAATATTAAATAGAACAAAAAAGAGTTTTATTTAAAATACACAGACCTAGAGCCTGAAAATAAATAAAAAACAAACAACTTTATTCTTTTAACAGCTTTTAAAACGTTCCTTCCACAGGTATTTTTTTAAATGTACTTTAAAAACTACTTTTAGTAGGAGACTTTTTCAAAGGGACTTTTTTAAAGCGTACTAATTTTAGTAGTTTTTTTTTATATTAAAATGTAGTGTGCATCCATACGCTACAGTTTAATGGCCAAATATTATAAAGTCCATAATCCAGGAGTGTTGCCAGGTCGGATGCCACCGTAGCGCCGTCTTTTGGGTTCATTACGAAAAGGTATTTTTCTTGAAAGATATTTCGTCAAAACTTGATTATATTTTTTAAAAATATACATTTTTAAAAAGTACCATTCTAAAGATAGTCTTTCAATATTACGTTTCCATCAAGCTATTTTTTAAAAATTACTAATATTGTATGATGGGTTGTTATCATACGTCTAGCTCAAGTTCAATCCTGGCTAAAGCCAAGAAATATTTTTATTTTTGATTATAACAATAATTGCCGCGATCAATACCTCTTGATCAAAGAAGACAGGAAAAAATAATTGAATACACTAAAGCTGCGGGACAACTAGTTGTTTCACAGTCGCTACACTACTCATCAGCACCCACTAGGATTCGAACTGGGTATCATGTAAACATGATGTACCGCTTAACCGATTCAACCAGCGAGCTTTTATTTATTTTTTCATCTACATTTGTCTCATATTGATCACATATGCAATTTGTTATAATCCCAGTTGTAATGTTTCTTGGCTTTAGCCAGGATTGAACTTGAGCTAGACGATTGATAACAACCAATCATATAATAATAGTAATATTAAGAATAAGTTCGACTATTTAACTACACAATTTTTGAAACTTTTTTAAAGGTATTTTTTAAAGAGGTAATTTGTAAAAGGAAGTGTTGATGTAGTTCCAGAAAAGTTTATGCTCAGAAATTTTAAATAAAAAGGTTCTTATTGCATCAAAAATATCTGTAACACAAGATTTGGAAACTGCTCCCTTTTACCAGCGTTCCGCCAATTATGTGTATTATTCTAAAATCATACTACAAAATCACATATCGAGTTATATTGAAGTTTTTGTGCAATAGCCTCAAGTTGTATGCGCATTTGACGCATGCACGGTTATACTCAAATAATAGAAATTTCTCAAATCTGATTTTGATGAATTGTGCTTGCATGTAAGCTTCGAATACAGATTCCTATTGCTACTATTTTTACATATATTGAATGCCAATAAATAAAAGACATGATAGTAATATACTTATGTATATTTCTTCTTCGTGAAAATAATACTAATTCATTGCTATTGCATTCATTCACTCTGTGATTCTTCAACTGCACGGTCGTGTTTTTAAAAAGTGAACAAAAAACAAACCAAAAAATCATTGTGCTATTATATTTTTAAACTTACATATAAAAACAATAATATATTGTATTAAATTGTAAAAACAATAACAAATTATTTTAAAAAACAACGGGAAAATAAATTCCTCACATTTCATTAAATAAACAATAAAATCAATTTCAATAAAACAAGTGCGGTGGCAGTGCATTGTTGTTGTTGTTATTGTGCGTGAAGATTACCTACCCAGTGGGAAAAAAACTATACACTAAAGTTTTGTTTTCTTGCAAAACCGAAAAACTATGACAATTATTTTTATATACTTTTAAATTAAAAATAATATAAATAAAAAAAATAAAAAATTGCATGAGTGTACCTAGTAGATGCAATTCTGAGAGGGAGCTTAGCTCCACTAGAAAAAACCTCTGGATCTCTGAGGAAGAATCACTGAAAAAATCATTGGATAATCTTCTGTCTCTAAGAGATAAAAAACGCACGCGTTCGTGTTCGCCAAACATTGTTGTTACAACAGAAGACAAACCATCTTCCAGTTTAGCTATTATTGATAAACCAAAAACGCAAGTAAGAATGGATAGGTATATAACCGTGGTTAAACGTCAGCGAAGCCCTAAATCCGCACAAATATCTTCAAAATCAAAAATTTTTAAAGACGATAAACCCACTGCGATAACGGATGGTAATAGGTTTGCTATCCTTCAGACAGATGAGCCAACAACATCCAAAAAAACATATAAACCCCCACCAATTTATTTGAGAGAGCCTACTTCTAGTGAGCTGGTAAAACAACTTATTACGGCAATCGGTAAAGATACTTTCAACGTCACATCAGTGAAGCACGGCAGCATCAGTGAAACTAAAATTCAGGTAAACCATGAAAACGATTACCGAAAATTGTCTGATGTCTTAGAAAAACAGAAAAGATCATTTTACACTTACCAGCTCAAAAGTGCCAAAGGTCTTCAGGTCGTTATTAAAGGGATTGACCCATGCGTAGATATTGATGATGTAAAAACCGGATTGGAAGATAAGGGTTTTAAAATAAAAACAGTAGTAAACATCAGGAACCGTGAAAAGACCCCTCAACCCATGTTTAGGGTTGAACTAGAACCGGGGGATGTTCTGCTAAAAAAGAGTGAAATTCACCCAATATATAACCTCAAATATCTTTTGCATCGTAAGGTTACCGTTAAGGAGCCACATAAGCGTTCAGGACCCGTTCAGTGCCTAAATTGCCAAGAATTTGGCCACACTAAGACTTACTGCAAGTTGCCCGCTGTTTGTGTTGTATGTGGCGAACTTCACGGCACAACTCAGTGCAATAAGCCAAAGGCCGACGCAAGTGTTAAAAAATGCAGTAACTGTGGAGGTAACCACACTGCAATTTATAGAGGTTGCCCTGTCTATACTCATTTTAAGCGGTCAATGACAAATAAGTCATCGGTTTCTCCAGCAGCCCAGCAGCCAAATGTCATTGGCAAAAACAATTTTCCCCAGGTAGGCCATCCAACCAACTTCAAAAACACGCAGAATACCAAACAATTTTCATATGCTAATGTGGTTAAATCCGACCAAAACTTGAACCAGCAACCCAAGCCCCAAATTTCCGATCCAAATTTTAGTAACCTAGAGGCAACTCTGCAGACTCTTGTTCAATCCATTAACACTTTTACCGTCTCTATGACCAACATGATGCAGGAAATGCTAAAAATGCAATACACTATTTTACAGGCAATTTTAAAAAAATGAATTGGTTAAAAATATGTTTCTGGAACGCAAACGGCATTCGCCAACACAAAAATGAACTTGAGCACTTCCTTATGGAAAAGCAGATCGATATAATGATGATTGCCGAAACCCATTTGACAACTAACAGTTTTTTCAAAATTAATGGCTACATACTGTACGACACAAAAGATCCCCGTGGAAGATCTTGCGCAGGATCGGCAATTCTAATAAAATCCAGAATTAAACACTTTTTAATGAACGAGACATGTGAGGAATATCTCCAAGCTACAAATATATGCCTTAATTATTTTCATGAAAAAATTGTTATATCCTCGATTTACTCACCACCACGATTTTCAATAACAGAAAGACAATATTCAATTTTTTTCAAATCACTTGGTCCTCGATTTTTAGCGGCTGGCGACTATAACGCTAAACACACTTTTTGGGGATCACGTTTAATTACCCCGAAAGGCCGTGTGCTTTTTGACACCGTTACCAAAATGGGCTTAGGTGTGATTTCAAGTGGACACCCCACTTATTGGCCGTCAGACCAACGCAAGATCCCAGACGTTATAGACTTTGGAGTTACTAAAAATTTTCCTTCAGAATGGATGCAAGTGGAGCCTTCATTGGACTTGTCCTCAGATCACTCACCAACTATAGTTTCTGTTTCGTTCCCCCAGGGGGATGGTTCCCCGTTTTGTGACTTGGCGTTGACCGTCACTCGAGTTAATTGGATAAAATATAAGAAATATTTGAGTACACATTGTACGAAAAACATTGCCTTCAGAACGCCTGAGGATATTGATGTGTCGATTAACGAATTTTCCAAATCCAAAGAACGGCTTCCCTTAAAAATTATCTGGAAGGTCTTGATGGTACCCCTCAAACGGACTATTCTCTATGGAAAGCGACAAAAGGTCTGAAAAGACCCGTAATAGGTAAGCCACCTCTGCGAACTTAAACTGGAGATTGGGCAAGAAGCGATTCTGAAAAAGGGATGGTGTATGTTAATCATTTGAAAAACGTTTTTACTGCAAATGATACAGTGGATGATGTTGCTGAATTTTCGCCATATGCTGTTAGACCGCCTGTGCCTTTGAGACTTAGTTTTCAAGATGTTGAAAATGTTATTCGTAACACAAACCCCAGGAAAGCTCCAGGTATTGATCAAATTACTGGTAAAATGCTTGAGCAGCTACCTCGTGTAGCTCGTAGAATTCTTCTTTTTATTTTTAACGCTATTTTACGTCTCGAGTATTATCCTGCAGAGTGGAAGGTGTCCATGATTACTATGATACCCAAACCAGGGAAGGATCCCACTAAAGTAGAATCATACAGACCAATAAGTCTACTGCCAACAATTACAATATTGTTCGAAAAATTGTTAATGGCAAAGTTGAGTCCAATGTTGAACACTGTGGGATGCATCCCTGATCATCAATTTGGCTTTCGGGCTAAACACAGCATAATAGAACAAACGCACAGACTAGTCAACGTCATAAGACAGACCTTTGAGGAGAAGAAGTATTGCTCAGCTCTATTCATTGACATTTCTCAAGCTTTTGATAAAGTGTGGCACGAGGGCTTGATACACAAAATAAAGTTGAACTTGCCTGCAAATACACAAAAGCTTCTGGAAAGCTACTTATGTGGGCGGAAGTTTGTTATCAGAGAAGGCGACTTTATAAGCCCAACTCAGCCAATCGAGGCAGGAGTACTCCAAGGCAGCATACTGGGGCCTACTTTATATTTGATTTACGCCTCTGACATGCCAATGACACCCGGAATCCACACTTCAACTTTTGCAGACGATACAGCATTCTGCAGTGTACATGAAAGTCATCAAGTAGCTTCGCGAAATTTGCAGGAGTATATTTCAATATTAGAGATGTGGTTAAAACTTTGGAAAATTAAAGTTAATGAACAAAAGTGTACTCACGTTACATTCACGCTGCGTAAACAAACATGTTCAGCCATCCAAATCAACAATTCACCTATTCCGCAGCAAAATGAAGTCAAGTACCTTGGTATTCACCTGGACCGTAGGTTAACGTGGAAGTCTCACATAGATGCGAAAGTTACTCAGTTAAAGTTAAAAGCAGCTCAACTGAATTGGCTTATGGGCAGAAATTCTACATTGAAGCTGGATTGCAAACTTTTATTATACAACGCTATTCTAAAGCCTATATGGTGCTATGGAGTTCAACTATGGGGCACCGCCTCCGCTTCAAACGTTGAAAAAATTCAAAAGCGACAAAACAAAATTTTTCGAACAATTACCGCAGCTCCATGGTACGTAAAATACTCACGAATTCATAAGGATCTCTGTGTTCCTCTTGTAAAAGACGAATTTTCAAAGTACGCAACAAGGCATATCAATAAATTGGAACTTCATCCAAATCGTCTTGCACGCAATATACTTAATTTCGAAGGACACTCTCGGTTGAGAAGGAGGGACACCCTTGCCACCATCAGAACGTTAAATAGGTGATTTCACCGATATTGATCGTGCAAAATAAAACATTTTTGTCTAGCATTGGCTGGACATAATTAATTTTATGTATTTAGCTTGAAGATTTGAATACTTATTGTTAGTTCACTTTGTGAAGATTCAATAAACAAATGAACGAGAAAAAAAAATTGCTATTGCCACTAGGGATGACAAATTATAATTTTGCAAAATAGAGAAGAGCCAAAAAAAATAAAATGGGATATACATTGGGGAACTACGTGTATGCAGGACTGGACAGTATTTGCAATACGTAATTGAAATACAAATGTGTATTTTGTATTTCAATTACATGTGGCTCAAAACTACATTTTTGCAAAATACATTTATTTATTATAAGAAATTGAAAATAAGTTGTTTCACAAGAAAGCTAAAATCACTAGAAAAAAATTTTTTAGGAGTTAGGAGAATTATTTAGTAAATAATAAAAAAATTAAAAACTGGTTGTTCAGTGACAGGAAATCCTGTACAAACAACTGGGGTTATAACAATTGCATATATGTGATCAATATGTGGCAAACATTAACGTAAGAATAATTAAAGAGCTCGGTGGCTGAAGTGGTTAAAGCGACCGTATTAAAAATACATCATGTCCACATGATCCCGAGTTCGAATCCCAGTGGGTGCTGATGAGTAGTGTAGCGACTACGAAACAGCTAGTTGTCCCCCAGCTAATGGTATTCAATTATTTTTTCTGTTCTTCTTTGGTCTTATTGTTTCACAGCAATTATTGTTATAATCAAAAATAATACTTCTTCTTGACTGAAGTTGGACTCGAACTCACAACTAGTTAATATCGTACATATGTATGTTTAAAATTTTTCAATTTGATTATATTGTTAAGAATTTTTTCTTTGTGTATGAATTAATAATTTTTCTTGGTGTATAGATTTTTTGTATATATGAATTTTTTGACAATAATTTTTCAAATTGAAAATTTTTTTAATAACATATTAATTTTCCTCAGTCGTAAAGCAGCTCTGGGCTGAAGAACAGCTCTCGCGTCGTCGTAATGTTCTTAAGTGCGGTCAGGCTTGTGTTTGTTGTTCGGTCTTCGAGAGTTTTACGTCCCGCTCGCACTGGTTAACGGTTTGCCTCAACTAACTTTATTAGCTTACAGTTTTTTTTAGAGGTTATTCATTGTTAACCACGTGGAAACTTCCTATGTGAAGGCATAGGCCGTTATAGTTAGTCACAGCAACGCTACAAAAGTACTGTTAATACCATCTTGGGCATTATGGTCTTTGTCACCCCGCCCATGCTGGGTAGCCTATACTTTGCAAATTTACTTTGCAGCTGTATAGTTATTAAATAAATAAATAAATATTAATTTTCCTGGCGATGATAACAAATTGTTATCGAAATATTGAAAATAAACACTGTTAAATTTTTTATATAAAATAAATATGAAATATTTACTTAAACAAGATCAAACAATTAAATATCAAATATAGTCAACAAATATACAATTACACAAAAAAAAAGCTAACAGATTCACTCCAATAAGAAATCGGGTAACACATATTATCGGGTGTAAATAAAGATATTATAATTTAAAAAAATATACACATACATATGTAATAAATATATCATAATATTTTTTCGAATTGAACACAGCAACTTATTTAATATTGTTATTAAACAAAAATCAGTTTCTTCTTCATCATCAATCTTATTTTGCATAGAAATCTTTAACAAAAATTTTTTCGATTTGTGTAATAATTTCAGGTCTTTTGACATCAATCATCGACACTTTTTCTGTTTCACTTATTTGGAATGTTTTGTTTTTTGTTGCTGTTACTTTTTTAAGAAAATTTCGATAAAATTAAAAAAAAGGTATCGTAGCTACATTAAGTTGACAAGCAACATCTAAACTCATGATGGGAATCACAAGGGAGTATTGTTGAGTTTTTTTTTTCGATTTTATTATTTAGTACTTTTTCTTTACTTAACATTAGTTACACATGTGGTAAAATTGACACATGTCCTTATGAATGATGTACTAATGCGACAGGCACATCAATACAAAGTTTGGCATTATGGTCGAGATAAGTAATGACTCATAATTAGAGTAAGATTCGTTTAGCAAATTAATTTAATGCCGAAGTAAGAGTGACGTAAAAAGTATTTTCGCTTTTTTGTGATTTATTTTCCCAACTGTATGCATGTTTATACTAACAATGTAATCATTTTAGTATTATTAATACCAAATTGCAATGGCTAGCATTTTCTTTATTACTTTTTGTATCTGATAATCAAATACATCTATATGTAAAGGATGTTTTTGTGGAGTTTTGAATTGAAATAAAACAAAGATCAATTTTTTAAATTGGCATGAAATTTATTTTAATGGAACAAGGAAATCTACTGACATTATCATTTAAATATGCCTTCGATCATATGACCGCCCCGGCTTTTTCGAACTTTTAGTCTACTCTGCATGTCCAATTTTTGATGACCATTCCCATAATATTTGGCCGGGTATTGGCGAGTGTTGCTCTACAATTGGTTAATCATTTCGGGCTTATCGGGATAGACTAGCGACTTGAGAAAATGGGCTAATTCACGGTTCCGAAAAGTTTAACCATGCAGTTACCAAACGTTTCTTTCAGAAAATGAATTGCGGCACGATCTATGTGACAGGTTGCGCCATCTTGTTGAAACCATAATTCCTGCACGTCATGGTTGTTGGATTGATGAATGAAATGGTCATCATTTCGATAATTTCATTCACTCTGTGATTCTTCAACCCCACAGTCGTGTTTTTAAAAAGTGAAAAAAAAAAACAAACCAAAAATTATTGTGCTAACATATTTTTAAACTCACATACAAAAACAATAATATATTGTATTAAATTGCGAAAACAATAACAAATTATTAAAAAAAAAAACAACGGGAAAATAAATTCCTTACATTTCATTAACTAAACAATAAAATAAATTTCAACAAAACAAGTGCGGTGGCAGTGCATTGTTGTTGTTGTTATTGTGCGTGAAGATTACCTACCCAGTGGGAAAAAAACTATACACTAAAGTTTTGTTTTCTTGCAAAACCGAAAATCTTTATGACAATTATTTTTATATACTTTTAAATTTAAAAAAATATAAATAAAAAAAAAAATTGCATGAGTGTACCTAGTAGATGCAATTCTGAGAGGGAGCTTAGCTCCACTAGAAAAAACCTCTGGATTTCTGAAGAGGAATCATTGAAAAAATCGTTGGACAATCTCCTGTCTCTAAGAGATAAAAAACGCACGCGTTCGTGTTCGCCAAACATTGTTGTTACAACAGAAGACCAACCATCTACCAGTTCAGTTATTGCAGATAAGCCGAAAACACAAGTAGGCATGGACAGGTATGTAACCGTGGTTAAACGTCAGCGAAGCCCGAAATCCGCTCAGATATCATCACAACCAAAGATATCCAAAGAGGATAATACCGCTACAGCAACGCAAAGTAATAGATTTGCAATCCTCCAGACTGATGAGCCAAATACAGCAAAAAAACATTTAAACCGCCACCAATATATTTGAGAGAATCTACTTCTAATGAGCTGGTAAAACAACTTATTACGGTAATCGGTAAGGACAATTTCAACGTGACATTAGTTAAGCGTGGAAACATCAATGAAACAAAAATTCAGGTAAACCATAAAAACGACTACCGAAAATTGTCTGATGTCTTAGAAAAACAGAAAAGATCATTTTACACTTACCAGCTCAAAAGTGCCAAAGGTCTTCAGGTCGTTATTAAAGGGATTGACCCATGCGTAGATACTGATGATGTAAAAACCGGATTGGAAGATAAGGGTTTTAAAATAAAAACAGTAGTAAACATCAGGAACCGTGAAAAGACCCCTCAACCCATGTTTAGGGTTGAACTAGAACCAGGGGATGTTCTGCTAAAAAAGAGTGAAATTCACCCAATATATAACCTCAAATATCTTTTGCATCGTAAGGTTACCGTTGAGGAGCCACATAAGCGTTCAGGACCCGTTCAGTGCCTAAACTGCCAAGAATTTGGCCACACTAAGGCTTACTGCAAGTTGCCCGCTGTTTGTGTTGTATGTGGCGAACTTCACGGCACAACTCAGTGCAATAAGCCAAAGGCCGACGCAAGTGTTAAAAAATGCAGTAACTGTGGAGGTAACCACACTGCAAATTATAGAGGTTGCCCTGTCTATACTCATTTTAAGCGGTCAATGACAAATAAGTCATCGGTTTCTCCAGCAGCCCAGCAGCCAAATGTCATTGGCAAAAACAATTTTCCCCAGGTAGGTCATCCAACCAACTTCACAAACACGCAGAATACCAAACAATTTTCTTATGCTAATGTGGTTAAATCCGACCAAAACTTGAACCAGCAACCCAAGCCCCAAATTTCCGATCCAAATTTTAGTAACCTAGAGGCAACTCTGCAGACTCTTGTTCAATCCATTAACACTTTTACCGTCTCTATGACCAACATGATGCAGGAAATGCTAAAAATGCAATCCACTATTTTACAGGCAATTTTAAAAAAATGAATTGGTTAAAAATATGTTTCTGGAACGCAAACGGCATTCGCCAACACAAAAATGAACTTGAGCACTTCCTTATGGAAAAGCAGATCGATATAATGATGATTGCCGAAACCCATTTGACAACTAACAGTTTTTTCAAAATTAATGGCTACATACTGTACGACACAAAAGATCCCCGTGGAAGATCTTGCGGAGGATCGGCAATTCTAATAAAATCCAGAATTAAACACTTTTTAATGAACGAGACACGTGAGGAGTATCTCCAAGCAACTAATATATGCATTGAATATTTTCATGAAAAAATCGTTATTTCCTCGATTTACTCACCGCCCCGATTTTCAATAACAGAAAGCCAATATTCAAATTTTTTCAAATCACTTGGGCCTCGATTTCTAGCGGCTGGCGACTATAACGCTAAACACACTTTTTGGGGATCACGTTTAATTACCCCGAAAGGCCGTGTGCTTTTTGACACCGTTTCCAAAATGGGCTTAGGTGTGATTTCAAGTGGACACCCCACTTATTGGCCGTCAGACCAACGCAAGATCCCAGACGTTATAGACTTTGGAGTTACAAAAAATTTTCCCTTAGAATGGATGCATGTGGAGCCTTCATTGGACTTGTCATCAGATCACTCACCAACTATAGTTTCTGTTTCGTTCCCCCAGGGGGTTGGTTCCCCGTTTTGTGACTTAGCGTTGACTGTCACTCGAGTTAATTGGTTAAAATATAAAAAATATTTGAGTACACATTGTACAGAAAATATTGCCTTGAGAACCCCTGAGGATGTTGATATATCCATTAAAGATTTTTCTGAAGACCTTAAACTGGCCGTACAACATGCTACCACTAGCCATACAAGATCTAGAAATGTGAGCAATAGAACGTATTCGTCTGAAATAGAGCAACTTCTGTCAGAAAAAAGAAGAGTTAGAAGAGAGTGGCAACTTCGAAGGTCTCCCCAGCTTAAAAGCAGACTACGGGAGTGCATAACTCAATTAAGAAATCTGCTTGAAATCCAAAGAATGGCTTCCCTCAAAAATTATCTAGAAGGTCTTGATGGTAGCCCGCAAACCGACTATTCTCCATGGAAAGCGACAAAAGGTCTGAAAAGACCCGTAATAGGTAAGCCACCTCTGCGAACTTCAACTGGAGATTGGGCAAGAAGCGATTCTGAAAAAGGGATGGTGTATGTTAATCATTTAAAAAACGTTTTTACTGCAAATGATACAGTGGATGATGTTGCTGAATTTCCGCCATATGCTGTTAGACCGCCTGTGCCTTTGAGACTTAGTTTTCAAGATGTTGAAAATGTTATTCGTAACTCAAACCCCAGGAAAGCTCCAGGTATTGATCAAATTACTGGTAAAATGCTTGAGCAGCTACCTCGTGTAGCTCGTAGAATTCTTCTTTTTATTTTTAACGCTATTTTACGTCTCGAGTATTATCCTGCAGAGTGGAAGGTGTCCATGATTACTATGATACCCAAACCAGGGAAGGATCCCACTAAAGTAGAATCATACAGACCAATAAGTCTACTGCCAACAATTTCAAAACTGTTCGAAAAATTGTTAATGGCAAAGTTGAGTCCAATGTTGAACACTGTGGGATGCATCCCTGATCATCAATTTGGCTTTCGGGCTAAACACAGCACAATAGAACAAACGCACAGACTAGTCAATGTCATAAGACAGACCTTTGAGGAGAAGAAGTATTGCTCAGCTCTATTCATTGACATTTCTCAAGCTTTTGATAAAGTGTGGCACGAGGGCTTGATACACAAAATAAAGTTGAACTTGCTTGCAAATACACACAAGCTTCTGGAAAGCTACTTATGTGGGCGGAAGTTTGTTATCAGAGAAGGCGTCTTTATAAGCCCAACTCAGCCAATCGAGGCAGGAGTTCCCCAAGGCAGCATACTGGGGCCTACTTTATATTTGATTTATGCCTCTGACATGCCAACGACACCCGGAATCCACACTTCAACTTTTGCAGACGATACAGCATTCTGCAGCGTACATGAAAGCCATCAAGTAGCTTCGCGAAATTTGCAGGAGTATATTTCAATATTAGAGATGTGGTTAAAACTTTGGAAAATTAAAGTTAATGAACAAAAGTGTACTCACGTTACATTCACGCTGCGTAAACAAACATGTTCAGCCATCCAAATCAACAATTCATCTATTCCGCAGCAAAATGAAGTCAAGTACCTTGGTATTCACCTGGACCGTAGGTTAACGTGGAAGTCTCACATAGATGCGAAAGTTACTCAGTTAAAGTTAAAAGCAGCTCAACTGAATTGGCTTATGGGCAGAAATTCTACATTGAAGTTGGACTGCAAACTTTTGTTATATAACGCAATTTTAAAGCCTATATGGTGCTACGGAGTTCAATTATGGGGCACCGCCTCCGCTTCAAACGTTGAAAAAATTCAAAGGCGACAAAACAAAATTCTTCGAACAATTACCGCAGCTCCATGGTACGTAAAAAACTCACGAATTCATAAGGATCTCTGTGTTCCTCTTGTAAAAGACGAATTTTCAAAGTACGCAACAAGGCATATCAATAAATTGGAACTTCATCCAAATCGTCTTGCACGCAATATACTTAATTTCGAAGGACACTCTCGGTTGAGAAGGAGGGACACCCTTGCCACCATCAGAACGTTAAATAGGTGATTTCACCGATATTGATTGTGCAAAATATTTCGATAATTTCACCAGGCCATGAATTACACCAAACAAAGAGTTTTTTTGGATCTAAAGGTGTCTTAACATACACTTGAGATTTATCATCGCTCCAAATTCTGTAGTTTTTTTTATGTTGGACCAGTATTCCGGGTATAACGCCTACGTATGCAGTGCATTGCACTGGAACTAGGAAAATATATTATTAGAATGAGGTAAGGGAGAGTAATGTTTATTGGCATATCCATTCAAACAAAAGTGAGCTTCAACGCAAATAAAATTCGGTTTGAAAATGGGGATCAACTTGTTTTTGGTCCCATTCACCGAATCAATGATACATTTTTCAGGCCTCAGTCTATTCATGCTGAAATACCAAACCAAACTACACATAAATCACTTAAAAAATATTCGTTAGTTAAAAAGCGTTGCCAAGTTATACTTTAATACCTATATACTTTAATACCCCTATATAAATTACCCTTTATATATATCTGATGTTCCAGGCTAAAAGAAAGCCAGCAAATAAATCAAACATTTACGTTCCAGTGGGGAAAAAATGATTGATTTTTATTTTTGTAAAAAACCCAAACCACTTAAAAAATGTTAAAATGTTTTCTGTTATACCACTCCCCCTCCCACCAGGCTGATGTTGTTGTTGCGTAAATTATTTACCGTTTTCTTCAATTAAATTGCACGCGTTTTGTAAACCCTTTTCTTGTTGCCCATTTCAATAAATCAATATCCATGAGACGTCCCTTAACCTCTTTCTCCACAAAGAATGAACATAATTCCCTTTTTCTCACAAAAGTATTAAATTACATAATTTTCTTTTGTAAAAAGGTTGCAATTGATAACAAGTAAAGTGCAAAAAATGTCCATGAAAAATGTTTAGCTGTCAATAAAGAATGAAATAATTTAATGGAACATAAATTTTTTTCCATCAAATACACTTAGATCGAACTATTTTGCTGCAAGCTCTTTAAAAAATTGATTCACAATAATTGAAGTCCCATTATTAGGTGCTCAAGGTGCACAACCTAGATCGCACGCTAGTGATAATGAAAATAGTACATTGGTGCTTCAATCCAGCTCACGTCAATCAATCACATTTAGTTTGGCACAGACAGAAAAAGTTGTAAGTTTAATGGAGATACCAGAAAAAGCAATAGTTGGTAACTCTCCAAAAGATCCAACGGCTTAAAGTGAATATCTGTCAAGAAACGATACGTCTATAAAGCTGAAGTATCGTCAGAAGGTCAATTGTTCCCAGCTGTTCTGCAGTTTATCAAGGATCGTGCGGCTTTGGAGTTGGGTTTTCTTTAAAAACTCTAGCAGATTCTATTAATTAAGACAATAGGCTTAGTCCAATCAAACGATTTCCGACTGATATATATATATATATATATATATATATATATATATATGTATATATATATATATATATATATATATATATATATATATATATATATATATATATATATATATATATATATATATATATATATATATATATATATATATATATATATATATATATATATATATATATATTTTTATATATTTTTTTTAAGCATTTATTTATTTATTGAATCTTCAAAATGAACTAACAATAAGTATTCAAATATTAAGGCCTAAAGATAAAACTCAACTGAAAAGACGCGCTTTTTCAGTGCGTCAAAAAAAACTTTGAATTTTATGACTTTTGATGCGTTTAGGTCAAGCCCGATATTCGTTTTTTTCTATTACGTAGAGATTTTTTTTTATAGGCCTGATGATTTTACACCAAACTATAGTCGAGTAGTCTAATGTATTTCGCCATAACTCGAGAACTGCTTCCCCGATTTGAATGAAGACGCCAACAAGTTGCACTACACAATTGAAAGAAAGTCTTGTAAAATGTACTAATTGCAAATACAAATTTAGATTTACACAACTGGATTCAATTGTATTTCATGCGTTACACTAATTACACAGCCCTGCAAAATTTGACCTTTACTTTTGTTGATGACATGCTTGTTTCAGAATTCTTTTAATGATTTTCATGAAATTACAAAAGTTAAAGGATTTAAAATAAAAGTTTTACAAACAATTGAGTTTTATTCACTATATTAGCTTCTAATATTCATACCAATCAAAAAACTTAGAAACAGTAAAAGAAAAGGTTTTTTTTTTGTGATTTGACAGGTATTATTAAAACATTTTTTTTTTTAAATTTCCATAGTTTATTTAGATTGCTGGGATATAAAGTAGAATGTTTGAGAATATCTTTTAAAAATTTCCAAAGTCTACTGATGATTAGGAAAGCTCCTCTGAAAAGTCGACGTATACACTGCTGGGAAATATAAAACACAAGCTGTTTATAATTTTCATTTTTGTAAAAGTTTTACTAAAAAAATGAGCAGTATTAGTTAAAAATAATGAAAAACAAAAAGTTAAGGAAGGAAAAAACTTGAACTATGACCCGTTGTACAAATGTACAAACCAAAAATATTTACATCTCTACACACAGAAAAAAATAGATGCCATATTGATAAAAAAAATTGCACTATTTTGATCAAATTTCCTGTGAAAAAGATTTTTTGCCGGATTGATAATTAAAATTATAAAGTAGAAATAGCTTTTTCAACTTAAAATCAAAAATTATTGAGTTGAAAAAAATTTTTGTTAATATGTAAAATATACTTAACAAAAAAAATTGTTAAAGAAACCACAACTCTTCACTGTTATAATGGGTGATTTTATAAGAACTATCGGAAATTTAAAAAAAAACAAATAAAATTCAGAAAAGTGCATGAAATATTTATTTGGATCGATAGTTGGGTCGATATAATTTAATGTTTGAAGATTATTTCATGCAAATGTTGTCCGCGGCTGCGCCTCAAATGGTCCATCCGCTTAGTCCAATTTTGGCATACTCTTTCCAACATTTCGGCCGGTATCTCACGAATAATGTTGGCAATGTTGGCTTCCAGTGCGTCAATCGAAGCGGGCTTGTCGCTATAGACATTAGCCTTAACATAGCCCCACAAAAAATAGTCTAAAGGCGTTAAATCGCACGATCTGGGCGGCCAATTGACTGGTCCCAAGCGTGAAATAAACTGTTCACCGAACTCGCCTCTCAATTGGTCCATTGTTTCGCGTGCTGTGTGGCATTTGGCACCGTCTTGTTGAAACCACATATCATGCAAGTCAAGCTCTTCCATTTTGGGCAAAAAAAAGTTTGTTATCATCGCACGGAAGCGCTCACCATTCACAGTAACGTTGTGATTCGCATCATCTTTGAAGAAATACGGCCCAATGATGCCGCCAGCCCATAATCCGCACCAAACGGTTGTTTTTGTGGATGCATTGGTAGCTCTTGCAATGCTTCTGGCTGCTCTTCACTCCAAATACGGCAGTTTTGCTTGTTCACGTATCCATTCAACCAGAAATGAGCCTCGTCGCTGAACACAATTCTTCGCGATGAACTTTCTTAACAGAGCACGCATTTTGGTAATAAAATTCAATAATTTGCAAGCGTTGTTCGTTTGTAAGACGATTCATGATTAAATTATAGACCAAACTGAAGATGTTTGACAGTGACACAAGATACAAAACGTGCGTAAGCTGTCAAAACTAGTGTTGCCAAAAAGATAATAGCAAAAAAATCACTCGTTATGACAACCTTTTAAATTTATTTATTGAATAACAGTCAATAATTCGGAAAACTATTTATTAATTGCATTTTATTAAGAGATATTTCCAAAAATTCATTATTAATAATAATTTAATTAAGTCAATGCAAATTTTATTAAATTGATGGTTTTTTATTAATAACATAACTTGATTGAAAAAAAAATCTCATCTATTTTTTTCTGTGTATGTACGGAGAATATTAAAATACAAAAATATGTATGTTAATAGCTAAAAAGAAATACCGCTAGTTCTGAGACAGCAAACGCTGTACAAACAATGTGTGCAATTAACAAAATGCATATGTGATTCAATATGAGATGAATATAGATAGAAAATAATTAAATGCTCGGTAGCAGATCATGATACATCATGACCCGAGTTCAAATCCCAGTGGGTGCTGATGAGTGGTGTAGCGACTACGAAACAGCTAGTTGTCCCCCAGCTAAAGATTTGATTATTATTTTTCTTGTCTGCTTCAATCAATAATTATTGGTCACAGCAAATTTGTATTGTAAAAAATTCTTCTTAATAAAAAAACTTAAGAAAGGAAAAAACTTGAACTATAATCCGTTGTACAAATGTACAAACCAAAAATTTAATTGAAAAACAAAATTATTTATGGTATTTTATTCTGCATCTGTCAAATCACCTCTTCAATATCTTTCTATTATGATTTCTATCCGATTCATCTCTCTTCAACATCCAGCAGTAGTCTGCCATCATCTTTGCGTTCCACCTTCTTTGGTATTTGCGCTCCATAAGCATAATAAGTTGGTGGAAACGCTCACCCTGTTCTTCACTTACGGCATCCAGATTTTCAGGAAAGAAGTCAGTGTGAGCATGAAGTTAATGGAACTTTATGTCATATTGCAATACAGTTTGTGGAAGTTGTTGAGCATATCATTCACTATATTTTCATAATCTGGGCTTTTTCTATTTCGTAAAAAATGTTTGAGTACCTCTTTAAATGACTTCTAAGCGTTCTCTTCGGTTTTGTTCATATTTTTTTTCAAATTTATCGTCTTGCATTAAGTGCCTTATCTTAGACCCGACAAAAATATCTTCTTTAATTTTTGCATCCCATGAATACTTAAATTTATCACAGAGGTATACGAAACAGGGACCGTCTTTATGTAGTGTTTTCACAAATAGCTTCATAGTACTGAATTTACTGTGAAATGGAGGTAGCAAAAACTTTGACGAATCAACTATCGCCTCTTTCATAAGTTTTTATTTAATAATGATCTTTTTGACCAATCTTTTTATAACCTTCACAAAAATTTAAAGGGTATATTTAAGTTTGTGATTCCGTTTGCGATTTCTACAAAATTGATTTGCGACCCTATAAAGTATATATATTCTGAATCAGAATTAATAGAAAAGTCGATTAAGCGATGCCCGTCTGTCGGTCGTTGGAATACTGTGTCTGAGATAACCATTAGACTTAGGAACTTTTTTCTTTCACCATTCTACTACCTCATCGATGCATTGAAATTCAGTAAAAGCGGTTCACATATAGCTGCGATATATCCAAAATTTCGAAAAAAGTCATTAGTTTTTTCCAACTTTGTATAAAAATTAAAAAAAAGAGTTGTTTATTTAGCTTCAAACTTCACAAAATTCTTAAGCGTGACAATTACAAGGCAGAAAAGTTTTTTTTTCTAGATATCGGTGCATTTACATATATCCGAGATATAGCCTAACCCGATTTTTAATGAAAATGTTGTGTAAGTGAGCTTAAAATTTGTTTTGCTTAAAATAAGTTCTGGTAACACAACGGGGCCAGACTGGACCAAAGTGCGCTGGCTTTAGAATAACTAGCAGCCTGTCAAAACTAGCCTAAGTTGTGGTAAATAAAAGGAGGTTGCTTATATAGAGAAAATGAAGATTTTCGAAATCGGTCCATACACAGAAAAAAATATCGTAGGTAACATTAACGAACAAATTACGTCAACTGCCAACTAAAAAGTTAATCAAATATACAGGCTTTTTATTCAAGTTTACAAAAATTTTATTTGCGCTAATGAATTTTTATCATTTTGACAATAATTTTATGTTAAAAATTTTTTTTGTTAAATTTTTGTTCAAATTTTTTCTTAAAATCTATTAAATTAACAAAAATTAAGTCAAATGCTCGTTTGAAAGAATGAAGTAAAATTTTGTTAACTTTACGTGCTTAAAAGAGGTTGAGCTAAATAAAATACATGTTGACTCAACGACTTTTTATAAATATCATTACATAAAAACAAGAAGAAGCATAAATTGTAGAAAATTCGTTAAAATTAGATTTCCATATAAATTATTCATAGTATCGAAAATTTTTTTTCAAATTTACCAAAGGTTAGTAAATATGATATAAAAATGATATGTAGAATTGAAGAAATTTTGTTAAAAGAAAAAATTTATTTTTATTAAATTGAATAAGTTTCTTCAAATAGATTAAAAGAGTGTGGTAGTATTTTTCTTTTTAAACTTAAATAAATAAATAATATAAAACCTTTTATTTATGAAATTAATGGAATATTTTTTATTTAATTCTAATAAATAAGTGGTAATGAAGTGATTTCTGAGCGTTAAATTAGTCCAAAAAATCGCAGAAGATATTACTGATGTTTTTTATACTGAATCCCTGGTAAAAAAATTGTATTTTTGTTAATATCAGTAACTTTAAACTTCCGTACTTAGGAAAACTACTATAATAAACGACCTGGAAAGAAAACCCAAGGCAAGCTTTATGACAAATATTTTAGTCTAGTACGTAAGCTTAAGCAAACTGGCATTACTCAAAAAAGGCCGTACTCTCTAAAATAATAAAATAATAACTCTAAAATAATAACCATAAAAAATATGTAATCTAGGAAGACCTCTAAAATTAGTTTCTGCAGTTTTTATGAAAACGTAACTATTTTGTATTTATTTTAAGACCCACCAGAAGAAAATATCGATCAAAGCATTGAGCAATTCGGCTCGACAGCTACTTATTGGCAGAATTTGAAAACCATTGAAACTTTAATAACTTTAATGCTCGTATATTATTTCTTATTTCTAAAACTGTAAAGTCCCCAAAAACATATATAATTTCAGCCGTCTCCTATTTATTATCGACAGTAATATTTACACAAACTGCCATGTACGTTATAAAAATTTATGTTTTTAAGTTAACATGCTTTTATTAGAAATTAATTAATTTTTTCTGTATATTTTGAAACATATTAAAAAACTGAAAACCTTTTAGTTGCTGTAATATTACCTACAATAATGTTATAATTATGTATGCTACATATATATTAAACTTAAAGTAAAAAAAGGAAAGAATTGCTTACTAAATTAATTTATAAAATAATCGATTTTATCTCAAAACCTATTTTTGAAAATGTATTTTAAATATGTTTGATTATATAAGTATATTTCACCGTTTTTTTAAAATTTTGACTTGATGTGCAATTTTTTGTATTGAAAACGTATTATTTTATATTTTTTATTTTTTTATAATAAACTTTTATACCTATTATACTAAATCTGCATTTTTTATATGTAGATTCTTATTATGCATATGATAAATGAAAATTTCCTACAGGGATACAAGAACTACGTAGTTATAAATTAATAATAATTCTTCTATATCAATAGTCAAATTAACAAAACCTCATCTTCAAGTTAATGAAATATTATTCATGTTTACAATGATTTTAAGTCCAATTGAAGAGAATATTATCATATTGACAAGCGATTTTCATCAATTCTACTAAATTCCGATTAATTTTAACTCCAAGTTAATTGTTTTTAACCCCAATTTTATAACGAAAGTAACAACCTTATTGAAGAAATTTCATCATTACAACAAATATACGAAAATCACAAATGTTTACGAACAATTTGATAGCAATGAAAGAAAAATTCATAGGTTCTATAATAACCTACTTTTCTTCATATCTACATGTCATTTTACCGTAGTTAAATGTTTGGTTCAGTGTATACTCGTATACCCGAGATATAGCCTGAACCGATTTTTTAATGAAATTTTCGCGTAAGCGAACTTAAACAACTTTGTTTGCTTGAAAGCCTTTTCTTTCTAAGTTACAGAAAATGAAAACTTCTAGTATCGGCTCATACATATCATATTCATATAAAAAGTCATTGAACAAAATTTTTTTTGATAAAAGCAGTTCTGGTGATAAAAGGAGGCTACTAAAATACAGAAAATTTCCGATATATATAGATATATAGCCTAAACCGATTTTTTCATGAAACTTTTCATGAAAGACTTCCTTTTTGGATTGGTGATTACAAAGCAAAAATATAATTTCCTCGGTCCATCGGTCCATATACATATGTATATCCGAGCACATTTAGTTAAAATTTGTAATATACGTGACTATCGTCAAGGATGTTTCGGATGTGGCCCAGCTGAATATACTACACCCGTACTTGTTTGATCTAATGTTGTGCCCTATTTCTGCAATCTCATTCTCTTATTCTTTCAGCCTATAAACGTAAATCGTATTATGGTAGATGCATATATAAACATACTTCTCCTATTGGCACGCTCCGTTATTAAAGAAACTTGAAATTAACACTATTAATACGGGGCAATAGTATGAAAAATTAAAAAAGTAACTTTTTTCGGAAAATTTACGTGATGCGGTATTTTTTCGTAGCGGAGTACCTGATACGTATCTAAATTGCTAGTTTGGTTTTTAAGGGGACGTCCATCACAGGCCTGTGTTATTGAATATGAGGTTTGTTGCTCTAAATTGTGAATAAAATTAAAATTTTTATGATTTACAGCTTATTTTGTTCTTAAGATATGTAGCATATAAAATATTTATATTTTTTTTTCATTTCATTTTGAAAACAGAAAAATTAAAAAATTTTTATTGAAAAAATTTTTTTCATTTTTTATTTCTGGAGTATTACGAAAAAGTAAAAGATAGGAAATAGTGTGTTGCAGGGGTTTTACAAAATTTTCCATTTTGGGGTTTTGCTCATTAAAATCGGCAAGGGAGTTCCCGGGTTAAGCTTAGTACGAGTTTTGAGATTGATTGTGCCAATATTTTTCAGCAACATTACTTATCTCGCACGAAAAAATTGATATGTATTCAGTAAGGGAATATTCATTTATCTTTTATAATTTTAAGTATGCCTGTATGCATTTCGTGCGAAAAAAAGCTTTGCTTATGTCATTTCGCATCTGAAGAAACAAATAATCCCAGATACAATTTTAATTTAAAACACGTTGCAGATACATTTTACGTATTTTTCACTTTGAAAACTCAGCACTACTTTTATCAATTTCAAATCTTTCGTTCGAATTACTATTGTATGCATCTTGACAGAATTTCGCACGAAATTTTGAACTCAATATCAGCCTTTATGGCGATACACATTGGAGTAAAAACAAGTAAGAGTGTAGTATATTCGGCTGGGCCGAATCTAAAATACCCTTCACGATAGTCATGAATATGTATAGTATATTAAAAATTTGGCCTGAATATGCTCGGTTATGTATGAACCGATATCGGAATTTTTTATTTTCTGTATTTTAGTAACCTTCTTTTATAACAAGAATTGCTTTTCAGCAAAAAAAAAAAAAAAAAAAAAATTTTTTAATGAAAAAATCGGTTCAGGCTATATCTCGGATATATATGGACCGATATCGAAAATTTTAATTTTCCATATTTATATAACCTTATTTCATTACCAGAACTGCTTTTGCGCACAACAAATTGTTTAAGTTCGCTTACGCGACATTTTCATGAAAAACCCGATTTGGGCTATATCACGGGTACATATGGACCGATATCGGAAATTTTCATTTTCCATATTTAGGTAACCTAATTTCATTACCTGAACTGCTTTTGAGCACAAAAAAGCTGTTTAAGTTCGCTTACGCGGCATTTTCATGAAAACCCTGGTCTAGGCTATATCTCGGGTATATATGGACCGATATCGGAAATTTTTATCTTCCACATTTATATAACCTCATCTTATTACCAGAACTGTTTTTAAGCAAAAAAAAATTGTTGTTTAAGTTCGCTTACGCGACATTTTCATGAAAAACCCGGTTTGGGCTATATCTCGGGTATAAATGGACCGATATCGGAAATTTTCATTTTCCATACCTATATAACCTTATTTTGCTATTAGAACTGCTTTTAAGCAAAAAAAGCTGTTTTAGTTCGCTTACGCCGCGTCTTCATGAAAAACCCGGTTTAGGCTATATCTCGGGTATATATGGACCGATATCGAAAACTTTCATTTTCCATATTTATATCACCTTATTTTATTACCAGAACTGCTTTAAGGCGAAAAAATTGTTTAAGTTCGCTTACGCGGCATTTTCATGAAAAACACGGTTTGGGCTATATCTCGGGTATATATGGACCGATATCGGAAATTTTCATTTTCCATACTTATATAACCTTATTTGATTACCAGAACTGCTTTTAAGCAAAAAAAGTTGTTTAAGTTCGCTTACGCGGCATTTTCATGAAAACCACGTTCCAGGCTATATCTGCGGTATATGGACCGATATCGGAAATTTTCATTTTTCATATTTATATAACCTTATTTTATTACCAGAACCGCTTTTAAGCAAAAAAAGTTGTTTAATTTCGGTGACGCGGCATTTTCATGAAAAACCCGTTCTAGGCTATATCTCGGGTATATATGGACCGATATTGGAAATTTTCATTTTTCATATTTATGTAACCTAATTTCATTAGCAGAACTGCTTTTGAGCACAAAAACGTTGTTTAAGTTCCCTTACGCGACATTTTCATGGAAAACCCGATTTGGGCTATATCTCGGGTATATATGGACCGACATCGAAAATTTTCATTTTTCATATTTATGTAACCTAATTTCATTACCAGAACTGCTTTTGAGCACAAAAAAGTTGTTTAAGTTCGCTTACGCGACATTTTCATGAAAAACCCGGTTTGGGCTATATCTCGGGTATATATGGACCGACATCGGAAATTTTCATTTTTCATATTTATGTAACCTAATTTCATTACCAGAACTGCTTTTGAGCACAAAAAAGTTGTTTAAGTTCGCTTACGCGACAATTATATGAAAAACCCGATTTGGGCTATATCTCGGGTATATATGGACCGACATCGAAAATTTTCATTTTTCATATTTATGTAACCTAATTTCATTACCAGAACTGCTTTTGAGCACAAAAAAGTTGTTTAAGTTCGCTTACGCGACATTTTAATGAAAAACCCGGTTTGGGCTATATCTCGGGTATATATGGACCGATATCGGAAATTCTCATTTTCCATATTTATGTAACCTAATTTTATTACCAGAACTGCTTTTGAGCAAAAAAAAGTTATTTAGCTTCGCCTATGCGACATTTTCATTAAAATCCGATTTGGGCTATATCTCGGGTATATATGGACCGATATCTGAAAAAAAAATTTTTTGTCTTTTAGTCACTATGCTTAATAAGTGTGTGAAGTTTGAAGCAAAACGAACAACTTTTGTTTTCAAAAATTTTCATACAAAACTGCAAAAAAAAATGGCTTTTTTCGGAATTTTGAATATATCTCAGCTATACGTGGACCGATATTACTGAATTTCAATAGCAAACCCATGAATCGATGGGGTAAAAGAATGGTGAAAGAAAAAAGTTTCTAAGTCTAATGGTTTTCTCAGAAACGGTATTTCAACAGCGGACAGACGGACAGACGGACAGACGGACAGACGGACATCGCTTAATCGACTTTTCCATTAATTCTGATTCAGAATATATATACTTTATAGGGTCGCAAAAAAAAACTGTAGAAATTACAAACGGAATCACAAACTTATATATACCCTTTACATTTTTGTGAAGGGTATAAAAAAACCTATACTTGCTAGAGAAAAACTGAAAATAGATTTGAATTCAAATATTAGTACAAAATTATAAAGTTAAAACATTCTGATCAATATTTTCAAAAAAGATAAGGAGTGAAGGAGTCACACTTGAATTTACTTGTGTGTGTGTAGAGTCCAGTTTATTTTACGTTTCCTCATACTTTGTTAAATCCCACTGTGCAATCTACTGTCTTTTCACGTTTGACTGGTTTGTTCAGGGTCTAGTTGGAGATGAATAAGTACTGCTAGAACTTTTTCCCTCTTTTTCCAATAGGATAAATTCAAACTAATTTCACATTGCTTTCAAGTATGTATGTTTGTTTGTATAAAAAGAAATGCAAACCATTTACACCTGGCAATATCGTGTGTCATTTTAAAGAAATTTTTCAATTCCAATCACTTCTACACAATTGTTCTAATTTATGCATCCCTGGGGACTTTTGTTTTTTTTTTTTTTTTGTTGAAACATTTTTCTCTATCTCTCTTCAAACAGGGATTTTTTTATTTATCAAGGAAATCTAAGTAACATGAGAGCCTTGTTCCAAGACAGGAATTTACTTTAATTAATTGCATTTTGTCTTTAATTGATGAATTTATTTTCAGGGGCAAGATGTTTATTTTTCACAACTTGTTGTGATAGATTTATTTTATCCTGTAATTTTAAGATTATTTAAAATATTTAATTTCACTAGCAATTGTTTTATAAAGAGTGTACAAGAAAATCTAGAATGGAAAGATTACAAGTTTTTTAACTAAATAAATTCTTTAAGGTACATTACAACCCCAGCTTTATGAAACGCTCTTAGAAAATTGTAGAAAACAAACAGATTTATCATACAATTGTGATATTCAATACTAAAGTTTTTAAATTTCAGATCAATATGATTATATTAATGTTCCTTAACTTTACCGTTTAACTCCAGTAGCAAGGACTTCAAAAATTCCGATAGGAGAAAGCTGAAGTTCTCACAGAAAGTGCACTAAAATTCTAAAGGTTGCCTCCATACAGGTAAACATATTTTTTGTGAAAAATCAAATTTTGACGCTTTCATTCAGACATGTTCTGAGAAACCCAAATCGCTTAAATTTAGCGTTTTCGAATTAAAAACGCCAAATAGGTGTTCTGAGAAACATATAACGCAATAAGTTGGTTTTACGATTTGAAATCGTCAAATAAGTGTTCTGGTTAACGCATATCGCTTAAAATTTGCGACTTCAATTCGCATGTTTATATTGAAGTGATATTATAGAATTTGCTTAAAATAAATAAAGCAAAAGAAAATAAAATTATTCACAATTGAAATTTAATATATTTTTTTTTATGTCAATAAAAAGTTTAACAAATTTTACAAATTTTCAATTAAAAATATTCAAATTAAAAATATACGTTTCAGGTGACGCATTTCTAAGAACATGGCTTTTGTAAAAAAATAAAACTTTTTATTATGAAGTTTTTTTTTTTTTTACAAATTGTTTGTTGAATACAAATCATTTTTGAAAGTCAGATCAATATGATTGAACTAATATTTCTTAACTTGACTGTTTAACACACGCAACTTGCTGATGCTGCACTTCGAAAATTGCGGTAGGAGAAAGCTGAAGTTCTTACAGAAAGTGCACTAGAATCCTAAAGGTTTTTTCCATACAGGTAAACATATTTTTTCTGAATAATAAACTTTTGATGCTTTCATTACTTATTTTTTCCATTTTCAATGTTTTTCCAAAAAAAAACTAAAATGTTTTAATATGAATTTTTGTTTGCTTTAGTACAAGGCAGAATTACAATAAATACAACACCAACAAACATCAACATGTATTTTGTTGGTACCTGTATAAAGCTGCCTTGCTTTAGTACAAATTATTTGGTGAATTCTTGCCAAACATATTTTGTAGGAATATAAGGCAAAAAATTTATTCGAACTCATAATTCAACAAACAAAGAGGCAGATAGAAAAGAATTTTATATTTTGATAAATACACTTGCACGTTTTCGTAAACTCCCTTTAATATTGCTCATAAATATATTTTCCCGGATGCGCATGTTTTTGGAATAAATATACATTCCCCGCTAAGTTTCTATATTTGTTCTCTGCAAAAAGCCGTTCTTAAGCGGCTATTAGACGGTCATACTTGTCATGTCAGAACGGCATGTAATAATAGTCGTCTAATAGCGAAAACTTCGTGTATGTCAGTTTGGCATATTGAAAATCATGCTCGTCTAATAGCGAGTTTGACATACAGAGTACATTTTTCATTTAGATTTTTGCAGCCAAACAGAAATGATGCCTGGGTTAGAGCGCATCTTTTTAAGAGTTTGTTGAGGCATCTGTATTAAGGGACAATGTTGAATGTAAACCACACCTAAACGTCAAGTTTTTTTTGCTTTTTATTTGACATTCCTCAATTTCAGACTACCTCAATTTGAAACGTGGAAAGAAAACCAACGTGTTAAATTTATTTAGGCTTATTATAAAATCAAAATGCATAGCGTAGGCTAGGTAGGCAGGCTACTGGGTTCCCAGTATGTCTGTGATCCTTTAGCTTACGTGGCTCATTAATTCGCTCCCCTTTTGTCAACAGATGTCAAAAGGGGTATAGTGTTATAGGTATGTAGTTAGGAGAGGAAAAAGGGAAAAAGGTGGCGTTACTTGCTAACATGCACTTTCTGATTTTTTCGGCCAATTTAATTGTCCAAATAAGAGTACAATTGGAAAAATCGTAAAAATTTTGAGCAAATCGGGTCTGTAGGAGATGTGAAACCACCAGTGCATGCTCGATCTGCAGAAAATATCGCTGCTGTTCGCGATAGTGTGGTTGAAGAGTCGTCCGCCTCAACTCGTCGTTGTCCCCAACAATTGCGCCTTTCATGCTCATCGTTGATGAATATTATGCATAAAGACCAGTATTTACACGCTTACAAGGTGCAACTGACTCAAGAACTGAGGCTCTTGACCATTACAAGCGTTGTCAATGGTCAAAATGGTGCCAAGAATGATAAATTTTCGAAGATGATGATAAATTTTCGAAAAAAATCATTTTCAATGATGAGATACATTTTCACCTCAGTGGTGTGATAGACGAAAACCAAAGAATGAGCCCACAAATAGTAACAATTTGGTGCGGTTGTAATGAATGGTGATCGCTATCGTGAATTTTTTATGGCTCGACTTGGAAGATGTGGATGATATGTGGTTTTAACAGGAGAGTGCCACTTGCCACACATCTATGGTCGTGTTATGTCACGTGTAGGCAATGTTAATTGGTCGCCAAAATCTGGAGATCATGATGAGACCGAAGGTCATGTGGTGATTACAAAGTTAACCCCAATACTGAATGACGTGGGATGTATCCCTTATCATCAATTTGTTTTTCGGGCTAAACATAGCACCATAGAAATAATACACAGACTAGTCAATTTCATAAGACAGACTTTTGAAGACAAAAAGTATTGTTCAGCTCTATTTATTGACATTTTCCAAGCTTTTGAGGAAGTGTGGCACGACGGATAGATGCACAAAATAAAGTTTAACTTGCCTGCAAACACTCACAAGCTTCTGGAAAGCCGCTTATTCGACCGGGAATTTGTTATCAAAGATGGTGACTTTATAAGTCTCTCACAGCCAATCGGAGCACGAGTTCCCTCAGGTAGCATTCTAGGGTCCACTTTATATCTGATTTACGAGATCCGGAATCCATACTTTAACTTTTGCAAATGACACAGCATTTTGTAGCGTTCATGAAAACCATCAATTAGCTTCACGAAATTTGCTGGAGTATATTTCAATATTAGAGAAATGTTTAAAACTTTGGAAAATCAAAGTTAATGAACAAAAATATACTCATGTCACATTCACACTGTGTAAGCAAACATCTTCGGCTATCCAAATTAACAGTTCACCTATTACGCTGCATAATGAAGTCAAATACCTTGGTATTCACCTCGACCGTAGGCTAATGTGGAAGCCTCGCATTGATGCGAAAGTCACCCAGTTAAAATTAAAAGCAGCGCAACTAAATTAGCTTATGGGCGGAAATTCGACATTAAAACTGGATTGCAAACTTTTGCTATATAACGCAATTCTAAAGCCTATATGGTGCCACGGAATTCATTTATGAGGAACCGCCTCAACATCTAACATTGAAAAAATTTAAAGACGACAAAATCAAATTCTGCGAACGATTACTGCAGCTCCATTATACCTAAGAAACTCACGAATTCACAAGGATCTGTATGTTCCGCAAGTAAAAGACGAATTCTCTAAGTATGCGACAAGGTATATCAGTAAACTGGAATTTTATTCAAACCCCCTTGCGCGCAACATACTTAGTTTTGGCGGCCACTCTCGGTTGAGAAGGAGGGATACCCTTGAATCCATCAGAACGTTAAATAGGTGATTTTACCGATAAAGTTCGCGCAAAATATAACTTTTTTGTCTACCAATGGCTGAATTTAGATAACTTTTATATTTAGTATTAAGACTTGAATACTTATTGTTAGTTCATATTTTGAAGATTCAAGAAATAAATGAATGAAAAAAGTATTCAGTATTCATTATTCCTCGTTCAATACATTAAAACTCATAATCTGAGAAAAGACATATTGATTTTAAAATTTTCTCAATATTTCTGTTTGTTAACAATATACATATGTATATAGGGTGTCCCAGAACATGACGTCAAGTCGAAACATGGTGATAAGATTGATTGTAACCAGTATTGCCAAGGGTAGTGGTTTTGTCATTTTTGTACAGATTTATTTGTTTATTTCCTCATGCAGAGAATAAAGGACAGATTTTATATGATTACACTTATTGTAGGGAATTTATAAATTATTACGAATAGTTAATATAATATAGTTATTCCGACTATGAAGAAAAATCGTTGTCAAAATTGGATATCGATGCATTTTGCCCGAATTTATAGACAACGTTAAATATGTTTAAGACAACTTAGTACTTCCTAATTATGAAAATTATAAAAATCGTGTGAAGATTGCAGAGCGGATTTTTTCTGTAATTCCATACGTACATTCCATATACATTCTAAGATCTCATTTGCAAGCTTATTTCATTGATTGTATAAATTTTAATGGTAGACCCCCTAACCACTTGATAAACTTTAATCATAAGGAGCTTGTAACATTAAATATCTATCAAACACGTGTATTAGTGAAACAGAAATTATTGCGAAAATAGTTTAACCAAGTTAATACGCATTACCTTTTGCACAAATGAAAATATTATAATATGCATGCTACTGTTTTGCTTTACTCTAACTAACACATTCAACTTATCAAAACATTTTCATTCGATACCGTCGAACAGGCTGTTAGTCATTATCAAACAAACAGTTGGATTAGTCAGTATCACTTTCAATCATTTGTATTCACTGTACTTAAACAAGTAGCAATAATTAACGTACAAGAAACATTGAAATATCGCAGACATCTGCAAATAAGTGAAATTCCAATATTTTATGTTCTTTGCGTGTAACCATGCACATGTTTAATATCTATATATCGTTGTTCTCAGGTAGAAAGGTCCTAACTTTCACTTGATTTCACATAAATGCACATTTTTGCAAATAAAGAACGGGCTTACTCGCAGTTGTACAATAAAGGTTGCATATTGATTAAACTAGTTTCTGTTGTAGTTTTCTCTATCTCCTGTAAAGTTGCAATTATGTTAACGTTGTGATATTCTTACTTCTTCAACCATTATTCAACATTTATCAGGTTGATTTAGAATGTCCACCTAGTCACTTGAAAGAATTTAGTTGCATATATACAGGGTGGCTGATAAATATTGCTATATTAAGAAACTCTAATAACTTTTTGTAAAGTTTTTGTAATTTATTTTTTAGAAATTCATCTGAAAAATAATACGTTTTTATCAAAATAATTAATTAAAATTTGAAAATAATTTAATTCAAATGGCCTCGTCGTTGACATCTTATCAAAAAATTATTCATTACTGCCCAATTACCGTTCGAATGGATTGCTTTAAATCATCCGAATTTGCTGGGTTTCTTTGTAAACTCCTTATTTGTAATAACCCCACAAAAAAAAAAAAAAACAGGTACAGTGAGGTCAGGAGACCTGGGAGGCCAACGGAATGTGGAGTTTCTTGAAATCAGTTTATTGGGAAATTTTTGCCTCAATTCTGTCGTAACAGGCGTTGCTATGTGACAAGTTGCCCCATTTTGCTGAAGCCAAACAGTGTTGAAAGGGATTTTCTTTCGGCGTGATTCTGGAAAGAAAAACTATTTTAACATCTTGAGTAACGGTCTCCATTGACCGTAACAGTCAGACCGTTTTCTTCGAAAATGTAATACCCGACAATGAGCATTGAAGAAAATGCACACCACACTGTGATGCGAAGTGGATGTAATTGCATTTGGTTGGGTATCTGTGGGTTAGAATTACTCCATATACGACAACTTTGTTTGTTAATATTGCCGTTTAAATCAAAATGTTCCTCGTCAGACATAAAAATGCAGTTCAAGATGTTTTTATCCTCTGACACCATTTGAATGATCTCCTCTCCAAATGCCAAGCTCAGGTTCAGTTTGTTTGTTAATTGAATCTTAAATGGAAATAAGTTTAAGTCTTGGTGCAAAATTGTCTGCAGTGCCTGTCTGCTGACACCCATTTGAGCAGATAAGCTCCTTGTCGAAACTCTAGGATTGAATAGTATGGCAGCAGCTAGAGCAGCGATAGTTTCCTGCATCCTAACAGAGCGATTTCGATGATAAGACCTGCTTGCGATTGTGGCACGCGCGGCAAAATTCTTTACGAGCCTCATTATACTTCATCTGCTTGGAGAAGTGCCGCAAACGTGCGCCAATATTCTCTTTGGACGGAAACAACGGACTCTAAAGCGTGATAGCCTTGCACTATCCAAATTCTTGTTTCATTGTCCCAATTCTTCATTTTAGTTAAATCTAAAGATCAATCTGTAAAACACAACAAAAATGGAACAGTAAATCATTAATCAGTGAACTTTTAGTTATATACATATGTACGATATTAACAAAGTAGTTCTTCAGTCAAGAAGAAGGATTATTTTTTAGTTATAACAATAATTACTGTGAAACAATACGACCAAGGAAGAACAAAAAAATAATGGAATACCATATAGCTGAAGGACAACTAGCTGTTTCGTATGGAAAAATGGAACAGGTTGGTGACACAGAAAATAAGTTATTACGTTTTTTTTTTTTTTGTAGCATCTTTCATCAGCTACCCGGTAGCTGAATACATTACATTCTGCTTCTGAAGTGGTCATATGTTTTACACTAATTTAACTTATATACTTTTTGGTATCTTTGAAAGTTGTTTGAATTTACAATAAACGCAAAAGTCGTATTAAAATAGTTTATTCGTGCAATATTTAAATGAAAAATTGCGTAGGAAAAAATGTAGGGAAATATTTTTTTGATTGTAAGGGAAAAAGGAGATAAGGATTTCACAAAAAATCTCCTAGAAACACTGATTGTAACTACCATGAGAAAAGGCAGAAAAAAAAATTTTTTTGAAAAAAAAAAATGTTTCAAATATTTTTTTTTTATTTATTTATTTACAAATTTATTATAATTTAAATTACAAGTTATTAAGTAAGTAATATTTAAAATAGTTTTGAAAATATTTTATTTAAATGGCATTGTTTAATTTAATAGTTTGTAGGAATTTCTTATTATTTACATTCGCAGCAGATGGATCAGATAAGAGTTCAATTATATTTGTTTTGCAGATACTTAAACATAGGTTTTTGATAGAGTGACACCTTGATAGAAGATGAGGTATTGTTAAAATTGAACTGTTGCAGACAGAGCAGACGGGGCGGGGAGCTTTTGATATAAGAAATTGGTGGGTTAACCTTGTATGTGTTAGTCGCAATCTGGTGAAGCATCGATTCTTAAGCCAGCCAGTTGAAATTGGAAATTGAACTGGGGTTTTGTTAGGGTTAGTACATTGGTATACATGATTGTAACTCCGCCATTGGTTTAGAATAGCTAGGTTTAAGTTGCTCATGGATTTTCTGGTCATAAAGTTTTTGGATGCTGGTGAAAATTGTGGGCTGGCATGTAAATGAGCTAACTTCGCTTTGTGATCAGCAACTTCGTTACCTTTAATGCCGATATGGCTTGGAATCCACAGAAGTTTCACTTTATTCATAATTTCTATTAAACGCTGTTGAATCTCGATTATAACGAAGTTTCTGTCCTTTTGACTAGACAAAGCGTCAAAAACGGAACGACTGTCTGTACAAATAATGTGTTTGCTATTTGATTCTTTAACGAGTTTTACAGCTTCTAGGATGGCCATAGCTTCGGCTTCGAAAACTCTTGCTTCCAGAGGCAAGATACCTGTTCTGCGAATTGATTCGTTGTCGTCGACAACAGCAAATCCAACAGAGCTTGCTGTTTTAGATCCGTCTGTGTATAGGAAATCCCAGTTTTCATTTTTGAATTTTATTGATAACTCTGAAAATAAGAGTCTGAAGACTACTGGTGGAGTTGAATTTTTGTCCATACTCTGTAAATTTCTTAGGAACGTACTGGGTTCCAGCACCCAGGGAGGGCGGTTTTCTATTGGAACTACAATCTTATTAATATCAAATCTTTTTGTAAGTTTGAAGATCTGGAAGATTGTTGAGGGTAATTTGAGCTCAGTTTTTCTTTTCCTCAACGATGCTATGTGGCTGTGGAGTAATGATGATCTCCGGTAAAAGATTTTACGTGCCATTTGAATTTTCATCTTATTGGCGTGAATAGGCTTGTAGATTTTTAACTGGTGTAGTTACAACCAGTTCTTTCGCTCTGTTTCGGCTTGAGAGTCATTTTAGTCATATTTTTTGTGTTATTCTGCATCTTACTTGCATTCTCTAGTTTGTACAATCGTAAATCGCTTAACGAAAACTATTCAAAGTCAACATTTTTAGTGCGCGCAACAACCATGGGGGTCATGGCGCCAACATAAAAATATTAACTTTTAAATGCTTATAATCGTATGTTTGTGTATTGTTTATAAGTTGATTGTGACTCATAATTTTATTAACCATAATAATTCGTCATTATGCTGCGCACAAAAGGCTGAAATAAAAAAATAAATAATAAAAAATATTATGAGAAATACATCAGCAAAATAGACAAAATAAAAAAAAAAATATACATAAATAAATATAAAAGTATAAAAACAACCATAAAGTATATTGCAGCAGTAATAATTCACAGCAAGATACAACAAATGCATAAACTATATAACAAATACTCGTACAAGGATGAATGAAGAATGAACGACTGAATAGATAGATGATGGGCGAAGAGAATGTACTGTGTCATGTACTCGTACACACCACTATGAATGGATCAAATCTCGCATTAAATAAATAAAAATCTGAAAATAAGAAAACAACACTCTCTACGAGTAACGAACAAATCAAGGTGGATTGTTGGTTTATGACACTCTAGTTTCAAATAAATAAACAAATAAATGTTTATACAATTTACGAATTCTTCATATACGAATACGAGTGCATACAGACGTACCGGCTTTTTGCTTTTGTATTGTTTGTTTTCGGTTTTGTTGGTTGTTATCACTGATTTCTTTAATACTGAAATACGAAAAATGTAACCAACTCAACAATACTGAAACACATCCAAAACTGTCAGATCCATAAACCCCGAGAAGACTAAACCATCCGCATGAAGCAACGAACGACAAACAAATGCATGTTGTTTGTTGCCACACTCAGTTTCGTTCATATAATTGTCGAAGTTGTTTTGGTTGTTGTGTTGTTGTGTTGTATGATGCAGCCAGCAGCATTGGAGAATCCAATATGTGTGTTTAAGTTTTTAGTGAGATTTATATGGCAGTTACCGCAAATTTATTAATTGCCAAGGCTCGTAAATATCTTTATGACGAATGTGATTTCTGGCTGATGTTCAGTTCAGTTCAGTTTAGTTCGGTTGTATGCTGTGCTGTGCTGTTCTGTTCTGTTCTCGCTGCGACTCCACAACACAAATCAAGTTTTTTAAAAACTAAAAAATATTTTTGCTTTTGTTGTTGTGATGTTGGTGATGATGGCTGTTACCAATATCATATAATGAAAGATATTGCATATAGAGTTACCACAAAAACAAGGGAACGTCAATTCCTAATCCACTGCGCAAAAATCAAAAGATTTGAAGTCGACCATCGGACCTCGACAGGAGAGATAGTGGCTGCACATTATATATTTATTCTAGATAAGTCTACGTTTAGTGTAAAATCCTACAGGGTGATTTTAATTTTCCATGTTGCTTTTTGCCAATTTTCTTTTGAACCGGCTTTTACGTTCATACATTAGTAGTAGGGAGTAGTGTTTTGTCTTTCGTTCTGTCCACCCTTGTTTTTCATTGTCGTCCGTGTTTTTTATACCTATACTTAAGTTTATTATTAGTTTGTAAAAAACGAAATTTTCCCGGATTAGGTAGAGTTTTGCATCATGTGTGCACGTGTTTTTTTTTTTATTTTTTTATTATATTATGTTTTTACTGCCGTTTGGTTTTTCTCTATTTGTTATTATTCAGGTCTATTCGAGAATTCACTCTTCCCTTCGTCGCCGTCGAACATTTACTTTCGACGGCTCGGTATCGAGAGATTCTAAAATACGCGCGAACAAATATCGAATTTTGTGTTATCTCTAGTAAAAACATAAACAACATTCCACACAGCTGCCCAGCACAAAACTAAATTCAAAATTAAAATAGTGAAAATAGAAAATTATATACTTTTAATATCTTTTTCGGGCTCAAGTTTGTTTCCAAATTATTGTTTGTGATTAATATTTGTTAAAGACGGCAAGAAAACCGAAAAAGAATGTGCCAACATAAATTATACAAGTGCTCTAAATTGTTGCGACGATGTTTGCTTTTTAGTCCTTCATACATATATCATGTGTATTTTATTGCCAAATATAGTAAATATGCAAATTTCCTTATATTTTTCACAAATATATTAATTTTTTTTTGTGTTAATTTGTGCTTTACGCGGTAAAATCGTCGTCGAACAATATTTGGACTAAAATGCAGTGAAAAAGTATTTTAGAATGCGGACGATGCGAAAGAAAACATATGTTTTCTGCTTGTATATTACTCTCATCTCGAACGAATATAGATATGTATTTTAGAATAGTAAAAAATGAAACGAGCACGTATTTGTGGTGAAAGTGACTTCTCGAATAGAGACGATTATGATTTTTTTTAAAGTTCCTCCTACGTATTTTATTATCTTACGGTGTGCGCGGTGTTGAACTAATATATAATAATAAAAAAAAAAAAAATTTTTGTTAGTCTCAGCAGTGTCGAAGGTATGTACACTGGGCACTGATCAGTTTTAACTAATTTAATTTCAACATTTTAAATGCAGTTTGTTTTGATCGTGCCTTGTGTTAAGTTCATAAACATTACTCCCCCTTTCCTCCTTCTCATAATCTATTTTCCTAGTTCCAGTACAGTGCACTGCATATGTAGGGGCTATACCATGAATACTGGTCCAAGATAAAAAAGTTAATTTTTTTCGACAATTTCTGTTATTTCTTTAGCTCTTATTTTCTACAGTTTAGATTGATTACTCACATACACATACACACATGATAGAGATCTCTATTATTACCGGTACTCTGTAATTTCGTATTTCGAAATACGAAATTAAAGAGTACCGGTAATTATTTTTCCAATTTAATTCCCTTCTACGAAACCTTTACAGGTTTACATTTTAATATCAGAGAAATGGCTAAAACTTTGGAAAATCAAAGTTAATGAATAAAAATGTACTCACGTTACATTCACATTGCGTAAACAAACATGCTCAGCTATCCAAATTAACATTTGGCCTATTCCGCAGCAAAATAAAGTCAAGTACCTTGGTATACCCCTCGACCGTAGGCTAACGTGGAAGTCTCACATTGATTCGAAAGTTATTCAGTTGAAACTAAAATCAGCGCAACTAAATTGGCTTATAGTCAGAAACTTTACCTTGAAGTTAGATTGCAAACTTTTACTATACAACGCAATTCTAAAGCCTATATGGTGATATAGGATTCAATTATGGGGCACCGCCTCAGCGTCAAACATCGAAAAAATTCAAAGGTGGCAAAACAAAATTATTCGAACGATATACTGCAGGTCCGTGGTACGTAAAAAATTCTCGAATTCATAATGGTCTAAATGTTCCGCTTGTAAAAGAAGAATTTTCTAAGTACGCGACAAGGTATATCAGTAAACTGGAACTTCACCCAAATCCTATTGCGCGCAACATTCTTAATTTTGGCGATCACAGTCGGTTGAAAAGAAGGGATACCGTTGCCACCATCAGATTGCTCAATAGGTGATTTTACTGAAATAGCTCCCTCATAATAAAACTTTTTGTATAGCATCGGCCGGACTGAAGGAAAACTTAGTTTTTTTTATATTTAGTATTATGATTTGAATACTTATTGTTAGTAGATTTTGAAGATGCCTAAATCTTTTAACACGAGCACAGTGGCGAATAAGACGGAATTCGAAATTTATTTTAACAGTAGAGAATAATCGGCATCATTTAATACCAAGAATGTTTATTCTGAAGAGTAAACTGGACCACTTCATATGGCTTTCAAAAGTTATTAACAATACTAAAACACCTGTGAAATATTTATGTAACGTTCTTATCGTTTATGGATTCTTCCCTCTACCCAATTGAGAACAGACGCAAATACTTTGTCGTAGAAGACTAAATGAGGTAAAAACTGCAATAAGTATCCCTTAACACCAGTTTAGTATCATTTTTGCTGTCTTTTCTGTAATAGTTACTGAGTTAAAACCATTAAAAAGCGATGAAACTTTTGAAATATTAAAACTGTTGCGTAATGCTTAAGAGTACTCAACTGAATTTGGCAGGATCAAAAGGATCAAAATTGGTTTAAAAGAAATATCAAATTGTGCGCAGGATTATGTGTGAAAATAAATTTGAAAATTAAACAAGTTTTGATAGCTTGGTAGCGAACAGCTAAAACAGCTGATAGTCACCAGTGATAATACGAGCACTTGGTATTGAATTCGCCTTGAATGCGTCCATAGAAATTCTGAATTTTTCAATTCCAGTCCACTTATCTAACTCGTTTTGAGTGCAACGTAAAATCTTTGTATCTTCTTGGCAACTCTGTAGTCATATAAAAAATTAAACTCAAATGGATTGTTTCTTGATTGACTTAATGACCGACCCAGTATGTGATTGGAAGCATTTTGCACTAGAGCTTTATGCAGCATGTGCTGCATATGATTTGACATGTTTTTTTATTATTATCTCTGCGTCAATATAATCGCTTATACCTTGTTTGCAGTTAGCAAATTAAAAACGTGCATGCGAGTATTGCAATGTTTTTATTGGCATCTTTAAAATAGAAATGTAAATGTTGATGCTTAAAACAAAAGACAAAAACTAAATTGGCAGTTGTGTCGTCCACCTTCTTCTGTGTCATAAAATGTCAAACATTAAAAATATAAAATTTAACGAAATCGTTATAATTTTCACAACGATCATAATTCATGCTTTATAGTCAGTCAATTTCTCTTGTCAGCCAATGATCCAGTCAGTAAAATAAAATTATGCAACGTTTCTGGCAAAATTAAACAGCCACATAACGATATAAAACTAATTTAGAACGCATTATTGCGACTCAGATCTTTATCAGATAATGGAATTTCTTTTTAAACAAAAAATAATAAAAAATTAGGCTTCAAATATAATTCCGATTAGTTTTTTTAAGAAACCATTTTCTTCAAGGGAACGGAAATCACAAGATATGCTCGTACATAATACATGGAGGACAAGCATTTGAATATAAAATAAAAACAATGTCAAATTTAGTGGTATATAACACTAAGCTAAAGTAAAACTTTGTCAGTAGCAAGACCCTTTATAGGCCATTGTGCGGTGTAACTATTATGGTTGTTGCATGTAAAGGGTATGGATTATATTGACTTGAAAGGCCACAATCGCACTGGATCGAATGGGACGATATCGATCAAATCATGAGATGGTAATGCCTTTAAATCACTCGTGTAGAATACCCAAAATAGTTTGAACTGAGTGGAATCTACTGTCATCTTGTAAAAACTACCCCTCGTTCTGTCTACGTTATCCACTTCAGCCTGGAAGAAATCTGTAATCTTCGACATGTAATGGTCACTACAGAAGAATTCGGTACTTATAATGTCATTGTTAATACGGCTTTAGACGCCTTCAATGCGAAGGTGTGTAATAGTCTGTACTCCGAAAGGAAGGAAGGCTTTACGTACTACTTCGAATGATTTCAGACCCATAAGCTTGTCATCATTCTTGCTTAAGACTTTGGAAGGCATAATTAAATTACATCTTAGAATGTCAATTTATCTGAGCTATTTATCAACACCTCAGCATGCTATTACCAAGGGCAAATCTGTTAAGACTGCGATGCATTCGCTTATAGGGTATCAAAGAAAACTCTAGAGCATGGTGGCTATGAATTAGGGGCCTTCCTTGATATAGAGGGAGCATTTAATTATGTGTTACCAAGGGTTATAATAATGGCCCTGGTAAGACTGAACGTTCATTATTCAAGTGTGAACTTCATAGGGAGTTTACAGACCAATACAGGCCGAACCACAGTTTGTAGAGTGGCTAGGACTAGTACTTCACAGGGAATAGTTCTGTCTCCCCTTTTATTGAATTTAGCCTTAAACTAGTCACTGGTGGAATTAGATTCCATATTGGTTAGGTCAGTGGCAAATGTTGATGTTATAGCGGTGGCTGTGTTGAATAAGTATCCGGACATACTTTCACAGCAACTGAGCTCTGCATTAAGGCTTGTAGAATGATGGTGTATAAGCAGTGGTCTAAATGTGTACCTACAGAAAACGGAGCTTGTATTCTTCACTCGTGCATACAAAACTCCATCGTTTGCTCTACCAACCATAAAGGGTGTAGTGCGAAATGTCTGGGTATCTAATTTCGTTCCAAACTATCATGACAGTGGAATGCCCTGTCAAAGGCGGCTATTGCCTTATTCTTATGTAGTAGGTTTATTGAGAAGACCTGGGGAATAAGTCCCTAGAACTCCTGCTGGCCATTCCATATTGTTTTTAAGCCTATTTTAATGCATAGGCCGTTGGAAAAAATCCCCTACTGAATGGTCGTAGTAACGATAAGGTGCACATCTGCTTTGATGGAGACTGATGCTTCCGACAATACGCTATCAAAAGTACTCTTCACAACGCTGAACTAGGACGCAAAATGAGTGTACCGTAACGTACGATTAGAAACCGTGGCTAGTAAGGGTGCGCTGAATGAACCAGCGGGAGTCCATAAGAAGTCCATATTGGTTCATTAAAGCCGGATATCTTTAAACGAGATAGCGATACATTCGACTCTGGAGCTTTTCTGGGTAACAGAGCACAGTGAAGTGCTCGGTTATTGTAGCGGACAAACTGGCAAAGGCCGGGGTCCGATCACAACAAGGGGATGTGATGGGATCGTTGAAGTCCTGCTTAGAGGATGTAGGAATCAGGTACCGGGTCAGATTTTAGGGACTGCACAAGACAGATGATCTAGTTAGGTTACCTGTTAAATATCAAGGTTGGCATGACACAGTTATGATAATTGGAGCACTATTATCCTTACGGGCCCACCCAGATGCTGGTTACATTCTACTATTTTGGTCCTGATGGGACATTGTCACCTAAGGATGCGTGCGGAAAGATTAACGGCCTTATGTATAATTAAAATTCTTATGCTAACTAACTAGCTGCTAAGTTTTTTGTGTGTAAATTTCCATAAGGAAAGATAGCAGCTGGTTAGTTAGCACATGGTTTTTGCTAAGATACATATCACATTCCTGCATTACAAAGAAACCACATTAGACGCTAGTGGGCTGCGAGCCTGTTAAACCTAATCTAACGGCCATAGCAAATGTAATGGATCGGCCAGTGTTGTCCGCAAAGGAGTATAGGCCGATTACGCCGCAAGCCGAAAATCTACAACAAAACAGTGCCTTTTTCGAGATTCTCTTGGATATGATATTGATACCGTTTCAAGTTCGACACATTTGTATATTGATGTAAGCACTCATTTAAAATTGATGGACCACATCGCAAACAGTTTTCTAAGAAGGATAATATTAAAAGCTATCTATGGACAAGATTGGGCAGATTTTACGCTATCTTTGTAGTCGGAATGAAATGGCACAATTAAGACATTGTTCGTAGTCTATCGGCTTCAATTCTTGAACCAACTGTGACCAAAATCCTCTATCTCCAGTTGCGCCGAACACCTTCGTGTTGGTGTTTCTGGACTAACATTTCACTATCCGCATTAGTTATTAACTTATTAAATTTTCCTATTTTGAATAAATGACCTGAAAGATTTTTAACAGTGATGAGTCTTTTCAAATCAATAATAAGAAAAAGAATGCCACCAGTTACCGTGAGCTAATTAATTCCTACACAATAACGGAATACTCTAGCTGTAAAAATAATCGTATACCATCTGAAGTTAGTCCAATATTAATAGTTAAAATACTTAAAAGAATTTAAAATATATTCAAACAGTTTTATCGCTACAAGAGGATCATGACATAAAAGCTAACACCTTTAGCTTGATTATTTTAAGATCTCATACACTTAAATATTGCTTAACTTGCACTACTTTGAATTTTAGAAATTAAACGTTAAATACTTCCAACTCTTGTATGTGCCTGAAGAGTTTTAATTTTTCCCATAAATCTAAAAGGTATATACAAATTTGTGATTCCGTTTGTAATTTTTACAATTTTTATTTTCAACTCTATAAAGTATATATATTCAGAATCAGCATTAATAGAAAATTCGATTAAGGAATGTTCGTCTGTCCATCGTTTCTGAAAAAACCATTCGATTTAGAGACCATTCTATTACCCTTTCGATTCATGGGTTTGCTATTGAAATTCAGTAAAATCGGTTCACATATAGCTGTGATATACCCAAAATTCTGAAGAAAAAAAAAAAGAATTATTTGTTCTGCTTCACATTTGGTACAATTATTTGGCATGGCGATTAAAAGGCAAAAAAGTTTTCCCTAAACCGATTTCGAATAAAAATGTCGCAGAGGCGAAAGTAGCCCTGGTAATAAAATACAGAAAATGAAAATAGCTCTGTTATCGATCCATATATACCCGAGATATAGTCTATACCGATTTTTCCATGAAAATTTCCATAAAAGATTACCTTTCTGGCAAGGCGATTAAAGGCAAAAGAAATTTTTCCCCGATATCGGTCCATATATGTAGGTTAGGTTAGGTTGTACAGGCCGCCAGTTTCATGAAACGAGCCCACTTGGGTCCTTTTGGTCCCGTTGTGTTGCCTGAGGGAGAAGTGCAGCCCACGAGACTTACACTTCCCCCGACGGTTCAGATTCAAACCAATCCGAAAGCCGGATAAAGGAATCCAGTCCGTTCACTCGGCATTCCGATATATCTGGCGACCCTTGCAGCATCGGTCCGCCTAGATACAGCGCTCTCATAGAACTGAGAGCCGGGCATCGACAGAGGAAATGCTCAACACTCTCCTCCTCGTCCTCATCCCCGCAACCTCTGCAGAAATCATGAAATGGAAGATTTAACCTCCTAGCATGAGTCCCTATGAGACAATGTCCTCTCAGAACTGCCACCAAGGTACGCAACCTTTGACGGGGAAAACCCTTTAGGACCGCAGTTCTACTACGATCATACGCAGGCCATGTCAGCCTTGCTACTCGGCAGGTGACCTCACCTGTCCTGCGCAGTCCCTACAAGTTGACGCTGTACTTGGTTTTTACAGCTGTTAAGCGGGACTCCTACCATCGTATCAATGTCCCCTCTCTGTAGACGAGCTCCGGCTTTCGCCAGCTCATCCGCCACAATATTTCCGGGCACTCCACTGTGCTCCGGTCTTGAAAGCTCCAGGCTTGAATGTCTCGCTATCTCATTAAGAGATATCCGGCATTCCTGAACCAACCTGGACGTCGTATAGACACAAACAAGCGCATTTAACGCAGCCTTACTATCAGTACAGATTCGGATATTCACCCCGTATACCCTATAGTACCTCAACCAGTTGGCTGCTCTCAAAATAGCTGTAATTTCAGCCTGCATTACGCTACACTCATCATATAGCTTAAAACTGATCCTCCTCTGATACTGGGGCATAAAGATACCACCACCATATATGTATATCCCAACATATTTAGTTCAAATTTGTAATATATACCATATATTTACATGACTATCGTGAAGGGTATTTTAGATTCGGCCCAGCCGAACTCTTACTTGTTAAGTTTCTGTTTCAGTTATTACAACAAGTTATTATTATTTTAAGCTTCAAACTTTGACGGTTTTCTGGTTATGTGGTTACTTGATAACAAAATTTCTCTAATAGCTATAGTATAAAAGTTAAATTAAAACCTTTAATATTCTTGATATACGACTGCAAGCAGGTAATACAACAACCATCTAGCCGTTCGCTAACTTTAAAATAACATAGATAATTAATATAAAATATTACGAAATTATTTCATATTTTTTGCAGCTAAAGATCGGTTTGATTTCATATAAAAAATTCAACAGTATTTATTTTCAACATTTCGATAACAATTTGTTATCATCGTCAGAAAAATTAATATGTTATATAAAATATTACGTGTATGAATAAATATAAAAATTTTATTTTGCTGTTTTTGTGCATATGTATAATTTAGCGCTTTTTGGGTAAGTTAACAGCGCGTTTCGGCTGCTAATAGCTGGCAACACTGTATAAGACTGTGAGCTAAATTTTCACACTACACTCTCATAAAATAGTTCAGTTACGAACATATTTGGAATTAAAATAGATGCAAGAATAGCATTAAGCACATTGAAGCCAGCAGACAACCGACTTCAATATGTCAAATATAAAAAATACATGCATTCAAATGCGAACGTTTATTTAGACAACCGCAAGACGACACGACTGCAGGTTGTTGTGCGTGCTGATTTTTTGCCGCACTCGAATTAAACTAATTTCTATTTTTGACTACAAAATAAAAACAGTGTGAACAGTGTATAAACAAAAATATGTAATAAACAAATTTTGCTCTTGGAAATATTTTATTTTCTAATATTGTATAATGAAAGAACAAAATTTAAATGGGTTTTTAAATAAATTAAAAAATTCAATTGTTCTACTGTTAAATATGTTACGTATTCCTAATTTTATTAAAAAAACTAGTTAAGGGCAAAATAAACTACGCAAACAGCTTACCAACCAAAGCGTTTGTAAGTTTGTACTAACATTTAGCGTTGTAAAATGGAGTGTTTGTTTGTACAAATATTTGAAGCATGTTTGCACGGTTTTTGTGCAAACATTTTAAATGTTTGTGTTGTTTAACGCAACATTTTGTCATTTCAAGGAAAATTTTGCAGAATGAAGTGGTGGAAAAAGAAGCACACAAAATGAATCTTGCAAAAGTTTTCTTGTTAGAATTTTAGTGTCGTATAAGAGTTTACCTTCTTATAAAGATTACAGAAATACAATCGCAAGAAATAAACTTCATATGGCGAGAAAATTGCCGTAACATAATCGTCGTTTACTCTCAATTAATCAAAATTGATTAATTTGTGTTTGTATTGTTTATGTGCAAACGGAAAACGCGTGTTTGCCAAAAGGTTTGCATAATTTATTTGATTCTTTAGAAATATACAATTTACTTCATTTATGAGTAGTTTTAATTGCATATCTTTGACGAATAATTTTATAATTTATATTTTTCTTTCTTGGGTGGAATCATTTTTGTCCACATGTTAAGAAATTCGATATAAATTTCCAATTATCTAATATTACTCTCATTATAAATCCCAAGATGTGTCCTATTATATTTTCAAATTTTAAGACGCGCCTAACCTGAATTAAGCGTAGCAATTAAAAGTTTTTTAAATTAATTTGTTTTTCAGATTTGAAGGACTTTTTTCATGAAGGATTGATATAAACAGAACTCGTCTTGCAAAACAATGGAATTTCGTAAAGCTACAAATTCTAAGGCGGCCACAATGAAGTATACTTTTATTCAAATAAATTTATGTTGCTGCCGTGCTCAAAATATTTCAGTACTCACCCACACAACTACATTTGCAGGTTACAGCATTTGCTGTCGTGAAGTTGTGAAGCCTGCCGTGGTCTATGTGTTTATAGCTTATATAGGGTGTTTTTTTAAGCCCGATAGAACTTGAAATTGTAAAAAATAACACAAAAAATTAAAATGTAATCAAAAATTTTTTTTATTCGAAAGATCAATACGTGACATTAACATTTGAAAATGATTTCGGGCATATGGGCACCGCGGCTGTTCTTGACGAAGCGCATTCTGGACGTCCAATTTTGGGCCACTTTTTCGAGCACTGCTGGCCGTATGTCACGAACAACACGAACAATGCTGGCCTCCAAGGCGTCAATTGTTGCTGGTTTATCAGCATAAACCAGTGACTTCACGTAGTCCCACAGGAAATAATCGAGAGGTGTCAAATCGCACGACCTTGGAGGCCAATTGACAGGTCCATTTCTCGAAATCAACTTATCGCCAAATTTTGATTTCAGTAAGTCGATGGTTGCGTTCGCCGTATGGCACGTAGCGCCATCCTGTTGAAACCACATCTCCTCCGGATCAATGTCATCCATATTTTCAAACAAAAAATCATTGATCATGGTGCGGTAACGATCTCCATTGACCGTAACGCGAGCTCCGGCCTCATTTTTGAAGAAATAAGGTCCGATGATGCCACCAGCATGAAAACCGCACCAAACAGTGCATTTTTCTGGATGTAATGGAGTCTGTAGGGTCTCTTGTGGATTGGTCTCACTCCATATGCGGCAATTTTGCTTATTAACAAACCCGTTAAGCCAAAAATGCGCCTCATCGCTGAATCGTCTATAAGTTGCGCGAATCGACGACTGATTTTCAAAGTAAATTTGGATAATTTCGTAGCGTTGTTCAAGCGTGAGTCTATTCATGATGATTTGTCAGAGTATACTGAAACAAATAAAAAAAATGTTTCATCAAAATTTAATTTTTTGTGTTACTTTTTACAATTTAAAGTTCTATCTAGCTTAAAAAAACACCCTTTACCTATAACATTTATATTTCATATTCCTGGCTAACTGTATTAAAAAACGTAATTTTATTCGATATTCGAAAACGGGAAAGAAAAAAAAAACACGTTTTAGTAAAACCAGAAATAAAAAAAACGGTCTCGGAATATGGAGTTCAAAGGAAACATTTTAAGAGATTAACCAACAGTTAATAATTTCAGGTAATTTTCTATTTATATCGGGTATCTGGTAGCAGATTTTTGTTTTCAAACAAGAATAAAAAGGGCAATAACTGACACAAAGTTTTATAAAGAGCATTGAACAATAGAATGGAAATGTGGATTTTTTGTAAAGATACATGTGTCCAACAGATGTCTTCCGTCGAGTTGAACACATGGACGGAGTCTTGTGTTTTGCGGAACACGCTGGTTCAATTGAGCTCATTTCCCGACGAATATTTTTCTTTAAAGCCACAAGAGATTGGTGATAATCATTATAAACCCACTCTTTGAAGTCGCCTGGCCTCGAGAATTTGCGAAAAAAAAGGTCCAATCTGATGCGTGAACTCAATCTCATGAAAACAGTTACCCTGGGGCAATGCAGGCGGTTTTGATGTTTCTATCGAGGGCTGCAGATTCTTGGAGAGCAGTAACGGCAGTTTTGCTTGTTGATGTGACCGTTTAAGTGAAAATGAGCCTCGTCGCTCAAAAAATGGGATTTACAGTGCGAAAACGCTTCAACATATTTTCACAAAAATGTTTGCGCAAATTAAAGTCACTTTCTTTCAGTTCTTAAACGATTTGAATTTTAAGAGGATGTAACTTCAGATCTTTTTTTTTTTTAATTTCATGAATAATGCCCCTTTGAAAGTCTCAGTGAGGCTACTCTTTTCCGCATTGAAAGTCGTTAAGCTTCACGTAACCTGCTTTCAATCAGTTCAATTTTTTCAGGAGTGATTGAAGATCGACCGGGCCCTGGCCGTGAGACATTCATAGCCGAAGCAGTTGGGCGGAATCTCTGCACCCACGAGCGCATCAAATTTACACTCGGTCTATCCACGTATTCGCCGAATATCAAACTTTTGATTGTCGACGACCAATTACGTAACAATCATTACTCTCAAAAAATGTGACATCGTGACTTAAGCTAGAATTATACAAACGTCCACGTACGTTTATGGAACGATCGTTAGTATTTAAGTATATATTGTAAGTGCTTACTGAAACTAACTGTCACGTCGCCGGAACGTCTCAACCTGTTTAAAATAGAATTTGACGCCGTTGTTACGTGCCATTCGTAGCCCAGTGCTGGAACTCTTATATGAGAGATAGTATTCTGGCACATTAACCCCTTTTAGGAACTTTTTTAGTGATGCAAAAATAATATTATAATTTACATGGTTTACAGTTTTTTATAGAGGTTATTCATTGTTAACTACGTGGAAACTTCCTATGTAAAGGCGTAGGTCGTTATAGTTAGTCACAGCGACGCTACAAAAGTACTGTTAATACCATCTTGGGCATTATGGTCTTTGTCACCCCGCCCATGCTGTGCATCCTATACATTGCAAATTTACTTTGCAACTGTATAGTTACTAAATAAATAAATAAATAAATATTATAATTTACAGTTTTTGCCATTTTTATCATAATAATTATAAGAATACTATTTAATAAAATATATTGAGTTTGAATATTTTTTTTTTTTTAACTTTATTATCTTAATATGTGTAATTGTTTGAGCTTAAGGTCTCTTTTGGAATTTTTAGTTTTTTGGTTTTTAGTTATCTGGCAATATTTCGCTTTCCTTTGGATAGCTTCTTGCGGCCAAATAATATTTATTTAATTTCACTTTGTAGAATATTTGAAAAATTAAAACAACAAAAACAAATAATTTGAAATAAAAATATTTTCTTTTCCTTTCATATTTTTCTATATATTGGTTAAGAAAATATTTTAATTTCTTACAAATTCATATAGGTACATAATTAAAAACAACAACAAACACGAATAACAACATTTTACAAACAACCCTTAATTTTAACTAAATACTTATATGTTTGGGCTATATTCTCAATATCTGTCTTAAAGTTAATTCTCCTATCCTCTGGTGTGTTAATAATTTGTAACATCTCTAGTGTAAGTCTACGTTTATAAATATTCTCTTTATTCAAAATTGTTGTGTCTTCAAACTTAGGGAAATGATTTGAGCTTGTACAATGTGCAGTCAATGCTGTCTTTTGTGTTGAGTTCCTCATTCTATATTTCTGATCTGATCTATGCCCAGCTAATCTAGTTTTAAGTTTGTTTTTAGATGTTCCTATATAAACCTTATCACAATTTTCTATATCATTTCCACCACAAGGGATTTTATAAACTACATTTGATATCTCAAGTTTGTCTGTTTTATCTTTTAATTTACTGAACAATGTACTTAATGTTTTATACGTCTTATGGGCCATCATATACTTTTCTTTATTATATATCTTAGATTTTTCCAACCTTTCTGATATTTCCGGGATATATGTATATGACTTGTAAGTTTTTGGTTCTATTGTGGTTACATTATTGTGTGTTCCTTGAATTCTATATTGTTTTACTAATTTATTTGTAAGTTCTATTGGAAAGCTATTTTGCGTCAAAATATCTTTAATTATCTCCTTGTTCTTTCCATGAAATTGTCTATCACTTATTGTTAAAACTCTATTTATCATATTTTTAGCTGTAGTTCATAATCCTTCCTGATGATATAGGTTTCTGATACCAATCCAATAATAAATTATTGCCCTTTCAATGTATCTAAGTAAGCAAGTCTAGAATCTGATTCCTTTTCAATGGTAAATTTAATGTCCTTGTGGTAATTATTAAAAACATTCAAAACATTATCTATCTCACCTTCAGATATAATACAAAATAAATCATCAACATATTTTGTAATAATCTTCGGTTTAATAGCCAATTTTTCAATACAACAATCAAGTAATTCCTCCATAACTATATCAGCCACAATAGTAGATGCTGGAGATCCCATTGGAAGTCCTCTTTGCTGGATATAAAACCTACCATTGTACTGAAAATATCTACTATCTTCTATACAAAATCTCACTATCTATTGAATCTACATAAAAAATGTAATGACAATAAGTATTCAAAGCTTAACACTAATACTAATTTTTGTCCAGCCACTGCTGGATAAAAATTTATTTTTATGCGAATATTATTTCAGAATTCAGTCATCTGTTTAGAGCTCTAATAGTAGCCAAAGTATCCCTCCTTCTCAGACGGGTATGACCACCAAAGTTAAGAATATTAACAGCAAGAGGATTTGAATGGAATTCAAGCTTGTTAATATATCTTGCCGCGTACTTCACAAATTCAGATTTCACAAAAGGTACGTTCAGATCTGCGTGGATTCGTGAGTTTTTAACGTACCATGGATTTTGACTTCTTTGAATTTTTTCAATGTAAGAGTTTGAATAATGACAATAGAAACGTAAATAAATGTGTACAACTATTTCCTCAAACACAAACTTTATATTTCTTGAAGCTAATTGGTACTTATTTGACTGTACACTGAAAAATATTTGCTTCATATTTCCAATGAACCCCATTCATTAGATAATTTTCATTAACCGAATGAAAAATTACGTTCCATGAATGAAGATTCATAGCATTAATGAAAATATTCATTAAAATTGATTCATAAGTTTTCATAATTTCATTAGAAAATTTCATTGGATTTGTTATAAACAATTTTTGAAGGCTGGGTACAGAATTTTAGAGATTTATTAAAAGTGAGATAATAAATATATTATAACTACTAACTAAATGACAAAGGAAATTATTTTATACATTATTTACTGTGTAAAAAATTATTTTAATAAAAATTTCAATAGTTTTTTAGTTCTTATGAAAATGTTCATTATATTAACTAAACTTTTCATTAGAATTTATAAACTACCCTCATTTTAAATACCTACATAGTTAAAATCAAAAGCAAAGAGATGGGCTCTTCTCTCCTTTTTTGCTTAAAGGAATATTTATTCTGTTACAAATGCAACAACAAAGTCACACTTCATTTTTTCCTTAGCCTTCGTTGTTTATAGATTCTATAGCCAAAGCAAACGTTTTGTTTTTGCACGCAACGGGACTTTTTTTTTGTTCTTCAAAAAGCAAAACATCACAAGTTTCCAAAAGCAGAAGCAAACGTTTAAAAAAATAAATGAGTTTGCTGAATTTCATTGTTTAAAATGATTTTGAAGTCAATAGACAAAGTTTATGAATTGTATGAAAAATAAAATATACTTAATTATCCAAAATGTCTACCTACATATGTAACATTACATATTATTTTTTCAGTTATTTTGTGTTGAATTAAAATGTTTTGATTTCCCTTTTAATGTATTAATATTATTAATTTTATTTTGCATTATAATTAAAACAATAAAAAATTATTTTATGCTTAATATAAAAAAAATTGTTTAGTTTCTTTTCAGTAGCACAATTCTAATAAAAAAAGGTCATTAGAATAATGAAACTCCTCCTTAAACTAATGATTTTATTTCATTAGAATGAAGAAAATTTTTCACCAAATTGGTGAAGATTTTTATTGGTTCAACGAATTTATTCATTACAATAGTGAAAATATTTCATAAAAATAATGTAACACATTCATTAGCCTAATGAACAAATATCGTTTGAATGATGAAGAAGATTCATTAAAGGAATGAAAGTTTTACTTAATTTTAATGTACCAAATTCATAAAACTAATGAAATTGAGTCGTTAACCTAATGAATTTTTTCATTGTTTTAATGAAAAGTATTCATAAATATTATGATTTATGCTTCATTAACTTAATGAAGTTTTCATTAATTCAACGAATGTATTCATTAAATAATTTTTAATGAAAGAAGATTCATTAGTCCAATGAAGGCCATCATTGGCCGAAAAATAATGAAAATTTTCATTAGATTAATGTCAAAATTCATTATATTAATGAAGGAATTCTTTTCAGTGTAGCAAGTACGAAAACTAACTTAAAAATACCTATCACTATGTTGAAAAGCTCAACACTGCTTCGAACAGCCGACAATAATTGACAAAAAAAGATTAAATTTGGCTGTGAAATATAAATAGTTTTATTTTTTTTTTTTTTTCTTTAATAAGTGAAAATTGTTTTGTTAATAATTAAAAAAAAGGGTATGGATGATCTATTTTTAAATTAAAAACACCGACAAATTAAATAGCAGTTGAGAAAAAAAACACTATGCTGTGCAATGTTTTGTTTATTTTTTGTTGACATGTGGTACGTTTTTTAAAGTTCTATAACCATATAAACGGCCGTACATTAAGGTACGTTAAGTTTTTCTAACGTCAACGTTCACATAACGAGGCCTTTATAAATTCGCACAAGCGATAATTCCAACGGCGCTACCCTTCACCCGCACTATTTATTACTTATTCAAATAATCGTACTTAAAAGTTTAAATTTGCCTACAGGGTGGTTTTAGAAAACTTAAATAAAATGTCACTAATATAATATTAATTCTAAATATTTATTTTTTAGCTTAGCTGATTAGTTAACGATCACTGGCGTAACAGTATCTTAGTGATTGCATCCCAACCGGACGAGCAGTTGTAGTGGCTTCTTCCTAGGGCATTGTCTGATTCAACAAATAATACTGTGCCGTTCTTTTGTGCGAGCTTAAGTCGAATTCTTAAAGTTGAGGAAAGTATGTCCAATGTGGTCATTTGGATATACATGCAAAAAATATTCGTTGGTAAAATTTGTTTCGAAATTTTGTTGAAGTTTTATTTTCATTTCATGTCCTCTTTTTTTATCTTATCTCAACATAAGCTGATGTGATACAATGCCTCTTGGCTTCACCAAGGGTTCTAAATACTTAACATTAAAACTTAAAATATCTAAAACAAACAAATATTTTGATATATTTTTCGGTTGATTAAAAACCCAAACGTTTGGAATCTGAAAAATACTTATGAGGGCAGTTCGGAAATTTCTTAGCCTAGAAAAAAAAACCGCGGTACAAACAGAAAAAAGTTAAGTGTTTTAGAAACTTCCATCTCTGCTATGAACACATGATAAATTTTGTTTCGATCTGGTAACTCCTTCATATAGAAACAGGTGTTCACAAAAGACGCATCCGCGATTTTTTTACAATGGAAACATTAGAAATGCGTGGTGTCATTAAATATTTACATAAAAAGGTTGGTGAATGTGTTAGGTGAAAATGCTCCTTCATATGCAACAGCAAAAAATTGGATTGCTGAATTTAAACGTGGTCGTACAAGCATTGAAGATGAACCACGTAGTGAACAACAGAAATTGTAGCCAAAGTGCATGATATGGTATTAAATGATCGACGAGTAAAAGTGCGTGAAATAGCTAATATCATGGGCATCTCAAATGATCGAGTCCATTTAATTTTGTATGAAAAACTACAGATGAAAAAAGATTTATGCAAGATGGGTGCCGCATTTGTTAACAGTCGACCAAAAACGCACAAGAATGAACATTTCTCAAGCTTGTTTAGATCGTTTTAAGCGAAATAAAATGGATTTTAAGCGTCGTTTCATAACTATTGATGAGACATGGATCTACCACTATACTCCAGGGTCAAAATAACAATCCAAACAATGGACTGAAGCTGGCGGAAGTGCCCCAAAGAAGGCAAAAACAATTCAATCGGCTGGTAAGGTTATGGCAACGGTTTTCTGGGATTATTGATTGACTATCTGCAAAAGCGTAAAATAATAAATTCAGAGTACTATAGCAACCTTTTGTATCAATTAAACGTACAAATTCGAGAAAAACGTCCTGGCTTACTAGACTAAAATACTGAGGAAAACTGTTTTAATCAAGGGATAGAATTGCTAGAAAAGCGTTGGACTACGTAAGTGTATTGAAGTTTCAGGAGATTATATTGAAAATAAAACTACCTATTCTCTTTCATTGATAGGCTAATAAGAAGTTTCCGAACCGCTCTTATAACAAAAAGAGAATGAAAACCATTCGGATCTGAATGTGTGATGTGCCTGATAAGTTCAAGAATGAAAATTTCTGTGCGTTTTCGAGAAACTGGCTTTTAAAAACATCTCCATCCTACAATCTGTAGTAACACACTTTCAATTATTTAATTCTACTACATGTTGTAACAAACTTAGTCGTGGGCATTTTGCTGACTGGGATGTCTTACACATTCGCGCTCGTATATTAATACACATACTTTTGTACATATGTACTCGTATGTCTTACATAGAAAATCAGGGGTTTTTCTAAGATTTGGTTTTTATTTTCTTCAACACATGAAACAAAAGTGTTTGGTTTTTCTATTATTCCGATTTTTAAGTAGAAAAAGTTTAAAAAGAATTTAGGATAAAGATATAAGTTTCTTCTCAAATAGAAAAAGGCAAAAAAAAAACTTTTTAAAAGAAAAATGCGTAATTCAAAAAAACACTGGAAGTGAAATATAAAAAGTAATTTTAATCGGAAATTGATTTAAAATCGAAAGCTGTTGTTGTTTGCTGCACTTTAAACAAGAAGTTGCTGCTGCCAACTTAGATTAATTTCTATTTTCGTAAGCAACAAAAAGTAAATGCAGTGCTGCCACTATAAATATAAATTGCCAGCAATAAGAACTAAAATTAATTTGAAATATTTAATAGAAATAAACATCACATAAATAAAATAAACAACTAAATTGATGGGTTTTTACAGTTTTACGTGATATTATTACGTTTTCAGTCAGTAATTTTAACTTTATTCGAGTAAAATATATATGTGGCACCTCTGAATTTTGTATTGTTTAAATACACATAGTGCTGCTACTGTCTTTAAAATAATTATGTTGCTGACCAGACGGCAACATTTGAAGCTAACTTCATTTGTAGTCGTGAAGTTGTAAAGTCTGCTGTCGTCTAGGTGTTTAGAGCTTGAAGCTGGGGGACAACTAGCTGTTTCATTTCACTGTAGTCGTTACACTGCTCAACAGCGTGCATTGTGGTTGGACCACCCTTTACTCTGACTTAGCCAAATATAAGTTATTTGGAACATACTGCTCCTTTATTGCATCATAGTCATAACTAAAAAAAGCTTGTTTCGAGAAAAACACATTTCAAAATTTTAGTTTCCATACAAGTCTTAAAATTTTTTTTTAGAAAATATCTCTTGAAGGAAACAGTTTGAAAGTAATTTGGAGAAATTTTTGTCACAGTATAAAAGGTTGTACTGCTAACTCGAAAAAGGGAATTTTTTTAGATATGACTATGTTGCAATAAAGGAGCGGTATAATAAGCTATTCCTTATTTTTCTATGACACATTTTCTTCAATTAAATCAAATGTTCATTATGAAAAAAGCTTAAATTTCATTATCGTTTACATCAGCGTCAGCCAAAGTCTCAATTTCTTATACTGGCGAGCTTAGAACTTAAAACACTAGAAAAGCTTTCGTGTAAACTAGGCATACACACGGTTTGAACAAATACCATCAAATTAGTTGCTTTAATTTTGAAGATTTTACAAACAAAATAAGATTTGAAGTTATTTGTCTTAAAATTAAGATTTCTAAAATTTAGTATTCTAAAAAAACTATTTTCATGAATTTAACGAAATTTAATATCTTTCATAAAATGGGACTTGAAATAATTTTTTACATCTTGGTTTAAGATCTTTTGAATACTACATACGAGTTACATATATTATACATATTCACATATATAACAATAATTATTTATTAAATTTGGAAAAGAAAACATTTTAAGATTGAAAAAAGTGATGTTTTTATTAAATAGAGTCAGGTTTTTTAATTTTCGGAGGGACATTAGAACAGAGGCAGCGAAAATTTATTAATGCTTTCTGTTACTTACGTACGTTTTGTTTACGAATAAAAGCACAAAGAGCGAAGAAGAAAAATGAAAGAGATACATATACAGCCATGTCATAGAGCTTAATTCCGTTCGGAAACGGAATTGAATTCTTTTTTACTTCTTCAAAAAACGAAAAGCTAAAAAACCTTTCGGAATGTAATTCTTTCTAATTGCAAGAATGAAACTAATATTCGGCCATGTTACAGAATACACATCCGTTCGGAAATAGAATTGAATCGGTTTTTTAGTTCTTCAAAAAACGAAAATTGAAAACTTTTTCGGAACTTAATCAATTCTATAAGATAATATTAGTTTCAGTCTTGCAATTAGATATGATTTCATTCCGAAAAGTCTTTTAGTTTTTCGTTTTTTGAAGGAGTAAAAAAATAAATTTAATTCCGTTTCCGAACGGAATTAAGCTCTGTAACATGGTTGATTATCTTATAGAATTAATTTTATTCCGAAAAAGTTTTAAATTTTTGTTTTTTGAAAAATTAAAAAACCGATTCAATTCCATTTCCAAACGGAGGTGGATTCTGTGACATGGCCGATAATTTAATTTAATGAAGTACGAGATTACTGCATTGTTTTTCCAAAATACACTTTCTTTTTTGCTGCTACTAATGCAAACGTATAATTATGAATGTATGTGTATTGCCACCACTGATTTAAATCCATCGAAAAATAGTTATGTAGCTTTTCTTTAAGTGTATGCTTTATAACAAGAGTTCGTTCAATTGCATGGATTTTTATCAACCCGATGAATGCCTTTTTCTAAAATTAATCTTTTTATTTAAAAGAAAAATTAAACCTCTTTTAGTTTTAAAACTCCTTAGCAACGCAATTTTCTTGCCTTTTTCTTTGTTTATTTGTAGTTTTGGAAAATGAATAAAGTTTTTAATCTGTTTTATTTTCTTCTTTTCTAAGAAAATGGCAAAGAAAACCTTTAAGTGGGTTTCTGTGGCTTCATTATTTGAGCAAAGTAAGCAAATCTGTTTTTATAAAATTTTATATGAAAATAAATTTCGTAAAAAAAACAGCTTCATTTCCTTAGAAAAAAAGCAAAACCATAATCAACTCCTGTTTTTGATGTTTTTGATGGGAAGCAAATGGAAAGAAAACAAAAATCTTGAGAAGTTCAAGTTGAACTTTATTTATACTATAGTTCATTGAGGGGATAATATACGAGTAGTTTTTTTTTAATGAAAAAGTTTCACTTTTGCCACACGTTCGCTATACAAGTAGAATATGTCATTTGGTATGCTACGCTGGCAATTATCACACGCTCCATTTCGACACCAGCTGGAGTTTTGCAGTATTATAATAGAGTTCACAGAATAGATAGAAGCGGCGCGTCTAGAAAATTTGCATAAAGTGCATTCTAAAAATGTTAAACTTTTAAAACAAGTTTTCTCATTCTGTGTAAACTGGGCATTAGCAGTCACTCGAGTGATCAGAGTACGCACAGTTTTTACAGGATAAAAATAAAATTGTTTTTAGAAAGAAGGAAAAGTTGCTATTGTGGCTTAAAGGCACGAAAATGTCAAAATTTCCCGCCAAAAAGTATTTCAGATACTCCTATTTTTGTAAGCTTATGCAGAGAATATGTCATGCAGGGTAGATATCATGAGCGTAATATATCACAGAGTAAATATATAAAGCTCTCAGGTATACTTCTTATTTTTAAGAGAGAGAGCTTGTGAAAATTACTGATTATACCAAGTCTGATCAAAAAATAACCGTGATGTTTTTAAATTTTCGTGAGTTACATATGTTCGATTTTTAATTTTTTTCTTTTATGTTGGTACACAAGTCTGTTATATACATATGTTGGCAATATCAGCCATTTCGGATTGTCAGTTTGTTTTTGACATATAAAAAGGTTAGTCGTGTTTTGGTGTCCTCTTCGATTTTTACTATTCGAAAAAATGAATCAAAGAAACTGTATTAAGTTTTGTGTAAAAAATGAAATTTAGTGCGCAGGAACATTTGAAATGTTGACTGTGGCGTTTGGCGAGTCTACTATGAGGAGAACACAAGTTTAATTGTGGTATAACTAGTTTAAGGAAGGCCGAGAAGGTGTCAATGACGATGCTCGTCCTGGTCGCCCGAGCACGTCAACAACCGATGAAAACATTGAAGCAGCGAAGAAACTGATTTCGGATAATCGTCGAATCACTATCGGAGAGACTGTTGATTATGTTGACATATCGATCGGCTCAAGCCAAGCAATTTTTACGGATGTTTTAGGCATGAGACGTGCGGCAGCCAAGATTGCTGATTTTTGAGCAAAAATAACGTCGCATGGACATCGCCCAGGAGCTGTTGAACATCGTCAACGACGAACCACATTTCCTCAAAAAGGTCATAACTGCTGACATTGAAACCAAAGCCCAATCATCGTAATGAAAGCGTCCTGAAGAGCCAATACCGAAAAAGCACGTCAAGGTCGGACAAATGTGAAGGTTTTGATCACTTCGACTACATCATGAATTCTTGCCACAAGTTCGTACGGTCAATAAGGAATACAACCTTGAAGTTATGCGCCGTTTGGACGAAGAAGTTAATCAGAAAGCACAGAATTGTGGAATTGTGCATCATGATAATGCACCAGCTCACATATTCCATGTTTGAGCGTGAATTTTTGGCCTAAAACAAAACCGTTATTGTGCCGTTGTGTATTCACCAGATTTGGCCCCTGCTGGCTTTTTCCTCTTCTCAAAACTGACACCGATGAAAGAAAAGCGTTTCACTACGATTGTGGAGATAAAAAAAAGTCGAAACAGGAGCTGTTGGTGACACTAAAAAGCGTGATTCACAAGTGTTTTGGGGATTGCGAAAAAACGCTGGCATGTGTGCTATATCTAAGGGGGACTACCTTGAAGGGGGTAAGAAAAGTTATTGATGAACACATAAAAACTTTTGGAAAAAATTTAAATGCAAGAACAAGTTTTTTCAAGGGCCCAAAATTTGTACGTTTAATTTTGCAGAGCACAATCAGAACACGTAAATATAATGTGGAAAACGCTCCTTTCTATACTCGTATGCTCAAAGTAAGACAATCTTGCTGTATTATACGTATTCTCGAAAGAAAAAGAAACATTTTGTTTTATAAAGTTGTCTGTTTTTTATGTCAAAATTACAATTTTGTCAAAATTATACAATAAATGCAGACACAGATAGCGAAGTTCGTATTTATGATGGCACGTTACTGTTGATAAATTACCAAATTATTTTTATTATTAGCTTATAAAACTTTTCAAAAACACTTGCATTAAATTTAATTATGAATTTTGGCAAATTTTCGTATATTTCAGTAAATTATTTCAAAGACACTCACTCCAGCCAACGGATTTTCACCGTTTGCTTACGAAAACACAAATGAAATTTACACTGTTTGAGAGAATTGCTATTAACCGAGTTTGATGGCTTGTAATGCCTGGCTCATTATGTCGTTTCGTAAATGTTCGTCATAATTTTTAGGGGCAAAAAACCTATTCCGATGCCATCTTTAAGCTTTATTATACCCTTCACAAAAATGTTAAAGGTATATATAAGTTTGTGATTCCGTTTGTAATTTCTACAGTTTTTTTTGCGACCCTATAAAGTATATATATTATGATTCAGAATTAATGGAAAAGTCGATTAAGCGATGTCCGTCTGTCGGTCGTTGAAATACTGTTTCTGAGAAAACCATTAGACATAGAAACTTTTTTCTTTCACCATTCTATTACTTCATATTGCCATGTGTTTGCTATTGAAATTCAGTAATATCGGTCCACGTATAGCTGAGATATATTCAAAATTCCGAAAAAAGCCATGAATTTTTGAAATTTTATATGGAAATTTTTGAACAAAAAAAGTTGTTTGTTTTGTTTCAAACTTCACACACTCATTAAGCAAGGTGAATAAAAGGCAACAATTTTTTTTCTCAGATATCGGTCCATGTATACCCGAGATATAGCCCAAATCGGGTTTTTCATAAAAATGTCGCGTAAGCGAACTGAAACAACTTTTTTTGCTTTAAAGCGGTTCTGGTAATAAAATAAGAATATATAAATATGAAAAATTAAAATAATCGATATCGGTCCATATATACCCGAGATATAGCCTGAACCGATTTTTCCATTAAAATTTTTTTTTTTTTTTTGCTGAAAAGCAATTCTCGTTATAAAAGAAGGTTACTAAAATACAGAAAATGGAAAATTCTGATATCGGTTCATATATAACCGAGCATATTCAGGTCACATTTTTAATATACTATACATATTCGTGACTATCGTTAAGGGTATTTTAGATTCGGCCCAGCCGAATATACTACACTCTTAATTGTTATTATTACATTTTCATTTCATCACAGACCAAAATTTATACTGTATTGCTTTCTTACATTTATATCAGCATAACTATATATTATTTATAAACCAGTTTTTAAAAATCATTTTATCGTTGGAAGATTGTGTTTGAGGAATATATTTTGGAAATCGGGCTAATAAATGTTGAGGTTACAAATAATGTGAAAGATGTAAAAATTGTGGGCAGTGTATAAATTATGCCCACATATATCCATCTTGCGTATTTTACAGAAAATTCCAAAATTTGTTAAAATATATTATGTGTGTATACAAATTTAACTACTTAAACAGTTCAATTATCAAATAAACAAAAAGTACTAAAACAGGGTTTATGTGCCGTCCTGTCATTCACAATAATATATACCATCACTGTCAACATTTGTCACGTAATGAAATTCTATTTTCTACAGGTTCAGACGTTACGGTTACATTTCATTACAGTCAGATAAGCATTTTCATTGTTTCTCGTATAACAAGAACGATCAGCTGTTCCGACTACATTTACATTTCTACATTTACGGTCGGCTAAATGGGCATTTAGTTTGGAAATATTTTTCTACTGACGATTAGGACAGCACCTATGAAAGGTCGACAGTGAGGTAACTCGAAAATGAATTTGTATAGATATTTACGAGTATAGCTAATAAAGCAAATAATAATGAATTTAATTTTTTTATGGTTTAAAGAGGTTCAATACACTAAATAGTTTATTCACAAAGCTCTTAGAATATATATTGATGATAATGAAATTCTGATTCGTGATAAAATTAAGTATTTCAATGAACTTTTTAAATGTAACGAGCATGAAAGAAATATTTTAAATAAATTAAAAATTTAAATAAAACTAAATTATTATTATGCAAGTCAAGCCTGAGCCAATATTTCTCTACGCGTTTCCTATTTGGTTTAATGTTTCTCCGTCTTTTATAAAAGAAATGGAAAAACTTTCCATCTGTTTGTAAACGATATTCAAACTTGTTCATTTATAACGAATCAAATGTTACTTCCATTAGTCTTTACGTGATGTTTAAAAAAAAAATTATAGCAAGACTTTCTCATCACGAGAATGATGTAGATGTAGTAAGTATGCTTTAAATGGACAAATAAACTTTATTTAGTCGAATACAAATTACTTATCACCAGTTGGTTTTATTAATCAGGATCCTACTAATTTTAACTTAAATATTAACTTGCGTCTCATTTTTTATTTGAAGAGTACTCCAGGTACTCACAGGGGCTAGCGGCCATTGGTTGTGTAGGTTTTTTTTTCTTTATTATTCTTTCTTGTTATGCTATTCAAGTCGAATTCATAACAGCTGGAATTGACAGCGCAGCTGATAACTTTTTTTTAATTTTAATCTATTTCAGATGTCAACTGTGAAAATGATTTACATCAGTACCTGCCTTGACGGCCTAACCTGATGGTGAACCAATTCCACGAAGTGAATTTTTCACGATTCACCACCGCCTCCGTGCTCACACAGGTAGCAATTCTTGTCATATGATTGCGGTCATATGAACAACTTCTTGCTGAGGAGTTCGGGCTTTCTAATCCCTCATGTATGTAATTTCCCAGCAATCAATGGAGGACAAGGCTTAATGAGTTGGTAGGCCGAAGCACATTAAGAGCATCAGCCCTTAAACCAACTCACCCGTTAATCATCACCACTGGTTCCTTACAGTACACGTATCTGTTGTATAGGCAACAGATCCTCGGGAGATTGTTAGCCCTCGAAAAAAGCCATCACCAAACAATTATCAAGGATACTAACACTCCCTTCCTGCGTTTTAGCACTTCAACCATGATCAGCCCGGGTCGAACCGCAAGCAGAACTTCCCGGGGGCCATGTTGATCTCCGTTCTGCCAATTTAAGCCCTTGGTAAGGGTTTCGAAAGCCAACACAACATAAGTCATGTGGCTTCCTAGAGTTTTGTTTGCCGCACCAAACGAGGGACCCCTTCCCCTCTTTTTCCCGAAAAACAGAGCGTCTAAGTTAGGAATACGCCAAGGCAAAACCTGTTCTCTGGGGGGGCGTTTCAGATGTCAATAAAATAATAAAACCAAAGTTGGAAAAAAAATTTTTAAATTTTATATTGTACCTTGAGCACCATATATCATCCAGAATCCTCGCCAATCTGGCTGGCCATTTTCACCTTTTCAAGCTCTACGATCTGAGACTTTAATTTTACGATATAATTAAAACTTACACAAAATAATAAAAAAAATTTTCTTTTCTTGTAAATTTTTTTTTTATTATATATTTGTTTTAATTCCTTTTTGTGTTTAAGTTTTTTCCCTTGACATTTGAAAAAGATTTCCTTCTTGCAGTGTTGTATTTATTGCTCTTGCATATACCTGGGGCCAGATTCCGCAACTATGAATTTTTTTTACCAGTGAACATTCAAAATAAAATTCACTGACAGATACAGTGTTCACTTTTTATTAAAAAGCGATTCCGTAAAAATCAATGAATTTTATTGCGCAGAATGTGTTTCTTCAGGCTGAATGATATGCTGATTTTTCAAATTAACTGTGTCACATAAGTTGTTGAATAGATAATTTTAATTTACATACATAATGCTTTTGTTTATTTTTTTCAAGTTCAAAATATTTTACAAAAAACTAAAATTCACCGAAGATTTTTGAGTGAAAAAATTATTATTAAGTGTACACTTTAAATGTCAAAATTTTCACCATTGCGGGCTCAAAAATCAAAAGTGAACACTGAAATTGGTGAACATTTCAAAATTCATCGTTGCGGAATTTGGCCCCTGGTATGAATTCGCCTTGATGCTATTTATTTCAAATAAGTTTTATTTATATTTTAAATTTTGTCAATATCGTTTTCAAAATCAATCAACTCAAATATTGTAGTAATTTTAACAATTCTTTATAGAATATTGCTTGGAAGTGTCTAGATTTTTATAATTAAATTTTGAGAACTTCTAACAGCAAACTTTTATACACATATCTGGGGAAATGGCATTAACATGTAGTACGAAGTCAATATAACCGTCTAAATCATCAAAATTTGATATATACTTTTTTAAGGTTGAAGAAAAGTAAGTGTATAAGAGAGACTAGAACGCAAAACGCGGTATAAACAGAAAAAAGTTAAGTGTTTTGGATTTTTTTTCGATCTGGTAACTCCTTCATATAGAAACAGGTGTTCACAAAAGATGCATTCGCGATTTTTTTACAATGGAAAAATTAGAAATGCGTGGTGTCATTAAATATTTACATAAAAAAGATTTATCGGGACAAGAAATTCATAATGATATTGTGAATGGGTTAGGTGAAAGTGCTCCTTCATTTGCAACGGTAAAAAATTGGGTTGCTGAATTTAAAAGTGGTCGTACAAGCATCGAAGATGAAAAACGTAGTGGACGTCCAAAAACAGCAACAACAACAGTAATTGTAGCCAAAGTGCATGACATGCTATTAAATGATCGACGAATAAAAGTGCGTGAAATAGCCAATACCATGGGCATTTCAAAGGATCGAGTCCATTTAATTTTGTATGAAGAACAGTCGACCAAAAACGCACAAGAATGAACATTTCTCAAGCTTGTTTGGATCGTTTTAAGCGAAATAAAATGGATTTTAAGCGTCGTTTCATAACTGTTGATGAGACATGGATCCACCACTATACTCCAGAGACAAAAGAACAATCCAAACAATGGACTGAAGCTGGCGGAAGTGCCCCAAAGAAGGCAAAAACAATTTAATCGGCTGGTAAGGTTATGGCAACGGTTTTTTTGGGACTTGAAAGGTATTTTATTGATTAACTATCTGTGAAAGGGTAAAACAATAAATTCAGAGTACTACTGCAACCTTTTGTATCAATTAAACGTACAAATTCGAGAAAAACGTCCTGGCTTACAACACAAAAAAATAATTTTTCATCCAGACAACGCTCCAGCGCACAAGAGTGTTTTAACAATGTCTAAAATCAACGAATTGAAGTACGAGTTGCTTGACCACCCACCTTATTCTCTTGATTTAGTTCCCAGTAACTTTTACCTGTTCCCAAATCTAAAAAAAAATCCTTGCTGGCAAGCGTTTTACCTCAAATGAAGATGAAATTGCAGTTGTAAACCAGTATTTTGAAGACCTTGAGGAAAACTATTTTAATCAAGGAATAGAATTGCTAGAAAAGCGTTGGAAGTTGAAGTTTCAGGAGATTATATTGAAAAATTGAAATATTTTTGAAAAACTAACTATTCTCTTTCATTGATAGGCTAAGAAGTTTCCGAACCACCCTTTAAATACGCGTGGAGGCCTGCAGAAAGCTGCTTTGTAGGCGTTGAAAAGCGCTAAATCCAGCGCGTAAATTGCTAAATTTGCAATCATGCTTGTGAATCGCTTAAGCAACTATAAAACACGATATTGTTTTTGTATTGTCGTACTTATTGTAATTTCATCTAACAGAAATGTGTTCACCTTGATTTCTAATACAAAAAACAACCATAGTTTTTCGTTATTTTTAAAGAACAAAGAAGCTGGATTTAAAAATGAAAGCTATAAAGGAATTTGGTTTTGTGCTTAGAAGGGGTTAATTAACAATGACAATAAGCACGTGCTAGAGAACGAAAAAGCCGTAAAATCTAAGTTCTCGTTTAATTAGATTCCATTCGTTAAAGAAACAGCTTGCTAACTATTCTTGCTTGCCTTATAGCTGTCTCCCTGAGCTGCTTTTATTGACTTTAAGTAAAATCTTTTCATTGTAGGGTGCCTGTTTAAGCGAAACTGAAAATCTTTTGATGCGGAAACTATAAGTAAAGTTTATTCCATACACAGTCTCTTCGAACACAAGCAGAACTTGCACCATCATGCCAAAAAGAAAAAAAAAAAGATAGAAGGAAATCTTGAGGTTTCACTAAATGCAAAAAAGTTTTACGTGCTTTTTTCTCTGCTGGGAGCTGTTGTCTCTACGGAAAGAAGTGCAATGAAACGAAATGGATTTAATGACTGTTTTTACACTGTAATCAAAAGGATTAACAAGCAAATTACTTCTGCATTTAGTTTTGTTTAACTTTTATTTTTGGTTTTGCTTTTTCCCTTTTTGTTTTGCTATTTGTTTTAATTAAGAAAATTTTGGTTTTTTAGACAAATTAATGAATGATAAATTTCATTATTCGAATTTTGTGGTTTTTAATTTTGTAACTTTTAAACAATTTTTATATTTCATTGACACATAAAATGCAAACAAACAAGCAAACAAATTACATTTGATAATATTTCTTTTTTAATTCGGTTTTTGTCAGTTTTGTATTTGCTTTGTTGCTGCTGTTTGTTGATATTTTTAAGATTTAACTAAATATGTTTAATTAATTGTATGACTCTAGTGGGTTTTTGTACATATTGACCATAATTGACAATTTAGATAATGATTACAAACAAGATTTTTTGTTTTTTTGCTTTCGTTGTTGCAGCAGCCAGGCTGCAACAAAATTTTATTGTTGCTGGTGTTGAAAAAATATTTTGACGAAATAAAAAATAAACAAGTCATATGTTACTATTTCAATATTTGCTTACTTTAAATTCAACTCAGGTATTAGTTAATTTAGCCAAATTTGTTAATACATTTTATTTATTATTGATTTTATTTCTAGATATTCCGAGTTACAAGCAGCTCAAACAACTGCATTTATAGAAGCACGCGATCTGCGAACACCAGGTACGTATGAGCAACACTTGAACAAACGGACGAACAGATGCAAAAAAAAATGTTTTAATCATCTGTACAACACAAAGTTGTTGGCCTGCGTAAGCCCAGCAAACTTTTTCTTTATAAAAATCGCTTAATAACTATTACATCGTCCGATTTTGTTTGCAGTTTGATTTTTAGTGGCTAAAACGATTCTTGATGTGCAGCAGTCACAGTTTTCGCGTACGATTCTTAAAGATTTTCGTTGCCCTTTTTAACTTTCAGTGAAATTTCAAAGCTGACAGCAGTGATCCCGAGTCCATACTTGAAGCCGAAAACAAAGAACAATTGAATTTGCGATTAGTTACTCTACTAGCTACTGATATTTATACCAATCGTTTTTATGTTTCCTAGCTGCTTATATTTCGATATTTAATAGGAGCTTCCCTAATCATCACTTGAATTGGAAAACTTTGAAAAATATTATTAAGCATTTAACTATATATTCCATTATTTCAAGTAAATTAATGAGAATTAGACAAGGAAAATGATATAATAATATTTCTCATCCACAAAAACACATAATTTTTTTTCAGAGAACCTTTTATTCCTATCTCGCAGCAATTAATTCATATGAATGTATTTATCTTTTTGCTTTGGTGTTTTTGTTCGGTTTAAGAATTCTGCACTTTTTTTCATACAATTATATATTTGTTGAATCTTCAAAATATAAACTAACAATAAGTATTCAATTCTAAATACTAAATATAAAAAGATATTTAAGTCCAGCCAATGATAGACAAAAAAGTTTTATTTTACGATAATAATATCGGTAGAATCACATACTTAACGTTGTGATGGTGGCAAGAGTATCTCTTCTCAACCGAGAGTGGCCAAAAATTAAGTATGTTGCGTGCAACAGGATTTAGCTGAAGTTTCAGCTTATCGATATACTTTGTCGCGTACTTAGAGAATTCGTCTTTTATCAGCGGAATATCTAGATCCTTGGGAATTCGTAAGTTTCTTACGTACCATGGAGCTGCAGTAATCGTTCGAAGAATTTGATTTTGTCATCTTTGAATTTTTTCAACGTTAGATGTTGAGGCGGTTCCCCATGATTAAATTCCGTAGCACCATATTTCGTTATATAACAAAGTTTGCAATCCAGTTTCAATGTCGAATTTTTACCCATAAGCCAATTTAGTAGCGATGATTTTAGTTTCAATTGAGTGACTTTTGCTTCAATATGAGATTTCCACGATAGCCTACGGTCGAAGTGAATACCAAGGTACTTGACTTCATTGTGGTGCGGCATAGGTGAGTTGTTAATTTGGATAGCCAAACATGTTTGTTCACGCAGTGTGAATGTAACGTGAATACACTTTGGCTCATCAACTTTTATGTTCCAATGTTTTAACTATTTCCTGCAAATTTCGTGAAGCTAATTGATGGTTTTCATGTACGCTGCAGAATGCTATGTCATCTGCAAAAGTTGAGGTGTGGACTCCGGCTGTCGTTGGCATGGCAGAGGCGTAAATTTGATATAAAGTGGCTCATAGAAAGCTACCTTGGGGAATTCCTTCTTCGAGTGGCTGTGAATGGCTTATAAAGTCGTCTTCTCTGATAACAAATTTGCGGCCGCATAAATAGGTTTCCAGAACATTGTGAGTGTTTTCAGGCAAGTTGAACTTTATTTTGTGCATCATGCTACACTTTATCAAAATGAATAGAAATATTCTTGTATTTTATTTGAGGCTCATACGAACCGAAGTGTAGCATACTGGATTGAGTAATGCTTCATTTTCTTGCCTATTCGAAAAAAAAAAACAACTGGGAACATCTTGCTTATTTTATGCTCGTTGGGATTGCTTTGCACAGCAAGTTTGCGTGTGAGTAGCATTTGTTTGTCAACCATATCTGTAGGCTGGAGGCATAAATCATGTTTCCATAAATATTTTTCATAATCTAAATGACTAAAAATTTTAAAATTTAAACAAAGTATGACAAATATACAAATAAAAACTTGAAAGTTAACTAGCAAAAAAAAAAAAAAAAAACAGAAACCAAAACAAAAACTTGCACTATAGAGCAAGACAATTTTACAAACTGAGCTTATCTAAGCAAGATTCTAAAAATGAATGGCAAAATCAAGCTAATACATCAAAAATGAAAAATACCAATCATAATACAATTTATTTTACTGGATCTTAAGTGACAGCAAGTTAATCGAGTATCTGGCTCTAAATATTGCGTCGCAATTATATGGAGTTGGCCTTGAAGCGTAAGCCCCTTTATGATAGTTAATTTAAAACAGTTACTATCTCATAAAACTTCTTCACTCTGAGCAAATTTTGGCTGAAAAGATTTCTCAGGCTCACACTGTTTTCTGGGGTAGTGAAAAAGATTTAGATCAGCATATGCCTTTACGGCCTCATCTGATAATGGGACCATCCCACTGATTGAATTATTCACGATTCATCAGCGCCCCGTGTGGCTTACCAGGCACACACAGGTAGCAATTTTTTCCATATGTTTGTAGCCATATATGCAATACCTTGTTGAGGAGTTCGGGTCTTCTAATCCCTCCTGTATGCAATCTCCCAGCAATCAAGAGAACACAAGGCTTAATGAGCCGAAGCCCACAAAGAGCATCAGCCCTTAAACCAACGCACCCGTCACCCATCACCACTGGTTCCTTACAGTACAGGTAGGCAAAAGACCTTTGAAGGGTTGTTAGGTCCCGAAAAAACCATACACGAACAATTATCAGGGATACTAACTCCCCCTTCTTGCGTTTTCAGGTTTAAACTGCAGCCAGAACGTTCCAGCCAAGGTAGGCTCCTCTAGGCCCCTCAAACACGATTAGCCCAGATTGAACTGCAAGCTGAAGCATGCTGATCCCCGTTCTGCTAATTTATGTCCTTGGCAAGGGTTTCCGGAGCCAACTCAACATAAGTCATGCGAATTCATAGAGTTTTATTTGCTGCAACAAACGAGAGAATCCTTCATTTACCCGATAAACAGAATGCCTTGGTTTGGAATACACCAAGGCTAAACCTGATCCCCGGGGAGCTGTTTTCTAGGGATAGAGGTGAACTTTATCCCACTGAAAACCTAAGAACACACTTTTGATATCATAGTATTTACCGCCTGTATTACTTAGAATTAGTTAAGTAATGACTTGTACGAGTACGTATGTAAGTTGTTGTTCTTTGCAAATATGCACGTACAGTTAATAAAATAATTTGAGTAAGACTTGGATAAGACAATAGAAAAGGGTTTAAAACTGTATACAAAATGAAAAGTGTAGTATATCAGAAATTGATTTTATAAATTTTGCTTGCCTGGCAGCTTTACTATTTGTGTCGTCTGTTTTGCTGTCATTGCGACATACAGGTTATGAATACCCAGTGTAAAAGTAATGTTAAGCCAGACTAGTTCAAGTAACTAAAAATTTTTAAAATTTCACAATTTCGTACTTAATTGAAAATATTGAAAAATATTGAATAAAAGTGGTATTTTTATCCAAAAAAAAAAAAAAAAAAAGAAACACACACCTCTGTAAGGCCTTACTCATGAGATATTATTTGTAAGAATGCATTTGTAAGTGGCATTTATACCATGATTTAGAGTCACGTCCTTTTTATATTAATAAAGCTATCCATTACATTTTTTGCATTTATACAAGACACCTTCAGCCATTTTGATAGTTTTTATCGACACCAACTCGTAAATCAAGAAATTATTACCAACTAGCTAATTTAATCACATTTTTGTAATGATATATGTAAGAAGATATTCGTAAGCGAGAATGGTAAGTACTTGCCTCCAATGACATCGCCTTGTTAAAATAATGACTTAATATGTCAAAACAGGAGTAGTGAAGAGTATGTTTATTAACATTTAAACTCACTACTTTGCAATAAAAGCTTACGCTGGGATCCTCCATGTTCTACAACCTAAACAAAAAAAGGGGAATGACTTGAGTTGTGCGAGAACTTTTGAAGCCTTCAACAAAAGTTCATTCGGAGAATGGGAAACAGAAGGCCCCAGAATGGCCTGTCTGATAGTCCTTCCTAGCTGTAATAAAGTCTGAGGTTCTTGCTGACCGTGGTTTAAACCTAAAACGGTGGAAAGGTGCCTGGTAATATTGGGTGGGTAAATTTTAACGGCCAATGTTGAATATAAACTACAACTTAACCAGCGTTGTCAACTCGGTGCGTTTCGCACCGTTTTTGGTGCTTTTTAAAATTATTTGTACGAAAAATTCTTTAGTTTGTGCTTTTTGTTTTAATATAAGAAAAAGTATTCAATTGTCCAATATTTTTACGTTTCGTTTTGCAGAGCACAATCAGGACACGGAGTTATAAATATACATATTCTCGAAAGTAAACTAAACATTTCGTTATTTTAAATGTGCTGCTTTTAGAGCGTTTTTGGCTATTATACGATCAACCCAAGTTTGTCAAATATTGCAATAAATGCAGACACTGATAGTGAAGTTCGTATTTATGATGGCACGTGAATTTGTTACTGTTTTGGTAATTGATAAATTATTAATTAAATTATAAAGTTTTTCCAAAAAGTTTGCATTAAATATTGATTCTGGTAAGCTTCATCTTTTATTTGTTATAACTCAGTCAGAGTGTAGCTTTGATAGTGAACGGACGTATTTGTTTTTGATCGGAGTGTTACAAAAAAAAAAATAATAATAATAATAATAACGGTATAAGTAGAAAACCGCAATAAGTGAAGAGTGAATTAATACATAATAAAAACTTTGTGACAATTATTTTTATATACTTTTAAAGCAACAGAAATATGAATAAAAAAAAAATTGCATGAGTGTACCCAGTAGGTGCAATTCTGAAAGAGAGCTTAGCTCCACTAAAAAAACCTCTGGATTTCTGAAGAGGAATCATTGAAAAAATCATTGGACAATCTCCTGTCTCTAAGAGATAAAAAACGCACGCGTTCGTGCTCGCCAAACATTGTTGTTACAACAGCCGACAAACCATCTTCCAGTCTAGCTATTGTTGATAAACCGGAAACGCAAGTGGGTATGGATAGGTATATAACCGTGGTTAAACGTCAGCGAAGCCCGAAATCCACGCAAATAGCGTCGCAACCAAAAATGTCTAAGGACGATATTATCTCTGCGACAACGGATAGTAATAGGTTTGCTATCCTTCAGACAGATGAACCAACAACTTCCAAAAAAACATATAAACCTCCACCAATTTATTTAAGAGAGCCGACTTCTAGTGAACTGGTGAAACAACTTATAACGGCAATCAGCAAAGATAATTTCAACGTCACATCAGTGAAACACGGCAGCATCAGTAAAACTAAAATCCAGGTAAACCATGAAAATGACTACCGAAAATTGTCTGATGTCTTAGAAAAACAGAAAAGATCATTTTACACTTACCAGCTCAAAAGTGCCAAAGGTCTTCAGGTTGTTATTAAAGGGATTGACCCATGCGTAGATATTGATGATGTCAACACCGGATTGGAAGATAAGGGTTTTAAAATAAAAACAGTAGTAAACATCAGGAACCGTGAAAAGATCCCTCAACCCATGTTTAGGGTTGAACTAGAACCAGGGGATGTTCTGCTAAAAAAGAGTGAAATTCACCCAATATATAACCTCAAATTCCTTTTGCATCGTAAGGTTACCCTTGAGGAGCCACATAAGCGTTCAGGACCCGTTCAGTGCCTAAACTGCCAAGAATTTGGCCACACTAAGGCTTACTGTAAGTTGTCCGCTGTTTGTGTTGTATGTGGCGAACTTCACGGCACAACTCAGTGCAATAAGCCAAAGGCCGACGCAAGTATTAAAAAATGCAGTAACTGTGGAGGTAACCACACTGCAAATTATAGAGGTTGTCCTGTCTATACTCATTTTAAGCAGTCAATGAAAAATAAGTCATCGGTTTCTCCAGCAGCCCAGCAGCCAAATGTCATTGGTAAAAACAATTTTCCCCAGGTAGGCCATTCAACCAACTTCACAAACACGCAGAATTCTAAACAATTTTCATATGCTAATGTGGTTAAATTCGACCAAAACTTGAACCAGGAATCCAAGCCCCAAATTTCCGATCCAAATTTTAGTAACCTAGAGGAAACTCTGCAGACTCTTGTTCAATCCATTAACACATTTACGGTTTCTATGACTAACATGATGCAGGAAATGCTGAAAATGCAATCCACTATTTTACAGGCAATTTTAAAAAAATGAATTGGTTAAAAATAAGTTTCTGGAACGCAAACGGCATTCGCCAACACAAAAATGAACTTGAACACTTCCTTATGGAAAAGCAGATCGATATAATGATGATTGCTGAAACCCATTTGACAATCAACAGTTATTTCAAAATTAATGGGTACGCATTATATGACACTAAAGATCCCCGCGGAAGATCTTGCGGAGGATTGGCAATTCTAATAAAATCCAGAATTAAGCACTATTTAATGAACGAGACACGTGAGGAGTATATCCAAGCAACTAATATATGCATTGAATATTTTCATGAAAAAATCGTTATTTCCTCGATTTACTCACCGCCCCGATTTTCAATAACAGAAAGCCAATATTCAAATTTTTTCAAATCACTTGGGCCTCGATTTTTAGCGGCTGGCGACTATAACGCTAAACACACTTTTTGGGGATCAAGCTTAATTACCTCGAAAGGCCGTGTGCTTTTTGACACCGTTTCCAAAATGGGCTTAGATGTGGTTTCAAGCGGACACCCCACTTATTGGCCGACAGACCGACGAAAGATCCCAGACGTTATAGATTTTGGAGTTGCGAAAAATTTTCCTTTAGAGTGGATGCAAGTGGAGCCTTCATTAGATTTGTCATCAGATCACTCTCCCACTATAATCTCTGTTTCGTTCCCCCAAGAGATTGGCTCACCGTTGACTGTCAATAGAGTTAATTGGTTAAAGTACAAAAAATTTTTGAGCACACATTGTACTGAAAATATCGCCTTGAGAACGCCAGAGGATATTGATGGGTCAATTAACGATTTTTCTGAAAACCTCAAACTGGCCGTACAGCATGCTACCACTAGTCATTTAAGATCTAGAAATGAAAACAATAGAACTTATTCATCTGAAATTGAGCAAGTTCTGTCAGAAAAAAGAAGAGTCAGAAGAGAGTGGCAACTTCACAGGTCGCCCCAACTTAAAACTAGGCTACGGGAATGCATAACTCAGCTAAGAAATCTGCTTGAAGTCCATAGAATGGCTTCCCTTAAAACATATTTGGAAAGCCTTGATGGTTCCCCTCAATCTGATTATTCCTTGTGGAAAGCGACAAAAGGTTTAAAAAGACCCGTAAATGGTAAGCCACCTTTGCGAACTTCAACTGGCGACTGGGCAAGAAGTGACTCAGAAAAGGGGATGGTGTATGTTAACCATTTGAGAAATGTTTTTATTACAAATGATATAACAAATGATGCATCTGAATTACCACCATATGTAGTTAGACCGCCTGTGTCTTTGCGATACACTTTTCAAGATGTAGAACAAGGTATCAGTAACATAAACCACAGGAAAGCTCCAGGTATTGATCAAATTACTGGCAAAATGCTTGAACAGTTACCTCGTGTAGCTAGAAGGGTTCTACTTTTTATTTTTAGCGCCATTTTACGCTCTGAGTATTATCCTGCAGAGTGGAAGGTCTCAATGATTACTATGATACCCAAGCCGGGGAAGGATCTAACTAAGGTAGAATCATATAGACCAATAAGTCTTTTACCAACAATTTCAAAACTATTCGAAAAATTGTTAATGGCGAAGTTGAGTCCAATATTGAACAATGTGGGATGCGTCCCTGATCATCAATTTGGCTTTCGGGCTAAGCATAGCACCATAGAACAAACGCACAGACTAGCCAATGTCATAAGACAAACCTTTGAGGCGAAGAAGTACTGCTCAGCTCTTTTCATTGATATTTCTCAAGCGTTTGATAAAGTGTGGCACGACGGGTTGATGCACAAAATAAAGTTAAACTTGCCTGTAAATACTCACAAGCTTCTGGAAAGCGACTTATATGGGCGGAAGTATTTTACCAGAGAAGGCGACTTTATAAGCCCAACTCAACCAATCGAAGCAGGTGTTCCCCAAGGCAGCATACTGGGGCCTTCTTTATATTTGATTTACGCCTTTGACATGCCGATGACATCCCTAAAACCTATATGGTGCTACTGAATTCAATTATGGGGCACCGCCTCAGCGTCAAATATTGAAAAAATTCAAAGGCGACAAAACCAAATTCTTCGAACGATTACTGCAGCTCCATGGTGCGTAAAAAATTCACGAATTCATAACGATCTGAGTGTTCCGCTGGTAAAAGAGGAATTTTGTAAGTACGCGACAAGGTATGTCAGTAAACTGGAACTTCATCCAAACCCTCTTGCGCGCAATATACTTAATTTTGGCGGCCAAACTCGGCTTAAAAGAAGGGATACCGCTGCCACCATCAGATTGCTCAATAGGTGATTTTACCGAAATAGCTCACGCATAATAAAACTTTTTGTCCAGCATTGGCCGGACTTAAGAATCACATTTTTTAATTTTTAAATTTAGTATTAAGATTTGAATACTTATTGTTAGTTCGTTTTGAAGATTCAATAAATAAAATTCAAATTCTTATAAAGACACCAAACTGATTTTTACTGTTCACTTAAGAAAACGTAAATGAAATTTAGACTGTATTTGATGGAATGACTATTAATAGATGGCTTGTAGTGCGATTCTGTACCTTTTAATGATCAGATAATCGTAAATTTCTTAGATTTTAACGACGGTAAGCAACTGTAGTTTTGTATCCCTGATAATAGGCAACACAAGTAACAGCTCATTTCATTCGACAGCGTATATAATTAAATACTATTGGTAAATAATAAATTTGATAAAATAGCGTTATATATTGTAAAGATACATTATCTTAATAAAAGTAACAGAATCATATTAGTGGGCAAGTTTGACAAACACGAATTCTAACTATTGAACGAATTTGATTGCATGCTATTTAGCGGTGGTACCAAACCCAGTTTGACTGTATAATAGTCGTTAAGAAGCTGTTTTATTGTCGTGTTTTTTAATATAAAAATATTATACTTTTTATAGTACAAAATGGTTTTTTTTAAATGGAAAGAAAAATTCAAAACTCGGTGCGTTTTTGTTAAAATAACGCGCTTTTTTCTTCATTTTGGTGCGTTTTGAAATTTCAAAGTTGACAACGCTGACCTTAACGTCAAACTTTTTCTGCATTTCATATGACAACTTCAATTTGCGTACTGAAACGAGGGACCGTTAATAGTTTAAATACCAAAATCGACTTTAGGAATTGCCAAAATTCCCCCTTCTTCCCCGGAATCAAAATGGAAACGTTTATTTTCACACTAAAGCGGCAACACTGTATATACAATTTTATATACCAACATATCGCTCCTTTATTGCACAGTATTCAAAAGTAATAAGGAAATATATAATATCTGGTCTGCAGGATGCGTCTTTATTTAAAAAATGTTTATATCGATGTGTGCGAACTTTGTACAACATACTTGACATAAGTCACTCTTAAATAATGTGAGTTACCCGGGCTCGTGAATGATATAGATATATGTAGATACTTTATGAAAACCTATACAACAATTTGCTATTATTTGATGCATCAAAATTTTTTCAGAGATGAAAAATAAGTTATTTAAAAAAAAAGTTTATATTCAGTTATAAGTATGTGGAAAATTAGAACTAAAATTTAATAACTTTCCCCATTGTGCAAGGCAAACATTTCATTATTGGAAAATTTTTATTTAATGTTTGATTTGTTTACTTAATGTTTGGCATTTGTATAATTCTCTACCGTCATTTCGCTGCTAAGCGAGCAAAATGAAATTACATTAGACTTTTTGCACCTTTTTCGATCCGTTCTTCTGTCCCGTCGTCAAAATTCAAGTCCATTTCAAACTTGATTTTTGATTTATTGCCAATTATTGTGAAAAATATTTATTTCATTTCAGTGGCACAAAAAAAAAAATAAAATAATTGACACACATTTATTTTATTAGCTTTAGTTAAAATTATAAATGATTAAATAAAATCGTAAGCTGTGTAAACTAATGATTAAAGCCAAGATAATGTCTAGAATAAATACATACATTTGCGAATACAACTCTGTTAAGATGCTGTTGCCATAATTGTTGTCTTGCCAACAACTTTAATTCAATTTGTTCACTTTTATTCCGATCGCCTGCCGCAATTATGGCGATACAACATTTTATCACATCTTGTCATCAGTTTATGATGTTTATTACTTAACAAATTGTAGGTTATAATTATTTTATGAGTGCTTATAAACATAAAGTCTTGAAACAGGAGAACAAATTAAAGGATTGCGAATTCACTTTTTGTTTAAAAATAAAGAAAACATTTTAAAACAGCAATGGAATTTGTTTAATTGAAACGAGAGAACGTGCCGGGTGTCTATTTAAGTTTATTATTTTTGTAAAAATAATAAACTTGAAAAAAATTTTCAATGTTAGTACTTTTGTGTGTGTGTATGTGTGTGTGTGTGTGTATGTGTGTGTGGTATTAAAACAAAATTTTACATCGTCAAGTTTAAAATCGGAGTTATGAATTTTAGACAAAATATTTTGTGTACTATTTTTCGATTCAGTATTATTGCAATTTGAATAACTCATTTATTGCAATTTGAATAACTCATTTGTTTATATACGTCTATTATTTATTTATTTATTTATTAATTTATGCCTATGGAGAATAAATCCTTACAGGCAGATACTATATAAGTATGTACGCGCATATGAGTTGAAAAAAAAATTACAAAAATTAATAAAAAAAAATTGAAAAAATAGCTAATTACTGGAATTGAATACTAAATTTTTCTACGCTTAACAAAACTTAAGTTCATCGAAAAGTCAATAACGTGGTACAGTTCATTAAAACAACAACATAATCTACGGAAGGGATCTGCATTCGCATACTTCTGACGGTAATAAAGCACTGACAAAGGTTGATATTGACGAAGACTACGCTGGGGAACATCAAAATTTAGTTTGGACACCAGATACCCAGAGCAGATATTGCCGTTAACCAATTTGAAGACATTTTTCTGCGACTTGTCAAAGAAGGCAGCTTTATTTGTTGCAGTCTGAACTAATAGGATGGTAAGTTGGCTACAATGTTCGGGTAGATATTGCGCAGGATGAAAAGAAGGGGTTGTTTTTGGATAGACTCAATTCGATCTCTATGAACATTATAAAAAGGGTTCCATATAATCGAGCCATATTCCAGTATTGGCCTGACTAAAGATGTATACAATTGCTTCACAACAGTGGAGTCAGCAAATTCTTTAGACCAGCGCTTTACAAAGCCAAGTACCCCCCTTGCTTTACTTGAGCAAAAGCTAATGTGTTGGTTGAATGTAAGTTTTCTATCAAATAAAACACCCAGATCCAGAAATTCTTCAACTGTTTCTAATACATGGCCACCAGGCCTAAAATGCCCATGAGGGTTAGATTTTCTTGAGAAGTGCATATGCTTGCACTTGCTGATATTTAATTTTAAAAGGTTATGCTTAAAACAATTAAAGAAATTGTCCAAATCCAGTTGGAGGCAGTTTTGGTTCCTGAGCCCACATATTGAAAACATTTTTACATCGTCTGCATAGATTAGAATATTGGAAAATTTTATGACAGATGGTAGATGAACAATATAAAAAGAAGTGGTCCTAGATGGCTACCCTGCGGTACTCCAGAGCTTACAGGTATAGATTTAGATATATAATTATTGAAACGTACACGTTGTTGACGACCAACAAGACATGATTTGATCCAATTTACAGTAGATTTAGAGAACCCCAAACCATCAAGTTTTTTAAGTAAAAGAACGTGGTCAACACTGTCGAAGGCTTTACTGAAATCTGTATAGATAACTTCAGTACCCTGACCTTTATAAAAACCTTCATTTATCGTTGAAGTAAGGTGTAATAGATTTGTAGTAGTTGAACGCCCTTTACAAAATCCATGCTGATATGGTGTCAAAAGCGATTGTGTTTGATGACAAATGGACTGGATCAAGCATTGCTCGAAAAGTTTGGAAATAGCACTAAGCTTTGCAATTCCTCTGTAATGTTAATATCAGATTTGTATCCAGACTTAAAAAGTGGAATGATATATGATTCCTTCCACACTTTTGGAAAATATCCCATCTTTATTGAAGTGTTAAACAATATAGTTAACGAGTACGCCAAATTCTGCGCACAGTGTTTTAAAATACAATTCGGAACGCCATCAGGCCCACTAGTTACAGATGGCTTGAGTTTATTAATGTAATATGTAACCTCAGAAGTAGTAATATAGTCAAATGATATAGACTGTAGATGATGCGAAGAAAAATCAGGTTGTTGTGATGCATTGTGTTGTACGTCTGAATAAATTGATGCAAAAAAAATCTGCAAACATGTTGCTAATTACGGTTCCATCAGAAGATGTTTTAGAGACATTTTTCATTATGGAGGGATATGAACAGCTTTTTCTCTTCGAGTTAACGAACGTAAAAAAAAATTTAGGATTATGTTTGAGATCTTGTTTTATTTTGTTCAGGTAGTTTTTGTAAAGCCTTCGATTCATTAGGTTGTATTTCGCTCGAAATAAACAATAATTTATATAATCGTTCGATGATGATGATTTTGTATACTTTTTGTAGTGTCTATTTTTAAGATTTTTAATTCTTGATAAACCACGAGTATTCCAAGGAGGTCCAGAAGTTTCAGTTATAGATCCCTTTGGTACGCATTGCTCCATTGTTCAAGAAGAATTTTATAAAAAGTTCTGACAATTTCATCAATCGCATCAAGTGCGGCATTTAAAGTACTCAGCATATCAATCCAGTTCGTGGTTGTAAGTAAAAAAATTTAATTCATCGTAATCTGCATTTCTATTATACATATGTTTTATTCAAGCTTATTAACAATGTGTTTGTAAGTATTTCATGGAATCTACAATATTATAAGTTATAGTAAACCCTAATAAAATCATAATTTGAATAATTCTGCTCCCTCCTAGTAAAATAATTTTTTTCCGAAAACGCACACATAATTTAAACATTTAATTTAATTTAAAGATTTAATTTCACCTTTTTCCATTCCAAGAATAAAATAGTTATTTAGTCCAATGAACTAGTAACAGTATGATTTTGTAAGCAATTCTTGGAAATCATAAAAAAGTTTGTTCAAACTCGGTTTGAACCTTAGTAATATATAAAAAATATTATATATTGAAAGAATAACTGCCAAGAAAGAAAAACTAGTTTTTACAATGAAACATTATAAATGTACATGCATTTTTACAATTATTTGAAATTAACGAAATTGTTTGAAATTAACTGAATTTGTATTCGCTGAATTTAAATGTCAAAAGAGAATAGTTCAACTACAAAAAGCTTTGTCAAAATATGTAGCGTAACGAATAGCGGTAGCTAAAACGAACTAGTTTAAAATACATTTGATTATTACTTTTTAAGACAGACCTTTGAGTTTTTGAAGCTTTTGATAAAGTGTGGCACGAGGGCACAAAATAAAGTTAAACTTGCCTGCAAATACACACAAGCTTCTGGAAAGCTACTTATACGGGCGGAAGTTTGTTATCAGAGAAGGCGACTTTATAAGCCCAACCCAGCCAATCGAGGCAGGAGTTCCCCAAGGTAGCATTCTGGGGCCTACTCTATATTTAATTTACACTTCTGACATGCCAACGACGCCCGGAATCCACACTTCAACTTTTGCAGACGATACAGCGTTCTACAGCATACATGAAAACCATCAAGCAGCTTCGCGAAATTTGCAGGAGTATATTTCAATATTAGAGAAATGGCTAAAACTTTGGAAAATTAAAGTTAATGAACAAAAATGTACTCACGTTACATTCACGCTGCGTAAACAAACATGTTCAGCTATCCAAATTAACAATTCACCTATTGCGCAGCAAAATGAAGTCAAGTACCTTGGTATTCATCTCGATCATAGGTTAACGTGGAAGTCTCACATAGATGCGAAAGTTACTCAGTTAAAGTTAAAAGCAGCGCAACTGAATTAGCTTATGGGCAGAAATTCTACATTGAAGCTGGATTGCAAACTTTTATTATACAACGCAATTTTAAAGCCTATATGGTGCTATGGAATTCAATTATGGGGCACCGCCTCCGCTTCAAACGTTGAAAAAATTCAAAGGCGACAAAATCAAATTCTTCGGATGATTACTACAGCTCCATGGTACGTAAAAAACTCACGAATTCATAAGGATCTCTGTGTTCCTCTTGTAAAAGATGAATTTTCAAAGTACGCAACAAAAAACAAAAAAAAAACAACAAAAAAAATTCCTGAAGAAGACCCACAACGGAGTGTCAAAATATTGAAAAATAAAAACCATACTTTTTATCAAAAAAAAGAAGACCACTAGCTCAACAACAAATAACAATTTAAATTAACAAGGTATATCAGTAAATTGGAGCGTCACCCAAATCCTCTTGCACGCAATATACCTAATTTTGAAGGCCACTCTCGGTTGAGAAGGAGGGACACCCTTGCCACCATCAGAACGTTAAATAGGTGATTTCACCGATATTTACCGTGCAAAATAAAACATTTTTGTCTAGCTTTGGCTGGACTTAATTAATTTTATGTATTTAGTATTAAGATTTGAATACTTATTGTTAGTTCACTTTGTGAAGATTCAATAAATAAATGAATGAAAAAAAAATAAAATATTACTTTTTGCGAGCTTAAAATAACTTGAATTTCTGAAACTCAATAAAGTCACATCTTGTATCAAAAAAAAAAAAAAAACCGACAAGAACTTTTACTTCTGAAGTAAACCAAGCTCTGTGGCACTGAAGGAATTTATCCATCACCAGAGAAGTTTTAATAACTTTGGTAAGAGATTCACCAGCATCTCACCTAAGCTCAAAGTTATTCAAAGTTGTTTTGGCAATAATTCATTAAACTTTAATTTATTAAATAATAATTCTTAAAAATTAACTTTTATCGAATAATCAATTTCTAAACTAGTAAAATAATGATTCTGCAAACCATTCCTAGAAATAAATTTTAAGTTGTTTTTGGCAATAATTCTTAAGAATTAACTTTTATTGAATATTCACCATATTCAATAATTTTGTTAATTGAATAAGCATTTATTAAGTATTTAAAGAGGGAAAACAGATACAATAAGTTAGTTCTAAACTTGAATTCAAAATTGTAAAGTGATTACAAAGAAATAAATAAAACAGAATTATTCTTTTTTTTTTCATCCAACAACCTTGGATTTTTGTATTATACTCGTAGTATGTAGTACTTACTTGTACGAATCTAGGACACAATGTAAACATTTATAGACATTTAACATCAGCTTGAAAAAGCACCAATAGGCTGTAGCGTTACTGACTATATAGATATTTTGAGTCTACTTGGTGACATTGGATCCAAATATTCTCTGGTACATTTTAATGGCCCTATTCATAAAAAATATTATTATACTATTATTTGACAATTTTCTATAGGAAATTTGTCAAATAAGTGTTTAATAAATGTACAATATTTTTTATGAATACGGCCACTAGTCTATAATATTAAAATTTTTTGGTTGATGCCAATATTTTTGACGACAGAAATTGTTGCAGCCAAAAATTAACGACTTTAAAAAATTCTCTGCCTATTGACTACACAAAAAGAATAATGTCAGGAATACGCTAATCAGCCGGACTGGGAAGGCTGTCAGCTGAAGCGTAATTTATGTTTTGTAAGGCTTGTCATTTACTAATGCGTATCGCTTAAAAACCGCATAACGTTTGAACCGTTTATAGTAAACGTGACCACTTTTACAGATGTAATAAAGCTGTTATTGAAAGATTTATCGATTTGAAGTTTTTATGATATATTGCGCACTTGCTTCATATAAAGAAAAACTCACGCAACAATTCAAGTCGGCTGACCATCCATAATGCCATAGTTATTCGTACGCTCATTAGCTGCTAAAGCAAGAGTCTTTCAATGCTGAAACTCACGCCAAAAACTCACGCACAAGCATCGATATATGCGCTGGTGCATTATCATGGTGCAAAATCCATGATTGTTTTTTCCACAATTCTGTGCGTTTCTGACGAATTTCTGCGCGCTAACGGTGCATAACTTCAAGGTAGTATTCCTTATTGACCGTACGACCTTGTGGCAAGAAATCACGATGCACCACGCCATTGCAGTCGAAAAAAACAATGAGCAAAACCTCTACATTTGACCGAACTGGACGTGTTTTTTTCGGTCTTGATCTTTTAGACGCTTCCATTGGGATGATTGGGCTTTGGTTTTAATGTCATAGCCATGCACCCATGATTCGTCACCAGTTATGACTTTTTTGAGGGAATCTAGATTGTCGTTGATGATGTTCAATAGCCTCTGAGCGATGTTCATGCGGTATTGTTTTTGCTCAAAAATTTTGCAATTTTGGAACAATTTTCGCCCAAAACATATCGTGAATGTCATAACCTAAATTCGCCTAAGATTGCTCAGCAGATAAAAATTTTATATAAACGTTAAATATAAGCTTTTATAATTGTTTTAAATAAAATCACAGATTATATTAGTTTTTCACTTTTAAATTCACACAAATTTCTTGAAACTGCACTAAATCATGCAAAAAAACCTTCAGATTAAAATGGCGCGAAAAAGTTTGTAAACAAAAGAAACAAAATTTGACAGTCTCATTGGAAAAAACGCGAGAAGCAAAAAATAATCACCTGTGCTGTTAAGTTCACCTGGGGGCTAATTCTGTCATTCGCTTACGAGCGAGTTCTTACTCGAATGTGCGAGTTTTTACACTTTTGGGATTATCTCATTCGATATCGAGTAAAAGGTTTCGAAATTTCTAATGATGGCATTCGATAGCGAGTAACCATTCGAATGCAACCGTGCAACTTTTTACTCGTAAGCAAAAGTAATATCGAAAACCAGCTAAACAGAAATGTAAATAAAAAATTTGTTTTGAATAACAATAGTAGTTAAATTAAATTGAGAATTTTTGGTTCTTAAGGATTTTTTCAATTCATATGATGATGTATATATGATGAGTATTGCTAAGAACACAAAAACTTATATTTGAAGTCACATGTTATTATATTCAAGAATTTATTTTTTATTTTTCTAGAAATTCATATATACATACATATGCTTATACATAGTTAAATAGTTGTTTTTTACATACATACATATTTATTGAATTGTTATTTCTATTCACTTCCTTTTTAATGTACAAACACGCATACATGACAGATTTAAATGAATTGTTCTTGTGAACGTATGTGTATTTATTTAGTTTTTAATGTACAACAAGTATGCAAATACATACAATTTTCGGCAGTGTTATAAAACACATTTTGTCAGTATTTTGCAACACTGAAGTGATAACTCGACTCGTTACGTAACGAGTCACATCATTAGAAATTTACACGATATCGAAATTATTTTCTACTCGATAGTAATTTCGATCACGAATGACAGAATTAGCCCCCTGGTAATAAATTCGCCTTGGAGCACACCAAAACACGACTCAACTTTTTATCTGTCAAAGAAAACTGACAATCCAAAATGGCTGATGTTGCGAACATACATAACAGACTTGTGCACCAACATTACAGAAAAAATGCAAAACTCGAGCATACGTAACCCACGAAATTTGAAAATAATCAGACCTGGTATCTCATCGATATATCGATATTACAAAGGAGATTTATTTATAATCATATATACATACATATGTATGTATATAAAAGCACAGCCCGTAATAATCAATAAAAAGATATTATTTACAAAGTAATTAGTTGCAAAATATCGAAAAGCAATTATAAATGTTGCAAAGAAAAGTTATTGGCCAACTGAGAGGGAGATTTTATCATTTTAACCCACATTAATACAAGTATAAAATTGTGGACATCAAAACGCATCATAAACGGAGACAACAATCCAAGCACAAATACAAACACAAGAGTACAAACTTATTTATAAAAATGTCACTGAAACGTCAACTGAAATATCAATGCAACACTTTATAAAAAATATGTTGAACATTCAAACAAACCTCTATTACGAACCGTAGTTCGAATAAGTTTTCGTACTTGATACAATACGTTAATATGAATGTTGAAATATAAATGGAAAAGTATGAAAACGCATAAGAGTAAATCAACTCGAAAAGTATGATATAATTTTTGTTGAAATCAACAAGACCAGATAGTCAATCAGTTGTACGTCAATACGAACTGAGACAAGTCAGTCTGTCACTGATCACGTACTGGAGGCATTACAAAGCACACACAAAGCGACACTTATGGCTGAAGATGGCATTTTTTTGCTGTTTGTTTCCTAAATGAACGAACGAACTGCAACAGAAAATATGAAAAAAAAAACATTTTTTTCTGAGGTAAGTCAAGTATTAAGTCACGCAAAAAAACAGTTTTGTTTTCAGCTATGAGTAGTAGTTTCTTAGTTGGTTGTTTGGTCAATGCAGTCCGTCACTTAGTCAACTACTTAGCCAGTCATTTAGTTAGTTCGTCAACGAGAACTTTGCCAGTCATGTTATACTTGTACATAAATATTTTTTCTCCTTTGTTATTTTGTTTGTTGAAATCATTTTTGTTTTTGTTATATGACGGCAAGTGACAGTTATGGTCATAATGCAGCGGCAACAGCAGCCAAACAGCAGTAAATCGTGAGTTAAACAGTAAACGTCAACAAGCTTGAGCCAAATTCTTGTCAATCATAAGTTTGCAAACACTGCATGCTGCGGCGTACTGTAAACTACACTATTTCGACATAAATAAAAAAAAAATGTCAAACAAAAATTAGAGCAGGTGGGCAAACAATTTCGGTTTTAATTTTACAAAAGTTTTTTTTTCTGTTGGATTTTGCATGATGCAGGTGTTGAGATTGGATACGCAGAATAGTTTGTGCATTTGAAAGTTTCTGAATTTAAAAATTTAGCCGAATGGAATTCTTCATTAATTTATAGAGAATTTATATGTAGTATGGAAATGTAAACAGCAACAAATTGTAGGAATTATAAACAAAACTTTTTTGTTGTCCAGCTTTCACCTATCGATAGCAAAGAGCGGTTTCTTATATTTATATTTTTAAGCGCAGCTCAAAAACTGTTGTTAAAATATATATTTTCAACTGCATTTGGCCAACAAATGCTTTTATTGTTACAAAACCAATTGTATGAAGAGTTTAAGAAAAACAAAGTGAGATAAAATCAAATAAGATTTCCTTGTACTTTCTTTGCTAAAAATTTCATAGACATTAGAATTACTTTTCCAAGGAAAAGTTTTGGTAAACATTTCCCGACCAAACGAGATGAACGAGTACCAACTACTCGTAAATGCAATCACGCAAGCTTGACTCATAGCAGGCGACGACACTATTATAGTATTTTTTGAAATATGAACGAGTTTCATTAAACCAACCTGACGATTGACAAACTCCACTTGGGGAACTACTCACGTTTCGATCCCATGTGAGCGATGCTAGCTCACATAAGTCACAACTTTTGTCATACGTTTCTAGCATATAGACAAACCTTTTGCTGAAGAGTTCAGCAAAGGGGAGGACTACTAATATAACGGCCAATAGAAGACAAAGCTTCATGAGTTGGTAGGCTGAAACTCATCAATATAATTAGCCCTTAACCAACGAGTACCTTTTGGTACCCCTGAAATACTTCACTCATATACCAAAATCTAACCACTCTCTTGCAGATAACAACAGTATTTGTCATTCAGTTAAAGGTAGGGATGAAACGATACCAATGAGGTATCGATACTTATACTGATACGGTATCGATCGCAAAGTATCGATGCCTACTTTTATCGGTCGATTTCTTCTTACGATTAGTGGCAGGGCAGAACACGTGGAGCCAAAAATCAAAATCTTTGTTATAGGCTTGATCTTCTGGTCCGCTGGTTGAAGTTGAGGTGTCTTACTTAGGATCCCGGAAGCGAAGATTTTTAAAACGCAGGAGTTCTATTATAACAATTCTTCTGCTACATTCACTCAATAGTTTGACTTGTAACTGTCTGACACATTCAATGGAGGAAGAAAAAATTTGCTTGGATGTAAAACAATTTGTCATTAGTATAAGCTGCGACAAGGTCACATAAGAAACTGGACTATTTATTTTAATATCTCAAGATCAGCAATCTTACCGTCATTTTTATGAAGTGCACCCAATTTCGGTAGTCCCATTTGCACGCATGGATTTCAATAAAAACAAGTAAAATTATAATAGAACTAAGACTAAAAGGCAAATCATTATGAAAAATTGGTAAAATTTTAGGAAGACACCACACCTTTTAAAAAACAATGTGGAAAAATTAAAAAAACTTTAAGAAAATAGGCAGTTTTAAGCGAAGAGAACGTCTAAAGCTGTTAGCTGAAAGAGAAGAAAGAAGGATTGCTGCCATAGTTACAAATAAACCACATTCTAATGTGGTATAAATTATCAAGGACATCACTACAGAGTCTGGTAAAGCAGTTAATGACATTGACGCACATAGATATGAATTTAATGACAGACGTCCGAAAAATAAGATTGCGCATACATTTAGTTTGTACGTCAACGTATGCTCGCTTTTTATCATATATTATTGACTCTTTGTTGTAAAGTATACAAAAGAAATTATATTTAATTTCACCTATTTATCTTATTATAACATTATAAATAAGGTATTTAAAATTTTTGCAGCTTGAGATCTTGTTTATTTATAAAAAATTTAACAATTTTTTAAACTTTTATTTATCAATATTTCGCCAACAATTTGTTAGCAGCTTAAGAAAAAATTAAAATTGTTATATATTCAATTACTTTTCCAACGATCTAAGTTTTTGGTTAGGCTCCACAAGGGTTTGAGTGGGACCATACACCGAAAAACACAAAAGTACCGTTATCTAATAAACGGTACTTAGAAACAAAAATTACAGCGTTTTCCGTATTCAGGAGGTCCGAATTAACTTATCTAGGTATGTGGTGTTCTTGGTATTTTTTGGATGTAAACCAGTGCAATGAATAATATGGAAACCACAATAAGTGATGTGCTTTGATTAGTTGTTGATAAATCATACGAGTATATTAAAAAACCTGCAATTGTCCGAATTTGAACTCCGCGGAATGCCAAAGAATAGTAAAAAAGCACGCCAATTGAGTTTTGCTCTTTTCGAGTAACTACACTGAAAAGAAAAATCAATCCATCGGAATTTAAGTCAATCCCAAAAGTATGGTTATTACAGATTTGCTTAAATCAAGTACGAATTACCTGATTCAAGTACGAATTATTCCAGCACTATACACTTACTTTTATACATATTTAATGCCGAATCCGCATTTGAAATAAACCGAAAATGAGATTGATTTGAGAAAACCTGAGATCGAACCAATCTTAAAATGCGATTGTTTCAAGAATTTTTGGAGTTGATTCAATCCCGAAACCGTAATTAAAATAAAAACAATTGAATCTATCAATAAAAAATTATATAGAGCTTGTTTTTCTGTTTCCTAGCTGTCTATATGTCGGCATTTCATAGAAGTTATCCTAATCAACAGTAGGCTTGGAAAACTTTAAGCGTTTACATATACGAGTACCTATATATTCCATTATTTTAAATAAACTAATGAGAATTCAAAACGAAATATGCTCAAATAATATTTTACAACTAAAACAAAATTTGTTTGCTTTTTGCTAAAATAATATTTTACAAATAAAAAACACAGATTTTTTCTTACACAGCCTTTTGTCCCAATCTCTTAGCACTTCATTCAAGTGTTTGTATTTGTATGTTTTTGTTTTGGTTTTTTTCTCGGTGCAGGAACTCTGCGCTTGATTGAAGAATTTTATACTTATTTTAAGACATCGCATGATTGATTTCCTTGAGGAATCTAGTTTTCGGATTATCTTAAGTATACTTGTTTGTATTCGTACTTAAATTTTTGAGTACCACTCGTTCTAAGAATAAGTAAAAAATACTTAAATTTAGTATGAGCTTTTTCTTTCTGTGTATAAACAGCTGATTGCTAAATTGAGAGAAATGCGTTAATATGAAAATTTTGCAAGAAGTGGTAGATAACTATATGACAGGTGTGTTTCTTTACTTTCCGGTCAAGTTTCGTGCAAAAGAGAGCATGTATAAGTTTCTCTCAAATACAGATAACATTTAAAGTACGGAACCGCAAAAAGCCAAATTTTTAGCCCAAAAAGAAACATATGCTGTGTTTTGATCTGGCAACAAAAAGTGGTATTTGGTTTTACGAAAAAATACTGTGATATTTTATACTTTTGGGCTTTCAAAGTCTTTTGCACATTCCTATATATTTACAGTCTAATTTATAAAAATTTCTTAATTTAAAGATAATCCTTACATTAATTATTCAACGGTTTTCATCTTATTAACCAGTAATAAAAAGGCTTATTTATAAATACTTGATAATATTAAATTAACTATTAAATACTCTTGTGGCTACATGTTGACAGTACCTTGGTATATATGTAGTTCGAATTTTATACTTTTTTGAGGCAATTTGTTTTGGAAAAATATAATATTGTGTTTTTTTCTTTGAAAATAGAATGTACGAAATTATGGAAAATAACTGCCACTTTCTCTATTTCGAATAAATATTTTCATTCGCATAAATACATTTAAAACAAAAACAAATTTTCAAATTTTGTTTTTGTTTCAAATGTTTTTATGCGAATGAAAATTTGTACTCGAAATGGTGGAAGTAGCAGTAAATTTTTTATTTTTGAAAGGGTTTATGAACAGTCTGAACACATAAAAAATTCAGGATATGTAGTAAATGTGAGTAAATATTTGAAATTCTTTATTTTCCAGAAGAGCGTTTTATGTAAAAAACAGAATTTGTAAAAGTTCAAACATTCTGCAGTCGGTAACAACTCTGAAAGTTAATTAAAAAATTTGCTTAAAAATAAAATACAACTTGAAACAAAATTGGAATAGGATGAGACCAATTGGAAATGAAATTTGGCATTACAAAATCTTCAAGAACCTTTTTTTTTTAGTTCAGTGAGCGATTTTTTTATACATATTTGAAGTTGGCGATTTTAGAACGCTGTCTAACAAGGAATAATCATTCTAAAATTGGTCAAATAATGCTTATTTATTTTTATTATACTGGAAAGTTGTAGTATCTGCTATCTTTTGAGTCGAAGAAATAATTTTTGAGTCTTATTTTTTTTTTATCTAAAACTAACACCAGACGGCGCTGGCATACCAGAGGTGCTATTTCTTATAGATTTTCATGGAAAAAACGGTGTATTTATTGTTTCAGACATAATATTTGAACCCTTGAAATTTTTCTACAAAAAGCAAGCCAATAAGGCTATAAAATTGAGTAACACGCAAATTAAAATGCTGAAAGAAACTTGACGTTTAGCTGAGATTCATATTCAATATCGGCCCTTGAAATTTAACCACTCGAATGAAACAGCACCATTTCTATGACAGCGCGATATATAAAAACGATAGCTCACTTTATATACATTGCCTGAAAGAGCGAATAGATCGATTCTCCCGCTATAAGTTTTGCGGCGCCTTTTCAGTAATGATATATCTACACAATTTTTGCTGGAAATGCAAATACATGTATATATTTGTTACATTTACCGATAGTATCAATTGAATTTATAAAGTTCGTTTTATTTTATTTTCATCTCAAAATTGCTCTAAATTTGCACACAAAATGTTTTTATAATTATAAATTTCAACTTATTAAAGGTTTAGAGAAGGGTAGAAGCTACAATAAATTTTTGGAAATTATTAATCGTTAATAACAGCTGAATAGTGCTATTAAGTGTTTATAAATAATGTTTTTTCGATTTCTTCTTATTAACTCTTAATAAAGCAGTCAAAAAATTTTATAAATTACACTGTTAATACTTAAATAATAACAATAAAGTTGATTCAAATGAACTTTGCTTTTTGTTATTGTTTATTTTTCGAACAGCTGATTGCTTAACTACTTGCCCAAACTAGTCCGACGAAAAGGTACGGGCTGTTTCGTGTGAGAAGAGGAAGCATATTATTCTCTTAAAAGCGTCCAATTTTAAAGTACGAGAACGCTTTTCGTGCAAATTAGGATCCCGCGGGATCCCAAAGTAGAGTAAAGAAACGCGCCTGATATTTCTTTAACTTTTTAAACAAACTATTATATTTTGCCAAAAAGCTATTTTCGAACAGGAACCACCTTTGATTCGAATATTTGTTTCGTTCAAAATTTTGTAATTTGCTGCGTAAACATAGCAAAGGAGTTCTCTAAATGACCTTCTTTGCTGCTGATATTTGACAAGGAAATGGTGTTTTAATGTCATCGTATATCTAACTTTTTCACATTATTAAATGATTCTGGGCATTGTTGATATTTTCTTTCGTAATTTTTGTTGGTTTTTATCTGAAGCGTGCCATAAATTGACGCATAAAAATATTCCATTCTATAAAATATAACAACATTCAATTCCGAAAATTAAATCACAGCACAAACAGAAGAAAGAAAAAAATGTTTATTACACCAAGTGTTTATGAGTCGAGTGGAGTGGAGTCGACGAACACAAGGAGTAACTGACGCAATCGAACGGTGCGGCAATTGTTTCTGCTGTTAATAACCACTTAGTTAGTCTGTCCGCCGCAGTTGTGATGTGAAATGCATTGAAAGACATTTTTGTATAATATTTGAACTCATATTCATTCTGCAGCATCAGTTAAAGCATAATCTTTGGCAGGTATTTGAACTGCGGCAGAATTATTATAGCAGCATTGCCGCTTGTGTCGTGCAGTATATTGACCATAAAAGTATCAGTCATAAGTACGAGTATTGATGCATTCCGAGTGTACGATTACATTGGTTTGATTGTTTTGTTGGTTCGTTCATACTTCCAGCAAATATAAAAGAAAAAGCTTTATGGCGGCATACCGCTCACTGCATGTAGCTTGTTTATTTGTCTGTCTGTCTGTCTGTCTGTCTGTGCGCCCGCCTGCTTGCCTGATTGCTGGCTCAGTCTCAAGGGAATCATTGCATTGTTGTTACTTTTTATTGCGCTTGATTTTATTTGCGATATTTCTACTGCGTTTTTTTCAATTTTTTTTTTTCATAATATTTTGTGGGCCAATAATATAAGTCTTAAAATTATGTCGCTATAAATGGTCTTTAAATAAAAACCGCTAAAATTATAAAAAAAATATCAACAATTGGCTACAACAAAAAAAATCTACAATTATTAATTACAACGCATAACGCTCCAACTTGCCCCAATGCAGAGAAGGGCAAACAAACATGCCACAAAATTATCAAAAGCATTGAAATCACTTTTTATTTGGGTCTCTGAGGACAAAAATTGTCTCTTTAGTAATAGTATAATAAAGGACCCTTCTATTGGCTCGGTGAGCCGATTTTACTGTTGGTAAGAAGCTTGATAATGAAATCTGAGCATTTTTCAGCTATCTTTGCATTTAATTTTTCACAAATATATCATCATTCTGGGTATAATCCCCACTCATTAAATGCATTGTTTCGGAACTACAAAAATTGCTTACGGGACGATGAGGAAGAGAGTGAACTACTTTTGCGAACGTTTTTAAGCGGAAACAACTGCATAAGATCAGGACACTTCAATTTCAATTGGCTTTAGAAAGAGAGCAGATATTAAACGGTTTGTTTGAGAAAATTTATGGGCTGCTGCAAAATAAGTCGTCTTAGTATGCTGCAGATGTACATAATTTTGGTTTCGCCGATACATTTTTTAAAGTGCATATTTCTATTTAAAGGCGTTTAGCAGTGGTTTGGTAAAAAATGAGAAGCAATCGAAAACTGAAACAATCTTTTATAAAAATCACTTTTTCTTTAAAAAAGTCCACACCTCACCTCTGCAGAACAGCATGGTTTTTGTAGAGGTAAATCGACTGCAACGAACTTAATGGAATTAACGCCTTACATCAATGATAGTTGTTATGCTAGCCAGCAAACCGATGTAATATATATGGATTTCAGTAAAGCCTTTGACAAGCTAAACCACAAACTATTGGCTAAGAAGCTTAATGCTATAGGATTTACTGTAAGCTTCCTTCGTTGGATAGAATCTTATTTGAAAGACCGTAAACTATGGTCATTGATGCTATTTCTGGTGTTCCTCAGGGAAGTCATCTTGGCCCCCTTTTATTCCTTATTTTTATTAACAATCTTTCAAACGCTATTGAATTTGGGAACATTCTAATGTTTGCTGATGATGTAAAACTTTTCTCCAGCATAACAAATGTAAGCCATGCTACTTTTCTTCAAGCTGATTTAAATAGATTATTTAATTGGTGCAAAGTTAACCTCATGGAAATAAATCTAAGTAAATGCAAATCGATGACTTTCACACGATATTCACCTCTTTCAACTAAGTACTGCATTAATGGTACAGAACTTACAACTGTTGACACTAATTTAGATCTTGGCGTCTACTTTGACAAAAAACTTAATTTTAACTCTCACATCACTTTTGCTGTCAACAAAGCAAATAATATTTAATACTTTATTAAACGCTGGGCGAAGGAATTTAAACATCCTTACATCACCAAAAATCTATTTACTACGCTAGTGCGACCTATTCTTGAATACTGCTCAGTAATTTGGGATCCGCAGTATAGCTTTTATATAAACAAGGTGGAGTCAGTCCAAAAACATTTTCTGCTGTTCTGTCTTAGTCATCTCCATTGGAACCCAGCAGTGAATTTACCATCATACCGCAGCCGACTAGCTCTTATTAACCTCCCTACATTGAAAAGCCGAAGAGTTACATCAAATATATTATTCTTTCTAAAGTTATTACAAGGAAATACTGGTCCAATTCATCTTCGCGATAGAATAAACATCAATATACCTAACAGACAGCTAAGATCATACGTTCCACTGTATCTTCAATTTCATCGATCAAACTTCTTAAATTTTGATCCTTTCCGTAGAGTTTGTGGCGAAGTAAACAGATTTTATGAGCTCATCGACTTATCTGACAATAATCATGTTACTAAGAGAAGACTTCTTTAGTATTTAAACTCTAGTGATTATATTTATAATTGTTTGTAGTTTTCTAATGAAATTTTTGTTATATTAATTCTATCTATTTCCTTGTTATACTGATTTCTCAGCTGTTATTAACCATTTAGCTGAAATAAATAAATAAAAAAAAAGAATTTAAGAAAAAATGATGCGTTTTTAAATAAAAGTTGTTCGGACAAATCAAAAATTTTTCAAGGCAGTTTACAATAATTAGTGATTACAAACAACAGTATTCCTAAAAATAAAAAATATTATAAAAAATGTGTATTGAAAAGACAATTCTATCCATCCGTACTTAACTTAATTCCACGGGCAGTCATAAGCACGGTAAATATGGATTTTCCTAAATCAACTGATTATTTTGATTCAAGAATGGATAATTCAACCACTAAATACTTACAGCCAGTTTATAGGACACGAGCAAGCTCACTCGCGACGAGTCAATTCATAGACGAGTACGTAAAGATTTGGGTTTATAAACCACGAATTGATCGTGTCGTACAACTTAAGCTGAAAGTCCATAACACGCATTTTACGCGGCAACGCGTTCTAAGCGTCTGTCAAAAAAGTAGAAACAATGTAATTTTATGTGAGAGGTTACACAGCACAGTGTATGACGCATTAAACGCGTGCGATGCCAAAAGTAGGTTTACTTTCTACTTTTGCACGCGTCACAAGCGTTGTAAAAACTGTCAGTTGTTTTTGATAGCCGCAGATCACAATTCATTTTATTTTTTCAAAGTTATCGCCAAAAATATTTGTGCCGTAGATTGTTACTTTGTGTTTTTGTGTTAAAAAAATGTTTTTATTGAAAAAATAATTCAAACACAACAAAAAACTTATCGCATGAAAAGTGTTGAATGTAACTTGGGTTTAGAAAATGTATAGAACGCATAGAAAGTTTGAAATGCGTAAAACGCAGCTGAAAGTCCATACACGCATTATATGCGCTAATGCGTGTATGGACTTTCAGCTTTACGTAAACTCGTGTATATGTCAAACATTTATGATATATTTTTGTTGCCAACATGCAAAAAAATAGTACTTGTTTACATTTTTCTTAGTGCCTGGTCACACACAGCAACTTTAGTTCGGCAATTCTTGACTTTATAGAAGCTTTCGGTGAGAGGAATAAGAAGCAATTCCTTACATTTCTCTCATGTATTTATGTGCATGTGCATATACAATGTAAATTGCATGAAACAAAAGGTAGAGAATTGCTCAAGAATTGCCGAAAAAAGTTTTTGTGTGTGGACAAGAAAGCAATTCCAAAAGAAAATTGCTAAAAAGTTCGGCAATTAAAATCGCCAATTTTTTATCGACCAATTTTTTTCTTCCAACCTGAAAAACGGCAATCTTATTCTAGGCGCAGTTGGCATATATACATCCATAAGGACGTATGTACATATGTATATGAATTCATAAATAAATAAAACAAAAATTTTGTGGAAAAACTTATTTTATAGTTGTTCTAATTAAAGTATACGAGTAAACAAATAAAAATTTTTTTTTTTACATGCAACTTTTAAAACAATTGTGTGCATTCATACGAGTATGTATATAAACACATTTGTGTATATGCATAAAAACATTTATGTCTGTCACTAAAATTTTAAAACGTCCTGATGAAATTCCCGTTACTATTTTCATTAAGTAGTTATGAAAATAGAAATTATCATTTCTAACCTTTTTATCATTTCTTATTATTTTTAACACTTTTTCAGCACATTTCCTTATGACGAGTATGTTTTTTCATTTGCCGCATTTTGACACTTGTGGTGAGACGAGACGTGTCTTACAAACTAAAGTAAATTGACACGTAACCTCTGTCTTTTGACACAGATCGTCAAAGTTAGCGCTTTTTATCGACGACTCGTGTCTTATAGACAGGCTGTTAATTTTAAACATATTTAATCCGAATATGTACTTTCGTTAGGTTAGGTTTAACAGGCTGCCAGCTATTATAAAGCTAGCCCACTTGCGTCCCGTTGTGTTGCCTGGGTGTGATATGTATCTCAATATATTTGAAAAATTACCCCTGGTAATTTTTAGAACCAACCCGAGGATCGGAAAACGGAGTTCAATCCACTTACATCACATTCCGATACCCCCGCCAAATCATGCAGCATCGGTCTGCCTAGATACAATGCCCTTACGTAGGAAAGAGCTGGACACCGACAGAGAAAGGGCTCCACGCTCTCTACTTCTGCAACTACTTTGTCTGCAACTTCTACATAAGGCATCAAATAGAAGATTTAACCTCCTCGCCTACGTCCTTATGTGGCAATGCCCCGTCAGGATCACCACAGCAAAACGCAACCTCCGTCGGGGCAAGCAAATCATCCCTAAGGATGATAGTCCTCCTGTTATAATATCTGGGCCATGTCAGCCTTGATAATCGACAAGTATGCTCATTAGACCATCTGTCCTGATCGGTCTCAAAGAGTTGGCGCTGTACTTATTTCTTACAGCTCAAAAGCGGGATTCCAACGATCCCATCTATATCCCTTTGTTGTAGCTGAACACCGTCTTTTGCTAGTTTATCCGCTACTAGATTTCCGGACAATTCACTGCGCTCTCGTACCGAGAAATTCTCCATGTACGAGTATTTCGCAATCTTGTTTAGAGATATCCGGCATTCACGAACCAACCTGGATGTCGTAAAGACCCCAACTAGTGCATACAACACAGCCGTACTATCAGTACAAATTCGGATATCATACCCGTATATCCTGTAGTAAATATCCAGTTAGCTGTACTCAGTGTGGCGGCGATTTTCGCCTGCGCTACGCTACATTCGTTTTTTTTAGCATGAAACTAATCCTCTTCTCGTAAAGTTGGATAATGGTATCCCCAACAACTCCCAGGTCTAACTTGGATCCATCTGTAAAGACTTCAAGTACGAATTTTGATTCATGATTGAAGAATTTTAAAATTAATATAATCCCTTAAAACTGATCAAGAACTAATAAAACTCCATATTATTCTATATTATTTTCAAAAAACGAATATAATATAGCTACTAATATTTATACCAATCAATAATTATATACATATTTATCTTTCTTAGCTGCTTATATTTCGACATTTTATATGAGCTACCCTAATCATCAGTAGACTTTGCAAAATTTGAAAACTATTTTCAAAAAATTAACTATATATTCTGTTATTTCAAGTAAATTGATGAGAATTGGAAAAGATAAAAAGGTTGTAATAGTATTTCTCATCCACACAAAAACAGAATTTTTCTCAGAAGACCGTGTACTCCTATCTCTCAGCAATTCAGCAATGTTTATATGTATAAAAAATGTTTACTCTGTTTAAAAACTCTGCATTTGATTCAAGAATTTTGTACTTATTTTAAGATATCGCAGGATTTGTTTTCTTGAATAATCCTGTTTTCGGCATATTTTAAGTACAAATGTGTGTTATTTGTACTTCCATTTTTAAGTATAGCAATAAAAATACTGACACAAATTTATCTATAACAAACGTTCTGACAGCAAGAATAGAAATTTTAACACGTTGATATTAGTTTTACTTCTATGTTTGTATTTTTACCCAGGCCATAGGCTATGCGACCGTCGCTACAACACGTTGGCTGGCCGAGTTGTGTGTTTTGCGCACAAACTGTGCGACATTAATTCACAATTTCATTTCTTAAAAAAATACTGTTGAGTAAAGATGACCGCAGATGCAACAATTGTATACAAAAAAAAAATAATAGCAATTCAAAATAAAGTTGTACAACATGCTGCTAAATTTTACAACCACTCGATGCAACTACCCAAAAAATCAAAACTTTCTAATCTTTCGTACATCCGAGACACAACTTTATACGACGACCCCGCACGCTTTACAATATGATAACCAACATCGTCGTGTTGTACAACTAGTCGCATAGTCTGTGACTGGCTTTATGTTTTTGCCTCTAAAAGTGCTTTTGGGGATTCTTCAATAGTAAATAAAATAATGACTCTCACACTTGTTCGTTATACAGTACTTAAATAATTCACAACTTTATTTACACTTTTTTTTTTCTTACACAAAGCTTAAAAATAAACTGACTCGTTGTCGCCGTCCTGCCTGCTATTTATACTTTATTATCATCTTCTAATCATTCATAATTCTAGATTCAAATGTACAAATATAATTCTTACGCATGTAGACGTTCACACACATGCTTGCTTGCAATAAGCAAGTAACCACAACAAACAATAATAAAACAAAATACCAAGAATGCAAGAATAACAACAATATCATTTGTAGTGTATTTACTTGGAATTGTATGAACTTTAAATCATGTTTGTGTGAATGTATTGTACATTTATAATTACCAGATCGACAGCTGCACATTAGGTTTGATGTGATAAAAATTCTTAACAGTATGTTTGCAAAACTCAAAACACATGCCATATGAGTGATTATTACATATGTAGGTATATAAAACTGTATATACTGTGTCGTCCAGACAACAATAACATTTTCTAAAGAAACATTGTTTCAATTAAAGCATCTCCTTGAAGAGAAAATATTGTCGTGATCAAAACAGTGTCAAAAGTTTTTCTTTTAAGCTACAATAACCGCAATTTTTTCTTTAGGTTGCTTAGCTACTTAGGTTAGGTAAATTTTTATGACAGCAAATTTGTCAAGTAACTTTTTTTTCATCTCAATTATCTTCTAATAGAACTAACAATAACTATATAAATCTTAAAAATAAAAAATCAACTATTATTGGAAAAAATTAATTAATGTTTACAAATATTTTTACTCAAGTTTTGCCAATACTTGACAAAAAGGAATTTTTTTGCGATCTGATTATAGCATCATCAATGTTGTGAATGTGAAGTGTGGGAGGTAATTTTATTCCTGCACCTGGTAGCATGTTTTGAAAGTTCATATTTCGTGTAGATCCTTGTGAATTCACGAGTTTTTAATGTACCATGGAGCAGGAAGAATCGTGCGGAGTATTCGTGTTGACGCCTTTGGAATTTTGTAATGTTTGAAGTCGAGGCGGTGATCCATAACTGCATCTCATGGCTCCATTTAGGCTTCAGGATTGTGTTGTATAACAAATATTTGCAATCTAACTTCAAAGTAGAGTTTCTGCTGATAAGCCAACTTAGTTGCATTACTTTCAGTTTCAGTTAAGCATCAATATCAGAGTTCCAAGTGAAGCTACTGTTAAGATGAATACTAAGGTATTTGATCTTGTTGCAGAATAAGTAGGTTGTTAATTTTTATAGCCGGGAATGTTTCTCTTACATGAACACATTTTCGGTCATTAACTATGATTTTCCATTAACTTCAAATATTTCCACAATATGGAAATATATTTCGTGGAGCCAATTTGTGAGCTGCATGGACGCTAAGGAATGCTGTATCATATGCAAAAGTAGAAGTATAAGTTTTGCAGCTACTTGGCATATCGCAAGCATATATTATATGCAAGATGAGACCCAATATGTTGCCTTGGGCAACAACTGTTTCTATTGGCCACTTTCTCCGTTGACGAATTTTCGGCCACATATGTATATATTCAAAAGGTCGTGTGCAAATGATGCAAAGTTTAACTTTATTTTGTGAGTTAAGCCACTTTATCAAAGCTTGGGAATGAATATAGTTGAGCGATATTTTTGTCCTCAAACGCTTTTGTTCAATTGTGTTATATTTAGATCTAAAACCAAACTGATGATTAGGGATACATCCTACATCATTCAGTAATGCAGTCAACTTCGCGTTAGTAATTTCTCGAACACATTTTAAGATTTTTGTCCCAAAATGTAGATTTTATATTTCTCAAATGAAGATTGTTCGGCAAAAATTTCTGGCATCACTCATTAACACACTTTAGCAAATGTGTGTTTTCAAATTCATAGTCACACTACGAGTAAGGGAGAATTCGTTACCACACGAAAAATAATATGATTTGTGCAATTTTAACGAGATAAGTAAAAACTTTTTAGAAAAAAAAACCAACACGCACAAACCGTCAAAAAATAAGTAAGAGTGTAGTATATTCGGCTAAGCCGAATCTAAAATAATAATAATAGTCACGTATATGTATAGTATATGTTACAAATTTGAAATAAATATGCTCGGATATATATGGACCGATATCGGAGAAAAAATATTTTTTCCTTGCAATCACCATTCCAAAAAGGAAATCTTTCATGGAAAATTTTGTTTAGGCTATATCTCGGTTATATTTGAACCGTTATCGGAATTTTCAATTTTCTGTATTTTAATCTCCTTGCTTTATAACGAGAATTGTTTTTCAGAAAAAAAAAAAAATTATGTTTATGGAAAAATCGTTTTTTTCTATATCTCGGACCGATATCGGAATTTTTCATTTTCTGTATTTTACTAACCTCTTTTTTATAATCAGAACTACTTTTAAGCAAAAAAAAAATTTTTTCGTTGAAAACTCGGTTGAGTATCTCGGGTATATGTATATGGACCGATATCGGAATTATATGTATTTAAGTAACCTTTTTTTTATCACCAGATAACAAAAACTTAAAAAAAAAACTTTTAACAAAAAAAAACTTTTTTCATGAAAAAGTCGGTTCAGACTATATATTGGGTATATATGGACCGATATCGGAAATGTTTATTTTCTGTATATGGTAACCTCCTTATATTACGAGAATTGCTTTTAAGCAAAAAAGGTTTTTAAGTTCGCTTGTGCGACATTTTCCTGAAAAAATCGGTTTAAGCTATATCTCGGGTATATATGGACCAATATTCGAATTTTTCATTTTCTGTATTTAAGTAACCTTCTTTTAAAACCAGAATTGCTTTTAAGTGAAAAAACATTTTTTCCTGGAAAAATCGGGTATATATGGACCGATATCGGAAATTTTCCTTATATTACGAGAACTGCTTTTCAGCAAAAAACGTTATTTTCATGAAAAAATTGGTTTAGGCTATATCTCGGGTATATATGGACCGATATCGGAAATTTTCATTTTCTGGTTTTTAGTAACCTTCTTTTATAACCAGAGCTATAATTACGGTTTACCGATGTCGGAAATTTTCATTTTTCATATTTAGATAACCTAATTTTATTACCAGATCTGCTTTTAAGGAAAAAAAAGTTGTTTAAGTTCGCTTATGCGAAATTTTCATTGAAAACCCGGTTTAGGGTCCATATATGTATATCTCGGATATATATGGACCGATTTTGCCTTTTAATCGCCATGTTTAATAATTGTGTGAAGTTTGAAACAAAACAAAATTTTTTTTTTAAAGTCCATAAAAAATTACAAAAAAAAAAATTTTTTTCAACGACCGACAGACGGACATCGCTTAATCTTATTTTCTATCAATGCTGTGGCTGTGTTCTGTAACTTTGGCGAGAAGTTCTCGCGTCGAAAACTTGTGAAACAAATTATTCCATTTGTTCTCGAAACGTAAGAAAAAACTGCGTCTGTAACTCATCTCGAAAACTATCCAAAGCGATTACGTCGTTACGTTAGAAATGTCTGAAAATATAAAACGAAGCCGACATGCAATTTTAAAAATGATACATACTTATGCACAAAATTTTGCAATATTAAAAAAAAATGCAATTTGTGAATTCTGAAAAAAAACATTATAAAAGTATTACAATATACTTTGTCGGGTCGGAAATTAAAATTGTAGAAATTTCAAACTTATCTAAGTATTCCCTTAAAACTTGTTGTGTGAAGAGTATAAAAATTAAATAAAAAGTTAAAATAAAAAACAATCATTCTAATAAACTGTGTAAATATATATATATATATATATATATATATATATATATATATATATATATATATATATATATATATATATATATATATATATATATATATATATATATATATATATATATATATATATATATATATATATATATATATATATATATATATATATATATATATATATGTGAAATTTAATTTAACTGCAAAATACGTATTTTTTTTTTGTTCTTTGAAATACTTTCTCACAGCCTTTTTATATGCGAGAAATAATGACAGTTGAAAGCGGGAAATTTTTTCGCAAAAGTTTTACAGACACAGTTTTTCTGTAAAATGGTGAGTAATTTCCTTACGTGACAGCTATTACTCACCAAAAAAAGTTATAGCTACAGTTTAGTGAGAAAAGCAGCTGTTTGTTTCAACATTGTATCATTTCACACGTTTCAGTCGAAAAGTTTCTCGTGGCGAGAGTTACAGAACACAGCCACTGAACTAAAATAACGATTTATCGATGTACCGATGTCGGAAATTTTCATTTTCCGTGTATAGATAACCTCATTTTATTACCAGATCTGCTTTTAAGCAAAAAAAAAAAAGTTGTTTAAGTTCGCTTATGCGAAATTTTCATTGAAAAGCCCGGTTTATGCTATATTTCGGGTATATATGGACCGATTTTTCTGAATTTCAATAGCAAACACATGAATTGATGGGGTAAAAGAGTGGTGAAAGAAAAAAGTTTTTAATGCTTTTCTCAGAAACGGTATTTCAACGACCGACAGACGGGCATCGCTTAATCGAATGTTCTGTCAATGTTGGTTCTGAATATAAGTATATACTTTATATGGTTAGAAATGAAAATTGTGGAAATTACAAACGGAATCACACCCTTTAAATTATTGTGAAAGGTATAAAAATCTTAAAATAATACAAATGAAGTTACTCTAGATTTTCTCTTATGAGTTTTTTGTTGAATTAACTGCAATTTTATTGAGTTTTCCGTGCTGCTAAAACATCCGTGTGCATTCATATAGCCAGTGGCAAATTTTTTCTAACAGCCATTGGAATCGGCTTTTTGTTAAAGAGAAAAAAATCGTAGTTTTGTTGTTCATTACGAGTACAACCATGTGCGAAAGTCAGTTCAGCTCATGCATCACGAAAATATTATTTTGCAATTTTTTTTTTTTCTTTTTCGCGTATTTGATTGGCAATGACATGACCATAAAAACTAAAATTTAAAATATTTTAACAAAAATATTTGTATTTATTATATCATTCTTAGTATGATGATGTTTGTGCTCATATGAATACTTTAATAAGATGTGATTGTATGTACAGGTATTTTGTAAATTAGTGTCAAAACAAAAATATTTTCACTCGACTGTGTGGTCTTGAACCAAAATTGCAGAAATTGCTGGACGTTTATATTGTTGTTATTACTGCTGTTGTTGCAAATCTAAAGCGCTTATATGTACTTGTATGTAAGTAGCAGTGCGCCACTAACAATACAACAACAGCAATAAATAATTTCTAAAATTGATTAAATTCATTTTAAATGTTGTTTAAATGAATTAACTTGTATTGATTGTAATTGTTGCCGTTGTTCTTTTCGAACATGACAAGATGTTTTACGAAAACCGCAAAAAAGAAATCACAAATAAATTGTGTTGGATGTGGAGCTGCTTCAAAAAAAAAATGTTTGGTCTTGTCAACCTCATCAGTGTTGATGTTGGCTGATGTTCGTGTTGTTTGTGTTATTCCAACGCCTACAAACACTTTGCATGAACAGACGACAAAAGACAACAACACTCGCGTTTTAGCATCTTATTTTATGATCATTTTACTTTTTCAAATCTTTGTCTATTAAATTGTTCCAAGGAAGCAAGTGCACTTAAGCAGAGGTTGTCATTTTCTTTTAACTTTACAATACAATTCAAAAGTAATATACATACATACTTATGTACATTGATTTGAAATCACACAACGTTTTCGATTGTTTTAAATTAAAACAATAGAAAAAAGGATACCAATACATTAATAAGCAAATTTTAACAGATAAAATAATTTATCATTTAAACAAAAAGAAAACGGCCGTTCGTGATGCGTCATGACTATAGTTGCCAGATTTGACGATAAATCGGCACTTTGACAATATTCATGATCAAATTAAGCAAAACGACGATTTTTTTTATTACACAAAAACTCCGAAGCTTTTTCGCTTGTCTGCAGTAATACCCAGGACCTGTGGCAGGAATCGAACCTACGACCTCGAGACTATTGATCGAGTACTCTACCAAATCAGCCAACGAGGCACCTAATTTTTGTCCTAAAAATTACGATTTTTGTACCATTAAATTTTTTGAATTATTTGTAGGCGAGCTATAAAGTATCGGCCGTATTCATAAAAAATATTTTATATCTATTAAACACTTATTTGACAAATTTCGTATAGATATATGTCAAATAGGAGTTTAATAAACATACAATAATTTTTATGAATAAGGCCGTATATCTATAAGGATTTTCACGATGATCATTACGCAAATCTGCAACTTTTAAATTTGCAGTCCATGTTATAGTTGATCGTGCGCATAACCGTTTACTTATGTGGAAATGTGCCCTATCTCTAGAAACAGCAAAATTCGCCAAAAGTCTGTATTTGTTAACAATTTTTTAGTAAATAAGAATGTCCAGAACCAGTGAAAGAGAAAATTTTTCGCAAATAATGGTCTTTATGACGTCGAGTTTGATGTTGATCTTTTCTTACTGCCTTTGCTTCTGGAAGGTTCTTCACTCATTGCACTTGATTTTAATGCTTGTTCCTTTTAAATAGTTTATTTCATTTCATTTTTATACCCTTCACAAAAATGTAAAGGGTATTTATAAGTTTGTGATTCCGTTTGTAATTTCTACAGTTTTTTTTTGCGACCCTATAAAGTATATATATTCTGAATCAGAATTAATGGAAAAGTCGATTAAGCGATGTCCGTCTGTCCGTCTGTCCGTCTGTCCGCTGTTGAAATACCGTTTCTGAGAAAACCATTAGACTTAGAAACTTTTTTCTTTCACCATTCTTTTACCCCATCGATTCATGGGTTTGCTATTGAAATTCAGTAATATCGGTCCACGTATAGCTGAGATATATTCAAAATTCCGAAAAAAGCCATTTTTTTTGCAGTTTTGTATGAAAATTTTTGAAAACAAAAGCTGTTCGTTTTGCTTCAAACTTCACACACTTATTAAGCATGGTGACTAAAAGACAAACAATTTTTTTTTCAGATATCGCTCCATATATACCCGAGATATAGCCCAAATCAGATTTTTAATGAAAATGTCGCATAGGCGAAGCTAAATAACTTTTTTTTGCTCAAAAGCAGTTCTGGTAATAAAATTAGGTTACATAAATGTGTAAAATAAAAATTTCCGATATCGGTCCATATATGCCCGAGATATAGCCCAAACCGGGTTTTTCATGAAAATGTCGCGTAAGCGAACTTAAACAACTTTTTTGTGCTCAAGAGCAGTTCTGGTAATAAAATAGGGTCATATAAATATGAAAAATGAAAATTTTCGATATCGGTCCATATATACCCGAGATATAGCCTAGACCGCGGTTTACATGAAAATGCCGCGTAAGCGAACTTAAACAATTTTTTTGTGCTCAAAAGCAGTTCTGGTAATGAAATAGGGTTATATAAATATGAAAAATGAAAATTTTCGATGTCGGTCCATATATACCCGAGATAGAGCCCAAATCAGGTTTTTCATGAAAATGTCGCGTAAGCGAACTTAAACAAATTTTTTGTGCTCAAAAGCAGTTCTGGTAATGAAATAGGGTTACATAAATATGGAAAATGAAAATTTCCGATATCGGTCCATATATACCCGAGATATAGCCCAAATCGGGTTTTTCATGAAAATGTCGCGTAAGCGAACTTAAACAACTTTTTTGTGCTCAAAACCTGTTCTGGTAATGAAATACGGTTATATAAATATGAAAAATGAAAATTTTCGATGTCGGTCCATATATACCAGAGATATAGCCCAAACCGGGTTTTTCATGAAAATGTCGCGTAAGCGAACTTAAACAACTTTTTTGTGCTCAAAAGCAGTTCTGCTAATGAAATTAGGTTACATAAATATGGAAAATGAAAATTTTCGATGTCGGTCCATATATACCCGAGATATAGCCTAGACCGGGTTTTACATAAAAGTGTCGCGTAAGCAAACTAAAACAACATTTTTGTGCTCAAAAGCAGTTCTAGTAATGAAATAAAGTTATATAAATATCAAAAATGAAAATTTCCAATATCGGTCCATATATACCCGAGATATAGCCTAGAACGGGGTTTTCATGAAAATGCCGCGTCAGCGAAATTAAACAACTTTTTTTGCTTAAAAGCGGTTCTGGTAATAAAATAAGATTATATAAATCTGAGAAATGAAAATTTCCGATATCGGTCCATATATACCAGAGATATAGCCTAAAAAGTGGTTTTCATGAAAATGCCGCGTAAGCGAACTTAAACAACTTTTTTCGCCCTAAGGCAGTTCTGGTAGTTAAATAAGGTTATATAAATGTGGAAAATGAAAATTTCCGATATCGGTCCATATAAACCCGAGATATAGCCCAAACCGGGTTTTTCATGAAAATGTCGCGTAAGCGAACTTAAACAACTTTTTTCACCTTAAGGCAGTTCTGGTAATAAAATAAGGTTATATAAATATGGAAAATTAAAATTTCCGATATCGGTTTATATTTACCCGATATATAGCCTAACAGGTTTTTTGATGAAAATGCCGAGTAAACAACTTTTTTGTGCTCAAAAGCAGTTCTGGTAATGAAATAAGGTTATATAAATATGGAAAAAGAAAATATCCGATATCGGTCCATATATACTCGAGATATAGCCTGAACCGATTTTTCCAATAACATTTTTTTTTTTGCTGAAAAGCAGTTCTTGTTATAAAAGAAGGTTACGAAAATAGAGAAAATTAAAATTTCTGATATCTGTCTATATACATATACATACCCGAGATATAGCCTAAATCGGGTTTTTCATGAAAATACCGCGTAAGCGAACTTAAACAATTTGTTGTGCTCAAAAGCAGTTCTGGTAATGATATAAGGTTATATAAATATGGAAAATTAAAATTTTCGATATCGGTCCATATATACCCGAGATATAGCCTGAACCGATTTTTCCATTAAAAAAATTTTTTTTTTTTTTTGCTGAAAAGCAATTCTCGTTATAAAAGAAAGTTACTAAAATACAGAAAACAGAAAATTTCGCTATCGGTTCATATGTAACCGAGCATATTTAGGTCACATTTTTAATATACTATACATATTCGTGACTATCGTGAAGGGTATTTTAGATTCGGCCCAGCCGAATATACTACACTCTTACTTGTTCGTTTTAAATTCTCAACAATTTATTTAGATTGTTGGGATATAAAGTTGAATGTTTGAGAATATCTTTCATCTTTCAAAAATTCCCAAAGTAGCTCCTATGAAATGTCGATATATAGATAGCTGGGAAGCATAGAAAACAAGCTTTTTATAATTTTTTATTTCTAGTTTATTTTAAACATAATGGCGGTAGTTTTTTTTTCAAATTTTATTGTTTACATTCGTTTGTAACTGAGTATTTTTGCAAATTTCTTTCTGCTGAAGGTTTTTAGAGCAAATGCAGGGAAATGTTACTGTAAATACATATATTTTGTTGAGAAAAAGGAGTATCTTTGCTCACAGGCATTTTGTTTGCTTAAAAAAATTTCTTTTTGACAGAAGTAATGGGCAACAAAACTTAAAAATGGATGGATGCATAAAATGATATCATGAGCTGTATAAAAATATATGAAACTGAATAATGTAAATTGTGCAAATTTTTACATAGAATTTTTTAATCAAATATCGTAAATATTTGATTTTGAAAAATATTCCTGATTTAATTTTCCCCCTTTTATAAATGAATATGAAAAACAAGATCTCTCCTCCGATTATCAAGAGTTAATTGTTTTAGATTTTGAAACATTTTTTTAAGATGTAAGAAACAAATTTAGCTAGCTTTTGCAAAAAACAAAACAAGCCCAGCGTCTCCAATATATTCAAACTTATTCCAATATATTCTTTCCTCTTCTGCAACGTGGACATATGTAGCATTCAGCAAAGTTAGCTAAAATAAGACAAAAATACGAAACTCTTTAGAGAATGAAACAATTGAAGACATTCTCTCTTACAAAGACTAATGAAAATGAAATCCTTAAAACTTTTTGATACTGCAGTTAAATCCAATTTAATAGGTACTTACTCGTATTCTTAAAATTGTCGGAATATTCACTGCCGCTTTCTCTATTTCGAATAAATATTTTCATTCATTTGATTATTAATACCGTTCTATAAGTATACATATACATATGTATGTATGTAAGTGTAGTTAATTAAAAACAAAATTCTAACTAAATTTATTTTTTCCGAATGTACATATTTGGGGCCTTAATCTTACATTTAAAATCTATTGTATTTTTAAATAAAAATTTTATATATACTAAAAATTTTGTATTTTATAAGTTCGATATTTCAAAACTTAATACAGAAAAAAGTTTTTTTCGTGTACTATAACGGAATTCGTTGAATCAATTAACAAATTGTTTGAATGCGGACCTGTAAAGGAATTCGTGAATTCAAACGAAAGCTTAGCAAAAATAATTATTGATCGAAAACAACTATTTTTTTAAACAACAACAAAATACGACATCCAAGATTATTTTTTTGATATTTATGTATATGCATACAAATTATTTTTTGAGACAAAAATTTTGTTGATTTTATTTTTATTATAATTTTATCTGTGTATCTTTGGATACATGTATAAGAAAACTTTTTTTTCTTTGTTGTTTTGATTAATTATTTGTATAAGTATCTTTTAAATAAGATTTACATTCTTGTTGTGCTGAGTTAGTACAACTAATTAATAAATAAATAAAATTAATAAATAATGAGAGAGAGAGAGAGAGAGAGAGAGAGAGAGAGAAATATGCTGAAAAATCCATCTATAATAAACAGATTTGTAGTGAGAAATATACATATACACATAATCAGCGTTGTCAACTTGGTGCGTTTCGCACAGTTTTTGGTGCTTTTTAAAATTTTTTGTGCGCAAAAATTCTTAGCCGGTGCGCGGTGCGTTTGTTTTTCTAAATTTTGGTGCGTTTTTTAATTTTTGGTGCCACCATATCAATTTCAACATAACTTTCGGTTCTAGTATAAGAAACAACTTTTTGCACTATATGTCTGTAATACATTCACTAACATTTTATACAAGTGTACAAAATGTTCACGTATCATTTTGCAGAGTTAACTTTGTAATGTCTTGAGCAGTGGTGCCAGAAATTTTTATCGGATACTCTTAGCATTTTTATTTATTGAATCTTCAAATTGAACCAACAATCAACCTTAAATCTTAATACTAAATCTTCAAATCTTAATACTAAATTTAAAATTAAAAAAATGTGCTTTTTACTTAAGTCCGGCCAATGCCAGACAAAAACTTTTATTTTGAGGGAGTTATTTCGGTAAAATCACCTATTGAGCAATCTGGTGGTAGCAACGATATCCCTTCTCCTTAGCCGGGTGCGGCCGCCAAAATTAAGTATATTGCGCGCAAGATGATTTTTTTTTCATTTATTTATAGAATCTTCAAAATATGAACTAACAATAAGTATTCAAATCTTAATACTAAATATAAAAGTTATTTAAGTCCAGCCACTGCTAGACAAAAAAGTTTTATTTTGCGCGAATAATATCAGTAGAATCACCTATTTAACGTTCTGATGGTGGCAACAATATCGCTTCTACTCAACCGAGAGTGTATACCAAGGTACTTGACTTCATAGTGCTGCGGAATAGGTGAGTTGTTCATTTGGATAGGCGCACATGTTTGCTTAATTTCGTGAAGCTAATTCATGGTGTTCATGAACACTCAAAAACGCTGTGTCATCTGCAAAGGTTGAAGTGTGGATTCTGTATGTCGTTGGCGTAAATCAGAGGCGTAAATCAAATATAAAATAGGCCCCAGTATGCTGCCTTGAGGAACTTCTGCCTCAACTGGCTGATTGGGCTTATAAAATCGATATCGCGATTTTATAAGACAAAATGCAATAACTTTCTGCCATTATTTACAGATGTTGAATGAGGTTTTTGTTAAGAACTCCACCGAAGACATATCCATTTTAGCTGACACATAGTCAGATCGATTATAGCGGAGCTTCAACAAAACGTCCCATCTACACTTTCCACAGGCTCTTCAGGTCAGCTGACCTGATTGCACTAGACTTTCTTCGAGATCTGTCAATCAAGAGCTGTAAAAAATAAAACCAAGAAACTTGATGCAATGAAGCAGTCCATTAAAACAACATATGTAACATTTTTTGAAACAAGTCAAAGTCTTAAAATCTTAATTTTGAAAAATATACCTTCAAATCTTATTTTACTTATAAAATCTTCAAAATTAAGGTAATTTTAGCAACGCTGGTCTTCTACTAAGTGCTAGCAAGGGAAAAAGAGCCACTCTTTTGGCAAAGTAAACTTTCTGTATGTGAAAGCGATGTAAGATTAAGAAGTAACAACACAAACTAGTGACTCATCTTGATCATTTGTTTGAAAAGAACTGTTTTCAGAGTGCTTTCCATACAAATTTTACGAGTCGTACGTCTGTGTTCTGTAAACACAACATTAAGCAAAAAGGAAAACTTCTACGTATAACGCGAGATAACGCGGTTTTTTCTCCCATTTTAGCGCGTTTTGAAATTTCAAACTTGACAACACTGCACATAAGGCAGCTTTTGTTAGCGGAATAACAGCTCATAAAACGACTAGTATCAATATAAGTGAAAACTTTCAATACATTATTAATATAATCCAAATATTACATAAATAAGTGGCAGATATCGATCATACTTTACTCATCACGTACATACATATGTATGTATGTGAATGAAGAGATGGCTGGCATGTTTCTGATCGATAACTCTTTCGCGGAAAATGAATCACGTTACAAGATTACAAGTAAGTGGCACGTGACATAACGCACTGACTGGCCTTAACAATATCGTATTCGTAGTAAATCCCCTTCCAGACACTTCAAACACAAACTAAGTCGGGAATAAAAAAGCCATAAAATTATGAGTTTTAAATGGGTTTAAGCATTCTGCAACGTATAAGCGCGTGTGTGTGTGTCTTATCATCAAACGTTTATCACAGGTGAAATAACAATATAAAAATATTGTTTATACCAAAACAACAGCAACAATAATAAAATTTATAAGGAAATATTAAAATGAAATTCATATAAATTTCAAAAACCATAAAAAAAGTTAAAACTGAAATTACGATTAAAGATTGACACGCGTGCCTTAAATGCATTTATAATGCGTCCGACATTTTCCTCGCAGGTCGGCCACAAAAATGTGTTTTCTCTAGAATTTGATTTATATTCCATTAAATACATTTTCACTTTATTTTTCAATTAACAAGCGTCTTTCTCTTAAAGAGCACAACAAAGATTTGTATGATTTTTATATCATTTCCAAATAAATACAAACGTTTTTTGTATTGAAAAATATTTGTGTCTCTCATTAAACTGTTTTGTTTTCTAAAAGCTGCCTTGTACGTTACATGTTATTTTAAATATAAATAAATTATAACTAATTTTTAAGGGACTTGACTAATTTTTTAAGGTTTCGAATTTGCTTAACAGAAATGAATGTTTTAGTACAACTTTTTCTGATCCAAAGAAAATTTTTATTTTGTGCAAAACCAAACACAAAAAATAAGATTTTATTTTAACAAAAGCTTTTATTGATTCAGTGAAATTCGTTTATAAATTCGCATTCGGAAAACTGGGGGAACAAAGCATTTCTAAAGATTATTTAAGTTGGTAAATATCTGGTGTTTAAGTTTTAAGGGCCGATGTTGGATATGAACCACATCTAAACGTCAAGATTTTTTCTGCATTTCATTTGACATTTCTCAATTTTAGACTATTTCAATATGAATCATGGAAAGATACACAATCGGGCAACGCGTTAAAGTTATTCAGGCTCATTATGACAATGGGCGTTCAAATCCAAATTCGTATCGTGCACTTCCTGATTTTTTCGGTGAGTTTAATCGTCCGAATGTGCGTACCATCGGAAAAACCGTGCAAAAATTTTAGCAAACCGGTTCTGTAGGATATGTGCAAACACCAGTGCATGCTCGTACAGATCGTTGTGTAGAAAATATTGCTGAAGTTCGCGATAGTGTGGCTGAAGACCCGTCCGTCCACTTCAACTCGTCGTTCTGCACCTGCCACGCTCGTCGTTGATGAACATTATGCATAAAGATTAGCATTTACACGCTTGTAAATTGCCACTTGCCACACAACTTTTATTTTTAATTCATTTACGAGTATTTAATGTACAATTCATAATTAGTAAAACCTTGCAAAGCCATTGCGGCTTGTCCGCAGTCATAATTAACTTAAAATGCACTTAAACGTTCATAAAAAATTTATAGTTTTAATTTTTTACAAATGTGAGTTGTTTTTGTATTAATGATAAATGGTCGAACTTATTTTTATATTTCTTATATTATATGATGGTGTCATTCGTCTGGCTCAAGTTCAATTCTGGCTTTAGCCAAGAAATATTTTAGTTTTTAATTATAACAATAACTCTTGATCAAAGAAGATAGGAAAAAATAATTGAATACACTAAAGCTGGGGGACAACTAGCTGTTTCGCAGTCGCTACACTGCGCATCAGCACCCACTCGAACTCGGTGTCATGTAAACATGATGTATTTTTCAATACGGCCACTTAACCAACTCCGCCACCAAGTTTAGTGGCGATGTCAATTGGCCGCCAAGATCATGTGATTTGACACCGTTGGACTTCTTTCTTTGAGTTTTTTTTATCTTGGACCAGTACTCAGGACATGACACCTACATATGCATTTCATTGTACTGGAACTAGAAAAATAGATTAGGAGAAGAGAAAAGGGAGTAGTGTTAATGGCCGTTTGACTTAAAGCAATTAATAACAATACGGAAAGGCCTAAACACTGGTTAGCACAGCATTTAAAATGAAATTATATTAGTAAAAACTAACCAGTGCCCAATGTATATACTTCCGACACTGCTCAGACTAACAAAATTTAGTTAAACATCTCTCACACTGCAAGGAATGAATTATATTGAAAAGATATTAATAATGAACATATAAAGAAAGCGCGAAAAGAAAAGGTGTACGTCGATAAGCCAGCAACAATTCAAGAGCTAAAGGATGAGATAAATCGGCACATTAACGGCATAGAACCTCAATTATGCCTCAGTGTCATTGACAAATTGGTGTGCCGCCGAAGTCGCGAGGCGTTTTTGTGCTTTCTCTATGTTAGATATATGCGAATTATAGAACAAAAATATACGAGTATATAGTATACGAGTATGCAGTTTCTTAAGTTGTTATATTGAAGCTACCATTATATAGGAGCTACCGTAATCATTAGTAGACTTGTAACTTTTGAAAAATATTTAACTGTTTATATGTAGCAGTATTTCACAGCCATGTTCTAAGAAATGTGCGATTTGAAAACACAAAGTATTCCAAAAGCGCCTAATTGACTTAGATGCTCTAAGGAACGCGCATTTTACTGACGTTTCAGAGTTGTTTACGAAGAAATACAACATGTGTTTTATATACATCTATATGTATGTGGTGTTTATAGAAAACGAAAATAATTTGACAACAAATAGAGAATTTTTTAATTTGGTATTTTTAATTGAAAATGTGTAAAATTCTTTTAACTATTTATTGAAATAAAAATAAGAACACATATTACATTTTAGTTGTAGATAATTGTATATCTTTTTGCTTTTGTTTAGTTATAGCAAATTCAATCAGTTCACTTCAGTGTACACATGATCCACTTTTAAGCGATATGCGTTTACCGGATCATGCCTGTTAAATAGAATAAAGAAAAAAAAATGCTAGAATAATACATGATAACAAACATTTTCTTTTTTACACGTTTTTACTTGTTTTTAATAACTTTTAAGCAAATGCTCCGAATTGTACTTTTAAAAGTACTAGAGTTCGTCCTGCTTTCGATCAAATCTAGCAAATTTAAATTTGACATGTTAAGTAGATAACACACTATATGTTTTTAACAGTGTAAATGTCATTTTTCACAATGTAAAATGCCGAAAAGACGACAGTCTGTTACCTCAAAAACATTGCGTCTGTAAAAAACATGTTTAAAAATCTGATATTATTCGGGTAACTTTATGCCTTGCGAACAATTCAGCGGCGGTTGACTTTGGGCGGTAGTCGGCTTGAGAAATTTTAATGTATTAATATTTTAATTTGTTTTAAATAATTATTTTTTATAATAGTAAAAAGCTAGGCAATGTCAGACGTAAATGTAAATACATGAACGTTTGTGAGCAAATTTTAAAAACCGTCTGTAAAAATGAAAAATTTTGACAGACATGAAAAAATTCATGAGGATTTAAGTGCGGCCACGTTTTGTTTGCAATACCATACTACATGGGCTGACAAGTCCCCGGTCTAACACGTAGATGGCGCTCGTTTTATTACTGTCACCTTTTTCAGTTAATACCTTCAGAAGATATTTGGTAAAATTTCATGACAATCAATTCATTGATTTGTGAGTTATTGTGCTACGAGTGACACTACGAGTACTTTTGTTATTTTCAAAACAATGGATCAAAAACAATTTCGTGTTTTAATTTTGAACTGCTTTTTGTTGGGGAAAAATACTGTCCAAGCGAAGCAATGGCTTGGAAAGTGTTATGGAGACTCCCCTCTATCAGAAACAACAATAAAACGTTGGTTTGCTGACTTCAAACGTGGACGTATAGACACCGATGATGCAGAACGCAGTGGCCGTCCAAATGAGGCGGTAACACCAGAAAACGTAAAAAAAAATCCACAAAATTGTTTTGAATGATCGAAAACTGAAGTTGCGTGAGTTAGCTGACATCGTAAAAATATCAAAAGAACGTGTTGGCTTTATATTGCATAAGCATTTTACTATGAGAAAGCTCTGGTCCAAGTGAGTGCTGCGTTTGCTCATTGGTTTGCTCACCAAAAACGAGAACGTGTTGATGATTCTGAGCGGTGCTTGGCCATGCTTGAACGGAATTTTTACGTCGACATATGACAATGGATGAAACATGGATCCATCGTTTCACTCCGGAGTCATCTGAGTGGACAGCAACTGGTAATCTGAGTGGGTAGCAACTGTCATATGAGTGGACAGCAACTGCTGAACCTCGTCCAAAACGCCCGAAAGCACAACAATCGGCTGGAAAAGTTATGGCCTCGGTATATTTAGATGTACGTGCTGTAATATTCATCGACTAGCTTGAGTAAGCAAATATCATTAAGAGTGAATATTATATAGCGTTAAGAAATTTCGCACGAATGAAGAGGTTATCGCTGAAACTGCGGCCTATTTTGCGGCAGGAGATAAATCGTTCTATAAAAGTGGTATTGAAAAGTTAGAGCGGCACTGGAATGATTGCGTTGTTCTTGTGATTGAGATTACGTTGATGAATAAAGCTAATATTGAGCCAAAAAAAATTTGTTTTTTTCTAGACCCGGGACTTTTCAGCCCATGTGTTAGTGCTTATCGGCCATATGGGCAACTTATGACCTCATTAATTCACTGCGGTTCTCAATACTTCCGCCCGGAGCAGCGTACAATTTAACAACTTGAATCGGCACGGTTTGTCTACTTTCATTATATAAGAATTTGTTTCTTACTGAATACCTTTGCTATAAGCTGACAACGGGTCACCCACATTTGCTTCGAAATTAATATGAATACAAAAAAAAAACTTTGTGACAAAGTTAAATTTTTATAATGTCAAATAATGTTAAGCGGGGAGTAATTTATTCAGCCATACAAGCATTTAAACACACATACATACACGCACGCACGTCAAATTTTTATAACCTAATCCATGTTGTGTTTGAAAGGATATGAGTTGTTACAAAGTTATTTAAAGCTAAAGTGGCATTTACTCGTATGTGTGTGTGTTGAGGGTGTTGAGGGGATATTTTATGAAATGTTTTCAAACATTATTGTCGAGGGTGTTTTTTTATTATTATCATTATTAAAAGCCTGCCGCTTTTAATGCTGACGTTCGCTGGAGTTGAGTGCTAAAATTGTCACTTTATTGATGAAAAGCTTCTTTTGTTTCGTTTCTTTTTGTAAGTGTCTTTTGTTCTGTAATTAAGTGATTTTTTAATTAAATTTTAAAACGTATTTGCTTAGAATCTTGTGTAGTGGGAGGAAAACGATTATTGAAATAATTTAATTTCCTCAAGTATTTCAAATAATTATGAAATTTTGCAATTCATGTATTTGATTTAATTAAAAAATAAATTTCAGCTTTTATTGCTAAAAGGGGATTTAAATTATCTTAATGTTGTGGAGCAGGAATCCAAAAGGAAACGAGCAGCGGTGTGTGTTGGACTACTTTGAGAATTCATTACGATGTTAGTTGTCATATCCCATGTAGTACGAATATTCCGTGTACATAAAATAGTATGTAGAATATAAAAATTTATTCTTCGTTACGCGCTACTTTAAACAAATTAAAAAATAAATAAAATCAATATTAAAAGAAAAAATTTATTGTTTTTAAGCTTACGAGCAAGAAAAAAATTCTTGCAATCGTGATCGACTTGAAAAACAAGATGAACAAGATGAACAAAATACGCTGCTTATTAGTCGCCCTAAAGTATGCAACAAAACTTCAAGCAAAAAGTGAAACAGTTGAAAAAATTAACATTTATAAGACACGATTCGTGGATAAAAGCGTAATTTTAATTTTTTAAATCTACACCGAATATAGTGTGTGAGCAATGAAAATGAAAATATTGTCGTTCCACACAATCCTTAATAAAAACTTTATTTTTCAATCGTTTTTTTTTTTTTTCAAATTACGCTTAAAATGTTGGTAATTAAATAAACTACTTGGTAAAAAAAAACATTGCAGATCTTTACTACAATGTAGAAAAAAATAAAACGAAATAAAAATTAAAGATTTTGAAACAAACGTAAAAAATAAACAAATTTTGAAATTTGAGGTGTCATAACTCAGCCATTCCTTGTTAGATAGAAATTCGCATTATATCGACGGAAAAGGCATTCAATTACCTTTCCAACGATATGCTAGCTATCTAGATCGGACTTCTTGGTTGGGACCGAAAAACACAAACGTAACGTTATCTTATTTTCGTGTTTAGGCGGTACCATGGTACAATAATATATAGGTAGTGTCGCAACTGACACCGACATTTTTTTTTCTGTGATGATAACTATCAAAAGTGCACACATACACAGATATTTTTTATTATTGTTTACAAATTTTTTTTTTTTTTTTTTTTAAGCATTTTTTTATTTATTGAATCTTCAAAATGAACTAACAATAAGTATTCAAATCTTAATACTAAATTTAAAATTAAAAAATGTAATTCTTAAGTCCGGCCAATGCTAGACAAAAAAGTTTTATTATGCGGGAGCTATTTCGGTAAAATCACCTATTGAGCAATCTGATGGTGGCAGCGGTATCCCTTCTTTTAAGCCGAGTGTGGCCGCCAAAATTAAGTATATTGCGAGCAAGAGGGTTTGGATGAAGTTCCAGTTTACTGACATACCTTGTCGCGTACTTGGAAAATTCCTCTTTTACCAGCGGAACACTCAGATCGTTATGAATTCGTGAATTTTTTACGTACCATGGAGCTGCAGTAATCGTTCGTAGAATTTTGTTTTGTCGCCTTTGGATTTTTTCAATGTTTGACGCTGAGGCGGTGCCCCATAACTGAATTCCGTAGCACCATATAGGCTTTAGTATTGCGTTGTATAACAAAAGTTTGCAATCTAATTTCAGTGTCGAATTTCTGCCCATAAGCCAATTTAGCTGCGCTGCTTTTAGTTTTAACTGAGTGACCTTTGCTTCAATGTGAGACTTCCATGTTAGCCTACGGTCCAGGTGAATACCAAGGTACTTGACTTCGTTGTGCTGCGGAATAGGTGAGTTGTTAATTTGGATAGGCGGACATGTTTGCCTACACAGTGTGAATGTAACATGAGTACATTTCTGTTCATTAGCTTTGATTTTCCAAAGTTTTAGCCATTTCTCTAATATTGAAGTATATTCTTGTAAATTTCGTGATGCTAAATGGTGGTTTTCATGAACACTCAAAAACGCTGTGTCATCTGCAAAGGTAGAAGTGTGGATTCCAGATGTCGTTGGCATGTCAGAGGCGTAAATCAAATATAAAGTAGGCCCCAGTATGCTGCCTTGGGGAACTCCTGCCTTGATTGGCTGAATTGGGCTAATAAAGTCGCCTTCTCTGATAACAAACTTCCGCCCGTATAAGTAGCTTTCCAGAAGCTTGTGTGTATTTGCAGGCAAATTTAGCTTTATTTTGTGCATTAAGCCGTCGTGCCACACTTTATCAAACGCTTGAGAAATATCAATGAAAAGAGCTGAGCAGTACTTCTTCGCCTCAAAGGTTTGTCTTATGACATTGACTAGTCTGTGCGTTTGTTCTATGGTGCTATGCTTAGCCCGAAAGCCAAATTGATGATCAGGGATGCATCCCACATTGTTCAATATTGGACTCAACTTCGCCATTAACAATTTTTCGAATAGTTTTGAAATTGTTGGTAAAAGACTTATTGGTCTATATGATTCTACCTTAGTCAGATCCTTCCCTGGCTTGGGTATCATAGTAATCATTGAGACCTTCCACTCTGCAGGATAATACTCAAGGCGTAAAATGGCGTTAAAAATAAAAAGTAGAACCCTTCTAGCTACACGAGGTAACTGTTCAAGCATTTTACCAGTAATTTGATCAATGCCTGGAGCTTTCCTGGGGTTTGTATTACCGATAACGTTTTCGACGTCTTGAAAATTAAATCTCAAAGACACAGGAGGTCTAACAACATATGGTGGTAGTTCCGCTGTATATTTCTCTGAATCATTTGTAATAAAAACGTTTCTCAAATGATCGACATACAACATCCCCTTTTCAGAGTCGCTTCTTGCCCAGTCGCCAGTTGAAGTTCGCAAAGGTGGCTTACCTATTACGGGTCTTTTTAAACCTTTTGTCGCTTTCCACAAGGAATAATGAGATTGAGGGGTACCATCAAGGCTTTCCAAATATGTTTTAAGGGAAGCCATTCTATGGACTTCAAGCAGATTTCTTAGCTGAGTTATGCATTCCCGTAGCCTAGCTTTAAGCTGGGGCGACCTGCGAAGTTGCCACTCTCTTCTGACTCTTCTTTTTTCTGACAGAAGTTGCTCAATTTCAGATGAATAAGTTCTATTGCTCTCATTTCTAGGTCTTAAATGACTAGTGGTAGCATGCTGTACGGCCAGTTTGAGGTTTTCAGAAAAATTGTTAATTGACACATCAATATCCTCAGGCGTTCTCAAGGCGATATTTTCAGTATAATGTGTGCTCAAAAATTTTTTGTACTTTAACCAATTAACTCTATTGACAGTCAACGGTGAGCCAATCTCTTGGGGGAACGAAACAGAGATTATAGTGGGAGAGTGATCTGATGACAAATCTAATGAAGGCTCCACTTGCATCCACTCTAAAGGAAAATTTTTCGCAACTCCAAAATCTATAACGTCTGGGATCTTTCGTCGGTCTGTCGGCCAATAAGTGGGGTGTCCGCTTGAAACCACATCTAAGCCCATTTTGGAAACGGTGTCAAAAAGCACACGGCCTTTCGAGGTAATTAAGCGTGATCCCCAAAAGGTGTGCTTAGCGTTATAGTCGCCAGCCGCTAAAAATCGAGGCCCAAGTGATTTGAAAAAATTTGAATATTGGCTTTCTGTTATTGAAAATCGGGGCGGTGAGTAAATCGAGGAAATAACGATTTTTTCATGAAAATATTCAATGCATATATTAGTTGCTTGGATATACTCCTCACGTGTCTCGTTCATTAAATAGTGCTTAATTCTGGATTTTATTAGAATTGCCGATCCTCCGCAAGATCTTCCGCGGGGATCTTTAGTGTCATATAATGCGTACCCATTAATTTTGAAATAACTGTTGGTTGTCAAATGGGTTTCAGCAATCAACATTATATCGATTTGCTTTTCCATAAGGAAGTGCTCAAGTTCATTTTTTTGTTGCCGTTTGCGTTCCAGAAACATATTTTCAACCAATTCATTTTTTTAAAATTGCCTGCAAAATAGTGGATTGCATTTTCAGCATTTCCTGCATCATGTTTACAAATTAAAAAAGTTTTTGAAAAAAAAAATATTCCAATAATAATTTTGAAACGCAAAAACAGCTTCAAACACAACACACAGCTTTTTCTTGATCTTTATTTATGTATTTAATTTATTGCACGAGTTTTAAATGCAAAAACTTATTGAAAAATCATTTGTAAAATAAAAACACTAATAAAAATATACGTTTGTTTTTTTATTTTCTTTTGTTTTCTTTGACAGTTATCAACACAAAGCAACAATAAAAAGCCATGTTGTTTTTTTTATTGTTGGCTTGTTGTAGTTCCGCTTTTACCTGTTATATTATTGTACCATGGGCGGTACCAATTAACTTATTTATTATCAACGAAAATTTCTTCGAAATCTCGAATCTCTTGCAATATTATTTTCTGTTTATACATGCGAGTGAGAGTTAATTTTAAATTCGTCGTCAGCACGTGAACTTCAAACAGTTTATTTCCTTCCCATATTTTGTTTCTATTTTAATTTATCTTCTCTTTATAAATTGGAGTTGCCGTGTTCTTCACATGAGAATATTATTAGGATATTAACGATCCAAACACAATCAAAACACAAAAAACAGGCTATTCTATTTATAAACGTCTCTAACATTTCTTTACACCTTTCAAACAAATGAACAACCGTTGGTGGCTACGATTTGTTTTTTGAAAGTATGGAAAAGCAGAGAACAAAAATGCAATAGTTTCAAAAACAAATCGTATCAACCAACAGTTGTTCATTTGTTTGAAAGGTGTAAAGAAATGTTAGAGAAGTTTATAAATAGAAAAGCTTGTTTTTTGTGTTTTGACAGGTATTATTAAAGCATTTTTCTTTTAAAATTCTCAACAATTTATTTAGATTGTTGGGATATAAAGTTGAATGTTTGAGAATATCTTTCAAAAATTTCCAAAGTCTACTGATGATTAGGATAGTTCCTATGAAATGTCGACATATAGATAGCTGGGAAACATAGAAGACAAGCTATTTATAATTTTTTATTGGTATCAATGTTAAAAGCTAAAATAGCGAATAAAAACTCAATTGTTTGTATTGTCATATATATATTAAATTAAAACAAAAATATGGTTCTATTAAAGTAAAGTTATTTGCAACATTAGTATAGTTCTTTAATGAAAGTAATGTGGTTACGTATTACAAAAATATGGTTTCTTAATATAGTAATGTTCAATTAATCAATCAATTAATACTATGGTTGCTTGCTATTATAATAATATTGAGCCAAAATATGGAATAGTTATTTATACTACTTTTTAAAAATACTATGAAGAGCCATATATAAATATATAATTCAACAATAGTATGTTGCCCTAGAATATTGGCATATCAACCATATATTTTTTTTCTGCGTGTGTATTCATTCATTTGTTTTTATTAAAATAGAATATCAGTCACTTCGTATTCAGTTGTGTATGGTACGAAACCTTATTTATTCAAAAACCAAATAAATATATTCAAATGCCTTTTGAGCGTAATCATGCAGATGTTTAGTTCATACCATAGATTTTTAATTGATATTAAAAATTTTTGGATATTATTGTTTTTTTCTCTACTACTTTTTCTAATGCGAGTTTTGAAAATATTGATTTTTACGGTTTTATTCACTTTTATATATGGTTATTATGATAAAGTCATGTACTTTCTTTTAGAATGAAAAACTTTAAATAATTATGAAAAAAGTTACGTATTTAGGCATGTCCATTGGTTGTCATGTCACCCTCACTTAATTTTTATTATTTTTACCTTAATTCGCACCTAATCGATCAAAACTCAAACGAAATTAAAAATCCTTTAATGGCAAGACGTACGTGGCAAAAGGTTGCCTTGCCTGCATTCTCCGATCTCCGATGTGCGGTAGCTAAATGTGGTGGCTACACATTTTAAAAGTGTGAGTATTACACAATATTAAGAAACGACAGAAAAATCAATAGAGAGGAAGAAATACAAATAAAGGACTTCAAACGACAAATGGCTGAAAAAATGTGGAATAAATAACATCATATTCGAGCACATACATATGTAATACTCGTACATGCAAACATACACACATACACATCGAGTACTTATTGTATAATCAGGAAAATGTTTTAAAACATAGTGGGTGTAAAAAACTCTTACACGTGCCGTTATGGGTACAAAATCCGTTGGTCATTTAGTCCTGTTACGTATGCAATATGGTCTTGTATGTGTATATGAGTGCGTGTGTGTGAGTAAATAAAGGTCTTAGATAATTTACGCCATAATACTTTGAGAACGTTATTTTAATCTTTTTAAATGCACAAAAACAACAGAAATAAAAATATAAAAATAAAGGAAGAAGGACATGTTTTGCTATCTCTTCTCATATAAATTTCATTGTTTTGTTATTGTATTTTTGAAAAATGTTCCAATGGATATTAATGTTCAAGTTGGCTGTCTGTTAGTATTGGTGGTTTATAAGCAGCACAAGTGTAGCTGTTTGGGGATTGTAAGTTGTGAGAAGGTGTTAGCCATAACACAAATAAAATACACACATACATATGTATGTACTCGTACACACATATGTATGTGTGTGTGTATTTATATATATTTTATTTATATTGTTTTTTTTTTCTCAGACAAAAGTTGCTCAAAAGGGTTGACCTCAAACAGCAGTTGACCGTTCTAAAGGCATGTTGATGTCGCTATCGACGAGGTCTATTATCTGTATATGGGGTATTCCATAGTGAAAATTGAACTGTTATTTCTTCATTATAACCCAGTAGCAAATGAAATAATAATAAAGCAATAAATAAATTGACCACAGTAGAGTTATCATGTCAGCAAATACAGCAACCGGAAATTATAGTCGTATAGCCCGCTACTGATTTATTTTGAAAACGGCAGCAACATAATGCTAAGAACACAACTGCGACAAACGACTAACTTCGCCTATCGTGATGAACTCGCCGGCAAATATTCGTTGTATAAAGTCGTCATATGAAGCACAATATCAACGAACTTTGTTTACATTCCGTGCAAAGCAGAAAAAAAAATGAATATAAATAAATAGTTAAAAGTAAACCTATATAAATCCCATCCGAAAGTGGGACTTTTCAAAAAATTATCTGAGGTACTTTATATTTTGAGAACATCTTCATACATTTTTACTACATGGATTAAAATAAATTATAAAAAGTATAATGTCGTGAAAAATACTTTTTTTATGTAAGAAACTTGGTCACCTGATATTGCTTTTTTCGTCGTGCTATTTCAACGAATTTCGACCAACACCATGATTGTATTCATTTTCATATACACCAATGTGTTTTATTTTGGGCGACGAATATTCGCGACCAAAAGTTCGTCGCAGTTGTGTTCCTTGTATAAATTGAGTTACGTAGCGTTTTGACATGAAAGTAAATGCCTGCATGTTCCAATACTCTTACACTTTTTCACTAACACACTTACTTTTTTTTTTTACTTTCTACCCAACTTTCAACAACAAATTTGTTCAAGTTTTCTGAAAGTAAAAAAACAAAGTGGTGAGAACTGGTACCACCTACAAAAAACTATACAAAATTACGGTATTGTAATAAAATAATAATTATAAAATTAACTTCTTTTGTATGTACAAGCAAACAATTATATTTTTTTCTAATTAATATATATAAGAAACAACTAAAGTTTTTTCATAAAAGTAATCTCACAACATATATATAATAAGTTTTTTCAGCTATTGCCCCATAAGTTGTATAAGTTTGACAACTCCAATTAGTAAGCAAACAAAGTCAGAATGGAGGCAAATTTGCAACTCTTTGCTTCAGCAACATTTTAACAACGAACTTTCACTTTTTGTGCAAATGAGCAAGAAATTTTCAAGAAAGTCGTTATTACATTAAAATTTTTATATATAAAACGTGTACAGAAATTTCATAAAAGTTCTTTCCTGTATAAAGGCAGAGTTACATAAAAGAATACTTCAGTGTGACTACCTTAGAGTTTTTAGCTTTACATGATTCCGTTGCTTTACAGAACGAGTTTGTTTTACATCAACTTTTCATAAAAAAGTTACTCTCCATAAAAAAGTCTTAAGAAGATAAAAAGGGCAACTTAAAAAAAGTTCAGGTAAGGCGGACATTCAAAGTGATAAATATAATCGAATATATCTTCTGATCTATAACGAGAAATTAGCACAGAATTGTAGATGTTTCGTTAATAAGAAATTCTAGATCTGAGTTGTATCTGAATGAATGTTATGATAATTTTTATTCTGTAAATAACATTAGTTTTGCTAGCTTACATAAAGATGTTGCAAGTGTTGGCGGAACATGTGTTGGTTGCAGAATAAGGTTATTTTGGTTTTTATGTTATTTTTTATGTTTGTTATTATTGTTAATATTATTTTCTTTTTTGAATTTTTTAGTAATTCAAAATTTTTTGTCAGTGTATTTTTTAAATTAAATAGTAACAGCCTTATTCAAAAAAAAATTTTACTTTTGCTTTCATGTACATATTTGTTACCAAATGAGTAAAGCTTAACAAACTGTTATTAGAAATTTGTATTCAGAAAACACATATTAACTGATATGTGATTTAAGCAATTTTGAATTTTTGAACTGGTAACAGTATACATAAAATTGCCTCTTAAGTTCCAAAAAATTGTGGCTTATGTTCTAGTGATGCAAAAAATATCTTTTATATTAATCGGTAACCGAATTTTCGAATACTTTTTAGTTGTAAAATAATAAAAAAACATTTGCATGCAATAAGCATTTCTTTGCTTTTATCTTTTAGTGAAAATTTTTAATGAATAAAGTTAAAAATGTATTAATAAAACCAAATTGAGCAGATTTTCGAGGGCGAATGAGATGTACTTTTTTCATTACGAATAAAAGGAGCTCGAATAACTTTACTATTACATTTTTGTACATCACTTTTGTGTGTGTTAATTTTTCTCATTCAAAAATATAAATTTATTAAAATTGATATATGAAGGCAGCTTTATACAGGTAGTAGCAGAATTACAATAAATACAACACCAACAAAATACATATTGATGTTTGTTTGTGTTGTATTTATTGTAATTCTGCCACTACCTGTATAAAGCTGCCTTGTGAAATATGAATGGTAGCACTACATACATACATACAAATTCATATGTATTTGGACACATTTTTTCAATATCAAATAAAATTTGTATTTCAAAATGTTTTTTTCATATTTATACATAAATACATATGAAATACATATCTACACAGGCATGCATGTTCTCACTTTTATATGAAAAAAAAATAGGATTTTGTCCTGAATAATTATATTGAGGGCAAAAACCAATAAAACAAAAGTAGGTTTAAAGATGGGCAGAAGGTTTATTAAAATTTCAGCATTTGGCAAAGAGTTAATATCAGTATATTAAACAAATGTTGGTTTTTGAATAATACTTTAGGGAATTTTGCTTAATAACGATAAGTAAACGTTTAGTAAGTTTTTTTGAATAAGGCTGTAATTGTTTTAAGTTTTCAATTTGATAAGATTGTTAAGAATTTTTTTTTTTTTGTGTATGAATTTGTGATATATAGGAATTCTTTGACATTAATTTTTCAAATTGAAAAATTTTTATAACATATTAATTTTCCTGACGATGGTATCGAAATATGGAAAATAAATACTGTTTAATTTTCTATATAAAGTCAAAATAATCCTTAGCTGCAAAAATAAGAAATAACTAATATGTTTATATTAATATTTAATATTTTTAAATAAATTATTAAAGGGGTTTTTTAAGGCCACATGAAATTTACTTTTTTTGAAAGATAACCTTCTGGCATTATAATTTAAATTTGACAGCCATGGCTGGCTCACAAGTAGTCTTATTTCCGGAGACTTTTCCACCAGCTCACAAAGCACACCAAACAGTCTGTTTTCATGGATGTAACAATGTTTCAACATACGAGTATACTTGTTTTGTTTATTGACATATGCATTCAAAACAAAAGAGAGCTGTTTGTTATATTAACCGTAAAATGGATCTAGTGGGTGGCAGATATTTCATATGCATGTACCTCTATCAAAATTCCATTTATTTTATTATAATTATTGCAGCTATTTGTTTATGCTAAAAATGGGCGTCAAGTAGCTGAAGGTTAAAATTACGGATCAGCTGTTTTTTAATTCTGCTGCCTCTTTTAATATAATAAATTAGTTGACTATATAGCGATAATTGTAGCTAGCGACATTTGTAGCCATGTAGAGCATGGCTAGCACCACACACTCTAGTTTTAGCGCTTTTCATTACCCTAAATGACGCATTTTTTTCTCCTCAGCGGCTTTTTTTAAATCAGCTAAAATGGCGCTTTTTATACACTTATAGCCTATCTTCAAAAGTCTCTAGTGAATTTTAATAATATAGAAGGTGATATTGACTCTGTATTAAATCAATATTATTATTTGGCATATTTATGTAAAACTCTACCGAAAAATCAAGTTCCAAAAAACAAAAAAAGAATTAATACAAAACAAAAAATAAATAAATAAACGTGATTTAAAAACTAGCAACTTTAGATTGACCATGTGTTAACACTTCATATTATAAACTACTACGCAGTGTAGTGGCTCTACCTTGATTTTAGACTTTTTAATTGGGTCAACTTCAGAAATGAAAAAAAAAATTTATATTAAAATTTTTTATCTATTAGTTTGCCTTAATCTTCAACCTTTGAGTGTTTGTTTATGTTATAAATTTTTGGCATTTGGCGCTTTTTGAATAGGTACATGGCCCGTTTTGGTTTTGGTTATAAGTATAGGGTGTTTTTTTAAGCCCGATAGAACTTGAAATTGTAAAAAATAACACAAAAAATTAAATTGTAATCAAAATTTTTTTTTATTCGAAAGATCAATACGTGACATTAACATTTGAAAATGATTTCGGGCATATGGGCACCGCGGCTGTTCTTGACGAAGCGCATTCTGGACGTCCAATTTTGGGCCACTTTTTCGAGCACTGCTGGCCGTATGTCACGAACAACACGAACAATGCTGGCCTCCAAGGCGTCAATTGTTGCTGGTTTATCAGCATAAACCAGTGACTTCACGTAGCCCCACAGGAAATAATCGAGAGGTGTCAAATCGCACGACCTTGGAGGCCAATTGACAGGTCCATTTCTCGAATTCAACTTATCGCCAAATTTTGATTTCAGTAAGTCGATGGTTGCGTTCGCCGTATGGCACGTAGCGCCATCCTGTTGAAACCACATCTCCTCCGGATCAATGTCATCCATATTTTCAAACAAAAAATCATTGATCATGGTGCGGTAACGATCTCCATTGACCGTAACGCGAGCTCCGGCTTCATTTTTGAAGAAATAAGGTCCGATGATGCCACCAGCATGAAAACCGCACCAAACAGTACATTTTTCTGGATGTAATGGAGTCTGTAGGGTCTCTTGTGGATTGGTCTCACTCCATATGCGGCAATTTTGCTTATTAACAAACCCGTTAAGCCAAAAATGCGCCTCATCGCTGAACACAATTTTGCGTCTATAAGTTGCGCGAATCGACGACTGATTTTCAAAGTAAATTTGGATAATTTCGTAGCGTTGTTCAAGCGTGAGTCTATTCATGATGATTTGTCAGAGTATACTGAAACAAATAAAAAAAATGTTTCATCAAAATTTAATTTTTTGTGTTACTTTTTACAATTTAAAGTTCTATCTAGCTTAAAAAAACACCCTATAGTTGACAACTCCGTGTAGACGTTGACCTGCTGTCGTGAATATACTAGTATGTATTTAATGCATTAGGCTTCGTCTTTAATGAGAGTGAGAGAGCCAGGAAACGCTGCATCAAGTGAAACTGATGAAATGCAATAGTACATGTTCCCAGCATTCGCACAATATAAGTAGATACATAAATAATATTGATATTTTAAATTCTATGGAAAAAATTATAGCAGTGCACTTCATATAAAAAATATTGTTCATAGTAGAAGTGCTAAACGCAGTGTAGTGAAATTATTGAAAAGTTTTCGATTTTGAACGATTTTCCGTAGACCAAATGATCTAAAGGTTCAATTAGACGTGACTTATCCATAACCATAGAAAACCGCTGTTTAAACCAACCTTATGGGCGACAATATAATCGATTATTTCTGGCATAACCATAACGCCATAACCGTAGCAACCAAATGAATTTTGGTTGTCCGTAATCAGCTGGTATACTGATGTGTTGCTTTTTGTTCTACAGTGTTGCCGATCAAAGTTTTTCCATCACAATAAAAATGTCTGCAGCCTAAAAGCTTTTTTAAAATATTCTCCAAAGGAGAAAAATTTGCCAAAATTAAAGCTACTAATGTTATTGAAATTTATGTATATATTTACATAAATTAATTATTTTAATTAAATTGACCTTTTTGTCTTTGAGCTCGATTTAGTTCCCCGCACAACGGTTTAAAGGATATTATTATTACTTTTAGCATTTTTATGCACCAACCATTTTATTTTTATTAACAAAGTAAATAAAATCAATTTTACACACATTGCAGGGGAGATACGAGTAAAGCTCAAAGAAAGAATTCTCTTTTAAATTAGAGTTTTTGTACATTTGTAAATCGGGTTTTTAGTTCAAGTTTTTCCTTTCTTAAGTTTTTCTTCAGAACGATTTTTACAAGACAAATTTGAAAATATTTATATTTCATTTAAATTTTTTGAAGATTCTTTTAGAAAAGATTACGTTTTAAAACTTCTTTTTTAATGTTCAAGACTGCCTTTTTTAATAGGCATTCTATAAACTGCACTCTTTTAATTAAGTTTTGCTAAAAAAGTATGATTTTAAAGAACTTATTTTTAAGTGACAAATAAAAGCAAATTTGAACATGTTTTTGAAAATTTGTACTCTTGAAAAAATAATCCTTTTAAAAAAGTCTCTTTAATAAAAAAAGTTGAACTTATTTTAATAAAAGGCAATTTGAAAATGTTCGAATTCCCTTTTATTAAAATAAGTTTAACTTTTTTTATTAAAGGGACTTTTTTAAAAAGATTATTTTTTCATGATTAACAATTTTCAAAAATATGATCAAATTTTCTTTCATTTTTCACTTAAACTTCTTATAAAAAAATGTATACGTGCCTTTTCTAAAATATGTTTTTTCAGAAAAATTCTGAATTTGTTAATAGTTCTGAATTTGTTAAAAATTTACGAAAAATTAGCATGGAAAAGATAAATAAATTACATTTGTGTCCTAGTATAGAAAAGTAAAAGTCTAAAGTTTAGTTGATTAAACACAATTACTAAAAAAGTTTCATGCGGTTCCATTAAATGTTTATTTATAAACATTTAGCAACTATTAATTATTTATCAATACATAAAACTAATATACTTATTGCATATTTTTATGTATTATGTACTTACATGCATATGTTTATAGATTATATACATATATATCTATAAGAATAATGTATCTCTCTTTTATAAAAACTATAGAACCTATATTACATAGTTATAATTTTTTAGATTTGTGTTGTTTTGAACGACTTTCCGTAGACCAAATGATCTAACATACCAAAAATGTATTTTATTTCTCTGGCATTATATCACAATATCTTAAGTCGAGCCGAAAAAAAAACTTTTTGGATAAATTTTAATGAAACTATATTTAAGAACAAATGAAAATAAACCAAAATTACAACAAAATTTTTTCAATAATGCGAATAAATATTTTTACAAATAAAAATTTTTATATATAATAAATTAATCTAATTTGATTAATTTTTTAGATTTGTGTTGTGTCCGTGTTTTCTTTATATGTTCAATACTAATTTCTTTTCAATGCATTTCATTATCTTGTAGTGTGAAAAGTGTTGGACCAAATTTTCCTAATCTGAGCAGTTTTAATTTATTTCCTACATTTTAAATGTTGCAATACGAGTAGAGTTTGTTTTAGTCTTTCGTGTTGTTATTGTCAAAGTTAATCCTCTACAAACACTACTCCCTCTTTCCTCCTCATCATAACCTATTTTCCTAGAAACAGTGTAATGCGCTGCATACGTAGCGGTCATCCCCTGAGTACTGGTCCGAGATAAAAAAAAAAACAGGACTCTATACAAGAATAAAAACAAACACTAAGTCGTTCGTTATGGAGTGAAAATAAGTAAAATTATATTATGTTTAACGTACAAATTCACACTTTAGTGAGCTGTCAAAATAGAATTTTTCAATTGCAACACCATGAGGCCGCATTACTATAGTGTACTAATTGTAGCGTGCTAATTTAGGTCTAACAAAAAAAGAGAACATTTTTTATATAAATTCGAAACTGCTTTGGCACCACAAGTTTAATCAAACAATTAAAAAATTAATTTTGCAATGGAACACATTGACTGCCTGCTTCAAAAAATACATATATATAAATAATATTCAGAACCGATTCCAAAAGTCGGAGTTGCTCGAAAGTGTATATAGAAAATACTTCTTTATAAAGCTTACCGGCGGGATGTATAATAATTGCAAGCCAAAACTCTAAGAAAATCAATTCTAGCCATTGATCGGCAAAGGGCGAATCAGGCGAACTCTTTGTATGTACCGGTTTTCCTCCGGGAAGCAGATCTTGCCCTGGTGTACACCAAACTAGGTCACTCTGCTTTCTGGGACATAGAGGGGAAGGAACTCGACGCTTTTTGTAGCAAACAAAACTCTAGGAAGCTATATGACTTATGTTGTGTTGGACTTCCGAAACCCTTGCTAATGGTTAACATTGGCAGAACGGGGAACAGCAAAGTCCATGAGAAATTCTGTTTTTAAATGGATTTAGATATTTTGGTGGTTCTTTAAGGAACCAGACAAAAACGTGATAAAGATTTTCCTGTGCTAGCACTTTGACATAGAGTATAAACCCGTTATTATTGTCATATGACATATAGATAGCTGGGAAACATAGAAAACAAGCTGTTTATAATTTTTTTGTTAAGAGGGAACAAACAAAATAATACACGCGCAGCGATGACCATTTCATTATTTACTTTTTAGTTAGTTTAAAAAACACAAAAATTTATAATTACAAAATATTCAACTTCTTAACTCCAAGTTACGAGTAAAAGCATAAAATTTATAACAAATAGCATTATTTGAAAAATTTGTGTCGATAATTTATTTTGTACTTGTAAATGTGTGACATATAAATTTATGTAAGTGTGAATTCATGTGTGTTCACTTGCAGTAGGGGCGGACAGGACAGTCTGCTCTCGAATACTATGATTTCTAGACAAGCAACCAATAACGATTAATTTCGCAACAGCAGGTGGGATAATCGAAATAGAATAAAACGAGTCAAATGAACCCTCACGCACAGCGGGATAAAGTCGTGAATAATCAAATGTTGGAAATTTTGTCGTGGGTCCTGGGCAGGGTGCAGTCGTTTGGCTCATGTCGTTGTGAATATGTAAATAAAAAATTACAAATTGATTTAATATTGTTTACATTATTTCTTAGCATTGAAAGATAAAAATCTGTGCCAATAATGGGGTGGACGGGGATGGGGGAGAGGGAGACTAGAGCTCAATTTTTAAAATATGTAAATGTCACGGTTTGGCATTAATTTCTTAAGAAAACAAATTTTCCATTTCTTATGTTTTTGTTTTCGTTAATAAATTGTGGATGTCCTTAATGATTATTTATTTAATTTTGTGCCAGAGAAAACATTTATTTCAAAATTAACAAAAGGCAAATATTTATTTAATACGCATAGCAAATACGTTGGATTAACGTAACGTAAATCGAGGTGGCAGCGCTGCGGCATTTGACAGTCTTTTGTTATTACAATCGTGAGCGCTTAACGTCCAATATACTCATATTGTTTATATATCATTTAGTGGATTATAAAAATTTATATATAAGGTTGAAATTTTATATATATATATATATATATATATATATATATATATATATATATATATATATATATATATATATATATATATATATATATATATATATATATATATATATATATATATATATATATATATATATATATATATATATATATATATATATATATATATATATATATATATATATATATATATATATATATATATTTGGCATAAAATTTCAACCTTCTATTATTATTACTGATTGCATTAACACTATACTAACCAGTAAAACATATATACAGCGCCCGAGACAAACGCGAATCTAACGATTCGCTGTTATCACGGTACTTATACATATACCAGTCGTAAGTGCCGATCTTAGCAAACAGTTAAGGAAATGTTTGTTCCCTAAATACTTTAGCCCTCGAAATGCATTTCAGTGCCAGGGCTCGTTCGCTATTCAAATTCAGACAGTTTATTCTTCTCCTGAGCTGTTCAACCTACTTTGATGCGATTAAAAGCAAAACTGATGTACTTAAAGAGTTTAAAAGAGTATTCTGTTTTAAAATAATTTCTTTTCTTTGAAACTGGGATCGAATGGTTGTTAGAATTACTCTCCGCAATTATCGAACAAATTTTGATGAAGCAAATATTAGATTAATTTATATCTAAAAGGACACACTAAGCAGAGTATGTAGTTTTTATTGAATTTTTGTCATTTTGATGCACGACTGAATTTTAAAAACTTGGATAGTTGTACGGAACTCAATGTCAGCGAGTCTGACGACATATATCTGTATCTACACTAAGATTACGCTCTCCGTAGTTGCTAAATGAAAGAGAACCTGTAAAATTAAGGTTTGCCTTAAGTCCTGTCCCTTATGGAGACTCAGATACTAAACTTCCGAACACCGTCGTAAACAATAACTTAAGTCCACAGCTGGCTATCGTACTCGATCGAGTAACACCATGTTGAGGTCATAGTTGCCATACTGGACGATTTATCGTCATTTTGACGATTTTGGGTACTGAAAATAGCACTTTGACGATTTAAAGTATGTTTTAGACGATTTTTTTACTGTCATATCTTTCAAGCAACTACATGCATTCTTCCGTTTTTTAAGTTAATTTATGTAGGAAATGAAATTGTGTAATACTGTATTATTATGTGAGAGTATACATATCTTGAGTATGGTAGAGATGAATTAAAAATATCAAAAGTGAATAGCTAAAAATTTTAAAAATTTGTATGTAAAAGCGTGTGATTATATTTTAAGGAGACTAAACTTGATAACTTTAACTTTTATAAATCCTTACAATATTATAAAAGAAAAGTGTCTTCTTTTAACATAATGAAAGAGTTTTCTTATTTCATCGTAGAATTCGTAAGACGAGAAATTTCATACGAGTTAAAGTAACGACGGCTATTAAACTTGAAAAATTTCTTTTACGCTATAAAAATGAAAATGCTAGATTTTTGCAAAGTCTCCTTCTGTGACTAAGTTTATAGCAAAAATATTAAACTAATCGTCATCTGCAAATATGGAAGTTTGCATCTAGGTACATGAAACTTAACAAAACCAAAGTGAGAAGTTAGTTGAAGAGACCATTTTTGGAAAAAAATTTTATATACTAAAGACTGTCTAAAACTTTGGAATTGAGTTTGTTATGACTTGGATATGCCCGATTTAACAGAAGTGTTTAGTACTCGTATAATAAATACTAGCACATTTTATTAAATAAAACCTTATTTCAAAAATATAAAATAAAATAAATGGTATACTTATGAAATTAACTTCTTGTTCGTATGAGTATATATTTGATGTTATAGGTTTAAATGCTGTAGTTTATTAAGGACACTTCAGACTCTCCCATTTTGTATTAAGACTTGCCAAAAATTCAGTGGGATAGTGTGAATGTAAAACGCTATGAAAATGAGAAATAATACGGTAAGATATTTGACATCCTATAACATTTCACCATTTTTATACCCTTCACAAAAATGTAAAGGGTATTTATAAGTTTGTGATTCCGTTTGTAATTTCTACAGTTTTTTTTTGCGACCCTATAAAGTATATATATTCTGAATCAAAATTAATGGAAAAGTCGATTAAGCGATGTCCGTCTGTCCGTCTGTCCGCGGTTGAAATACCGTTTCTGAGAAAACCATTAGACTTAGGAACTTTTTCTTTCACCATTCTTTTACCCCATCGATTCATGGGTTTGCTATTGAAATTCAGTAATATTGGTCCACGTATAGCTGAGATATATTCAAAATTCCGAAAAAAGCCATTTTTTTTTTTTTGCAGTTTTGTATGAAAATTTTTGAAAACAAAAGTTGTTCGTTTTGCTTCAAACTTCACACACTTATTAAGCATGGTGACTAAAAGGCAAAAAATTTTTTTTTCAGATATCGGTCCATATATACCCGAGATATAGCCCAAATCGGATTTTTAATGAAAATGTCGCATAGGCGAAGCTAAATAACTTTTTTTTGCTCAAAAGCAGTTCTGGTAATAAAATTAGGTTACATAAATATGAAAAATTAAAATTTCCGATATCGGTAAATATATACCCGAGATATAGCCCAAACCGGTTTTTTCATGAAAATGTCGCGTAAGCGAACTTAAACAACTTTTTTGTGCTCAAAAGCAGTTCTGGTAATAAAAAAGGGTCATATAAATATGAAAAATGAAAATTTTCGATATCGGTCCACATATACCCGAGATATAGCCTAGACTGGGGTTTTCATGAAAATACCGCGTAAGCGAACTTAAACAACTTTTTTGTGCTCAAAAGCAGTTCTGGTAATGAAATTAGGTTACATAAATATGGAAAATGAAAATTTCCGATATCGGTCCATATATACCCGAGATATAGCCCAAACCGGGTTTTTCATGAAAATGTCGCGTAAGCGAACTTAAACAAATTTTTTGTGCTCAAAAGCAGTTCTGGTAATGAAATAGGGTCATATAAATATGAAGAATGAAAATTTTCGATATCGGTCCATATATACCCGAGATATAGCCCAAATCGGGGTTTTCATGAAAATGTCGCGTAAGCGAACTTAAACCATTTGTTGTGCTCAAAAGCAGTTCTGGTAATGAAATAGTGTCATATAAATATGAAAAATAAAAATTTTCGATATCGGGCCATATATACCCGAGATATAGCCTAGACCGGGGTTTTCATGAAAATGCCGCGTAAGCGAACTTAAACAACTTTTTTGTGCTTAAAAGCAGTTCTGGTAATGAAATTAGGTTACATAAATATGGAAAATGAAAATTTTCGATATCGGTCCATATATACCCGAGATATAGCCTAGACCGGGGTTTTCATGAAAATGCCGCGTAAGCGAACTTAAACAACTTTTTTGTGCTCAAAAGCAGTTCTGGTAATTAAATTAGGTTACATAAATATGGAAAATGAAAATTTCCGATATCGGTCCATATATACCCGAGATATAGCCTAGAACGGGTTTTTCATGAAAATGCCGTGTCAGCGAAATTAAACAACTGTTTTTGCTTAAAAGCGGTTCTGGTAATAAAATAAGGTTATATAAATATGAAAAATGAAAATTTCCGATATCGGTCCATATATACCGCAGATATAGCCTGGAACGGGGTTTTCATGAAAATGTCGCGTAAGCGAACTTAAACAACTTTTTTTGCTTAAAAACAGTTCTGGTAATAAGATGAGGTTATATAAATATGGAAAATGAAAATTTTCGATATCGGTCCATATACACCAGAGATATAGCCTAAACCGTGGTTTTCATGAAAATGCCGCGTAAGCGAACTTAAGCAACTTTTTTCACCTTAAAGCAGTTCTGGTAATAAAATAAGGTTATATAAATATGGAAAATTAAAATTTTCGATATCGGTCCATATATACCCGAGATATAGCCTGAACCGATTTTTCCATTAAAAAATTTTTTTTTTTTTTGCTGAAAAGCAATTCTCGTTATAAAAGAAGGTTACTAAAATACAGAAAATAGAAAATTACGATATCGGTTCATATATAACCGAGCATATTTAGGTCACTTTTTAATATACTATACATATTCGTGATTATCGTGAAGGTCTGAAAACAAAATGGTACGTTAGATTTTTTGACAGTCGCAACAAATATCATTAGATTTCTGTCTCACAAAATCCAATCAAAATCTTGAGACTTAAATTATAGTCTGAAACGCCCTTTGTTAAAGGCAACCATGATTTGTTTTTCTATGCTTTACGCTGTTGAAGTAAATATTTTACTCAAAAATAATTAATTTTACTAGCTGACGATTTTTTGACGATTTGCAATTATGATATTGACGATTTTAAATAAGAATACTCTGGCATCTATGGTTGAGGCACCTGCCCAAACTTAAGAGTTGTATTCTGTACTCGGTTTACGTTTTTTTATTAATAAACAACACTGGGTGTTTTGTACTGTGAATAAGCCGCAAAGGAGATTGATTTGAGAAAAACTGAGTTCGAACCAACTTTAAAATCCGGTTGCTTAAATAGTTTTAAAGTTCAATTAATCCTTAATCCCTACTTGCAATAATTCCGTGAATTAATAGCACACACATATTATTATTTACTATATTAGCTGTTAATATTTATACCTATCAAAAAATATATACAGCTTGTTTTCTGTGTTTTCTCGTCAACATAGCTCTAATGACTATCATTTGACCAGTATGATGGAGATGACTTTTACATATGCATTCCCTTAAAACATATTTGGAGAGCCTTGATGGTACCCCTCAATCTGATTATTCCTTGTGGAAAGCGACAAAAGGTTTAAAAAGACCCGTAATAGGTAAGCCACCTTAGCGAACTTCAACTGGCGACTGGGCAAGAAGCGATTCTGAAAAGGGGATGTTGTATGTCGACCATTTGAGAAACGTTTTTATCACAAACGATTCAGAGAAATATATAGCGGAACTACCACCATATGTTGTTAGACCTCCTGTGTCTTTGAGATTTAATTTTCAAGATGTCGAAAACGTTATCGGTAATACAAACCACAGGAAAGCTCCAGGCATTGATCAAATTACAGGTAAAATGCTTGAACAGTTACCTCGTGCAGCTAGAAGAGTTCTACTTTTTATTTTTAACGCTATTTTACGCCTTGAGTATTATCCTGCAGAGTGGAAGGTCTCAGTGATTACTATGATACCCAAGCCAGGGAAGGATCTGACTAAGGTAGAATCATATAGACCAATAAGTATTTTACCAACAATTTCAAAACTATTCGAAAATTTGTTAATGGCGAAGTTGAGTCCAATATTGAACAATGTGGGATGCATCCCTGATCATCAATTTGGCTTTCGGGCTAAACATAGCACCATAGAAAAAACGCACAGACTAGTCAATGTCATAAGACAAACCTTTGAGGCGAAGAAGTACTGCTCAGCTCTTTTCATTGATATTTCTCAAGCGTTTGATAAAGTGTGGCACGACGGCTTGATGCACAAAATAAAGCTAAATTTGCCTGCAAATACACACAAGCTTCTGGAAAGCTACTTATATGGGCGGAAGTTTGTTATCAGAGAAGGCGACTTTATAAGCCCAACTCAGCCAATCGAGGCAGGAGTTTCCCAAGGCAGTATACTGGGGCCTACTTTATATTTGATTTACGCCTCTGACATGCCAACGACATCCGGAATCCACACTTCTACCTTTGCAGATGACACAGCGTTTTTGAATGTTCATGAAAACCATCAAGTAGCTTCGCGAAATTTACAGGAATATACTTCAATATTAGAGAAATGGCTAAAACAACTCACCTATTCAGCAGCACAACGAAGTCAAGTACCTTGGTATTCATCTTGACCGTAGGCTAACGTGGAAGTCTCACATTGAAGCAAAGGTCACTCAGTTAAAGCAGCGCAGCTAAGTTGGCTTATGGGCAGAAATTCTACATTGAAATTAGAATGCAAACTTTTGTTATACAACGCAATACTAAAGCCTATATGGTGCTACGGAATTCAGTTATAGGGCACCGCCTCAGCGTCAAACATTGAAAAAGCCAAAGGCGACAAAACAAAATTCTTCGAACGATTACTGCAGCTCCATGGTATGTAAAAAATTCACGAGTTCATAAAGATCTGAGTGTTCCGCTGGTAAAAGAGGAGTTTTCTAAGTACGCGACAAGGTATGTCAGTAAACTGGAACTTCATCCAAACCCTCTTGCGCGCAATATACTTAATTTTGGCGGCGGTTGAGAAGAAGGGATACCGTTGCCACCATCAGATTGCTCACTAGGTGATTTTACCGAAATAGCTCCCGCATAACGAAACTTTTCGTCTAGCGTTGGCCAGACTTAAGTAAAAATCTATTTTTTTAAATTTTAAATCACACTTTTTTTTTACTTTAAATTTAGTATTAAGAATTGAATACTTATTGTTAGTTCATTTTGAAGATTCAATAAATAAAAAAATGCTAAAAAAAAGTGCATTGTAACGGAACTAGGATAACAGGTTATGGGGAGGACGAAACAGTGAGTAGTGTTTGTGGACGTCTGACTTAAACCTACCAACGTTACATGTGACAGAAAACACGTCCACAAACGAATTCTCTCTGTAATGTATTGGGCACCATACTGCCATCAATAAGATGTTTGAGACTATGAGACACCGGCTCAAGAATGGGGAGAAGAGAATGGAGCAGATAGACTGGACCGTACCGCCAAGTGTAAACTGACTACTAAAAAATATGTAGTGGTGACGAATCAAAGTTTTGGTGTAATCCAAAAGAAAACTGGAGAAGAACTAATCAAGTTAATATGATGTGTGTCGTGATGTCTATTTGATTTTTATGTAGCTATTGCAATATATTTGTTTTGTTTTATCTTAGTTTGAACTAAAAAAAGACTTATTTTAGATAACAGTTAACAAAAACAATTTTTAATTTAATATTATAACCCCAGAAGTTCAAAGCTCGTGCTATCATCATAGTAACCCCGTATAGGTATATTTAGAACAAAATGAAATGAGGTGTGTGCTATTGACTTAAAAGTACAAAATTTCTTTCTTTATTATCTAACGCGTTTCCCATTTAGAGAACGAAATTAATTCGTGAAAAAGATATTTTTCAAAACTGTTTTAAACACATGCTCATATTTCTGCAAAGAAAAAAATTACAAAGAAATCCGTAAGATACTAAAAAATGCTGGGTATCATTAACGTTATTGGACCAGCCAATGAATGGAAAAGTGGGCGTATTTTTTATTATGGAAATTAGTTCCCATTCGCATTTTTTTAATCTTAAATATGACTTTAAAAGACCATAAAAAATAATAAAATTGTAAAACAACGCAGCTGTTTGTCTAAAGTTTTAAATCGTTTGTGCAGGCAACGGTAAAAACAATCAAAAATTCTAATGACAACATAATAAAAACAATATTCTGCCGCCTTTGAGCAGCCAGCCCCCTTCCTTATTCGCATTCAAACGAAGGGCAGTCATTTGAAGGTATACAACACCCCCTTTTTATGGTTTATATATATGGAAGGAAGAAATCATTTTTTTTTTTTCGTAAAAAGAACAAGTGCATTAATATGCAAAATTTATTTCAAACAATAAAAAAATATTGTGGAAGTTGACATTTAAATTTTTTGTTGCTGTTATTATTGTAACCCTCAAAGCAACTACAATAACAACAACAACAACAACAACAATATCAACAACCACACCAACAATAATAATAACAAAGTGACACAAGTGTATAATTTTCCAATTGTTTCTTCGTAATTCATGAAGTGAGTCCAAAATGATTAAATTTATGCATAAATACACACGCAAATGGTACTTGAAAGACCCTTTTTATTGTTGTTGTTGTTCTAGAGGGCTTCATAAAAAAATAAGGAATGAAAAACAAATCAACATCCTTTTCGCATTCATCTTTCAATTGTGAGTATATTCCACCTCAGAACGGCTCGGAGTCGAGATTATGATTATAATTTAGATGGATTGAATTTGGTGGTGGCGGCGGCGGTGGCGGTGACAGTGACGGTGATGCGGACAAAAGTCGTTTTAAAATTTCATTCATTATTTTAATAATAGATTTCGCATATTCTGCAATATTTTTGTTTTATTTGAAAGCTCTTATGAGGGGGATGTTAATGATATAGTAGACCCCACTTAGGGTTAACTTTTAAATTACTCATTTTCGTTGGAACAGTGGAAGACAATTTCGTGCTGGCATTTTTAATAAAGAAACTCGCATTTGCTTGCTGGCTTTACATAGTTAAGGAAATTTTGGCAAATTAGAGAAAGATGATATAAAAGTTGAGGTATTCTTAAATATTTGAAGAATAAGCATAGAACACGTTTACCATGGGCCTGATCAGTGTTGATAGAAATTTCCGTCGAAACATCTTCAGTTTCCAAAACGAATATCTTAACATTAGTAAAAAAATCTTGAAATGAAATTCTTTTTATTTTTTATATCAAGCTCAAAAATAATATCTTTTAATTATTATAAAAGTATGATATATAACATAACAACCGAAACCGAAAGAAAAACGCTTTGTTATGAAACCGATCCATTCACGATTTGTTAATACCATAAAAAGTTTTTTTTTTTGTTATGAGAGCTTCATTAATGGGATGCAAATTTTGCATAATATTATTTACAACTTCATTAATGTTTCATGCGTGTTACGAAAAACTTTTGCACGAAAATGTAAGAATTTCGTTATAGCTACTAAACAGTGTATTAAATATAATGAAATGGATTGAACTTGAGCCAGACGAATGATAGCATCATATAATATTAGAAATATAATGAAAATATTTAATCTATTAATGTAAAACTTTCAAAACAGGTATAATACAATGTGTACACGACGGCTAATTTGATAGAGTGCTCGAACGGCAGTCTCGAGGTCTCAGGTTCAATTCCTGCCACAGACTTTTTTCATAAACAAACAAATTTCATTCTCTCTATGAATGTTATTTCTATCAGTGCAGAAGATGAATCAATAATTTAAAGCAAAAATTCCATTCATTCAGATTTAAATAAAAGCGTTAAAGTTGTGTTATGAACTGTATTGTTTGCTAACCTTGTTTAATAAATGCCACTGAATAGAAATAATAAAAAGTGATAAAGTCGCTTAAATAGGCTAAAGTCACCTAAAATGTGATTACTAATGGGCGAAAAAAATGATTGAAACAGTAAAGCTTTCTCTCTTCCGCTCTGTCAAAATTGCATTTTCCATTTGTAAAGCGTTGATTCACCGCTGTTTGGGTTGGTGTCATACATTTTTTGTGTACATGAGGGTTTTTGACAGACAAATTACGCTTGACGCGCTAATTTAGGTTACAAAGTTAGAATACTAAGTCCCAAAAATCTTAATTTTGTGAGAAATATTTTCAAGTTTTATTTAGCTTATATAATCTTCAAAACTAAGGTAAACTCTTCATTCTGGTCTAGTTGTAACGAGTATATCAATTAGGTTTTAGTGAGCGACCGCAAGGTTTCAAACAATTTTCCATTATAAAGATTACAATCTACTGTTCCTGGTTTCTTTAAATAATACCAGCAATAATTAGTTATATCTCTTTCTTCAGGGATATATCCACATGACGTAATCGTGAATTTTAAATACACAGAGAGAAAAAGATCATACGAAATTTCAGTTTTTTCTACTTACTTTTAATACAAGTTGTACTCAACTATTTAATTACAAATGTTTAAATGCGGCGTCTTTTTTTTTTTCTTGAATTTATTATTTATTTTGAATTTATTATTAAATCTTGAAATTATATTATTTTTATTAATTTTGAATTTATATATGTACATATAACGTAAGTTTGCATTAGTTTAGAACACTTCCACTTGTGGTGAATTTCTAGTTATTCACCGTATTTTGTTTGAATTCGCTTGTCGATAAAACAGGCATCAGTATTGAAGTTTTGATTTTTATGGATTTTTTAGTTGGGATTGTACGCTCATCTAGCATAGATCATTTACCAGTGTGGCCCGTCATATACATATAAGTAATCAACGATAAGTAATATAAAAAGTAAAATAAAGTGGATTGTTATGTAAGTAAGAAATGCTTGGAGTTTCATTCTCTTTTTCCTCTAAGTAGCTCAGAGGCTCCCTCTTGCCTCTCCTCCAGACCTCTCATCTCAGTTCTCAACGGGTTAAAAGAACGCACCCGGGCAATAGAGATTAAGATTAAACAACAAATAACACACAAGTGTACTTAAATAAACCTATAACGGGATTGTTCAAGAGACCCAATCCCGTGATGTTTTAAAGTGAGAACAAAATTCTTGAGTCAAGAAAAAAAATCTTAAATCAAGTGCACACTTCTTGAACTGAGTAAAAGCACCAAAGCAAAAATTCAAATACACACGAGGACTGATAAAAAAAAAATAACCATTATTTTAAATTTTTTCAAAAAGTATTTATTTATTCATCAATAACTATATTGTCCCCTTCAAAGTAGTCCCCCTCAGATATAATACACTTATGCCAGCGTTTTTTTAAACCCTCGAAACATTTTTGAAATACGCTTTTTGGTATCACCAACAGCTCCTCCTTCAATTGTTCTTTTATCTCCTCAATCGTAGCAAAACGCTTTCCTTTCATCGGTGTCTTCAGTTTTGGAATGAGAAAAAAGTCAGCTGGGACCAAGTCCGGTGAATACGTTGGTTGAGGCATGACAATGGTTTTGTTTTTGACCAAAAACTCACGCACAAGCATCGATACGTGGCCTCGTGTGTTCTCATGGTGCAAAATCTATGATTGTTTTTTCCACAATTCTGTGCGTTTCTGACAAACCACTTCTCGCAAACGGCGCATAACTTCAAGGTAGTATTCCTTATTGACCGTACGATCTTGTGGCAAGAATTCATGATGCACCACGCCATTGCAGTGGAAGAAAACGGGGAGCAAAATCTTCACAATTGACCGAACTCGACGTACTTTTTTTGGTCTTGGCGGTTCTGGACGCTTCCGTTGGAATGATTGGCTTTTGGTTTCAATGTCATAGCCATACACTCATGATTGAGGAAATCTGGATCGTTGACGATGTTTAACAGTTCCTGACGATGTTCATGCGACATTGTTCAAAATTTAGTAAAAAATCGAAGATCACACCAAAACATGACTAACATATTTATATGTAAATAAAAAAAATAAACTGAGAATCCGAATTGGTTGATATTGCCACCATATAATATATTATAACAGACTTGTGTACCAACATAACACAACAAAATGCGAAAATCGAACGTACGGAAATCGCGAAATTTGAAAATAAGAATTATTTTTTTTATCAGACCATGTGTACATAATTATACGAATCAGTTTCTAACAGATAGGATTTAAAAGTTCTTTTAGAAAAATTCCCATTTCTTTTATAATTCTCATTGTTTTAGAATAATGGATTCTACAGGTAAATGCTTGCAAATGGTTTTCAAACTTTTAACTGAGTAAAGCTCGTCGTTTATGATGTTGTAAAAACAGAAATAACTTCAGTTCAGTGTTCCAGTGTTGTTTCTTATACCACAAACGCGTGACCGTGAATCGAGGATGTGTTTGAATGGAAAATTCTGTGTGATGGTCCCAGCTCTCAAGTGTCCCGGGTTTTCGAAAGGTTAAGGCATCACTCTATCCGAACTGTTTATTATTTATACCACCTATATCCAATCAAAAATGAAGTACAAATCTCATGTTTGGGCCGGTGCCTTAAAGTCTTGTATATGGTTACTCGACCGTGCGTAAGATAGAGCGAAGAAACCTATCGGGAACAATAGCGGATCAGACTCTATTGACTCACTGAGGCATCGCCGAAGTCTGGGGTGCGTTCCTTTATTTTATCGGTACTAAAATGGATTGTGCTCTCACGAGAGTAGGGATCTTGTTTCCGAAACACATATTTTTAGGGCTCATCCATTTTAGGTAGATTGCATAGTGTATTGCACAACGCATTACAGAGAGAACTCGTTTTTCAGTCGTACGGTTCATAAGTGGCACAAGTTGCATGCAAACGTGTTCCTGTCACATAAAACGTTGCCTCCTTCCTCCTCATAACCTATTCGTCTAGTACCGGTACATTATTTCCATATGTGGGAGTCATCCGCTGACTACTAGTCCAACATAAAGAACAATCATAATCATAAACTCTTTAAGAACAATTTTGAGCATTATTAAATCTCTGAATTATTTCCAGCATGGATTTGGATTTAAATCAACTACAACATTTTTGAATCAATCGCATTTTAAGATTGGTCCGATCTCTTAACTAAAATTGAGAAATGTTCATCACAATTCCTGACATTATTAATCCTATGTGTGGTATATTCGGCTGGGCCGAATCTAAAACGCCAATCACGATAATCACGTATATGTATAGTATATGTTACAAATTTGCACTTAATATGCTCGTATATATATATCGACCGATATTGGGGAAAAATTATTTTTGCTTTTTAATCACCATTCGAAAAAAGAAACCTTTCATGGACATTTTCGTGGAAAAGTTTGTTTAAGCCTATATCTCGGATATATATGAACCGATAATGGAATTTTCTATTTTCTGTATTTTAGTAACCTTCTTTTATAACGAGATTTGCTTTTCAGCAAAAAAAATGTTAATGGAAAACTCGCTTCAGGCTATATCTCGGGTATATATGGACCGATATCGGAAATTTTCCATACTTATATAACCACACTTTATTACCAAAATTGCTTTTAAGCAAAAAAAAAGTTGTTTAAGTTTTAATGAAAACCCCAGTTTAGGCTATATCTCGGGTATATATGGACCAAAATCTGCAAAAAAAATTGTTTTGCCCTTCCAATCACCATGCTTAATAATCGTGTGAAGTTTGAAGCAAAACAAAAAACTTTTTTTTCTTTAATTTTCTTTAATTTTCATACAAAATTGCAAAATTTTTCCTTTTTGAATATATCTCAGCTATACGTGAACCGATATTACTGAATTTCAATAGCAAACACATGGCACGATGGAGCAATAGAATGGTAAAAGAAAAAAATTTCTATGTCTAATGATTTTCTTAGAAACGACATTTCAACAGCGGAGAGACGGACATCGCTTAAGCGACTTTTTTTATTAATTCTGATTCAGAATATATATACTTCATAGGGTCGCATATAAAAACTGTAGAAATTACAAACGGAATCACACACTTATATATACCTTTTACATTTTTGTGAATGGTATACAAATTATTTGCCTTTCTATTTATATCCTCGACTGTTTGCCGTTTAAATGTTTTTAGAGTCTTCATTTAATAATTTGATTTACGTTAAAGTGTTAACATCTTTGGCAAATAATGCGGCTTATGAAAAGTGTAAAATTTGTTCAAATAAAATTAAAGAAAAACCTGTCATCCATCTGGATGGCACAAGTAACATCACTGGGGTGGCTTTTAAATGTAAAACAGTAAACAACCCTGTTGCGTAGCAAAAATCCTTCCCATGTCCTGCGGCTGTGTGCTGTGTGCTGTGTGCTGTACGAATACAATGCACTGTTTGCGTGCATTTAATATCAATGTTATGATTATGATATTATTCTAAAATTATCCGCTTTAACAATAAACTGACATATGGATGAAATTTTCTACTTTTCTGAAATCATTTCGGTGTTAATAATGATGACATATGATTTTCTTTGTCAAATTGTTGTAGTCACAGAATTTTTAACATTGTTCGCATATTAGATATTACAAACTGTTAAGTGAATTTGAAGACACAAAGTTTCAAAACAGTCAGTTTTTAAAACAACCTCGCGCAGATTGTTCCTGCACTCACCAACTCTGGAAAGTTCACTTCTTGCTTTGACTTCGATAGCAGGTCTGAGTTTTATTTTTTTGTTACCAGTTGCGTTAAATTTGTTGTCACCTCATTAGTTAAGGTGTCCCTTTTTTATTATTTCCTTGACTTTCATTGTCAAGGAATACGAGTACATCTGTTTTGTTTATGAAATTCATATTTGTTGCTTTTATTTTTATTAATTGTATCATTTTAACTACGTTTATGAAAAGGTTTTTTCGTTACACTTATGTTAGATGGTTCCATGGAGGGGGATGTCTGTACGAATTGTTTTCGAAAGGGTTAAACAGCCCCTTGAAGTTATTAACGTCCTTCTATTCGCCCTGTTGTCATGCTGTCTTTTTATTTGTTACAGTAAATAGGCGTTGCACGATTTGAACATTGAGTTTGATTTATATTAATTTAAAAATATTGATTAATTAAATCCTATTGATTTTTGTGAAGATGGTAAAGAAATAAAAAAATTGGCAGTAGACATAAGTAAGAGTTTATAGTTGACACTTTTGTAACGCAGAAGAAAGTCTGGGTATTGGATGGATTTTTAAATTACATACTTTACTTTAACCCGAGTGTTTTAGTGGTTTGGTTTTCGTACTTCGTAAGCAAGAAGAGAAAGAAGTTTTAACCATATGAAAAAGGTTAAGATAAAATAAAATTAAAAGCACTTCACATGAAGGAAACAGAGTTTATTGTATGTTTCTTTGCAGTGACATTCTGTACAGATCATTTAGCTCGTTTATATATCAAATGAAACTTTCGCTTCGCAATTACTAAGTATTATTGTTTTCCTTTTCGTAAAGAGTGCCCAATCAATAATTAATTGCGATTCACATCTTAAAGTCAAGTTTTTTGTTCAACTTAATTTTACATTTCTTTGTTCCAGTGTTTGACGAGAGGTAAACAATTGAACAGCGCGTTAAGATTATTGAAGTCTTTTGCGTAATTAAGCATTCAAATCAAAATGCATTTCATACACTTCATGATTGATTAAATGTGTCTGTACTATGTCTAGGAAATGAGAAGACACTTGTACTTGCTTGCCCAGGTTGTTTTCCGGAAAACATTGGTGTTGTTTGCAATAGTGTGGCAGAAGAGCCATCAATCTCGGCTTGTTGTCGTGGATGATATGTGGTTTCACTTGGTACACAGCAATCGAAACAATGTCGCTCGTTTGCGTGCGGAATTCAATGGCAGTGTTTTCTCACGTCGATGTTAATTGGCCGCTGTGAATTAAGTGATTTAACCCCATTGGACTGCTTTCTTTTAGGACATTTGAAATACAAAACTGTACATACACCAAAAATAATTCAAGAGCTAATAGTACGCGCCCATATACGTGATTTAGGCCAAATTATTTCAATTTCCCCATATTAAGTAATTTGCGAAATGATTTCCTACACCATTTCATATGACCAAATTACCTCAAATGACTTAATTAGGTCAATTTAAGTCGAGTGAGTAGTGTTTTGTCTTCCGTCCTGTTCACACGTTTTTTTATACCCTTCACAAAAAAAACTTAGAGTATACATAAGTTTGTGATTCCGTTTGTAAATTCTACGGTTTTTGTTTCCGACCCTATAGAGCATATATATTCTGAATCAGAATTGATAGAAAAGTCGATTAAGCGGTATCCGTCTATCCACCGTTGAAATACCGTTTCTGAGAAAACCATTAGACTTAGAAACTTTTTTCTTTCACTAAGGATGGTAGGAGGGCTATCTGGGCCATCTGTGTTGAGCGGTCTGGAAAAGTTGTCGCTGTAGTTGTTTCTTACAGCTCGCAAGCGGGATCCCATCTATATCTATTTGTTGTAGCTGGACACCGGCCTTTGCCAGTTCACACACCACTAAATTTCCGGGCACTTCACTGTGCCCTTGTACCCAAAAAAGCTCCAGGTTTGAATGTTCCGCTATCTCGTTTAGAGGAATCCGGCATTCACGAACCAACCTGGATGTCGTATAGACTCCAGCTAGTGCAAACGCAGCCTTACCATCAGTACAAATTCATATATCAACCCCATATATCCTGTAGTACCTTAACCAGTTAGCTGCCCTCAGTATGGCGGCTATTTCGGCTGCGTTACGGAGCCTTAAACTACGTTTTGGAGTCTTAAACTCATCCTCTCATGCAGGAGGATGATGAAACCTCCACCAAGTCCCGTGTGTAACTTAGATCCATCTGTAAAAATTTCAAGCACGTGCTAGACCTCTTCGAGACCGAGACTAATACAATTATATCAAATCTCCTGTAGATCCGGCGAGCAGTAAACCATATTCTCGGGAAGGTTCATTATTCTTCCTATTATTGAGGCATAACCATATGTTGCCTCCTTCCACATCCCACTTGACCACAGCCTGATAGCCGAATTCATTGCTATTTCCGTCACCTTGAGTTCAACCCCTCTTACGGTTGTTATAGCAAACGATGGAGTCTTGTATCTTCGAGTGAAAAGTACAACCTCCGTTTTCTGCGTCTGCACTCTAAGATCGTTGTTTGTACACCATCCTTCTATAAGGCTTAGTGCGGAGCTGTGATAGTATATCCGGGTACTTACCCGACACAGCAACCGCAATATCATCGGCATAGGCCACTGCCGGTATATAGCCTAAACCGATCTTTTCATGACAACATTTTATGCTTAAAAGCAGTTCTGGTTATATAAGGAGGTTACCAAATACAGAAAATGAAAATTTGCGATATCGGTCCATATATACCTGAGCCTAAACCGATTTTTCCACGTAATATTACCTTTTTGGCATGGCGATTACTAGGAATAAAAATTTGTTCTTCGATATTGGTCCATATACATGTATATTTAGTTAAAATGTTTAATGTATATTTCACGATATGAAGGGGTTTTTAGATTCAGCCCAGCCGAATATACTACACTCTTACTTGGTTTTTTTTTTTTTTTTTTTTTGCTGACGCCCATTGTTTATGTACGGGACACCCTAAGTGGGTGTCACTGAACACCGTCTTAGTTATTTGACGTTTTTCGTAGTCTCTTTTTGCTTTTTTTTTAGGCGTCTTTGCATTTTTTATTATTACATTGTAAAAACCCGATTTCACACGTAAGTGTCCCTAATAAATAAATTGTAATATTTGAATCTTTTAAAACCACCCGTTTATTATTTCTATTTCTTTGAGAAAAATATTCCGCCCCAAACACCCATGTTTTCTATATAAGTGCTCGTATGTACTTTATTAATAATCTTTTGAATATTCTTGCTATGTGCGGAATAAGAACCAAGCAGGAATAGGTAGTGTTTTGCCTGCTATGGTTCACGTGTTTTCTTTATATGTTCTTTTGAATGCAATTCATTATCTTGCAGTGTGAGATGTGTTGGGCTAATTTTGTCAGTCTGAACAGTGCCGAAGGTATAGACACTGGACGCTGATGAGTTGGAACGAACTTTATTCCAACACTTTAAATGCTTTGTTGTTTGCTTTGCTCTTTCCGTTCTGTAATTGATAGGTGCAAGTCTAACGTCCACAAGCACTCGTCCCTCTTTCTTCCTTCCTAGAATATATTTTCGTAGTTCCAGTACAACGCACAGCATATGTAGGGATAACCCGCTGAGTACTGGTCCAACATAAAATCAAAAATTTGTCTGTGTAGCACCGCACACTATTATTCTCACAAATGCAACCTTGTGGCATCTACATACTATTGGTGAGTTACAATCTGACAAAGTGACATTTAATTACAAATCAACATGACTGATTTTATTTGTTGGTGATTAAATCAATAAACTCAATGTTATTTATCATTATTATATTTCATTATAAACCATTATTATTATTTTTTATTTTGCTACATTATATTATTTCTCTGATAAAATATAATTAAAAGATACAAACGTTAAACTGAATTCGAATATTCGATGAGCAAAATTACTTACAATAATGGAAGCAGTTCGAAATGATTTCCTCAAATCAACTTATTATAATGGAAACGTTACTTATGCGAGTAATGGAAACATGCTATCTAGGATGATGTGTGTTCGTACTCGTCTTTTATTTCAATAAAAACTCTAATAATAATATAACGATATTGTATAAGTTGCAAAACATATTACATATGTATTTATTTACGCAAGTAAAAGCAAACATCTCTTAAACAAATCCACATTTTATTGTGGTTTTAACTTTTACAGTCATAATTGTATCATTCAGTAAAATGTTGCGACCCTTTACTATTGACTGTACACAGGAAATAATAAGGGTTGACTGAATGACTGCCGACTAACTGGCTGACCATTATGGGGGGAGGGGTGGAGGGGGGTCTAAAGTTATATTCCATAAATGGAGGGTTATGACAATGAATGGGAGAAAGAGCCTGAGGGGGCAGTATACATATATATAACCTTTTAACAAGCTTTACTTTGCGAATGTGTGTAATTCAGTGAATGTCATGTGTGCATGCGTGTGTGAGCATGTGGTTCATAAATTTTTGGAGACAAATATGGATGCTGTTTCAGCAAAATACCGAAAACCTTAGCAAATGAAGGAGTACAGAAAACTAAAAACATGAAAACATATACAACTGTGCGTGTGTGGTGGTGGGTGTGCGAGGGTATGGGTTGTGTGAGAGCCACATCAGTAAAATTATGTTGGATACACATTCATAAACGCCATGACAGCAAAAACGCCAGATAATAAAAAATATATATATACTCGTAAAACTCAGAATATGTATTATCATGAACAAATATGGCGTCACAATAGAACACATGACAAATGGACATCATCTATTTATTGGCAAAAGCGGGAGGAACGGTCTAGTGGTCACTTAAAGGATATAAAATGTTGAATTTCTCCCACCCAAAACACATTCGCTCAAAAGGACTTGTTCATAAATGTACAGAGCAGAGGAAGATGATGCTGATAAAAGCAAAAAACAAAAAGTACAACTGACGCTAAAATAAGCTTGGAAGGAATGTAATGTAAAGTACGAACTGGCAATAAGACTAATGTTTATTACGAAATAAGAATGTAAAATTTTGTTTTCTGTTTTCTTTTTACTTTTTTTTTTAGAATGACCATTATTAAAAATGTCACATAAACTTTATTTTTAATTTGATTGTTTTTTCCTTTCTCTCCAGTATTGGGGCTTACATTCTGTGTCCTGTTGTTCATTGCCCCAACTAAAACTGTTCGAAACATAAGAAAAAGGACAGAGTGAAAAAAACTTGTTTTTATAAAAAATAGCAGAGAGAAAAAATAATAATTAGGCACAATGACAATTAACATTTTTCGTTACATTACAGCCAAAATTAAACAAAAAAAAAAAATATGTAGAAAGCTATTAAAACAATTCTTTTTTTTTATGCAAGTATGTATATACGAGTACATATGTATGTGTGTATGAAAAATAATAAACAAAAATAAAAATAATTTCTACTCAAATATAAAGAAGTGAAGCAGCTTCAGATGGGAAAAAGGACAACACTAAACAACACACACAATAACACTATAAGCACGACATTTCTGTGCATGTGTGTGTATGTGTGATTTCAGGCAGACTTGGAGTGTGAGTGGCGTAAAAATTGTTAAGAAAAACTTATGCAAATGAAAATTAATTTAATCCACAGGATATTTTCATTTTAATTTAATTGCACGGACACTGACTACGTGAGCGACAGCTTACAAATGGCTACTTTTTTAGAGAAAAAAAAATTTCTAATAATATGCTTGAAATTGATGCAGTATTAACCCTCTGCTCACACAAAAGACCAACAAAAATAAATTTCGTCGAAGCTAGTTGATCTCTAAGTCAACATTTGATTGCATTAAGATGAGATCCAGAAGAGTACGACAAGAGATGACATGAAGTCCAGCGAAACATTTAATTCATACAATGATGACCTTACTCATTTGAAAGGAAAAAGCAGCTCCTACTCCAGCAAAGTACCTCTTTAACCCTTTCGACCCGGATCGTCACATATGTATGTGCCACATGAAGTTTCAACATTTTAAACGTTTTTGTGAGTTACAGCGCAACTTATGTGAACTGCATTTTGGGTTTTTGTATGGCATTGTGCACAAAACTTCAAAATAATTGTAAAGGGTGTTCTTTATAGAGGTATAAAATTTCAAAATGCAGTAAAACAAAAACTATTATTTTTTAAATTTATTTTCGAAAGATAATCTTCTGGTGATGGAGCCACGACTGGCTCGGGTGTACTCTAATTTGAAAGTACAATTTTCGACAAATGTTTCCAAAGTTGTGGCTTTATATCGGCAACAATTCGGCGAATACTGTCATCCAAATGGTGAATCGTTTCGGTTTTGTCGGCTAGCGACTTTTCATATCCCCACTGAAAATAGTTAAAGCACATGATCTTAAACGTGAAACTAAGCGATTACCAGATGTTTACTTCAATAAACCAATTGCCGCATGATCTGTGCGAAATTCTAGGCTGTCTTGCTCTAGCCACATATGTCGCATATCATGATTTTTCAATAGAAAAATATGACGGACATTGGCTCTAATATTCTGACCAGCATCGTTTTTTATAGAAGCACAGTAAAAAATCAGCTTTTCTGGATGTAATGAAGTCTTCACATACAGTTGAGGGTTAAATTCTATCAAAATATCGCAGTTTTGTTTATTGCCGTATCCATTCAAACAAAAGTGAGCTTCATCCCTAAATCAAATTCGTTTATGAAGGCTGGGATGCTAGACCAATCTAAACATATATCACTTAACAGATGACAAAATGGCCACCAGTCACAAAGTTTTGATAACCTTTAACTTTTATACCTCTTCAAAAACACCCTTTATAAAGTAGAAATGAAATTTTTACAGTTGCGATAGTGGCAATCTAGATTTGTTTTAGTTTACAACCCACTTTTTTTCTACCCGAGATATAGCCTAAGCCGGTTTGTTTGTGAAAAAAAATTTTTTTTGCTTAAAAGTAGTTCTGGTTATAAAAGGAGAGTATTAAACTACAGAAAATGAAATTTTCCGATACCGGTACCACATATACCGATACCACATATACCCAAAATATAGCCTAAACCGATTTTGTTACGCAAATTACGCGTAAGCGAACTTAAACAACTGTTTTTGCTTAAAAACAGTCCTGGTAATATAAGGAGGTTACCAAATAGAGAAAATAAAATTTTCCGATATCGGTCCATATAAGTGTACCCGAGATATAGTCTAAACCGATTTTTCTATGAAAATAAAAAATAAGTTCTGATTATAAAAGATGTTACTAAAATACAGAAAGTGAACACATCCGATATCGGTCCATATATACCCGAGATATAGTCTAAATCGATTTTTTCATGAAATGGTTTTTGTTTGCTTAAAAGGAGTTGTGGTAATAAAAGGAGGTTACCAAAATACAGAAAATGAAAATTTCCGACATCGAGATATAGCCTAAAAGGATTTTTCCATGAAATTTCCATGAATGATGATTACCTTTTTAGCATGGCGATTACAAGGCAAAAAAAAATTTTCCCCGATATCGGTCCATATATAGCCGAGCATATTCAGTTCAAATTTGTTATATATACTATATATTCACGTGAATATCATGAGGGGTATTTTAGACTCGGCGCTGCCGAGGATTTGTATTCTTAGTTCTTCTGGAGGATGCAACACATGTATACTTAAAATCCTAAAAAGGAAAATACAAAAATGTATGTTGGACCTAACCTAACTTACCGTATTAACGCATATCCACAAAAGAGCGAGTGCTAAAATAGTTATTTTTATTTGTTGTATTTCATTACAATATTCAAATATGTTCACCGGAATTGACTTTATAGAGGAAAAACTGGCAAATGTTACAATACTAGGTAAGGTTAGGTTAGGTAGGATGGCCGCTGGATTCTCCAAAGAGTACCCGGATACTCCAGCTCATTTGGATTCTGAAGGTCGTTCCCTTTGTGATTGAAAGTTAGGGTATAATAGAAGAAAAAACAAAGTTGTAAGGATATAGAAGGAGTGCGGTAGAGGGAAAGGAACGGTGATAAACTGTGGCATTACTTGCTGATTTACTAGCCATCCGCTACTTCTTATAAAAGAAGCTATAGTCGTCGGTTTGACCAAGGCCAGACATGATAGGCTATTGAAGCTCCTGTCGCCCAAGCATCTTAGACGATGGTGCTTCAAAGCCGGGCATGTACCGAGGAGATGAAGAATCGTCTCCTCCTCCTCCTCCTCCTCGTCTTAGCAACTTCCACAGAAGTCGTTATAGGATAGGCCTAGTCTCCTGGCATGGTTCCCAAACGGGCAATGTCCAGTGATGACTGCTACCGTCGTTCTTAGGAGAGATCTGGGAAGTTTTAATAGCTCCCCCGTTCTCTTAGAGTTAATTTGTTAATGTGACTCTGTAAGCCACTTTTCTCGGGCATGTTCCAGCGTGTGGAGTTTTATTCTTTTCCAACACGCTGATATGGGTTGCCCACAAAAGGGCCCTATCCTCTAGGGCTGTCCCTTTTTTTTACAATACTAAAAAATATACATTTTTTGATAAATTCTCGCGAAAATTTGTGAAATTTTGTTGCAATTTTTAAAAGTAGCACAAAACAGCTTTGGTTGTTATTAGCTGTTTTCATTTCGATTTTGAATCTTATTTAGAGGGGTTTGTTAAACAGTTAGCTGTACTGTTTCTGACAAAGAGTTGGCGCTATTATTTAAGTATACTAGCTAAGAGTTAACGTGAAGTACCAACCAACGCAGCTTTTATCGCGTTAGTTTGCGTATAGCTGTTTTGTTCTACGTAACGGCTATTAAAAAGGGCAGCCATTGGCTCTACTTTTAGATTTCAGAATATTATGATTTCCTTGTCGTTAACTGATACCATAGGTCCCCCTCACGGATTTACCTAAGTGTATAATTAACCAGGGCAATCTAGTCTCAGGAGCACAGAGAGCTAGAACTCCCTCTTTTGTTATGGCATATCAAACTCTATGAAGACGCATTTTTAGATCATGTTGAATTTCCGACGCCATTACCAAGGCTAAATTGACAGAATGACGATCGCCAAAGCCCCCGATAGGTTTCGTTTTGTAGACCATCCCAGCGCTTATTATAATTGAAGTGCCTACATCTTTGCTGAAACGTTCTTGCTGTGGTTAAAACCTAAAATCGCTAAGAGAGCATTAGTTTTCCCTGGTAACTATGGTTAATGCTGGTTTTAGGGAGCCAATTACTCTCTGAGGTGATGATGGTGACAGATACATATAGTCATGGTTAGACGGGTGAGTAGGCTTAAGGGCTGATGCGTTTTGGGCTACGGCCTACCAACTCATGAATGTTTGTCTTCCATTGACTGTCTGGGCAATATCATACAGAAAGTTTTTGAAGCACAAGCTCTTCAGGGATTTGATCATATGCATAAAACATATAACAAAAGTTGCGACCTATGTGACCAAACTGCATGGGAACGCTGGTGGATCGTGAATAAATCACGCCGTGGAGTTGGTCCCTCATCAGATAAAATCGCAAAGATAAGTGTTGATGTAAATCAGTGGCACATCCGGCTGTATGTAAGTTTTAATAAGAAGAGCAGCCATTCAAAATATTTTTAGATTTCAGTATATCATAATTTCCTTGTCGTTCACCGACACAATTGATTCCCCTCTTGGAGCTGGTTTTGTTTTGGTATACCCATAACCTTTATGTGTTTATTATTAATTTCTTTTCAATGTACTTCATTATATTGTAGTGTGGAAGGTGTTGGATTAAATTTTGATAATCTGAGCAGTGTCGAAGGTACATACACTGGAAACTGATCAGTTTTAACTAATTTAATTCTAACATTTTAAATGCTGTTATAGAGTTTGTCTAGGACTTTTGTGCTATTAGTGTTCAAGTTAGACTTTCACAAATACTACTCTTTCTTTCCTCCAGGGGTCATCTCCTGAGTACTCGTCCAAGATAAAAAAATAAAAATAAAAAGCAATCTACTCTCTGGAGCATAGAGTGCTACAAGTTCGTCTTTTGTTGTAGCTAATAAAATCTTATAAAGCCGCCAGACTGAGATTGTGTTGTACTTCGTCTATTGTCAGATAAGGCCGTCAAGAAAGGCGCTTACGTAAATCAGTGACACATCCTGACATAATGGGTTAATTTTTTTCATCGTAATTTTTTTATATTGCATGACATTCGAACTTTTCTTTTTCATTTATGCTTAGAATGGGCGAGAATTCAAGTCAATACTCTTCTTATGGCAGCAATTGTTTTAAAATTATGAAGTCTCTACTTGTTGTGCTGTATGAGCCATATACGCTCTTAATACTTAAACATAATTAATTTCATTAACTTGTCCAAAAACATACGACAGTTGAAAAAGCCTTAGCAAAACTGCTTTTGAAAGTGCAATAAAAATATTTTTTGTAATTTCAAGTCTTCATCATTGGAGTTTGGAGCTAGTTCTTGAAGTAAAGAAAATATAATTTGTTAAAGCGCAAAATTTGCTTCAGAGTAAAGCGAAAACAAAGTGATCACCGTGCTCACATATACCAATTAAGAAGCTATTACTGTAACTATAATAAAAAGGTAATTTAATTTTTTTTAAATTAATTTAAGAATAAACACTTAAAAAGCTTGTATTATTCATTAGAACTATTTCTTCACTATTCACAGAAGAATAATCACCGAATGACTATAGAAATATAAAGTTCGTTTAAGCAGAAATGCTTTCAGAGCCCTTTCTAGTAAGAATATAATATATCTGCTAAATGGAGAAAAAAAAGTCCATGGAGGTTCCTCCAGAAGAAGCATTTTAAGCCTTAAAATTACTAAACAAACCAAATTCTAGAAAAACGCACGCCACATTTTTCTTTTCATGTAAAATTTGTGTAAAACTCAATTTGCACAAAAGGTCTAATAAAAAACAAAACTGTGTACAAAGCAAATTCATTTCTATTAAGTGGCAACACATCCAGGTTAAAGTTGGAAATAAAGAGTTAAAAATACACGAAATGTGTTGTTCTTGATGGGTAAAATGTACGACCGATCCACACTAAATTTTCCTCGCTAACCAATCTCAGAGCGCCTCTAGAGGAGTCAAATGTATGACCGTCTCGTGTCAGTTTTGCTTCTCGACATTTTTCCGGAACATACCAACATGTGGCAAACCAACTCTTAACATACATAATAGACAGCTTTAAAAGAATAATTTTTATACGAATAAAAACAAAAGCGAAAGGTAATCTTATTTTAATTAACACCGTTCGAAAGCAAATACGAAGATCAGGCCTTTAAATAAAACTATTTGGAATATATGCACTTCATTGATATCTGTTTCAGTTTTTCTCTATCACTCAGAGAACTTTGAGGCTTGTTTAATTTTACCCCATAAATTAGACGACTACGCTATTGGACTTCCCCATAACTCATGGCGACTTCCCCGATTACATTTACTTGACTGGATTCAGTCTACAATTAATGAATTACCGTAGTTTTTCAATATAGGGTACCTGTTTTAACATTTGCCAATTTTTTATTTTTTTTTTATTGGACCAGTACTCAGGGGATGACCCCTACTTATGCAGTGCATTGCACCAGAACTATGAAAATAGGTTGTGAGGAGGGGAAAAGAGGGAGTAGTGTTCGTTAACATTTGACATTTGAACTTTCCAACATTATAACAGACAGGAAACACGTCTGCAGGCAACTTATTCTACAGACGAAACGTACGGCTGAAAAACGAACTCTCTCTGTAATGCGTAGTACGATTCCCCGCGCAATCAACCACAAATGGATGAGCTCTGGACGATGAACGTGTGCTACGCAAAAATGTGCGAGTTTCGGGAACAAGATCCCTAATCTCGTCAGAGCAAAATCCATTGTAGTAACGATAGAACAGAGTAACGCACCCCACACTGCGTCGATGCTCCAGTGAGTCAATACAGTTGGATACCCTACTGTCACTGATGAGCTTCTTCGCCCTCTCCTGCCCTCGGTCGAGTAACCCCAAAATAGACTTTGAGGCACCGGCCCAAACATGAAAGTTGTATTCCATTTTTGGTCGAATGTAGGTGGTATAAATAGTAAGGAGATCGGATGGAGTGAAGTATATCTTACACCGTTTCAAAAAACCGAGGCACTTGAATGCTTCTTTAGAGACATGAAAAATGTGTTCATTCCAGCGAACGTCACACTGTATCTTCATTCCAAGAACATCAAGAGCATCCGATTCCTCAATATTTATACCATCCATGTGTACAGATGAAGCAGCATCTGCGGTCGTTTGTTTGTGTGTTAATAAGCAACACTGGGTCTGAAGTGCTGCTGTCATCCGCAAAAGAGTGGATAGGGTTGGAAGTTTGATAGATAAGGTCGTTAAGGAAAATTAAAAATAGAGTAGGAGAAAGAACGGAGCCTTGTGGTACCCCTGAATTAATCTTGAACTCGTTTGATGAGACCCCATCTATAACAACTCGTATAGTGCGGTCTCTGAGAAAGCTCGATATAAACCGAGAGAAGTCATCACCGACACCAAAAGCAGTAAGTTTTGCCAGTAGTGCACCATGCCACACTCTGTCAAACGCTTTTGAAATATCCAGAGCCACCACTCTACTTTCACCGAAATGATGGATTGAGTGGCACCATTTCTCTGAGAGATATTCCATAAGATCGCCAGTAGAACGACCCTTACGAAATCCATATTGTCAATGGATTTACAAGAAAATCCGAAAACAAATTTGAGTTGAGTGCATCGAAACTCATATATTGCACATATCTTTAGTCCAACGACAGCAAAAATACTTTTTTTTCAGAACAGGAGAATCTTCCAAACATTTTTCAGTTTCGCCAGACGCTTCTGTGAAAAAACCTGAAAACTGCAATTGCTAAAAAATAAAGAGCTATAGGAATATCAGGCTGTTATTAAACATTTGTTTGAATATCAGGCGTATCATTACAAGCCACCAAACGAAAGCGTTTAAGTAAATTCAAATAATGAGTCTGGTGAAAGAACTAGGTGCGAAAATCACAGTACATTGGACTAGTTCGCCTTCCATAAAAAAAATATATATCAGGGACCCCAGAGAATTGACGACAATATAAAAACAATTTCAAAAATATATTTTTGAGTATTTGGTTCACTGTGTCACCATTTTTAGTCCGATGGTTTTGATTGCGCTAATAGGGCTAGATTCCTCTCATGAATAGTTCTTCACTACCACATCAAATTCTAGCCATTACTTTTAAATATTCGCATAAAAATAAATTTTTGTCCAGCACTGGCAGGACTTTAATCACAAATTTTTTTTTAGTATTAAGATTTGAATACTTATTGTCATTACATTTTTTATGTGGATTCAATAAATAAAATAATAAAGTTAAAAAAAAATTAAAAAATATTACATTTAAAAACTTGGTTTGTACCCTCATTAATACTAATTATTTTTTAATGAAAATAATTTTTTTTTATTTTTAAAAAATTTTGCCTTGAAACTAATTATTTTCAGTAATAAACAAAAAATTGATAGCAGTTTGAAAAAAGGACTTTAAGTATTTTGCGATATGGTAGCACTTTTGCAAAATTCTCGTTTTCTCATGTTTGACATTTCGAATTAAGCAAATGCTTCGAAATTTTATACTATTTCGAATATAAAACATAAAAAAACTACAAATCAAAGCAAACAGTAATTTGTAACGGGAAAAGTTCTGATTATTTTTGTTACGAAACAAAATTAGGCCGAAAAATAAAAGCGCATGGGTTATATATTATTTTTATTATTTATTTATTATTATCAATCGAGCCCATAGCGCTCTACAAACTAATGAAACTATAATATGATACACGTAGAAAAAAATATATGGTTGATACAACAACATTCTAAGGGCAACATACTATTGTTGAATTATATGGTTGTACCTAATTATATTATATTGTTATATTTAAAACGCCATTCAGATGACACACCATAGTATTGTAGAAAAATCATAGTACAAGTAACCATACTATATTTGGGGTTAAAATTGGTTTAATAATACGTAACCATAGCATTTATTAAACAGCTAAAGTGTTTCAGTGTCCCAAAAATTACATTTGTATTTTTCGAATTGAAATATATTTATTGAACGCTTTATTATTAGTTGTGGGCTTTTCTCAAAAAATAGTTATTACCTATTAAACTGAACTAAAAATTTTTAAATTATCTCCAACACTGTTTATAAACTGCTGAACGATGGCATAACATATTTTTGATGTTTTTTTCTAACTTATGATATTCATTAAATACATTTTACAGGAATAAACCACTTTATTTTTGAAATAAAATGCAAAAAAAAAAGATATTTAAATTTATTACAAATTCCAAAATTTTAATATTGAAATTCTACTCGTAAAATTATTACATTTCATTTTAATTCCTACGCATACCATCACAGTGAACATGTAAAAGTATATACATCCTTGAACACGCTTTATCCTTAAATACATACATACATACATACATATGTACATATGTAGACACGTACGATGTGCATGTGTGTTTGCGCTTATAACACAGTCATATCATAATTAATCCCCAACCATGTTTCAACTAAAATAAACAAAATGTGGCTTTTATATGTTACAACTACATTTATTTCTAACAAAAGTTTTAACAATCACAATCACTCCAGGCAGAAACTTAAGGCCTCTAAAGAGGAACTGCGAGTACGGGGTAATGCGAAGTGGCAGTCAGTCAGCAGAGTCATGCAAACCGAAGTAGGCTGATTATGTGAGTTAAGCCTGTCATATAAATTTCATAATATGGCGTAATGAAATTTTGCATTTGTACAATCATACTGTTATATTTATAAATGATACAGTCTGTGATGTTAAAAATGCTATATGGAGAAAATATGTAGCATTGTTTCCACCAGAAAATTCGTCAAGTAAACTGTTAATTTCATCTCAGTTGGCATAGTTAGTTTTCAAAACGTCGTCATGGCATCCGATTCCTGCGTATAATTCTTGTAATAGGAAACTATGCTGATGGCAGAGCGGCAGCTGAAAACTATAATATGACCTGGCGTTACATTTCACTAGAAGAAAACTTTTGTGCTCCGTATAAGTATTGCAGTGGAAAAAGCGAATCCGTTATTTTTTTATCGTTTTTATAGCTTGGTTTTTATGTTTCCTAGCTGTCTACATGCCGACATTTCATAGGAGCTAGTTTAATTATTAGTGGAGTTGGAATCCTTTGCAAAATATTTTCAAACATTTAACTATATAACTATCCCAATATTTTAAATAAATTTTTGAAAATTTACAACGAAAAATGTTTCCCGTGCACACTTTCAAACAAATACACATCTATTTTGTGTTTTAGGGGTATTATTAGAACATTTTTTAACCCCTCAATAATTTGTTTACAGTATTGGCAAATATATTTAAATGTTTAAAAATATTGTTCAAAGTTTTCCAAGTCTACTGATGATTAAGGTAGCTGTTATGAAAAGTTGGCATACATATAGACAGCTAACAACAGCGTTGCCTGCTTTGAAATTCAAACACACTATATTGGGAAAAGCATTTTATTTGAACAAAAATGCACCAAGTTAAAATATATAGTTACTTACATTTTTTTTAACCCAATTTTTTAGGTGAACAACTTGGCTTCCGCCGTTTTTTTAATTCGAGACTATTGTAAAAAAATGATTGTACATTTATGATTCAAAGTATTTTCCACCACTGGCTACTACTTTCCTCCATCTTTCTCGGGCGGCGTACGAATCCTTCTAATCAATCCAATTTTTTACTTCTTCTGCGCTTCTATTCTAAGCAAACAAACACCGTTCGGCCTCAACTCGCACGGCATCCAATTTTCTTGTTTCTGAATCATTTCCGTTGCTTTCAGGCATTTTGACTAATAGCGTCACTCCCAATGATCCAGCTAATTATTGTTGCATTTGACGCGAGTCTTGATCAAGTAATACCTCCAAATCTTCCACCGCCATGCTGGTCTTCGACGTCAAAATTGCATTGAAAGCACGCTCGTTCTTTCACTAATAGCGGCCTCACCTTAGATATTTGATAAGTTTCAGCCGCAAAAAATTAAAACCTACCGCATTTGACAAGAATTTGGCTCGTAAGCTGACATGTTTAATCGAGAATAAGTTTACGATGAAGACTTGTCGCCTAATACGAGTATATCGATGGCTTTATGTTTACTTAAGTTTAGATGTCATACAAATCTATGATCTATTGCAAAACGCCGGAAGCAAAGTTGTGCACCTAATATAATAAAAAGTATATGTTTTTTATTAAAAACACGACGATGAAACAGCTTTTTAAGCGAAATTAGAAGATCAAACTGGGACCATCAGACTCATTCAATAGCTAAAATTAATGTCTAGCAAGCTTAGCCTATAGTGCGATGTTGTTAGTTTTATTAAGACAATTGTATCTTTCCAAGATTTATATCGATATTTTATCAAATTTGTTATTCTATGATATTCCTCTTCGACCTCTTCAGCAGTTACTATTACCACCAATTATTATGTACAGACTGTGAGATTGATTTATATCGGCCTTGTTGTCCTAAAATCTAATGGACCAACTCCACAGGCTGAATTATTCACGATTCACCAGCGTCCTCGTGTGGCTTTCTAGGCTCACACAGGTCGCAAACCTTTGACTTAAAAGTTCGGTATACGATTTCCCAGGAATCAATTGAAGACAAGGCCAAAGCCCACTAAGAGCACCAGCCCTTAACCAACTCACCCGTCTAACCATCACACCTGGTTCCTTACATTACAGGTATCTGACAATATCACCTCAGAACAGTGATAAAAAATTGTTGAATTTAATTTTGAAAATTAAAGATCAGTTGTTCTGACACAACGTGCTTTTCATCGTTTTTTCAATGTGAGTACTGGACCTTCCAACGTGTTGCATATAGTGTACAGGACCGCCGAGACACAAGAACAAGAAGACGCTCGGCACAACTGGGGATTTTGGCCACAAGGAACATGTTCCCGTATAAGGTACAGCTTGTTGAAGCCGATAGACTACGAACAGCGTCTGAATTATGCCATTTCATTCCGACCACAAAGATAGTTCTGCGCCACCTGTATAACAATAATTTCCGTGATCAATAACTCTTGATCTATTTTACAATATTAGAAAATTTTTACTTGTCACATTTTTTGCCTTCGGTGGTATTATATGTGTACTCGTGTATGTGTGTTTGTCTATTTCCTTCTGGAGTTTAATGTGTAGGATTTCCTTTCGAATTAGTATCGGTTATATGAATATAACTAAATTAAGGCTTTTGAAATTTGTTTTGCCATCTATACGTGAATTTACGCATGGAGGAAATATGTGTAGACCAGTGAGCACACACATACGCACTCGGATAATTATCTTGCCAAACATAGTTTTGCTTTGTATCTACATAATGTTGTCATTTGATGTGTTAAAATTGTATTAAATTTATTAAAATTTTTTTGCCAGGACATTTGGGGAGCCTGCGTTAGCCAGGATTTTTAATATTAAAACTCATAAACTTTGCTGATAATTAAGAGAAATAATAAAAATAAAGCAACAAAAAAAAGTCAACAAGGAATCCGACAAACAAAATATTTATGTTAGAAACAAATAATGACTTTCATTCATTTTCATTCTGTTCGTGTATTCGTGCGTTTTGTTCTGGCAAATTTGTTTAAAAAGTTATAAAAATATTTTGGTTTGGTGTCCTTAGAAATGTTATATTATTTTTCTTTTTAGAACATAAACGGCAATTTATGCTTGGTCTTATGAAAAATTGACCAAAAAAGGAAAATATAATTTATTTTAAAGGACCTTTCTTGCATTGCGTTTATTTCGTTTATTTTTCCTATTTAGGTTTGAATTTTAGATGAGCTTTAAGTTCAAACATAAATTTCATTGTTCGAACCGAATCGAAGACACTCTACTCAATTCAATTCCATTGCATAACAAATTAGTCAGTAATAACTCAAAAATAAATTTCACCTTTGAAAAAAAAAACAAAAATTGAAATTTGGGCGACTCCAAACTGATTTCTGTGATATGTCGTAGGGGAACTTTTTTTCCTCATTTGACAAATTTCGGTTCTTCTAAATCTACCCACACTACTCTTAAGCCCCATGAAAACTTTTGAGTTATCTTGTATAAAAGAGAATCATTCCTCGTTGTAAACTAATCTTGTAAGTGCAGTTGCCAGATTTGCAAATTTCTGATATAAAATTGATGAGACTTCAAGGAAGTTCCAAAACATTTATAGAAATGTAGTAACTTAAGAAAATACCTCATTCTTTGTTATTAACTCGCTGCTGCTAGAATAGGATTCTAACTTCAGTGTTTCCATTTCGGATGTAAAATATCATTTAAATTCAATCGTTTTTCTGCTAAGATATAATCATTAAATTGAAGTTTACGAATGTACTCAGATGTGAAAAATTTACTTATTAACTACACTACATAGTTTTTTGAATTAACATTTTTTATGGGATACAACAGATACAATTTTCTTCCATTGCTTTCGAGTTCTTTGCAAGTGGTTTCATTATTATTTATTTAGGACCAGGATCCCAAACCAAGCTGACGAATTTGCCAAGAGATTCATAGAAATACTTCTTTGTTTCACTATCTCCCTTATGTGCTTATTTTAAGGCCCAAAGTTGCGATAGGAAAATAAACTTAGACTTTATCCAAAATTGTTTTCCTCAAAAACCTCAATAGCAATACAGTGAAGTTTGGGACGTGGATATACGATCTTATTTGTGGCACTCATGAAACTACACATCTAGTTAAAGTAGAGTTTTTTAGTATAGAGTAAACATTCAGCAATTGGCGTTTAATCAAAACCCCAGAAAATGACTTGCTACGCAAAAAAGACAGATTTTCGTTTGCCAGGGGGAAAAGATTCTTCACGAACAACGTCTTTGTGCCAAGGTCCTTTCGTTAAAAGTAAAGAGCTGTGCTAGTTCATTAATTCCAACTCTCTTAAAAAATGGCCAAGCATTCACCGACATGGTGAATGCAAGCAATTCCTGCTGGCAAGAAAGCAGTCAACCACTTCCCGAGCACGAAAAAGTATCTGTAATTATGCGAAAGTTATTTTTCCGGGCAGCTAAAGGGTTTTAACTTACCTAGACATAAATAAGACTCCTGGACCGGATTGCATTCCAACACTAGTCTTAAAACAGTGTTCTTCTACGCTTGTGCGTCCACTAGTACGCATTTTTATCATATTGTACTTTGTGGCCGTAAATATGGGTTTCGTAAGGGTCGTTCTACTGGCGATCTTATGACATGTCTCTCAGAGAAATAGTGCCACTCAATCCATCAATTTTTCAGTCGTTGTTTAGCTTCGATAGTGAACGGACGTGTTTGTTTTTGATCGCAAAGTAAAAAAAAATAAAACGGGATTAAGTAAAAACCGTAATAGGTGAACAGAGTGATTTTAATTAAAAGAAAAACTTTGTGACATTTTTTTTTATTGCCGTTTTAAATTTGTAAATAAAAAAAAATGGAAACAATTATTTGCATGAGTGTACCTATCAGATGTAATTCTGAAAAAGAGTTTAGCTCCGGTAGAAAAAACCTTTGGATTTCTGAGGAAGAATCTATCAAAAAATCATTGGAAAATCTCCTGTCTCTTAGAGATAGGAAACGCCCGCGATCGTGTTCGCCAAATATTGTTGTTACAACCGAAGACAAACCATCTTCCAGTTTAATTGTTGATAATAAGCCGAAAACACAAGTAGGCATGGACAGGTACATAACCGTGGTTAAAAGGCAGCGAAGCCCCAAATCAGCTCAAATATCATCCCAACCAAAAATTTGTAAAGATGACAACAGGACTTCGGCAACGGATGGTAATAGATTTGCTATACTCCAAACAGATGAGCCAACAACATCTAAGAAAACATTTAAACCGCCACCAATTTATTTGAGAGAGCCTACTTCTAATGAGCTGGTGAAACGACTTATTACGGCAATCGACAAAGACACCTTCAACGTTACATCAGTAAAGCATGGCAGCATCATCGAAACGAAAATCCAGGTAAACAGTGAAAATGAATACCGAAAGTTGTCTGACGTTCTGGAGAAGGAGAAAAGATCTTTTTACACCTATCAACTTAAAAGTGCTAAAGGCCTTCAGGTAGTTATTAAAGGTATTGACCCTTGTGTAGATACGGATGACATTAAGATTGGACTGGAAGAAAAAGGATTTAAAATAAAAAATGTTGTTAATATTAGGAACCGTGAAAAGATCCCTCAACCCATGTTTAGGGTTGAACTAGAACCCAGGGATGTTGTCCTAAAAAAAGGTGAAATTCATCCAATTGATAACCTTAAATTTCTTTTGCATCGTAAGGTTACCGTTGAGGAGCCACATAAGCGTCTAGGACCCGTTCAATGCCTTAGCTGCCAAGAATTTGGTCACACTAAGGCCTATTGTAAGTTGCCCGCAGTTTGCGTTGTGTGTGGTGAACTTCACGGCACAACTCAGTGCAATAAGCCAAAGGCCGACGCAAGTGTTAAAAAGTGCAGTAACTGTGGAGGTAATCATACTGCAAATTACAGGGGCTGTCCTGTCTACAATCACTTTAAGCGGTCAATGACAAACAGGCCATCAATACCCATTAACCAACCCCAGCAGTCAAATATCATTTCTAAAAGTAGTTTTCCCCAGATGAGTCAGTCAGCCAGCCATATAGTCGTGCAAACCCCCAAACAAGTTTCTTATGCAAATGTGGTAAAATCCGATCCAAATTTTAGCAATCTTGAGGCAACTCCGCAGACTCTAGTTCAATCCATAAATACATTTACGGTTTCCATGACAACCATGATGCAGGAAATGCTGAAAATGCAATCCACTATTTTGCAGGCAATTTTAAAAAAATGAATTGGTTAAAAATATGTTTCTGGAACGCAAACGGCATCCGCCAACACAAAAATGAACTTGAGCACTTCCTTATGGAAAAGCAAATCGACATAATGCTGATTGCTGAAACCCATTTGACAACTAACAGTTTTTTCAAAATTAATGGTTACATACTGTACGACACAAAAGATCCCCGTGGAAGATCTTGCGGAGGATAGGCGATTCTAATAAAATCCAGAATTAAACACTTTTTAATGAACGAGGCATGTGAGGAGTATCTCCAAGCAACTAATATACATATGCATCGAATATTTGCATGAAAAAATCGTTATTTCTTCGATCTACTTACCGCCCCGATTTTCAATAACAGAAAGCCAATATTCAAATTTTTTCAAATCACTTGGTCCTCGATTTTTAGCGGCTGGCGACTATAACGCTAAACACACTTTTTGGCCGAAAGGCCGCGTGCTTTTTGACACCGTTTCCAAAATGGGTTTAGGTGTGATTTCAAGTGGACACCCCACTTATTGGCCGTCAGACCAACAAAAGATCCCATACGTTATAGATTTTGGAGTTACAAAAAATTTTCCCTCAGAATCGATGCAAGTGGAGCCTTCATTGGACTTGTCCTCAGATCACTCACCAACTATAGTTTCTGTTTCGTTCCCCCAGGGGGTTTGTTCCCCGTTTTGTGACTTGGCGTTGACCGTCACTTTAGTTAATTGGTTAAAATATAAAAAATATTTGAGTACACATTGTACGGATAAAATTGCCTTGAGAACGCCTGAGGATATTGATGTGTCGATTAACGAATTTTCTGAACACCTTAATCAAGCCGTACAACACGCTACCACTAACCATATAAGATCCAGAAATGTGAGCAATAGAACTTATTCATCTGAAATTGATCAACCACTGTCAGAGAAAAGAAGAGTTAGAAGAGAGTGGCAACTTCGCAGGTCTCCCCAGCTTAAAAATAGGCTACGGGAATGCATAACTCAGTTAAGAAGTCTGCTTGAATTCCACAGAATGGCTTCCCTTAAAACATATTTGGAAAGCCTGGATGGTACTCCGCAATCAGACTATTCTCTGTGGAAAGCGACAAAAGGTCTGAAAAGACCTTTGCGAGCTTCTACTGGAGATTGGGCAAGAAGTGATTCTGAAAAGGGGGTGTTGTATGTTAACCATTTGAGAAATGTTTTTACCACAAATGATCCAGCGAGTAATTCAGCTGAACTACCGTCATACGCTGTTAGACCGCCTATGTCGTTGAAACTTATTTTTCAAGATGTTGAAAATGTTATTTGTAACACAAACCCCAGGAAAGCTCCAGGTATTGATAAAATTACTGGTAAAATGCTTGAACAGTTACAGAACGTGTAGCTAGAAGAGTTCTACTTTTTATTTTTAACGCTATTTCACGTCTCGAGTATTATCCTGCAAAGTGGAAGGTGTCCATGATTACTATGATACCCAAACCAGGGAAGGATCCCACTAAAGTAGGATTATACAGACCAATAAGTCTATTGCCAACAATTTCAAAACTGTTCGAAAAATTATTAATGTCAAAGTTGACTCCAATATTAAACAATGTGGAATGCATCCCCGATCATCAATTTGGCTTTCGGGCTAAGCACCATAGAACAAACGCACAGACTAGTCAACGTCATAGGTATATCAGTAAATTGGAACTTCGCCCAAATCGTCGTGCACGCAATATACTTAATTTCGAAGGCCACTGTCGGTTGAGAAGGAGGGATACCCTTGCCACCATCAGAACGTTAAATAGGTGATTTTACCGATACATTTTGTCTAGCATTGGCTAGACTTAATTAATTTTATGTATTTAGTAGTTCACTTTGTGAAGATTCAATAAATAATTGAATGAGAAAAAAAAAACTATTTCCTTTAGGAGATCTTTTCTACAAAATTCTCAGATTTGTATGAAAATTAAACATTTGAAATGCGTTTCTATCGAAATAACCTTTTTTTTTTAAATAGTACTATATTGCAATAAAGGAGTGATATGTAATAATCAATCATATTGCTCCTTTATTGCAACATAGTCAGTCATAACGAGAAAAGCTCGTTTCGAGAAAAATGCATTTCAAACTTTCAGTTTCCATACAAGTCTTATAGTGAAAGGCCAATGTAAGCGGCTTGCGGCAACGAGCGGCAACCACCTGTTCTATTTGCCGCTTGAGTTTATTTGTTGTAGGCAAATGAACGCGGCTAATTGAAGAAAAATTTGTGCTTCGAAGATTAAACAAAAAAACATTTTGATATTTTTTAAAGCCACAATAAATAAACAAATTCAATTGTTGAAATTTCAAAACCGAAAATTAATTTCTGTCTTCTATTTTTTTCCTTTACTTTTTGGTTTGACAAATTGAAGCGGCAAAACAAAAAGTTAAACTCAATTCAACATTGCCGCTCGGCCGCCTTTAATGGCATTGCCAAATTAAATTAAATTCAATATGTTGAAATTTATGTACGAATATTTTTATAAAAAATACAATTTTTTGTAAATGGGTCACATTGTTGCCGCCCGCTGCCGCATGCCGCTTTCATTGGCCTTTCACTATTAGAAATTTTTTTTAGAAAATATCTCCTAAAGGAAACAGTTTAAAGTAATTTAAATAAATTTTTAGCACAATATAAAAGGTAGTACTGTTAACAATTCTGGATTGTTAACTCGAAAAGCTCGTTTTTTGAGATATGACTATGTTGCAATAAAGGACCGATATGTACTTCAAACATACACATAAACATACAAGTAAAACTAATAAAAGCGTTTAAAAAGAAGTGACTTAAAAAACATCATAAAAATTTAACACGATTATGGTTGTAGCTTGAAAAGAAAGAGTATTAAAAAAATGTTTTTAAATTATTGTATAAAACGGCTCTTAGAAATTAAAAAAAAAGAAAAACAAAAAAAAAATTGTATAGGAACTTTTTATTTTATAAAAGAGGCATCAATTATATACAGCCATGTCACAGAGCTTAATTCGGAATTGAATTCTTTTTTTACTTCTTCAAAAAAAGAAAAACTAATAAACTTTTCGGAATGAAATCATTTCTAATTGCAAGAATGCAACTAATATTATCTTATAGAATTGATTTCATTCCGAAAAAGTTTTAAAATTTTCGTTTTTTGAAGAATTAAAAAACCGATTCAATTCCATTTCCGAACGGAAGTGAATTCCGTGACATGGCCGATATTTTTATTTTATTTGACTTATTTGGTATTAAACTTTGTCAAATAAACAAAAGATATTTTTTATGAAGATGACCAAACGATTTTTAAAGATTATTTAACAATAGGTTTCAAATATAGCTGAATACCGAAGCAACATCAAACATGATGGCGAAAATGTTTCCTAACATTCAGGCGTGTTCTGAGAGACGCAAATCGCACAAATTTAGCCTTTTCGATTTGAAAACGCCAAAAAGCTGTTTTAAAAAACGTATAACGCAAGAAGTATGGTTTTGCGATTTGAAATCGTCAAATAGGTGTTCTGGTAAACGCATATCGCTTAAAATTGGTGACTTCAACTCGCATGTGTATATTGAAGTGCATTGATTGAATGTGTTAAAACTGAACTTACAAAAGGAAATAAAATTATTCACAATTAAAATTTTCTTCTTATTTCAATAACGAGAATTTTAAACATTTTCAATTACAGAAATCAAATTTAAAAATTTCTCTATTTGTTTTCAATTTTTTTTTTCATTTTATACAACTACCAGGTACATACATATGTAAAACAGATATGATAATTTAATGTAAGAAAAAACTAAGAAACGCCAGTAAAACGTGCGTTCCTTCGAACAGCAAAAATGCAATTAAGCTTTTTCTAGAATGTTTTGCGGTTTCAGATCAAGCGTTTCTCCGAACATGGATGATTGGTGATCAGCCTTAAGTTTTCCCAAATTTTAGTGTATTACTGAATCAAGAAAAAGCACGATTTTTGGTGATCTCTGCTAGAGCGCTGACCATATATGCCAATCTAAGTTGAATGTGCATAAAAACATACCAAAATAAGTAAGGGTGTAGTATATTCGGCTGGATCGCTTCTAAAATATCCTTCTCAACAGTCACGTGAATATATAGTATTTCAACTAATATGGCCAGATATAGGGAAAATATCTTTCATGGAAATTTTCATGAAAAAATCGGTTATGGTTATATCTCGGGTATATATAGACCAAAATTGGAAATTTTCTGAATTTTAGTAACCTCTTTTTTACCAGAAATGCCTTCAAACAAAGAAATTGTTTAAGATCGCTTTCGCGACGTTTTCATCAAAAGTCGACTGAGACTATATCTCGGGTACATAGTGGCCGATATCGGAAATTTTCATGTTCTGTATTTTCGTAATCTCCTTTTTTTAGCCTAAACCGATTTTCATGAAAAATCGGTTTAGGCTATATCTCGGATATACATACGTATGTATATGCACTGATATCGAGAAAACATTTTTTTTTTTGCCTTTTAATCACCATGCCAAATAATTGTGTTAAGTTTGAAGTGAAACAAACAATTTTTTTTCAAAAAGTTTCACACAGAATTCCGAAAAAAATCGGACATTGCTTATTCGACTTTGTAGTGCAAAGGCATCACCCGTTATTAATTCATATTCTATAGTCTTTATATTTTATACTCTTTATACTTTTATACTCATTATAATTGATATAATTGATCATCATTCACTCTGTGATTCTTCAACCGCACAGTCGTGTTTTTAAAAAGTGAAAAAAAAACAAACCAAAAATCATTGTGCTAACATATTTTTAAACTTACATACAAAAACAATAATATATTGTATTAAATTGCAAAAACAATAACAAATTATTTAAAAAAAAACAAGGGGAAAATAAATTCCTTACATTTCATTAACTAAACAATAAAATAAATTTCAATAAAACAAGTGCGGTGGCAGTGCATTGTTGTTGTTGTGATTGTGCGTGAAGATTACCTACCCAGTGGGAAAAAAATCTATACACTAAAGTTTTGTTTTCTTGCAAAACCGAAAATCTTTATGACAATTATTTTTATATACTTTTAAATTTAAAAAAATATAAATAAAAAAAAATTGCATGAGTGTACCTAGTAGATGCAATTCTGAGAGGGAGCTTAGCTCCACTAGAAAAAACCTCTGGATTTCTGAAGAGGAATCATTGAAAAAATCGTTGGACAATCTCCTGTCTCTAAGAGATAAAAAACGCACGCGTTCGTGTTCGCCAAACATTGTTGTTACAACAGAAGACCAACCATCTACCAGGTCAGTTATTGCAGATAAGCCGAAAACACAAGTAGGCATGGTTAAACGTCAGCGAAGCCCGAAATCCGCTCAGATATCATCACAACCAAAGATATCCAAAGAGGATAATACCGCTACAGCAATGCAAAGTAATAGATTTGCAATCCTCCAGACTGATGAGCCAGATACAGCAAAAAAAACATTTAAACCGCCACCAATATATTTGAGAAAATCTACTTCTAATGAGCTGGTAAAACAACTTATTACGGTAATCGGTAAGGACAATTTCAACGTGACATCAGTTAAGCGCGGAAACATCAATGAAACAAAAATTCAGGTAAACCATGAAAACGACTACCGAAAATTGTCTGATGTCTTAGAAAAACAGAAAAGATCATTTTACACTTACCAGCTCAAAAGTGCCAAAGGTCTTCAGGTCGTTATTAAAGGGATTGACCCATGCGTAGATACTGATGATGTAAAAACCGGATTGGAAGATAAGGGTTTTAAAATAAAAACAGTAGTAAACATCAGGAACCGTGAAAAGACCCCTCAACCCATGTTTAGGGTTGAACTAGAACCGGGGGATGTTCTGCTAAAAAAGAGTGAAATTCACCCAATATATAACCTCAAATATCTTTTGCATCGTAAGGTTACCGTTGAGGAGCCACATAAGCGTTCAGGACCCGTTCAGTGCCTAAACTGCCAAGAATTTGGTCACACTAAGGCTTACTGCAAGTTGCCCGCTGTTTGTGTTGTATGTGGCGAACTTCACGGCACAACTCAGTGCAATAAGCCAAAGGCCGACGCAAGTGTTAAAAAATGCAGTAACTGTTGAGGTAACCACACTGCAAATTATAGAGGTTGCCCTGTCTATACTCATTTTAAGCGGTCAATGACAAATAAGTCATCGGTCTCTACAGCAGCCCAGCAGCCAAATGTCATTGGCAAAAACAATTTTCCCCAGGTAGGCCATCCAACCAACTTCACAAACACGCAGAATACCAAACAATTTTCATATGCTAATGTGGTTAAATCCGACCAAAACTTGAACCAGCAACCCAAGCCCCAAATTTCCGATCCAAATTTTAGTAACCTAGAGGTAACTCTGCAGACTCCTGTTCAATCCATTAACACTTTTACCGTCTCTATGACAAACATGATGCAGGAAATGCTAAAAATGCAATCCACTATTTTACAGGCAATTTTAAAAAAATGAATTGGTTAAAAATATGTTTCTGGAACGCAAACGGCATTCGCCAACACAAAAATGAACTTGAGCACTTCCTTATGGAAAAGCCGATCGATATAATGATGATTGCTGAAACCCATTTGACAACTAACAGTTTTTTCAAAATTAATGGTTACATACTGTACGACACAAAAGATCCCCGTGGAAGATCTTGCGGAGGATCGGCAATTCTAATAAAATCCAGAATTAAACACTTTTTAATGAACGAGACATGTGAGGAATATCTCCAAGCTACAAATATATGCCTTAATTATTTTCATGAAAAAATTGTTATATCCTCGATTTACTCACCACCACGATTTTCAATAACAGAAAGACAATATTCAATTTTTTTCAAATCACTTGGTCCTCGATTTTTAGCGGCTGGCGACTATAACGCTAAACACACTTTTTGGGGATCACTTTTAATTACCCCGAAAGGCCGTGTGCTTTCTGACACCGTTACCAAAATGGGCTTAGGTGTGATTTCAAGTGGACACCCCACTTATTGGCCGTCAGACCAACGCAAGATCCCAGACGTTATAGACTTTGGAGTTACAAAAAATTTTCCCTCAGAATGGATGCAAGTGGAGCCTTCATTGGACTTGTCCTCAGATCACTCACCAACTATAGTTTCTGTTTCGTTCCCCCAGGGGGTTGGTTTCCCGTTTTGTGACTTGGCGTTGACCGTCACTCGAGTTAATTGGATAAAATATAAGAAATATTTGAGTACACATTGTACGGAAAACATTGCCTTAAGAACGCCTGAGGATATTGATATATCAATTAAAGATTTTTCTGAAGACCTTAAACTGGCCGTACAGCATGCAACCGCTAGTCATATAAGATCCAGAAATGAAATCAATAGAACTTATTCATCTGAAATTGAGCAAATTCTCTCACAAAAAAGAAGAGTTAGAAGAGAGTGGCAACTTCGCAGGTCTCCCCAGCTTAAAAGCAGGCTACGAGAGTGCATAGCTCAGTTAAGAAATCTGCTTGAATTCCACAGAATGGCTTCCCTTAAAACATATTTGGAAAGCCTGGATGGTACTCCGCAATCAGACTATTCTCTGTGGAAAGCGACAAAAGGTCTGAAAAGACCCGTAGTAGGTAAGCCACCTCTGCGAACTTCAACTGGAGATTGGGCAAGAAGCGATTCTGAAAAAGGGATGGTGTATGTTAATCATTTGAAAAACGTTTTTACTGCAAATGATACAGTGGATGATGTTGCTCAATTTCCGCCATATGCTGTTAGACCGCCTGTGCCTTTGAGACTTAGTTTTCAAGATGTTGAAAATGTTATTCGTAACACAAACCCCAGGAAAGCTCCAGGTATTGATAAAATTACTGGTAAAATGCTTGAGCAGCTACCTCGTGTAGCTCGTAGAATTCTTCTTTTTATTTTTAACGCTATTTTACGTCTCGAGTATTATCCTGCAGAGTGGAAGGTGTCCATGATTACTATGATACCCAAACCAGGGAAGGATCCCACTAAAGTAGAATCATACAGACCAATAAGTCTACTGCCAACAATTTCAAAACTGTTCGAAAAATTGTTAATGGCAAAGTTGAGTCCAATGTTGAACACTGTGGGATGCATCCCTGATCATCAATTTGGCTTTCGGGCTAAACATAGCACCATAGAACAAACACACAGACTAGTCAATGTCATAAGACAGACCTTTGAGGAGAAGAAGTATTGCTCAGCTCTATTCATTGACATTTCTCAAGCTTTTGATAAAGTGTGGTACGAGGGCTTGATACACAAAATAAAGTTAAACTTGCCTGCAAATACACACAAGCTTCTGGAAAGCTACTTATGTTTGTGGGCGGAAGTTTGTTATCAGAGAAGGCGACTTTATAAGCCCAACTCAGCCAATCGAGGCAGGAGTTCCCCAATGCAGCATACTGGGGCCTACTTTATATTTGATTTACGCCTCTGACATGCCAACGACGCCCGGAATCCACACTTCAATTTTTGCAGACGATACAGCATTCTGCAGCGTACATGAAAGCCATCAAGTAGCTTCGCGAAATTTGCAGGAGTATATTTCAATATTAGAGATGTGGTTAAAACTTTGGAAAATTAAAGTTAATGAACAAAAGTGTACTCACCTTACATTCACGCTGCGTAAACGATCATGTTCAGCTATCCAAATTAACAATTCACCTATTCCGCAGCAAAATGAAGTCAAGTACCTTGGTATTCATCTCGACCGTAGGTTAACGTGGAAGTCTCACATAGATGCGAAAGTTACTCAGTTAAAGTTAAAAGCAGCTCAACTGAATTGGCTCATGGGCAGAAATTCTACATTGAAGCTGGATTGCAAACTTTTATTATACAACGCAATTCTAAAGCCTATATGGTGCTATGGAATTCAACTATGGGGCACCGCCTCCGCTTCAAACGTTGAAAAAATTCAAAGGCGACAAAACAAAATTCTTCGAACAATTACCGCAGCTCCATGGTACGTAAAAAACTCACGAATTCATAAGGATCTCTGTGTTCCTCTTGTAAAAGACGAATTTTCAAAGTACGCAACAAGGCATATCAATAAATTGGAACTTCATCCAAATCGTCTTGCACGCAATATACTTAATTTCGAAGGACACTCTCGGTTGAGAAGGAGGGTTACCCTTGCCACCATCAGAACGTTAAATAGGTGATTTCACCGATATTGATCGTGCAAAATAAAACATTTTTGTCTAGCATTGGCTGGACTTAATTAATTTTATGTATTTAGTTTTAAGATTTGAATACTTATTGTTAGTTCACTTTGTGAAGATTCAATAAACAAATGAATGAGAAAAAAAAAAAATTATAATTGAGACTGCTAAAACTCTAGTTAATAAGCATATGAGAATATAATAGAATATATTAATATACAAATATATATCAATGCTGATTCGCGTTAACGAACTTAAACATTTTTTTTTGTGCTTTTTGCGATTCTGCTTATAAAATGAGGTTACTAAAATACAGAAACTAGAAATTTTCGATATCGGTTCATATGTATCCGAGATATAGCTTAAACCGTGGTTTTCATGAAATTGTAGCGCAACCGAACTTAAACAACTTTTTTTGCTTTAAAGCAGTTTCGGTAATATAAGGAAGTTACCAAATACCGAAAATGAAAAATTCCGATGTCGGTTCATATATACCCGAGATATAGCCTAAACCAATTTTTTAATCATTTTTTTTTTTTTTTTTTTTTGCTTAAAAGCAGTTCTGGTTGTAAAAGGAGGTTACTTAAACACAGAAAATGAAAATTTCTGAAATCGGTCCCGAGATATAGTCTTTTAGATAGAGATTAGTCTTTTTTATAGTCCATTATTAATATTTTTTGCTTAAAAGCAGTTCTGATTATAATAGACGTTACTAAAATATGGAAATATATGAGAAATGAAAATGATTGGTATCGGACCCGAGATACAGTCTACAACGATTTTTTAATGTAAATGATAATTTCCGATATCGGTCCATATACATATATCCGAGATATAGTCTAAACCGATTTTTTCAGGGAAAAAAATTTTTTTGTTTAAATTAAACGCAGTTTTGGTTAGAAGAGACGATTATTAATATACAGAAAATTAAAAATTCCGGCTTCGGTCCATATTTACCCTAGATATAGTCTAAACCGGTTTTTTCATTGAAAATGTCCCTTTTTTTGCTTAAAAGCAATTCTGGTAATTTGTGGAGGTTACCAAATAGAAAAAATAAAACTTTCCGATATCGGTCCATATATACCAGAGATATAGCCTAAACATAATTTTCCATGAAATTTTTTTTTTTTTTTTGCTTAAAGGCAGCTGTGGTTATAAAAAGTGTTACTAATGTACACAAAATTAAAATTTCCAATATCGATAACCCGAGTTATAGTCTAAACCGATTTTTCAATAAACAAATATTTTTTTGGCTTAAAAACAGTTCTGATTATAAAAGGAAGTTAGTAAAATACAGAAAAAGAAAATTTCCGATATCGGTCCATATACTCGTATACCCGAGATATAGCCTGAACCGATTTTTCTATGAAAATTTTTTGTTTGCTTAAAATCTGATTATAAAACGAGGTTATTTAATACAATAAAACAAGGTTATTTAAATACAGATAATGAAAATTTTCTATATCGGTCCATACATACGCGAGATACAGGATAAACCCATTTTTCCATGAAGATTTTATGGCTGAAAAGCAATTATGGTTAGAAACGAAGGTTACTAAAATACAGAAAATGGAAAATTCCGATATCGGTTCATATATAACCGAGATATAGAAAAGTGTGTCCACGAAAATGTCCATGAAAGGTTTCTTTTTACGAATGGTGATTACAAAGCAAAAATATTTTTTCCCCGATATCGGTCCATACACATCCGAGCGTATTTAGTTCAAATTTGTAATATATACTGTACATATACGTGACTTTAGTGAAGGGTATTTTAGATTCGGCCCAGCCGAATATACCACACTCTTACTTATTTTCATTCAACAGTTTTTAATAAAATTTTTGATTAAATCTGCGAACTCATACACAGGTCAAACAATTTATTAATTGAGTCAGCAAAGTCTGTTATTGATTATGAAAAAATTGCAACACGTTTCCTCTAGAATTATAAGAAATATAAACAACTCTTCAAAAAGAGTATGGAGTGACAAAAATACTTCGTTCAGATTGTAGCATGCTTGAGGGACACAACAAAAGAAACGGCGAATAGTCCATCTAAGTCTTGCTGTTTGTCTAAATAAAGACCATTTTGCAGTTAATTTTGTTTTTGTTTGTTTACTTCCCCTCCTCTACAAAATGCTTTTTGCAAGAAATTATTTTCCAGTTTTTGGGTAAAAAATTCTATTAAAAATGTTCAAAGTTTGTTTTGTTCTTTATTAACAAAAATATTGAATCAAAGCAGCTCTACTAGGGTAGTGGTATACAGCTGGCTTTCGTTTCCTTTGCGTAAACCTTGTTTAAAAGTTAGATAATTCTAAAAAAATACATGGACTTTCTCGCTTTTTCAAACAAAAGAAAACCGAAATCTTGACAACTTTACGTAATTTCTACCAACAAAATACATGTGATGTATTTTGGTGTTGTATCTATAGTAATTCTACCCCTACCTGTTTGCTAAAGCTGCCTTGCACTGAAGAAAACACGGTTTTTCTCTATTTTTTGTTTTATACACAATATATAAGCAAATTTAAATGAATACTTGAATAGGTTTTGTTCGTTTACTTTCACAGTAATATACAGTAAATAAGTAATTTTTGACCATATTATATAACTACTCTAAAAATAGTAAAAATTCGTACATTGCAGATCTGACTAGATAGAAGTTTACTAGCTAAAAACATATGAGTATGATTTGCCTGGTAGTTAGTACACATTTACCATACACCTCTTCATGTCCCTATATCGGCCATCCTTGCAACCAGTCAAAACTTGAACACAGTTTACTACAATTATTACCGTTATTAAAAGAACGATTTTTAAATTTACAATTAAATAGAAAAAAAAAATATGTATATTGATACCAAATTTGAAAATCTGTTTAAAAAAATTTTAATTCAAACATTTCGAAGACCAAATAATTATTTTGAACAAGCGAATTTCTTTCTAATTTTTACTAATTTACTTTTCACCACGTTACAAAAACGAACTCTATTTCCTGTCCCATGAACCAAATATAATTTTTCGGAAAGGGGAGATAAAATAAAAATACAGGTGTATCGGCGAATTTCATGTGCACGTCAGAATTTTTATTTTTTTTATTTTTTTGTATAAAATATAAAGCTCGTAGCGTCCGTCTGTCTGCCTGTTTGAAAGACTTGGGAAAAGTTTTTAACTCTTTTTCTGTGATCCAATCAAGCTGAATTTTTGCAAGCAGCGTTGTCAACTTTGAAATTTCAAAACCAAAATGAAGAAAAAAGCGCGTCATATCAGAAAAAACGCACCAAGTTTGGACTTTTATTTTCTTTATATACAGACACAATATTTTTAAATTAAAAAAACGATAATGAAACAGACGATCAAACTGGGTTGATAGTACTGTCTGATGGCATGCCATCAAATTCGTTCTATAGCTAGAACTTGTGTTTGTTTTATGTATATGTTTATAGAGAGCAACAAAAATATTGCGGAAGATAGCGATGATGATATACTCGTATGTATTTTAAGAGGCGTAAGACATCTTTAGATGTTTGGAAATATTTTGAAATGTTGACGGGATGAAACAGTGCGAAATGCGGTTTATGTGCAAAATTTTATAAAACCAGTGGTAACACAACAAATTTATTATATCGCCATAAACGAGCACATCTAAACTTCCAAGAAGTAGAAAAATCAGCTAAAGACATCACAATTTTTTTTTTTTTTTTTTATAAAAATGACACATATGACGGTTTGTAAGCAAAATTTAGATCAAGCTCTAATGCCTACTAGATTTTTGTTATACATATGTTGTGCATCTTAACATGTACTTTTATGTTTCTTACTTATACGAGTATATACATATATATGTATATGTATGTAATTATTTATTGTTAGGATTAACATTCACATGTCCATGCATTTCTGATCTTAAAACTATGTTTTGGATTATTATTTAATTTTACAAAACACAAATAATTCAGGAAAATACTGTGCTGTGTATGAATAGTTTATTATCTATTGGTGAAATAAAATGTACGTTTCAACATTCAATAACTGTTTTTCATTTAAATTAAAGCTTTACGGCCGTATGCAAAAAAACTTAACAAAGCTTGGTAAGCAATTGTTAGGAAAATTTTCCTAACGTTGTATCCAAAAACAATTATTTGCTTACCATACGTTTAAAGTTGAAATAGGCCACTTTAACTGTGCGTTAAAATGACATTTAATTTGTTGATATAGATTTTTCTTAAAATTGCCAATTTCGCGAAAAATGCTAACAGAAACAATATATTATGATTGCTAGATAAATAAATTAAAACGTATCCATTTCGTATGAATTGAAAATATTAATTTTGAAAGCGAAACATAAATAAGAAATATGTTAGTGATGAACTTTCAATGGAACGAATACAACTAAAAACGTTATTCGAATAATAAAAATATTTGTAGTATAAGAAATCCTATTAATTTTTCTCAATTTCATTAATACACTAAATATTATATATTAATTATTTATTAAAAAGGTAAATCCAGGAAATAATTGTCAAAAAAGTGTTAGTTTATGTAATAATAATAAGTTTTTATTTTTTTTATTTGTTGTTTTTATTTTTTTTATTTGTTTTTCAGTTTTCGAATATAAGTTTTCATATATCACTATTCAAGAAATTACAACTGAACATAACGGCATTGCCAGAATAAAACAATTAAATTCCTTACTATATATAAAAGTTAACGTACTGTTTTTGCATACACTTTTTTAACAAATGTATGGTAGTGTTAATGTGTTTGGAAACTAACGTGTGCGTTAAAACTTTGTTTTTGGATATGGCCCTTAATGTTGTGAAAATAGCATAAATATATTAAATTAAATTTTTGGTTTGTACATATGTACATCGAGTTTTAGTTCAAGTTTTTCCTTTCTTAAGAAAGATTTTTTACAGTACAAATTTGCTGCGATCAATAATTTTTGATTGAAGAAGACAAGAAAAATAATAATATGTAGTATGAACAGTGTAGCGACTACGAAACATCTAGTTGTCCCCCAGCTATTATACCCTTTACAAAAATGTAGAGGGTATATACATATAAGTTTGTGATTCCGTCTGTAATTTTCCCTATAAAGTATATATATTCTGAATCAGAATTAATGGAAAAGTCGATTAAGCGATGTGTGTCTGTCCGCCGTTAAAATACCGTTTCTGAGAAAACCATTAGACTTAGAAACTTTTTTCTTTCACTATTCTTTTATCCCATCGAGTATTATATAGTATCGATTATTTTTTTAAACTATCGAAAATATCGATGGAGACGACTATCGATAATTTGCAGCTCTACAACTCGGTGCATTTCGCTCCCTTTTTTTGTGTTTTTTTAATTTTTTGTGCGAAAAATTCTTTAGTCGGTACGCTGTGCGCTTTTTTCTATATGCATATGTGTAAGTAATACTACACTGTAAGCTGCGGTCGACATTTAGCCGCCACTGCCTGATATAAGTTGCTATGCTTAACTAACCTTTTTTTTATAAAAAAAAAAAGCTTGTTTTATATAAGATAAAAGTAATAAATTATAAAATATACTTTACTTTGATGATTGATTTATACAATTTATTTTCATTTGTAAATTGCACTACAATTATAAAAATTCGCAGGCGGCAAAGTGGGCAGAAGTGTTATGCCGGCTATATATTACCGGCTTCGTAAAACTTTCAAAAATTGTCGATAGTTAGTAATAAACCTATCGATTGTTTTGCTGCTCTACCGAGTTGACAACGCTGCTCGTGGAAATGTTTGTATCACGCCAAATTTAAAGAAAAATAGATTTTTATAAATTTTTTGTTCTCTTTTTTCAGCATAACTTGAAGGGACTCCAAATTTTTAAACTACTAAAGCCGGACAAAAAAATTGCTTCGCGACCCATCCTACTCCATATATTTGCAGTTTATCAAAGCAGTAACCGACTCGAAATAAATTTTGTTTCCTTTGTGGATTATTCGCACCAAGTAAAAATTTGAGAAATATTACGAAAACTGTGGTTAATTCGTTTCACAAAATATTCAGGACTACTTATGTTCCTTACTTGTAGTATACTACTATACTACGAAAGTCGTGTGTGGCCATTGTTATAGAAACTTATGCAAGTTTACTGATGGGAGGTCAACAATAAAGTACGCCGTACCAACAATTTGGCTACCATGTACAGAGCACTGCAATGAATTGTGCTACTTTTGCGTAACTTTTTCTCAAACTAAAGGATACCAATACTTTCGCCGCAACAAAATTCGGTATGCTAATGTAGAATCGGTTATTCCGGCGATTCTGTACTCACCAGAAGAAAGTATAGCGGCTTCAGTGGAAATTTTTGATGATGTTCCCGAAATAAGTGATGGAAAATCAACAGTTCCAACAATGCTATCAAAAAGGTCTACAAGCCGAAGACTTTTAGCACTATTAAGCTGATAAATGTAAAACGATATATTATCTTTCTCCAGAACGTCAGACAATTATCGATAACCACTCTCATGGTTGACCAGCATTTTTGTTTCATTGATGCAGCCGTGCTTGACTGATCGTATGTTGAAAACGTCTTTGCCGATTGCCGTAATACGTTGTTTTCCCATTTCACTAGAGGTAGGTTCTCGCAAATATACTGTTCACGGTTTAAAAGCTTTATTGGATGTTGTTAGCACATCATTCTGAAGGATAGGAAATCTAATACTATCCGTTGCCGTAGTCCTATTATCATCTTTAGATATTTTCGATTGAGTTGATATTTTAGTGGACTTGGGACTTCGCTAACGTTTAATCACAGTTACATACCTATCCATGCCTACTTGTGTTTTCGGCTTATCTGCAAGGTGTCTATGTTTACTATGTTACCCAAGCCAGGGAAAATCCCACTAAGGCAGAATCATATAGACCAACGGCCTTATTTATAAAAAATTTTTCAAGTTTATTAAGCTGTTATTGCACTGATTTCTATACAAAATTTGTACAATAAGAGCTTAATAAACATGAAAAAATTTTTATAAATAAGGCCTCAAGTCTTTTGCCAACAACTTCAAACCTGTTCCAAAAATCGTTGATGGCGAAGTTGACTCCAATATTAAACGCTGTAGGATGTATGCCTAATCATCAATTCGGCTTTCGGGCTAAACATAGAACCACAGAACAAATGTAATGATTGACAATTTGGTGGAAAAAACCATCGAAAATTGGTCCTCCAGATGAGACTACGTCCGAGTTTGCCGTGGCGGCTATAAGCCACAAGAATAAAGTAAATTTAATGTTCATTTGAACAATTATTCTTTGTTTTATTCCATTTTAAAATTCTATATTTCTGGAATAAACACCCTATAGTAGAGTCAATTGCACTTTGAATTGGCCACCGCAATACATTTAATTTCCTATTTGTATTGTTTTTTTTTCTGAATTTTATTATATAATTTTAAGTTTTTCATAATACAAAAAGTAAGACTAAAAGCTTTTGCCATTTTAGTTGTAATTTACAGTCATCTTAAAATGTCATTGCAGAAACAAGCGCAAAAGGACGAAATTAAAACGAAGGAATTAAAAGAAGGCATTTTTCTGTTATTTCTGTGAAAAAATACCATGTTATATATTTTTCCTACAATTATTCTTTTTATTTATTTCATTTCATTGTTATTCATATAAAAGGAAATGTAAATGTAATTAAGCGTTTATAATGCGACACGCTTAGCAAACAAATAGACAAAAGGACAGACATTTAGATAAGTAAGTAAACTAACACATAAACAAATTCTAATTTAAAACGCACAAACGGCATTTCGACTCGACACTAAAAAATACGCCTGTTAATGAGGTAAACTTTGGGCAGGCCTTTTTAGCTCATAAAAGTATTTTAACGTTTTGCGAATATATTCAATTTTGGAATTTATTAATTATGATTTTTGACGAAATTTTTAAATATTAATAAATCTTTGTTGTTATTTGTATTTACTTACCGGGTTTTACTTTCTTTTTTTTCCTTTCTTAAAGTAAAAAGGATTATTACAATCTTTCTCCTACTCTGTTTCTTATTTTCCTCGACGACCTTCTCTATCAAACTTCCAATCCTATCCACTCTTTCGCGGATGACAGCAGCACTTGCCACTCGTTCGGAGATTGCTGTCAAGAGGCTAAATATGAACGATTTACTGAATAGTGTTCTTATACTAATCTCCGAATGGTGTCTTAAAAACAGGTTCGCCTTCAAAGCTCGTTTATTAACACGCTAACAAACGAACTCATTTAGTTATAGGCCTAGTATATCAGAGATTGCTGACAAGAGGCTAAATATGAATGATTCACTGAACAGTGATCTTCTATTAATCTAATATTGAGGTATCGGATGCTCTGATGTTCTGGGAATGAAAATACAGTGTGATGTTCGCTGGAACGAACACATTTCTCATGTCTCTAAAGAAGCATTTAAGTGCCTAGGGATTCTAAAACGGTGTAATATGTACTTTACTCCATCCGATCTCCTTACTATTTATACCACCTTAATCTGACCGAAAATAGAATGCAACTCTCATGTTTGGGCCGGTACCTCAAAGTCTATTTTGGGGTTACTCGACCGTATGCAGGAGAGGGTGAAGAAGCTTATCGGTGGCAGTAGGGTATCCAACTCTATTGACTCACTGGATCATCGACGCAGTGTGGGATGCGTTACTCTGTTCGATCGTTACTACAATAGATTTTGCTCTGATGCGATTAGGGATCTTGTTCCCAAAACACGCGCATTTATACGAAACATGCGTTCATCGTCCAGAGCTCATGCATTTGTGGTCGATTGCCCAGGGAATCGTACTACGCATTACAGAGAGAAGTCGTTTTTTAGCCGTACGCTTCGACTGTGGAACAAGTTGCCTGCAAATGTATATCCTGTCTGTTATAACGTTGGAAAGTTCAAGTCAAATGTTCACAAACATTTTCCTAGATCCGGTACAATGCACTGCATATGTAGGGGTCATCCCCAGAGTACTGTTCTAAGATAAAAAAATCAGAGCAGGCAGAAAAAATATGGAAGAAATCGTCAAAATCCCGATCATTTTTGAAAATATCGTCATTAGCTTTGAAATATTGTCAAAAAAATCGGACTTATAAACCTACCAAATTTTTAGTACATTGTAAATTTTTATTTAAAAATACAATATAAATACAATACAATATAAATTTATTAATGAATTTAGTTTTTAATTAATTGTACTTACTCGTATATTCATACATAGTATGTATGTACTTATAGTACGGTATTAAAAATCAAATGCACTTTATACATTGAATTTTCCGAAATTTTTAAGAATAAAGTATCTTAATTGAATAATTGTAATAAATTGAATTTAACTGCAGTATCAAAAAGCTTTAAGGATTTCATTTTAATTAGTCTTTAAAAGAACGAATGTCTTCAATTGTTTAATATTCTAAAGGGTTTCGTATTTTTGTCTTATTTTAACGAACTTGGCTGAATACTACATATGTTCACGTTGCAGGTAATGCCACTATATTTTAGAATAAATTTTAATATATTGGAAACACTCGGCTTTGAATTCAATTCATTTCTTTTTTTTCTTCTTTTTTTACAAAAACTACATAAATTTGTTTCTTACTTCTTAAAAATTGCTTCGAAATCTAAAACAAGAGAGATCTTGTTTTTCATATTCATTTATGAAATCAGTAGTATTTTTCAAAATCAAATATTTTCGATATTTGATTACAAAATTCAATGTAAAAATTTACACAAGTCACATTATTAATTTTATTACATTTTTACACAGCTCATGATATCACTTCATGCATACGTTTTTATACTGTCGAGTTGCATTTTATTGTATACGAGTAAAGGGCTTTCACGATGGATAATACAAACTGTGCAAACAATGCAAATGTGAGCAATAATACTCCTTTTTTCTCAACAAAATATATATATTTGCAGTTTGCTTCATTTTCCTACATTTGCAGTTGTGAAAAAGATTTACATCAGCACCTGCCTTGCGGCCTTAACTGATGATGGACCAGTTCCACGGAGTGAATGATCAACGATTCACCAGCGCCCCCGTGTGGCTGACTAGGCTCACACAGGTTGCAATTTTTGAAACCTGTGTTGCAAAAATTGCAACACAAGCTTATGGCCGCAAATTTGTAGTTCATCTACAAATGATTCAAAAAATTTAATGCTGCAAAAATCTTCAGTTTTAGGACAAAAATCGTCAAATCGTAATCATGCTGAATTTAAGCATGGAAATCGTCAAAATCGCGATTTATCGTCAAATCCGGTAGCTATGATTACAATACCAATTGCTGTGACCAATAGCTTTCTTTGAAGAGGATCAGAAAAAATAATCATAATGTTTTTAGCTGGAGGACAACAAGTTGTTTCGCCTCAAATTGTCACGGATTACATCAGAGTATTATAAACAAGTCTAAAAATATTTTGCAATTATATAAGTTAACAACGTTTGCGAAACTTTCTTTGAATGCACGTGCTTCCGATCTGGTTAGGAAATTGCTGAGTTGATGGGAAAACAATTTTACATGATCAGCGTTTGCATACTCGCGCATGTTGGTGCAATGTGATGCATCAGATTAACGAGCCAACAAAGTTGACTGGGAACAAGCAGGTTGCACGTCGATGGATAACAAACGTTAAATGAATTTAATTGTTTTAATAATAAATAAAGACTGTTTAAATTTAAAAGCAATAAATTAACATTTTGGGATTTATATTAATTATAATTTATCCTGGCGTAGTGGATAGCGCCTGAGTAGTTTTTTTTTTTTTAGTGAAATCCAGTTGGACAATTTTTATTTACACACAAAGCAAACCCTGATAGAAAACAATAATATTATTGTAGTGCCTATAATTTACTTGATGTTAATAATCATATTTATTGCAGAAATGTTTACGGGGTATCCATCTACCCCGTATTCGCCGCCATTTTGGTAAACATTACTCTCGACAGTTCATATCTGGGACCTACTTTATATTTGATTTATGCCTCTGACATGCCAACGACATCCGGAATCCACACTTCAACTTTTGCAGACGATACAGCGTTTTTGAGCATTCATAAAAACCATCAATCAGGTTCACGAAATTTACAGGAATACATTTCAACATTAGAGAAATGGCTAAAACTTTGGAAAATCAAAGTTAATGAACAGAAATGTACTCATGTTACATTCACACTGTGTAAGCAAACATGTCCGCCTATCCAAATTAACAACTCACCTATTCCGCAGCACAACGAAGTCAAATACCTTGGTATTCACCTGGAACGTAGGCTAACGTGGAAGTCTCACATTGAAGCAAAGCTCACTCAGTTACAGCGCAGCTAAATTGGCTTATGGACAGAAATTCTACATTGAAATTAGATTGCAAACTTTTGTTATACAACGCAATACTAAAGCCTATATGGTGCTACGGAGTTCAGTTATGGGGCACCGCCTCAGCGTCAAACATTGAAAAAATCCAAAGGCGACAAAACAAAGTTCTTCGAACGATTACTGCAGCTCCATGGTACGTAAAAAATTCACGAAATCATAAGGGTCCGAGAGTTCCGCCGGTAAAAGAGGAATTTTCTAAGTACACTAAGAGAAAAAACTTCATTCCATGTATGAATTTCGTTATTAAATTAATGATTTTTATCATTAATAACGAGCTAATGAAGCAATTCATGTCATTAATGAAAACAGTTTCACTGTATTATGAATTATGAAATATTAAGCATTGAACATATTTCATTAAATTTATGAAGTTTATTCTTAATGCAATGAAAATATATCATTAATAGCCTGACACATATTCATTGCAATAATGAAACATTTTCATTAGAGATATGAAAATAAATCGTTGGTTTAATGTTTTTGTTCACTAATTCTATGACAAAACTTCATTATTATTATGAACACTTTTCATATATCTATGAAACAAAATCACTGATTTAATGCCTCATTTCATGTATTAAATGACAATCCATCGTTGAAGCAACGAAACAATTATCATTCAGTTAATGAAATAATAGCATAATATGAATGATAATGTTTCATTCTATTTAACCAAAAAAAAAATCAAAATGCAAAATGTTGAAAGTAAAATAAATTCTTTAATATTTAAATTATTAATTCAAATTCAATTCATAAAACAAAAATTAATATAAAAATACATTATTATAAATACAATATTATTTAAAAAAAAGAAAAAAAATATCTATATACACATATATATATATATATATATATATATATATATATATATATATATATATATATATATATATATATATATATATATATATATATATATATATATATATATATATATATATATATATATATATATATATATATATATATATATATATATATATATATATATATATATATATATATATATATATATATATACATATATATATATATATATATATATATATATATATATGTATATATATATATATATATTAAAGAGAGTGAGAAGTAGCACTCGCACAAATTATGTAAGTACATGTGTAGGTGTATGGATATAACAATGCGTTTATTGCTTAAACTTAAGCTCACTGATTTAAAATTAAAAAAAAGAATGAATTTGCCATGGCAACGAGTAAGAAATGAATGAAGAATGTTCATGTTATTCATTATGCCATGTCATAGGATTTTTCATTATATACAAAAATTGTATAAATAATTGTTTTTTATGATTTAACTAATACTAATTAACGTAGTTATATATTTAAATGCAATATATAATGACATCTGATATTGTTAAATCTCCTGTATCAAAATATACGCGAAAAATGAATTTTAATAAAATAAATGTAAAGTTCTTCATCCATAAAATGAACACATCAAAATGAAATAAATTTTGAAGAGAGCGAATTCATTCAGAGAATGAAATTTTTCATTCCATTAATGAAGAAAATCATTTATACAATGAAAAATTATCAATGAACCAGTTTCATAGCCAGAATGAATAACTTTTCTCTTAGTGTACGCAACAAGGTATATCAGTAAACTGAAACTTCATCCAAATTCTCTTGCGCGCAATATACTTAATTTTGGCGGCCACACTCCGTTGAGAAGAAGGGAATCATTTGTAGATGAACTACAAATTTGCGGCCATAAGCTTGTGTTGCAATTTTTGCAACACAGGTTTCAAAAATTGCAACCTGTGTGAGCCTAGTCAGCCACACGGGGGCGCTGGTGAATCGTTGATCATTCACTCCGTGGAACTGGTCCACGGAGTGAATGATCAACGCAAGGCAGGTGCTGATGTAAATCTTTTTCACAACTGCAAATGTAGGAAAATGAAGCAAACTGCAAATATATATATTTTGTTGAGAAAAAAGGAGTATTATTGCTCACATTTGCATTGTTTGCACAGTTTGTATTATCCATCGTGAAAGCCCTTTACCATCAGACCATTCAATAGGTGGTTTTACCGATATAGTTCCCGCATAATAAACCTTTCTGTGCAGCATTGGCCGGACTTGAATAAAAAGCAAATTTTTTTTATTTTTATGTTTAGCATTAAGATTTGAATAAATTCAATAAATAATTAAATGCTTAAAAAAATAAAGTTGTGGCAAATGTATTATGAAAAATTTTTCGATTAACCAACGTGTTTTAATCGGTAAAACATTTTATCAAAATCAATCATCGATTTTTTGAGAAAATCATGATGAGTGACGAGAAACATTTTCATTTGAATGGATGGCGATTATTATAACCCAGCGTTAAAGTTCCCGATAGCGAACCTGTACGTTAGTTAACATGAACGATAAAGACACTATTAAAATGTTCCCATTTTTGCAATTGAGGTTACCATATTTTCAACAGAATATATGGCAGCTTCAAATGTTTAAAGTTCATATTAAACTTTTCAGGTTAACGTTAGCATGTAATTCCAACAAAATAAATTATCTGTAGGATAAAATCCTGATGTTAACTATTCGTCGGCCCTAAAGTAGATAACACATGATATATTTTTAACAATGTAGATGTCATTTTCCATAATGTAAATGCCTACTGTCGTCTGTTACCTCAAAAACATTGCTTCTGTAAAAAACACGAACGACAAACTTTAAAACAGAGTGTGTTCTATTTTGTTATGTTTAAACATCTGACATTAGAACTATATACCTTACGAACAATTCTGCGGCGGTTGACTTTGGGCGGTATAAGTAGTCGGCTTCAGGAAATTTTAACGAATGAATATTTTAATATGTTTTAAATAATTATTTTTTATAATAATACATAGCATAGATAATGTCAGACGTAAATGTACATGTACGTTTGTGAGCAAATTTTACAAACCGTCTGTAAAAATTCATGTCTGTCATGACATGAAGAAATACATATTAAAAAAAACACTCACAAAAACATATCGTCTGTGGGTGCCTTAAATAGAATGGTCAATTCTGCCAATGGAAACCTCTCAAACTATGTATCAGTGACGTTTGCAACCATTAAAAATGACAGTCTGGTGTGCAATTTGGTCAGGAGGAATAATTGGAGCTTACTTTTTTGAAAATGAAAACGCCGTAACGGTAACTTTGAATGCGGAGCGATATCGTGATAAGATTGAAAACTTTTTAACGCCACAACTTCATGTTCTGGGCTTGATTAACATGTGGTATCAACAAGACGGTACCACATCGCATACAGCCAGGATGACAATGGAATTACTGCGAGTAGTATACCTTCCTGGCAGACACCCTGTACGAGTATATAAAAGTAGGAAGAAAACAAAAACATATAACGAGTGATTTTTTTGCTATTATCTTTTTGGCAACACTAGTTTTGACAGCTCACGCACGTTTTGTATCTTGTATCACTGTCAAACATCTTCAGTTTGGTTTATAATTTAATCATGAATCGTCTTACAAACGAATAACGCTTGCAAATTATTGAATTTTATTACCAAAATGTGTGCTCTGTTTAGAAAGTTCATCGCGCGCTTCTTCCATTTTATGGTCAGTTTAATCGACCTACTGAGGCTTCTATTCGGGCTATTGTAAAAAAATTTCGCACCAAATTTACATTGTTGGACATTAAACCACCAACACGCTTACGTAGAGTGCGAACTGAAGAAAATATCGCAGCCGTATCGGCCAGTGTTAGTGATGACCGTGAATTATCGATTCGGCGCCGTTCGCAGCAATTGGGCCTCTGTTACTCCACTACGTGGAAAATTTTGCGGAAGGATTTGGGTGTGAAGCCTTGTAAGATACAGCTGGTGCAAGAATTGAAGCCAAACGACCTACCACAATGCCAAATTTTTGGTGAATGGGCTCTTTAAAAGTTAGATGAAGATCCAGTTTTTTATCGAAGAATTGTGTTCAGCGACGAGGCTCATTTCTGGTTGAATGGATACGTGAACAAGCAAAACTGCCGTATTTGGAGTGAAGAGTAGCCAGAAGCATTGCAAGAGCTACCAATGCATCCACAAAAAACAACCGTTTGGTGCGGATTATGGGCTGGCGGCATCATTGGGCCGTATTTCTTCAATTCACAACGTTACTGTGAATGGTGAGCGCTACCGTGCGATGATAACAAACTTTTTTTTGCCCAAAATGGAAGAGCTTGACTTGCATGACACGTGGTTTCAACAAGACGGTGCCACATGCCACACAGCACTCGAAACAATGGACCAATTGAGAGGCGAGTTCGGTGAACAGTTTATATCACTCTTGGGACCAGTCAATTGGCCGTCCAGATCGTGCGATTTAACGCCTCTAGACTATTTTTTGTGGGGCTATGTTAAGGCTAATGTCTATAGCGACAAGCCCGCTTCGATTGCCGCACTGCAAGCCAACATTGCCAACATTATTCGTGAGATACCGGCCGAAATGTTGGAAAGAGTATGCCAAAATTGGACTAAGCGGATGGACCATTTGAGGCGCAGCCGCGGCCAACATTTGCATGAAATAATCTTCAAACATTAAATTATATCGACCCAACTATCGATCCAAATAAATATTTCAAGCATTTTTCTGAATTTTGTGTGTGTTTTTTTTTTTTTTTTAATTTCCAATAGTTCTTATAAAATCACCCATTAGATAGGACAGATTCGGTGTATTCAACTGAATAAGACGGTAAGTTACAGGTGACTATTTGTTTTTAAAAAGTTTTTACATTACTATAATATGGGATGCTATCTACAAAAACCATTCCAACTCTTCTGAAAATATGGTAACCTCAAGTGCTCTAACATATCCTGATTTTTTGTCTTCGTATGGTCAACTTTAATTCAATTAATCCTGTTCTATTAGGCTTTCTCTTCTCAAGCTGCCAACTCTGAAAGTCGTAGAACTATGCTGGTGACGTATGCTCTGGTTTCCTTACCAACAATGACTTTCACGCCATTAGGATCCTTTATTAATAAAATTGTTTAAAGCCAATTATGATAATACTGAACCGGTTAGAAGGCCCACAGTATGAGGCCGGTTAAGCTTTACCTTTAGTTGCCAATAAATGGTGTGAGTAACAAAAGTGGCAAAAGTAAAAGAAAAAGGAATTTGAAACAAAAAATTGCTTTGAAAAAAAAACAAACAAAGAAAGAATGGAAAAAATAAACATATTTTTAATTCCGTTTTAATAGTGTAAGTCATTTTGATATTTTTTCTAGATTATTACAAGCAGATAATAAGCGGAAAAGTTTGAACGAAAATTCGTGCGCACATTTACATTTGCTCATTTCGCAAACTTAGTCCCAGTTTGCATTGTACAAATTTTGTCATTCCCACTTTAAAATTGCATTTGTTTTTACATGTTGCAAGTTGTATGCATGTACATATTAAACATATACACGGTTACACTCAAAGCACACACATTTTCGAAATTTCGTCTATTCTCTTACACTCTCTTTTCTTTTAAATAGTTCATGTTGTATTAACATTAATCATGTCGATGTCATTATTTTTTTAATATTACGTAATTATTTGCAATATGCACGTACTTAAATAATATTAAACGAGGATTAATGTAAACCATTTTATTCCCGACTCTACATTACATGTTTAGTCCCGACAAGAATTAGGCGCACATAAAGTATCAAAATATAGCCTTACGTTTTATACACGTTTTTTAAGGAATTCATATCAGAAAAATATCAGACACCTATTCGCCTATTTTAAGCGTTTATTAAAATTTATTATTAAACCATTTCCAAATAGCTTAATTTTACGAGACTTGACGATCTTCTGGCCCCTGTACTTGGAAACCAAAAATCTTTGCAAATTTCATACATCTAATTTGATCCAGCTTGTCTGTGAAGAAATTACACCAGTAGTGCAATTCACTAACTTTTAACGCGAGCTATTGTGGTTTGCACTAACGCTTATGTGATTCACTAACTTATTCTTAACACCTCTGGTTGTATGTTAAAAAAATTTGAAGTAATGTGGCAGCTTTGTTAAAAATAAAGAAAACCACAAAGAGGAACAGAACAAAAACAAACAAATTTGCAAATAATTCCATGTTTAGGGTAAGTAAAACTATTTATATGTTTATTATTAAAAATATTTTTTGATAAATAAGATAAGTTCTTCACACGGAGAACACGCCGACCGACTGTTGGAGTCTTCCGACAAGTCGTATGCCAAATACTGTGAAGTTATTCTCTTAGAAATTTTAACGACATTATTGTTAAGATAAACACCACAAAAATAATTGGTGTTTAGTTAACGCTAATCAGTCAGGCTATAAAAACAGCTGATTTAAAACGAAGACAAATAGTGTTAAAAACTGTTATAGAATCGCGAAAACACCAACGCTAGTGTTAATTTCTCTAAACGAATTTTATTAGCGTTAAAACAGGTTAGTGAATTGCACTACAGCAGTCAGTAATTTCAGCCGTTTTTTGTGCACTCGTAAATACAATTTTCAACATTTTCGCTACAGAACATAACAATTTAACGACAAGCTGGGATGATTTCAAAAAACAAAATTCAGACAAAAAACTTTTTCGTGTGAAGTCTTTTCAATTTATGCACACACATACAAACATATCATTCCAGTTTTTTATTTTACGCCTAAGAATTGTTTCAATTTTAGTACCGTTTTTGAGTGTTAAGGATAACATCTAAATTTATGTTATTAAATAAAAATGTAAGAATATACCAACAATAAAAATTCCAATTCGTGCCTTAGGAGAAACATTTCGAAGAGAAATGTTTAAATTGCCAACAATTTGTCTTAGAATGCGAAATTTAAAATCCCTTTAGCACATTTTTGTTTGATACAAATTTCTAATTGCTATTAGAACATATGTACGAGTATGTATATACGTCGATATACATACATAAGAAGAAATATATGTATAGTGATACGAAAAAAGGGAAAACATATGCGTTTTATTAGACTATTACTGAAAGGAACAATATTAGCATTAAAATTTATATAGAAATGTATTACTTTGTTTCCGCCGTTTTGCAATAGATGACTTTAGCGGTAATTGGTAGTGAAAATAAAAAACCTTACGTATTTGTAAACAAACGCCATCAAAATATTATTCGATTTGTGTCTGCATCATAAAGTTATTCTCGAGTAGACATATCAGCTTACGAGCCTAGTTTCTCAATTTTCGGCTTTAATATGAAGAAATCTGCGGTTGAGGTCCATCAAATGCTCTTAAATACCTGTAGTGAGGCCGCTATTAGGTGAAAGAACGTGCCGAGAGTGCTTGCAACGCTTCAAGAATGGCGGTTTTGAAGTCGAAGACCAGCATGGCGGTGGAAGAGAGTACGAGTATGTTACCGAGGATGCAGAACTGGATGCTTTACTTGATCGAGACTCGTGTCAGACGCAACAAGAATTGGGAAGATCATTAGGAGTGGCGAAACATGCAATTTCAAAATGCCTGAAAGTCACGGAAATGAAGCCGAGAGATGTTGAACGGTGTTTGTTTGCTTGTGACCAGCTGCCGGCTAGGCAAAAACGGAAGTGGACCTAAAATGAGACCACTTCGGCCTAGTGTAAAATGTGTTTTGAAAACCGCCTGAAGTAATCACAGAACATCGTTGTCGAAAGCAATTAATACAACGAGAGACATAATAAAGTGATTTTACAGCATGACAATGCTTAGAAAGTGGTCGCGACATACTTAAAAGCGTTGAAATGGAAAGTCCTACCCCACACGCCGTATTCTCCAGACGTTGTTCCTCGAGATATCTTTCATTCTCCGATCAGTTAGAATCAGCGTTGTGAACTTTTAAATTTCAAAACGCCGTGAAATAGGAGAAAAAGCGCGTTGTTTCTACAAAAACGCACCAATTTTAGAATAGTTTTTTTACCTCATACTTACTGCAAACGATGAAATGTGTCTACCAAACTTACGATTATTGGATCGTTAAAAGTTACAGAATCGCACTTCCGGCATTAGTCATCCTTTAATTTAAATTTTATCAAAGACAGTGTAAATTTCATTTATGTTTTCGTCATCGAATAGTGAAAACTCATTTCCTAGAGTAGGTGGCATTTAAACAATTTATTAAAATGTATGAAAGTTTTCCTGAATCATAAAAAATAACAAATGAATTTAACCATTATTAAAATTTAAGACAATCATTTTGGAAAATTTTAACCACCAAATCAATAACTAATTTAAGTTATCATTAATATGAACTTCTCCATTCAGTGCGAGCTTTTGTTGTAATGTTTGGCACACATTTGGCCTGATTAATTAATAGCGAAAACCTAATAAAAACTGCAATTTTATAAATCGCAATGTTTTTTTAAGAATATGTTTATTACACAACAGAAAATTTGTCTTACTTCGAGCACTTTAGGTGAATTTTCCACATTATTACTCCGTGTTCCGATTGTGCTCTGCAAAATAATACGAGTATGTACAAATTTTGACGACTAGAATTAACTTTTTTCTTACATTAAAACAAAAAGTTGTACTGAATACGATTTTATGCCAACGAAATTTAAAAAAACGCACCGGAAATAAAAAAAAGCTCACAGAACCCCGGCTTGAGAATTTTTCGCACAAAAGGTTTTAAAAAGCACAAAAAATGGTGAGAAACTCACCGTGTTGACAACGCTGGTTAAAATTATATCAACCTTAATTACAACATTCCTTTTTGTTATATTTTTTCAAAACGCGCAGTAGCCTCCTGTCAGCGGCTTCCAAACACAAACTAAATGACACAGGAATCAACAAATAGTTGCCCATTGACAGGAGCAGTGTTACCATTTCAGTTAAGAGGCACAAATTCATAAAATCAATTAATTTTTGGCCCGCTCTCGTACCTATAATTTTTAAACCAAGTCGTGGATTTAGTTTTAATAAATCTAGGATTTGTATTTAATCGCGTCAAGTTTGCTTACAATAATAGATATAATCGATAACAAATAGATAATATATAAAAAGCTGAAAAAAATTAATATAGTAATATAAATTTTGAAACTCTTAAAGCCCAAATATATTGGTACTGTTTTGTGATTTACACCCAATTTTCACGATGGTTTTCGCAAAGGTGTTTTTTGTCATGTTTTTCGTTATTTGCAGGTAAATTTGGTAGAAAATAAAGAGGGCTATATATAAAAAGACTCGAACTCTATTTTTCGTGTCTATTCTCAATTTCTTTGGGATGCCATTTAATATTTTATTAGGGAATTATACGCAATAATGCAAATGGTGGAAATACTCTCTGATAGGGGACAGATCAAAATATTCGCTGATAGTCAATCAGTACTAAGCTCCCTGAGCAGTTGTGTCTTTACGTCCAGGCTAGTACTGGAATGTCACAACAGGCTAAATGAAACCAGAACCAGGTGTTTTTATCTTGGACCAGTACTCCTGGGATAACCCCTACGTATGCAGTGCATTGTACCAGAACTAGGAAAATAGGTTGTGAGGAGGGGGAAAGAGGGAGTAGTGTTTGTGAACATTTGACTTGAACCCTCCAACGTTATAACAGACAGGAAACACGTTTGCAGGAAACTTATTCCACAGTCGAAGCGTACGGCTGAAAAACGAATTCTCTCTATAATGCGTAGTACGATTCCCTGGGCAATCGACCACAAATGGATGAGCCCTGGACGATGAACGCGTGTTTCGTATAAATGCGCGAGTTTCTGGAACAAGATCCCTAATCTCGTCGGAGCAAAATCCAGTGTAGTAAGGATAGAACAGAGTAACCCACCCCACACTGCGTCGATGCTCCAGTGAGTCAATAGAGTTGGATACCCTACTGTCACCGATGAGCTTCCTCGCCCTCACCTGCACACGGTCGAGTAACCCCAAAATAGACTTTGAGGCACCGACCCAAACATGAGAGTTGTATTCCATTTTCGGTCGAATGTAGGTACGGAGATCGGATGGAGTGAAGTATTTCTTACACCGTTTCAGAAAACCGAGACACTTGAGTGCTTCTTTAGAGACATGCAAAATGTGATAATTCCAGCGAACATCACACTGTATTTTCATTCCCAGAACATCAAGAGCATCCAATTCCTCAATATTTATGCCATTAATGAGCACAGATGAAGCAGCATGTCCTGGTACCTGATTAGGTTACCCTGATTAGGGTGCCAGGACATGAGGGTCACTATGGCAAGTAGATGGCTAACATCTACGCCAAAAAAGGAGCAAGGAGACTTTTAGTGGCTACACTCCAACATTTGGCTTCAACAAGAACCTCCTTAATGAGTAGATGATGAAATGGACGGAGTCCATCGTTGAACAACATTGGAACGAGACAGTTGGTCTCGAACATTCCAAGAAATTTCTAAACTTTGATGCAAAGAGGGCCGAATGTGCTCTAAAACTGAATAGGAAATGTCTCAGAACACTGTTAGGTGCACTTACAGGTCGTTCATTATACCTCCTTAATACAGACATTTGCAGATTCTGCGGTGAGGGAGAGGAGACAATGGAGCATTTGATCACCCACTGTGGAGCTTTAAGACATAGGAAATATAGGCTGCCACACGCGCATACGTTGAGTGAATGTGACTTGCTATCACTCCCAATGAAGGAGCTAGTTCAGTTTCTTGACGTACTTAAACCCGTAATGGGGCAAAGAGATGCACAATAGATCTCACAGTGCAAGTGGCCGATGAAGGCCATATCCCATTCAAATAATAATAAAAATAATAAGTGAAAAACGAGTTTTTTTTTTGCAACAGCAACAATGAAAATAAAAGATGTGTCATAAAAATAATTTAAAAAATAATATTATTTTGGTAGCAACTTTAAAAGAAAGAAAAAAAAAAACGTATCTTACAAAATCGTTGCCAAAATTGGATGCAAGTCATTTGAGTTTAACTTATTCTGACTCATTAATGGTCCATCCAATATTGGTTGATATTGTTGTTACAGGAATATTATTGTATACAAACAATTACATACACACACGCTAAAATATATTTGATTTCCTTTAATTTTGTTATATCACGTCCTTGTAAGATATTTTTATATCAGCTCATTATCTATTCACTACAAAAATTCTAGTAATTATCGTTATACATTTTATACATTTTTCTATTTTCAATCAAATATGTGTCCTTTTGTATTTGTGTTTATTTATTTTATACCGTTTTGGGAAGAGAATGAAAAACAAATACGCAAAAATATTATTGAAGGAAAATCTGTACATCTTAATGAATTTTTGACTAGCATTTAATTGTGCATATTCCCTTTCGAATTGAATGTAAAGATTTGCTGTGATGAAAAATATTTTTTGTCAGAAAAGAAAAATTATTAAGCTTTTCTCTTCAGCATTTTGTCAACATTTTATTTAGAAGAGAAGAACAGTAAAGTCAGAAAGCACTTTAAGGACCAGAGTAAAAAAACGAAGCCATAACAAAGTTAAGGTTAAGGGTTATAGTATAAATATATATATTTATACTATATATATATATATATATATATATATATATATATATATATATATATATATATATATATATATATATATATATATATATATATATATATATATATATATATATATATATATATATATATATATATATATATATATATATATATATATATAGGGCTGGGCAAAATACACAGATTATGTATTTCAAATACAAGATACAAAATACAAATACATATTTGTAATTTGGTCTCAGAAAAATGTACTCGTCTGGCTTTAGATACATATTTTATTTTGCATATGCACTCAAACTAAGTTGTATATTCCTATGATTGTTGTAAACTTGCTAAGAAATTAAAGGAACAAACCTAATATTTAGCATTTGATAGATAGTGAATAAAAATTCATTCGGCAAAACAAGTATTTACTTTAATAAAAACTAGGTATTTCAATCAGTTATCTGACAAACAATAATCTTTCTACAGGTCCTGAGGAATACAAGCTGCTGTCAAATTTTATAAATGCATTTATTTTTGATTCTTGGATAGTTTTCCATAATGGCAAGCTCCTTGCTTTTATCATTTTGAAAACTGATAAGCTCAAGTTACAAATTTGATTTACGAGGTTGATCACTGCATTGTCCAAAACAACAATAAAATCTTCATTATCTTTGCCTCAACTACTACTTCTTCTACATCCAGTCATGGTTTCACGTTTTTTGCAATTTTCCTCCATGGTATCTATTGCAAGATTTTGAATTTTTTGCCTCTCTTTTACTGAAATGCTTTCTGATTTTGCAATTTTTCTCCATGGTATCTATTGCAAGATTTTGAATTTTTTGCCTCTCTTTTACTGAAATGCTTTCTGACAATCAGCTAATTTTGAAACTAGGATGGAAACATGACACCGACATGGCTCTATTTGCTCCAGGTGTCAGCATGATAAACTCATTAAATCTTATTTCCAAGTTCTCCATTAATTTTGTTAAAATACAACTTAAATGCCTCAAAGTATTATATTGCAGTGGATTTAATCTGGTTCTTGCAGCCTAAAGTTTTCCATAATAAAAATTATTTTCCTGTATATCAAAAGCTGGTGGCAAATATATAGAAATTTTTACTGATATCACCCGATTAGTGTAAAATGTATTAGCTCTTTTAAATGAAAGCCAAATTGCAGTATTGCAAAATGATAAACATTTTAATGGTTGTAGTTTCTAGCGGTTTTAGCTTTTGGGAAATAACTTGTTTTCAAATTATTATAATAAATAAATGTATTTTGTAAAAATGTATTTTTGAGCCACATGTATTTGAAATACAGATGCAAAATACGTATTTGTATTTCAAATACAAGTATTTCCAATACTGCCCAGCCCTGTATATATATATATATATATATATATATATATATATATATATATATATATATATATATATATATATATATATATATATATATATATATATATATATATATATATATATATATATATATATATATATATATATATATATATATATATATATATATATATATATATATATATATATATATATATATATATATATATATATATATATATATATATATATATATATATATATATATATATATATATATATATATATTCACATACATAATTTTCATAGCCTAACTTGATTTAAAATACAAAGTATAAAATAAGCAAGTAAACATCTGAGTTGTACAATATATTTATATATGAAATTCAACACGCCTCCTCAACTTAAATGCTTTCTTGAATGCCCATCGATTTTATACAGTAATTATGTTTGAAGCTGGGTAAAGGTTTTGTCAAAACATCGGCCACCATCTCAGTTGTTGGTTTGTATTGAACATGTATAATTTTCTCTTCAATTGCTTGGCGTATAGAATGGTATTTGTAGTCTATATGTTTAGTGCGTGAATGATGACCTCCAGACTTTGTCATCTGTCTGTAGTAGGGTCACCAGTTAAATAACCTAATTCTCTAACTAAATACCGTAAATAGTATGCTTCTTTAGCTGCATCTGAAAGAGCAATATATTCCGATTTTGCACTGGATGTTGCGACAACACGCTGTTTTCTTGATTCCCAAGAAATTGCACCACCTGCGAGAAAGAAACAAAAGCCTGTTTGAGATTTTCTGTCATTTATATCTGTAGCCTAATTTGCATCAGCATAGCCAACTAACGAAGTACCACTTTTCCTATAAGTCAATTTATAATGCTTTGTTGTATTCAAATATCTAACAATTTGTAATGCTGCCATCCAATGTTGTTTGCGAGGATTCTGACAAAATTGAGATAGCATATTAACACTACATGCTATATCCAGACGACTGAAAACCGACAAATGAAGAAGTGAACCAATTATTTCTTGATATTTCGATTTATCAACACTTTCTGCTTCTCCCGCGATGGATCTTTCTCTAAAGAAAATTTATATTGCATCGTAATTTTAACCGGTTTCGAATATTCTTGACCATATCTTGTTACCAAATTCTTTATATATCCATACAATGTTTTGGCTCTCCTAAATCTCGTACTTCAAAACTAATTTTTGAACATCTCACAAATTTTTCTACTTGACTCTCATTATTCGATGCTATCAATATTTCGTCAACATAGAGGGTTGCTATCATTGTATAATCACCAGTTCTAAAATATATACATTGATCATGTTTTGCTTGAGCTAATCCGAAATTCCTGAAGACTGAATAAATGTTCTTAAACCATTGACGGAATGCTTGCTTTAATCCATAAATAGCCTTTCTCAATCTACAAACTTTGTTTTCAAATTTTACGAACCCTTCTGGTTGAAACATATATATTTCTTCTTCTAAGTCTCCGTTTAAAAAATCTGCTGAAACATCCAGCTGACGTAGTTTTAAGTCATATTCAACTGCAAGTGCATAAACAACACGTATTGAATTTTGACGAACAACAGGCGCGTATGTTTCCATGTAGTCAACTCCATATTCTTGTGAGTAGCCCTTAGCAACCAGTCTTGCTTTTCGTTTTTCATTTGTTTCATCCGTGTTCAGTTTTGTCTTATATACCCATTTAGATTTAATAATATTTTTATTTTTAGGTAAATCAACCAAATCCCATGTTTTATTTTCAATTAATGATTCGTATTCTTCTTCCATAGCTTTTTTCCATTCTTTGGAATCATCACATCCAGAAGCTTCTTGATAGGTTTTCGGATCGCTTATTTTGTTTAATTTTACTGTTTTTGCTGTGTCATTGTTCTTTATCCATGACCTTAGACGTTTTTTAATACTACTAACTGCTTTTTGTTCACTTGTATTCATTTGATCTATACTACCAAAAAATTCATCATCTTCATTTTCCACCGGTTTTTCTGCACTTGAACTATCTTCCAAACCTAATGGGTTTACTTCTTCATTTTCAAAACTGTGATTCATCAACTCCTTCTCATCACTAAACTCATAAAAACGCATTTTGGCAACTTCATTTCTATTTTCTTTAGCACATATAGTATCCTCCAAAAATTTAACATCTCTGCTTTTCAACACAGCTCTAGCACCTTTCTCCCATAAAATGCTTTAGAAATTTCATCATACCCAACTAATATGCACGCCTTACTTCGTGGCTCGAACTTTGCTTTACCAGGTTTGTTACTTAAAACAAAAGCTATACAGCCTATTTTACGTAAATACCGTATAGAAGGAACTTTTCCAGGCCACAACTCTTCAGAAGTTTTGTTCCTATTTAAGTTTGTTGGACAACGATTTCTTATATATGCTGCAGTTCGAATTAATTCTGCCCACAAAAACTCTGGTAAATTTGCCTCAACCATAAAACATCTTACCATTTCAACTCAAGTTCTGTTCATCCTTTCAGCCACTCCATTTTGCTGAAGAGTGTACTCTACAGACAGCTGACGTTTAATTCCAGCTTTCTTAAGAAAATTTGAAAATTCTTTTCCAATCAATTCAGGCGCATTGTCACTCCTGATACATTTAATCTGCTTGTCTTTTCCTAGTTCCACGCTACTTTTAAATTCTTTAAAAACATCTAAGTACTCGCTTTTATTTCTTATAAAATATACCCAGACCTTTCTAGAATAATCATCTATGAAAGTTGCAAAGTATAACTTTGTCTGTATGAATCAACTGCAATATTTCTGTGGTCGATTTTTCATTCTTCTTAGGAAAAACATTTCTTGTTTGTTTCGCCTGAATATAAACAGAACAATTCATTTGCTGTTGTAAAGTAATATCTGCTAAACCATGTACCATTTTATTCTGTTTCAAAAACAACAAATCTTTAAAATTAAGATGGCCTAGTCTTCTGTGCCATAAGTATGAACCCGATTTAATTTCCTTAGTTTTTCTGCAGCTATTATAAAACTTTCTTTCAGATTTAATAATATACAAACAGTCTTCTTCATTTGTTTCAGCAACTAACAAGCTATTCTTAAAAAATTTTGCAAACTGGTTTTTCATTAAAATATGAAAACCAGCATCCGTTAACTTTGTGGTTGATATAAGATTACTTATATATAAAGATATAAAGTTGAATGTTTATAAATGGATATAAAGTTGAATGTTTGAGAATATCTTTCCAACATTTCCAAAGTCTACTGATGATTAGGATAGCACCTATGAAATGTCGACATATAGACAGCTGGGAAACATAGAAGACAAGCTGTTTATAATTTTATGTTATTCTCAAACATTCAACTTTATATCCCAATATTATAAATAAAATTTTCTTTTTTTTAATTCTCACCAATTTATTTAGAATATTGGAATATAAAGTTTATGTTTTAGAATATCTTTAAAATTAAAAGGTTTCCAATATTACAGATGATTAGGGTAGCTCCTATTAAATGTCTACATACACACAGCTAGGAAACATAGAAAAAAGGTGATTGTAATTTTATGATTGGTATCACTATTAGAAGCTGTGAAAGTGATAAATTCAATTGTTTGCATAAAAATGTAAAATATACCAAAATTTTTTTACTTTTACAAGTCCGATTTTTTTGACGATATATCAAAACTAAAATGACGATATTTGAAAAAAATTATCAGGATTTTGACGATTTTTTTCATTCATTTTCTGGCAGCCCTGCTGGCAGCATTAAAATGGTTGGCTATAAAAACAATATGATTAATTAACGTTTCATGCTAGACAACATATACTACTTTTAGCTGAGTAGATTGATTAAAAATATTATTTTTACACATTCTCCAAACATTCTTTAAGTTGAAAAATAAACAAAAATTAAAGAAAATCTAGATGTAAAGGGTGTTTTTTTAAGCCCGATAGAACTTGAAATTGTAAAAAATAACACAAAAAATTAAATTGTAATCAAAATTTTTTTTTATTCGAAAGATCAATACGTGACATTAACATTTGAAAATGATTTCGGGCATATGGGCACCGCGGCTGTTCTTGACGAAGCGCATTCTGGACGTCCAATTTTGGGCCACTTTTTCGAGCACTGCTGGCCGTATGTCACGAACAACACGAACAATGCTGGCCTCCAAGGCGTCAATTGTTGCTGGTTTATCAGCATAAACCAGTGACTTCACGTAGCCCCACAGGAAATAATCGAGAGGTGTCAAATCGCACGACCTTGGAGGCCAATTGACAGGTCCATTTCTCGAAATCAACTTATCGCCAAATTTTGATTTCAGTAAGTCGATGGTTGCGTTCGCCATATGGCACGTAGCGCCATCCTGTTGAAACCACATCTCCTCCGGATCAATGTCATCCATATTTTCAAACAAAAAATCATTGATCATGGTGCGGTAACGATCTCCATTGACCGTAACGCGAGCTCCGGCCTCATTTTTGAAGAAATAAGGTCCGATGATGCCACCAGCATGAAAACCGCACCAAACAGTGCATTTTTCTGGATGTAATGGAGTCTGTAGGGTCTCTTGTGGATTGGTCTCACTCCATATGCGGCAATTTTGCTTATTAACAAACCCGTTAAGCCAAAAATGCGCCTCATCGCTGAACACAATTTTGCGATAAAACAACGGGTCAGTTGCCAACTGATTTTCAAAGTAAATTTGGATAATTTCGTAGCGTTGTTCAAGCGTGAGTCTATTCATGATGATTTGTCAGAGTATACTGAAACAAATAAAAAAAATGTTTCATCAAAATTTAATTTTTTGTGTTACTTTTTACAATTTAAAGTTCTATCTAGCTTAAAAAAACACCCTTTAAATGACTAAATAAAAAAATAAAATATATATTCGTATTAAACAGCGACATTGTACATTATAAAGATATTGTTGTGTTGGAGCAACTTTTGTAAATGTATTATCGCATGCAACCATATATTAGAATACGTGAATTGTTGCAAAGAATAATTTATATTTAACACACAATGTAATATATTTTTAAGCTCTGAGGGCTTAAGGAAAACATTTTAAATAACAAAATCAATAATTTAAAAAAATATTTTGCAAACGATAATATACATTTTTATATTGCTTTTTAATGTTTACGCAACAATATAATAATATTTCTCCACATATGTAAATCAGACATCAGATACGACTACTATGCAGCGAAAACATAACACTCCTAGAACATTAGATTCGACATGACGGTAATGAAAGCATCAACAATTGTTCACACCAAAACACTAAACAAACTTTCGTTGATGATGTGGACCAACCAACCAATCGACCAACCGACCAACCGACCAACCGACCGACCAGTCAGTCGATCAACCCAAAAACCATCTTTCCAGTTGAAATTTCAATTCATGCTTTATGGATTTGTTGTTGTTGCTTTCATTGTTTTTAGAAAAGGGTACAGAATCCAAATACATTTGTTCTGTTTGCATTTGTAAAGAGTTTTTCTTTTTTTTTTTTTTTTGGTATAAATTGATGATAAACAAAGAGCAATATTTATGCGTTTTGTACGAGTTGAGTGAATCAATACAATTTTTTTTTTCCTGTAATTTGTCCGGTCGTCCGATTTGAAAACTTGTGACCAGAGATGAACATTAAAAACAACCTTGTGTTACATCCTCGTACGAATTTATATATAAACAATATTTATCATTAATGTGTGTGTATGTATGTGCGTATGTGAGTATGGGTGTTTTTTTTTTTCTTTTGAATGTGTATTTGAATGTTTAGAAAAGTACAGTATAAAGCTTTTTTTTGCAGTCCGTACGACCAAATGAAAAAAGTTTGTGTTACAACAAATTTGTTAAAATTTATTTTATTTTGAATTCTATACCAAAAGGATTTGATATGGATTTTAAAATCTCCCTTTGTTAGTTCTTTTTTTTTTTGTAGTAGGCTGGCACGGGGATGTACGCCAATCGTGTTCTTAAAAATGAACTTAAAAGTCATGTGAGAAAATATGCTCGTATATGTAAATACCTTGAACCGTTTTATTGTATAAGAAGAAAGTCAAAGAATATGTTAGTTGGAATTATTTTCAGTTTTAAAATATTAGCTATATTTTTGTCTCTTTTTGTACATACTCATACATATGTACATATCGTCACCTAAAATACAAAATAACGTATGATCAAAAAATTCAAAATTTGTTTTTTTTATTGACTACGATTAACTAGTCATTTTGCAGGTCTTGTATAAAAATTAACCAAGTTATAAACAGAATCTAAAGTAACATTTCACCGAGTATATGATTTTCGTAAACAAAACAGGGTTTGTCACCGGAGAGGTATACTACGCACAGTAACTCCATTCTTATCCTGGCTGTATGCGATGTCTTATTGATACCACATGTTAATCAAGCCCAAAGCATGCAGTTGTGGCCATGGTTGCCATATTTGACGACTTATCGTCACTTTGACGACTTTGGGTGCTAAAAATAGCACTTTGACGATTTTAGGTCTGCTTTTGACGATTTTTGTAGATCACATTTTTACTGTCATATCTTTCAAGCAACTACATGCATACGAGTATTTATGGTACGTAAATATACACATGTGTATGTCTGCAATACTTAAATATTATGTGATTTATGTGATATATTGTATATGTTAGAACTGAAATTAACATATCATATGTGAATAGCGCGTAAAAAAAGTAAAAGCTAAAAATTTTATAAATTTGTATGTAAAAGCTTGTGCTCATATTTCAAGGAGACTAAATTTGAAGATGAATTCAAAACTATAACTTCTATAAATCCTTACAATATTCTAAAAGAAGAATGTGTCTTTTATCTAACATAATGATAGAATTTTCTTATTTCATCGTAGAAATTTAAAGGTCTATTATACTTGAAAAATCTCTGTTATACCATAAATATGGTAATGCTAGATTATTGGAACATAGCATTTTTTTATGACTAAAATATTAGTCTTATCGTGTGTGAGTTTGCATCCAGTTACATGAAACTTAACAAAACGAAAGTGAGATATAAGCTGAACAGACCATTGTCGGAAAAAAGTTGTATACTAAAGACTACTCGTGTCAAAAATTTTGCAACTATGGTTGTTATGACTTAGATAGATATGCCCGATTTAACAAACGTGTTTAGTGTAATAATCAAATGAAATCTTATTTTAAAAATACATGTCACAAAAATTAATGAATGGTTAACTTATGAAAGTAACTTCATGTTTGTAGGAGGATATATTTGTAGTTATATCTCTAAGTGCTGTAGTTTTTTATTAAAGGCAACCATGACTTGTTTTTCTATACTTTAAACCGTTGAAATAAATCGTTTATTCAAAACTAATTAATTTGACTAGCTGGCGATTTTTTGACGATTTGCAATAATCATATTGACGATTTTGAAGATTTCTGCCGAATTTGACGATTTTAAGCCAGATTTATCTGGCATCTATGGTTGTGGCGTTAAAAAGTTTTCGCTCCCCATTTGCAGTTATCGCTATGCCGTTTTCATTTTCAAATAAGTAAGGTCCAATGGTTCCTTCTGACCAAATTGTGACTGATGAATAATTTGAGAGTTTTCCATTGCCCAGAATCGACTATTCTGTTTATTCACATATTCATTCAAATGAAAATGCGTCTCGTCGCTCGTTATGATTTTTTCATGAAAACCCACGTTGTCATGGCTGAGCGGTAACATCTTATTGTCTTACGAGTACGGTGGCGTAAATGGTATTGTGGAAGAAACTCTTGTGCCAACTAAATCTTAAATGGAAACAAATTCTTGTGCAAAATTATGGCCAAAGTTGTTTTTTGAAGACCAAGCTCCTGAGCATGGCGTCGAATTGAGATTGATGGATTGTTTTGAACACTTTTTTGACCAGCAGTAATTTTTATTTTCTTGCTTTTAATTAATTGTTGTGAAATCAACAAAATGTCTTCGATAAGTGAAAATAGATATTATAAAATCATGCAAGTTATAAAAAAAATCAGAACAGAGAAGAAAATAAATATAATCACATGAACGGAAAAGGTTACGAAAGCTTGTCAAACAGAAGAATTTACGAAAGAAATCCAATAGAAATGAATCCTGGATGCACTTTTAAGTATTATGAGAAAACTTCAAAGCGATATTATTCAGATTTTTTGAATATATGTGGTAAAAAAAAAACACTTGAACGTCATGGGGCCAATCAAGCGGTACTGAAGTTTTAAATAAAAAGCGGGCTTATGTGCAAAATTCTTTCGTTCAATATCAAAAGTATAAGTAATTGCAGAAGAACTCAACTCTCGACATTTCGATGGTAAGATCATGGATGAGTTCCAGTGAACTACATGCTACTTAATTGGGTAAGGCCAATAAACAAAATTTACAAGCTGATAATCAAAAAGTACCAAACACGGAATAGAATATAAAACAGGATTAGACTATTTAAACAGATGGTTGGTGAGAAGGCGTCATAAAACTCGAAACCCATTACAACTCTAAAAAATTTATACAGTTTTTTTTTTGTCGTTCCTAGCTGTAAATATGTTGATATTTCATAGAAGTTATCCTAATAAACAGAATACTTGGAAAGCTTTTAGAATAATTTTCAACATTTCTGCCACTTTCGAACACAAAATTTGAAAATTTGTTCTTGTTTTTATATGTATTTATGCGATCGAAAATATTTATTCGAAATAAAGGAACTTGCAGTTAACTATATACTCCATTATTTTAAATAAGTTAATGAGAATTCGTAAAGAAAAATGCTCAAAGAATATTTCATGTTAGATTTCTTAGATTTATATTAAGACGGTATGTTTACTTAAGGAATCTAATTTTTCTTCTACAAGACCATAAAATATGGAATTCATATTTATCTTTCTAACAAATTTTGTATTTTCAAGACTCTCAAGAAACCCTTGTTTTATAAACCTTAAACTGTCCTGTTTTTAAGTGATCATGCATTGTTAGAAAGGCGAGAACTGCGCTCTTTCCCAAATTCTAATAAGTCATACACAAAAATGTCTTCTTTGTTATTCTCGTGAAAATTCTAATTGAATTATGCTTATTCCATTTCCTTAATTTAATGAACAACATTACTCCGCCTGGTTAGTATTATTAATATAGTTAATATTATTATTATTGTAATTTATTGAAGTAGTAATCTTACACGTCTCACTGATGCTTTTGCAATTCTACAGCTTTTATCTCGTTTTCCCATTAGACATATGCAGTGTGTATATTATTTTCTAGTTGAGGATTTTTTTTAACAATTTTTGTTTGCATACAAACAATTCTGAATTTACTTCATACTTTATGTTATATTTCTATTTTAAATAATTACTTATATTAATACGTTTTTCACACGTTTGTTTCAGTGTATTGAAAGATATACATAGATGAAAAAAAATAGTTTTTCCAAAAAAATGTTTTCTCAGCGTTCAAGGATATTCGCCTGTCTGCCAGTGTGAACATTTAAACTGCTCTGGAAGCCGCCTTTTTAAAGAAAAATTAATTAAATTTGACAAGTCTGATTATTTTGGGCTAGAAATACGATATCGGTCAACGAATTCGTATAGCACCCGTACAAGCTTTTTCCAGAAAATGGTAGCATTACTAGTTACTTAAAACAAAATGTTTTATTATTATTAATACTTGTAAATGTAATCAAATTGAGATTTGTTTTTAATACTATTTATCTTCATATTGGCTTTCGCTAAAATCAATATCATTGAATTTATTTTCTTCAGAAATATCAGGTAATATAACAGTAACACGTTACTTTTCTTTTTGCAAAGTTTACTCATATTAGTGAGAGTACATGCTAAAGTCGTTAGTTATTTTACTAGGATTGGGAATGTCTTGATCTCGCTTAATTACAATTTGAATTTCTACTTAAAACTGAAAAAGATTTAGTTTTTGGATTAATTCTCAAAAAAGAAAAGTAAATCTTTTGTAGTGTAACCATGCAGTCATGCATTGAAAAAGAAATACATAACAATAATCTAAAACCATACCATTAGCACTAAGATGTAATTACCTTTATAAAAACTAATATTGTTTAACTTATTATAACGCCAATAGAATAAGAAAAATTCCTCCCATAATTTTTCTCTTAAGGGTGAGGGTGTTGTGTAACCATGCAGTCATGCAGTATGCAAGGCGAACACTCACCAACTTCAATCATGTAGCATGACTAACAAATAACATTTATTGAAGTGTATCATGTTACAAATGCATACATTGCATTATTGTAACCTAAATAACTAATTGAAACTCTTACTTAAATATTTATTTGCTTAACTATAACTTTAATTTCTTTTTGTAAATATGTAGATATGTATTGAGTGATTTAGAAATCACTCAATACTAGATAACCCAATAGATTTTCATAAGTAGTATATACAGAACAAATTGTTAATAAATCAGTTTTATTATGAATATTCAAAACTTGACATTTGTGTCTTATTTTGTTTGAAGTGATAATCTCACCAAACCTTTTGGCAGTTCTTTTGAACGCCTTTTACAAAGCTGTTACCCTTCCAGCTGTATAAAATAAATGAGGGCTATAGGAACTTAGGCAACCCATACTTATTACATGACGATCCTCTCTTATTTATTACACTTTGAGTTTTTAAATACCTGAGGTTGAAGTTCCCATTGTAAAAATATTACTTTTTAAAATTTTTACCACTGTTCAAACACTCAAAAAAAGTTAAACTTTGACAACACACAACTCGAAGTGTAAATAACAAAGAAAAATGAAAAACAAAAATAGTTCATGGTGCACAATTTATTAATTTTTAACTTTCAATTAGGAGCCATTATTGCGAATTTTAAACCACTGTGCGACGATACCAATCCATTATCGTTTAGACGTACATACTTTTCTTTTATAAATTGCTCTTAAATCCTAAAAATAAAAATTTTGTCCTGAATCAATCTGTATTTTCTTCTCTTCAAATATTTCACTCTCAAACTGAAATTTATTTTTTTTATGTTTACTTTAACGTGATTAACGGCGATTTCGGAGGCATATTTACATAAACGCTATATGAGTGCAGACAATTTAAGATTAAGTTGAGGAGACATTGGCATTGAGACGACAAGTGCTTTAAAAGAATATGCTCAATTTCTTCCCAATTCCATTCGTTTTAATTTTTTGCTCTGTAAGTGCTCCTATTCTTTGATTTTATGCGTTTTCTGCACAAACTTTGTGAGACATGAGTCTTCACATATATTCCTTTCGACTTAAGACTGAGCTGCAAGTTTGCCAATCCAACAGAGTAGTTGTTACGGGAACAAGGCCCAAGTGGCCAGTTTTCTCGAGATAATAAACATCAAAGAAAAACTAACGTTGTGTTTTAATTCAGTTCTTTTAATGTTCAAATTCCTAAATATAATATATATACCAATAAAAAAAATATAAATAGCTTGTCTTCTATGTTTCCCAGCTATCTATATGTCGACATTTCATAGGAACTACCCCAATCATCAGTAGACTTTGGAAATTTTTGAAAGATATTCTCAAACACTCAACTTTATATCCCAACAATCCAAATAAATTGCTGAGAATTTAAAAAGAAAAATGCTGTAATAATATCCGTCAAAACAAAGTTCCAAAGTCTACTGATGATTGGGGTAGTTCCTATGAAATGTCAACATATAGATAGCTGGGAAACATAGAAGACAAGCTATTTATAATTTTTTATTGGTATAAATGTTAGAAGCTTAAATAGCGAATAAAAACTTAATTGTTTAAATATAATATATATATTAAAGTTATTTATGTACTTTTATAATTCAATAAACTTACTTTTTTAGTGTGAAAATAAGGGGAACAATGACACTCGTCTTTTCTTAAGTCTGGCGCTAAAATGTGCGCCTTTTTGGTCTCTAGAAATTTCTATATTCCTATTCCAATAATTAGTTACCACAAGTAATTGGTACTTAAAAAAAGTTATTGCGATAATAATAGGTACTTCTGAAATCTAAAAACTGAATACATAAATAAAATGCGTTTACACAATAAATATTTAAGTGACAGTGGCGATAATAGTAATGTTATTACTTTATTTTGCCTAAATACGCAATTTTCAAATATTTTTCACCCGCAAATAAAAGAAGAGCTCAGTGTAAATGTTGCTGCTCATTTTCGGTTGGAAGAAATCAAATCTTTGCTTCTGGAATAACAGAAAAAATTGTCCAATTCATTGAACTCTCTCCACCGAAATTGCATTTTAACATCCTTAAGTCATATAAGTACTCGTATATATAGCCACAGTTGCCAAAAATACACAGGCATCAAATGTATTCTCGTATAATCCCAATATTGAAACATTTAGAAAACGCTTTATAAAATGTTATGTTAAAGTTAAACAAATTAATTTTTGGTTAAAAATAACGAAAACATGAAAAAAAGAACATCATTATGAATGCGTTTATAGAAATTGATGCAAGCATACCAAAAATTCCAAGTTCATATAATTGATCAATTCACAAGCCTAAATTTTTATTTGTGCAGTTTATTGTTCACAGCTTTCATATAATATTCTTATTGTACACTTAAGGCCCATTTAGCCGACCGTAGAAATTGTAAATGTAAGGTAAATGTAAATGTAATGTAAATGTAGTAGTGCTTATAGAACACGTAAAAGCGTATCATGTGTTTTTGATACAAACAAAAAAACAAAAGTGCATGTGAAGAAACAGTGTTAACTTATTAATGATTTACAGAAAAAGTGTTCTGTTTTTCATTTTTATATTATTGTATGTTAAAGAAAATAATTAATTTTTCATAACCCATATCTTTATATCAAATAATTTACAAAAATAAAATAAAAGCAATACAGCTGTTCATAGCAGTGATGAGAGTTCATGGTATTCAGTACATAAACAAAAAGTACGAAAATTGTTCAAATGGTACCTAAGATTTCTTATATTTCTTTTTCTGTCTATATGTCAACATTTCATATGAGCTACAGCTGGGAAACATAAAAAAAACAAGCTGTTTATAATTTTTTGATTAGTACCAATGTTGGAAGCTAATATAGCGAATAATCTCAAATGTTTAAATTTTTTTTCTCTGCTCTTTGGTACTTCAAAAAAAAAATAAATTCAATTGCTTATAATATATAATAATATTAATATATAACAGGAGCGTAGTACATTCGGCTGGGCCGAATCTAAAATACCCTTTTAGATAGTCACCTATATACATATATATAGTATATATTAAAAATTCGAACTAAATATGCTCGGATATAATCCGAAATCGGTTATATGAACCGACATCGGGGAAAAAATATTTTTGCCTTCTAATCACCATTCGAAAAAGGAAATCTTTCATGGAAATTATCATGCAAAAATTGGTTTAGGCTATATCTCGGTTAAATATGAACCGATAACGGAATTTTCCATTTTCTGTATTTTACGAGTAATTACCTCATTTTATAATCAGAACTGATTTCAAGCAAAAGAAATTTTTCACTAAAAAATCGGTTTAGACTATATCTCGGGTATATATGGACCGATATCGGAAATTTTCATTTTTTCTGTTTGGTAACCTCCTTATATTATCAGAACTTCTTTTAAGCAAAAAAAAAAAAAAACATTTATGGAAAAATCGGTTTAGGCTATAATTTGGGTATACGAGTATATGGACCGATATCGGAATTTCTCTTTTTCTCTATTTTAGTAACCTCCTTTTATTACTATAATAAGTGTGTGAAGTGTGAAGCAAAACGAACAATTTTTTTCAAAAATTTTCGTACAAAATTGCAAAAAATAATGACCTTTTTCGGAATTTTTAACATATCTCAGCTATATGTGAACTGATATTACTGAATTTCAATAGCAATCCCATGACTCGATGGGGTAATAGAATAGTAAAAGAAAAACGTTTCAAGTCTAATGGTTTTCTCAGAAACGGTATTTCAAGACCGACGGACGGACATGGCTTAATCGACTTTTCCATTAATTCTGATTCAGAATATATATACTTAATACGGTCGCAAATAAAAATTGTAGAAATTACAAACGGAATCACAAACTTATATATACCCTTTACATGTTTGTGAAGGGTATAACAGTACTAAAATTCTAGTTATATGTAATTATTAGCTTATTATACTTAAAAAGTATTAAAAATTTTTTATTATTGCATTTTCATTTCATCACAGACCTAAATTTATACTGTATTGCTTTCTTACATTTATATCAGCATAACTCTATATTATAAACCAATTTTAAAAATTCATTTTATCGTTGGAAGATTGTACTTAATAAATATAGTTTTGGAAATCGGGCGAATAAATGTTGTGGTTACATATAACGTAACAGTTGCAAAAATTGTGCGCTGTGTATAAATTATGCTATCATGTCTATCCATTTTGCGTATTTCACAGAAAACTCTTAAATTTATTAAAATATATTATGTGTGTATACAAATATAACTATTTAAATATTGCAATTATCAAATAAACAAAAAGTACGAAAACAGGGTTTTTGGGCCATCCTGCCATTCACAATAATGTATACCATCACTGACTACATTTGTCACGTAAACACGTAATGAAATTCTATTTTCTACAGGTTGAGACGTTACGGTTACATTTCATTACAGTCAGATAAGCGTTTTCATGGTTTCTCGTATAACAAAAACGATCAGCTGTTACGACTACATTTACATTTCTACATTTACGGTCGGCTAAATGGGCCTTTAAAACAGTACAATTGTTATGAAACAATTTGTATTCAATAAACGTCTTAAATAAAGTTGTATTCATAAATCTGCAATAAGAGTTCTGTTAAATCTACGATAACAGTTCTATTAAATCTGCAATAAGAGTTCTATTAAAGCTGTTTAGTGACTTTATACTACGTATTATTTAATTATCATTTTATTGTTAGTGAAGCTTTATCTTACTGTTTGATTAATCCGGCAATCAAGTAAGTATTGTTACGAATTTGTATCCCATGTAGCCCAGTGTACAGCCATTGATCTACTTCTTATTAATTTACAGCACATTCACATAAACAAAACAAAAACTAAAACCGTAATACACAAACAAACTCACATGATAAATCCACTATAAAAATGTACAACACATTCACACAAACAAGATTATACTAAAAACATAATACACAAACAAAAATTCCTGATTTAAAGTCCGTAAAATTCCAAGTAAACACACTACAAATGATATTGTTGTTGTTCTTTTATTCTTGGTATTTCCTTTCTTATTGTTTGTTGTTGTTACTTGCTTATTGCTCGCAGGTTGGTGCCCGAGTGTGTATACGCCTAAGAATTATATTTGTACATTTCTGTCTAGAATTATGAATGGCTAGAAACTTCATGATGATTGTAATTAGAAGGTGATAAAGAAGTTTAAATAGCAGGCAGGTCTGCGGCAACGAGTCAGTCTAGTAAGCAATTCTAATGTGTAAATACACAGTGGTGCTAATGTAAGGAACAAGTGTGAGTTTAATTATTTCATTTATGAAGATCCGCAAAAACGTAACAATATGTAGATTTATGTTTTTTAGTGCATATAGAAGCTGAAAAACGTATTAAACATAATATTATTTTTTTTTTTTTTGCTACAAATATTTCAAAAATATTCTCATTTATCAATTTTTAATAATAAACTCCCGTTTAAAAGAACTTTCGACTACCGACTTTATTTACAATTATTTTACAGCACCGATATGTTTAGGAATTTTTATTTATCAAAGTGTTTTAACTGTTAAAGGTAAATGGCTGAATCTTAAAAGAATCAATAATTTGGAAATAAAATGGAAAACAATGTACCTTGCACCTATTTATGTTAAAAAATAATTTAATTGTTATAGGTATATATATATATATATATATATATATATATATATATATATATATATATATATATATATATATATATATATATATATATATATATATATATATATATATATATATATATATATATAGATATATATATTTTTTTTTTTTATTGGACCAGTACTCAGGGGATGATGACGGAAATAGGTTGTGAGGAGAGGGATAGAGGGAGTAGTGTTTGTAAACATTTGACTTGAACTTTCCAACGTTATAACAGACAGGAAACACGTCTGCAGGCAACTTATTCCACAGACGAAGCGTACGGCTGAAAAACGAATTCTCTCTGTAATGCGCAGTGCGATTCCCCGGGCAATCGACCACAAATGGATGAGCTCTAGACGATGAGCGCGTGCTACGTAAAAATGTGCGAGTTTCTGGAACAAGATCCCTAATCTCGTCAGAGCAAAATCCATTGTAGTAACGATAGAACAGAGTAACGCACCCCACACTGTGTCGATGCTCCAGTGAGTCAATAGAGTTGGATACCCTACTGTCACCGATGAGCTTCTTCGCCCTCTCCTGCACACGGTCGAGTAACCCCGAAATAGACTTTGAGAGTTGTATCCCATTTTCGGTCGGTAGTTACTATAATTTTGCGTATTTTTTAAACAGATATATGATTTTGTACCGCTTTTCTAGAATTGCCATACCCAAATATATTTCACAGCTAAATCGGCTTAAAAATAATGCTAAAACATGCCAAATAATTATCTTAAACTGTCAAAAAATAGTGCTAACATTTTAACTGAATTATTATATTAAACATATCTTTATATATGATTTATTTTTCATAATTCTTCTTTGTTCCTACTTATTGCCAATCAATTCAATGATACAAACTGGTTAAGAAATATATTTATGGAACATAGTTTGAAAGCTATAAAACAAACATATTTCGGTCAGAATGTGAGCAATTAAAAAAAAATTAATATTAAGGTTATGTATGGCGAACTACCCTAATGATTAAAGATAGAAGCTAGGTATATTCTACAAAAATGCTGGGCAATTAGTATTTTGTACGGGAGCTCCCTTAAGGAGGGCAGTTACAGGGTAGATATGTTCACAAGAAAAGTAGAGCGAGAAAAGTAAAGCGGAGCCGACCTTACATTTTACCCATTTTACTCTCTTAAGAGCAACTCAGAGACAGTTATGATGCTGTTTTTGGATTTTCTGCCGTTTTTCCCGACCTTTGATCACGATGGGTACGCAGTAAATTAACCCAATCCTACCGTCCTAATTTTTTTCTCATGCAATTTTTTACCAAACCCCTCAAAATAATTTCGTTTATAATATTTTCTATATAACAATAATTCCTCCTTAAGTACGTATATTCATAAAAGGTTTTCAAACATTTCAGCTGTTTCAAACCACACTCAATATAAAGTAGCAAATTTATAGTTTTTAACGTCATATTTCGAATTTTCGCTTTCATGAGATTGATGTGAATACAAATTCTTTCAACTTCCGTGTTTCTAAGTGGCAAAACCAGAAACTTCCCTACGAAAGTAACTAATTCTCAGAATAGATTCTCTTATAATGCATTTTATAATAATATAAATTTATCTATATGTCGACATTTCATAGGGCTACAATCATCAGTAGACTTTGGAAATTTTTGAAAGATATTCTCAAACATTCAGCTTTATATCACAACAATCCACATAAATTATTGAGAATTTAAAAAGAAAAATACTTTAATACTTACTTTTATTTGGCACCTTTCAAGCAAATGAAAAACCTTTAGTTGCTACGATTTGTTTTTTAAAGGTGTAAAGAAAATTAAGAGACGTTTATAAATGAAAAAGCTTTTTTTTTGTGTTTTGATAGTTATTAATAAAACATTTTTCTTTTTAAATTCTCAATAATGTATCTACATTGTTGGGATATAAAGTGGAATGTTTGCGAATATCTTTCAAAATTTTCCAAAGTTTACTGATGATTAGGGTAGCTCATTTGAAATGTCGACATATAGACAGCTGGGAAGCATTGAAAACAAGCTGTTTATAATTCTTTTATTTGTATCAATGTAGAAGCTAATATAATGAATAAACCACAATTGTTTGAATATAAATTTATCCAGAAATCAAGAGTTGAATACTTATTTAACCATTCATATGATATTAGTACCATAGTCGTAGTGTTTTCTATAGTAAAATCAATAATTTCTTCTCCAAAATGTTAATTTAAAATTGTTATGGGCAAATTTTCAAAAAACAAAATTTTTTAAATGAATTTTAGTAAAATTTTATATGGAATTTTTGAATTAAAACACATTTTAAATTCAGTTAAGTTTTTATGAATATGCCCATTAAGGCCTTGGGACACTATCATACACGATCGTGCGATCTACTAAATAAAACATGTGTGTTGAAAAAGTACTAAAATTGCAATTGTGTGACAGAGCTTTTGACAAATCGTGCGATTTGAAGACTTTTATGAAAATTTTCTTAACATTATGGTTTCTGTGCGGTCAGTGTGGTAAATATTGTGAAAAATATGAGAATATTGTTGCGCACAAAAGTCAAACAATAAAATTTCTTATATTATGAATGCTTAAGAAAACGTTTCTAAGGTTAATAATCATTTATGAATACGACTTTTGTGAATTTTGCTTATGAAGGCTTAATAAGCCTGATATAAATTTTTGTGGATACGCCTGTTAGTATGGTATTTTATTAACTGAAGGCACCAGTAGCGCCCATCGTCGCTCTTGCTTAATTGAATACATCCAACCTAGTAGCGAAAATTTTGATTGCACTTTAATCCAATGCTCACATGTAAGACAACAATGCACACCATATGCATTACCATATTTAGAAATACATACTAGATTTGCATATAAGATGGTGTGCATTGTTGACTTGCTATGCTCCTCCGGCTAGAAGCTGTCCGTTTTGGGATGGGGCTTAAGCCAGATCTGGCGTTAGCCACAACAACTACATCAGACTAATAATAAGAAATCATGTCAGCAACCCAATTTTCTGTTAGCAAGGGAAAAGTTGAAATGGACTTCCACTGTTAACTCTAAAACTTGCCAAAATCACAGCTTACTACCTTTCGTCTACTCCACAGCGAACTTCATTGTTTGATGTTCTGTCTGTTCTTACCACTTGAAGTACGGTGAACTTTACCATGATGGTTTCCAAATCAACCCCGAATATAAAACTCCAATTTTCATCACTCTCCTAATACAAAACCGAAACTTATCTAATGGCAAGTCACTTCAAAAATAAATTTAAACAATTTACAAGTATTCCTATAAGCTTCTCAACGTGAGTATTGATTTCTTAATTATATTACAAAAAAAAAAGGGATGTAACGTGGTAGGCAATACTCGCCGCATTTTTCAAAAAAAAAAAAAAAATTGAATTACGCAAAAATTTTTCATATTCCCGAATATATCGAAAAATAATATTAAGTATTGTACAGCGTTTGCTGTCTCAGAACTAGCGGTATTTCTTTTTGGTTATTAACGTACATATTTTTGTATTTTAATAATTCTCCGTACCCAGAGATGTAAATATTAATAAATCCTTCTTTAAAAAACTTAAGAAAGGAAAAAACTTGAACTTTAACCCGTTGTACAAATGTACAAACCAAAAATTTAATTAAAAATTATACAGTTCAACAAAAATTCAATAAAATAGTAAGTATTATCCAATTGATGTCCTCTCATATTTCGTCTAAAGTTTTTGAAAGGTTTCTTCACAGACAAGTCGTCGACTACAAGAAAAAAATTTATTCACGGACATGAAATCATGGTTTTGTCCCAAGCATAGTTTTAACATACTACTGCACTTGAAGTACTGAAGTCACCGAGGAAATTCGCAACTACATTCAGCGTTGTCAACTCGGTGCATTTCGTACCGTTTTCGGGGCTTTTTAAAATTACTTGTCCGAAAAATCCTTTAACCGGTGCGAGGTGCATTTTTTTTTACATTTTCGATGCGTTTTTTAAATTTCGATGGCACAAAATCAAATTCAACTCAACTTTTTGTTTAAATGTAAGAAAAAAGTTTATACAAGTGCCCAAAATTTTCATTTTGCGTGGAAAACGTACCATGTTATATGTACAAAGACAATCTTGCTGTTGTGTATTATACACACTGCCAAAAAAAGAAACATTTCGTTTATAAAATTTGCTGCTTTTAGAGTGTTTTGCTATTAAACGATCAAGCCAAGTTTGTCAAATATTGCAACAAATGCAGTCTCTGCGAAGTTCGTATTAATGACGTCTCGTGAATTCGTTACGGTTTTGGTAATTGAGAAATTACCAAATTATTAAGTTAATTATAAAGTTTCTCCAAAACGTTTGTATTAAATATTTATTATGGTAAACTTCATCTTTTATGCGAGTATGTTATAATTCTAGCAAATTTTCGTATATTTCAATAAATTCTTTTAAAGACACCGCTTACGGGAATACAAAAGAAATGTACACTGCGTTTGATAGAATTACTACTAGTTGAATTTGAAGGCTTGCAGTGCGATTCTGTAACTTTTAATGATCCGATAATCGTTAATTCTTTCGACAGTAATGGTTGTATGCTCCTGGTATATAATTTAGACGACGGTAACTAGCTGTATTTTTTTTTTATCCCTGATAATAGTCAGTAAAAGAACAGCTGATTTCGGTCGACAGCAAATATAATTAAATGATACTGCTTAATAATAAATTTGATAAAATATCGTCATAATTATGGTAAAGGTAATATTATCTTAACAAAACTGACAGAGTCGTACTAGAAGCCAAGTGTAACAAACACGAGTTCTAACTGTTGAACGAATTTGATAGCATGTTATCAGGTGGGGCTATCAGACCCAGTTTGATCGTTCAGTAGTTGCTTAAAAGGCTGTTTCATTACCGTGTTTTTAATATAAAAATATAGTACTTTTTAAAATACGAATTTGGTTTTTAAAAATGAGAGGAAAAAATTCGAAATGCGGTGCGCTTTTTTCCCCATTTTGGTGCGTTTTGAAATTTCAAAGTTGGCAACGCTGACTATATTGGTAGTGCAAATATTGCTTTTTTAGAGCTTTTAGATCATTCTAATGTATTCGATGTGGTCAAATGTGTTGTGCTTTATATTAAACTAATAGTGCTGCTTAATTTCACCTCCTCTGCAACTGATCTAGTTTCATCAGATCTAGAAATAACAAAATATTGTCGCTGCTGGAGTAGAGCTGTGCTGGGTAGTTTATTTTAGTGACCGGTCACATTCGTTTAATTACAAATGACTTATCCGTTCGTTCAGTTCGTTCAATCAATCATTTTGAACGAATGGCACATTAAAATTTTCCGGTCATTTATCAACACAGCTCTATAAAATAAACAAAAGATAACAAAATAAAAAATGATAAAGTGATTAAAAAGTTTATGTTTTAAGGGCAGTTCGCAGTTCTTACGGAAATTCAGGTTCCCATAAGAATTGTGTGTAAAAAAAATTACGGAATTTGAGGTTGGCAAATTTCCGCATACCGGTACGGAGTTCTTAAAGAAAAGTAAACGGAATTTTTGATATTTTTTTATTATTACAGGTATGTTAAAAGTAAAATAGGAGACTTTTTTCGTTAACTGAAACAAAAATTAATGTTCATGCATTTATATATTTGCCTACGGAATTTTTCCCAGTTGGCTATTATTATTAATAAAATAAATTAAAAAAAAAAAATTTGTTAATAAAATTTGGGAAGAATACAGCAAACAGTATATTTGTTCGGTGAACATAGCATGAGGTAAGCATTTACATATATAGGTACGTATACCTTTTCTACACTAATCTACATAATCATTTTTCCGTGTAAGAACTCTATACCGGCCTTTAAAAAGAAAAAAATAATTTTAATTTAAAACGATTTAGATGTGATGAATTTTGATTAATTTTTTCATATTCGATTTTTATTTTATTTCGGATGATTTAAAATAATGCAAAAAAAGCAGCCCGACTTTTGTTAAACAAAACAACAAAAACGAAAGATATTTGGACGAAAGCTATCCAAATTGAACAGTGGTCAGTTTAATGACCGACTCACTTCGTTTAATGGGATAATCCGTTCAGTTTAACCCGTTCGTTCATGAACGACACAGCTCTAGCTGGTAGTAACCAAAGGCCCTTCTCAAGGGTCCATTTACTGATTTCTATTATGAGCAATTTAGCACACTGTAAATTTCATATGTATGCTGATGAGGCTCAAATTTATATTTGTAGTGAGCCCAAAAAGACATCTTAAATTTAAGCTTGGACTGCAACTTATGTTTTAGTCTTGTTAGTCGGAACTTGGAGAAACACAACTATTTGAAATGGTCAGCATGATGAAAATTCTTGGCATCATAATAAATTCTTCATTTACACGGTTTGATCATGTAAACACCGATACGGGGAGGGTATTAAGGTTTTTGTCAAATCTTATATTATACCAGCAGTCCAGAAGAAACAACAATCAAAATGGTTGCCTTTTATCCACATTATACGATTATGGAACACAATACTACCAGTCTTGCAATCAGTGCTGCCACAAACAAAAAATTTTTACAATTTACAATTTTTATTACAAGTTATCAAATGTGCAAAAAAAATACCAAAACTAATATGAACTTTTTTTTTTTTTTTGCTTGACAAACATATAGATTTAATATAATTTTCGTACGGCTCGTTCTGCAGAAAGAGTTGTTAATGTTCGCAATAGTGTGGTTGAAGAGCAGTCCACCTCAGCTCACCGTCGTGCCCAACCATTGCACCACTCGCGCTCGTCGTTGATAAACATTGTGCACAAAGACTTGCATTTGCAAGGTGCTATTGACTCAAGAGCTGAAGCCTTTTGACCGTTCCAAGCGCGGATGATAAATTTTCGAAGAAAATCATCTTCAGTGATGAGGCTCATCAATAAGCAGAATTGCCAGATTTGGGCGTATGATAATACAAGAATGATTGTCGAAAAGCCAATGCGGCCACAAATACTGACTGTTTGGTGCGGGTTATGGGCTGGTAGCATCATCCGGCCGTATTTTGTCTAAAATGAGGAAAACCAGGCAGTTACTGTGAATAGTGTTCGCTATTGTAAGATGATAACGAATTTTTTTTTTATGGCCCAAATCGGAAGATGTTTATGTGGACGATATGTGGTTTCAAAAGGACGGTGCCACTTGTCACACAGCCAACGAAACAATGGCGTTTTTGCGCAACAAATTTAACGGCCGTGTTATCTCACGTGGTGACGATGTCAATTGGCCGCCTAGATCATGTGATTTGACACCGTTGGACTTCTTTCTTTAGGGTTATTCAACAGTTCAAGAGCTACAGGATGAAACATTTCGGCACATTCACGGCATAGAACCTCAATTATTGCGTAGTGTGATCGAAAATTTGGATCATCGGATGGAGGTTAGGACGATATTTTATTTAATATTATTATATTAATGATACATAGTCGAACTTATTGAACATTTCTAATATTATATGGTGGTATTATTCGTCTGACTCAATTTCAAACTTGGCTTTGCCAAGTTTTTTTCATTTTTAATTATAACAATAATTGCCCCAATCAATAACTGTTGATCAAAGAAGACGAGAAAAAATAATTGAATACACTAAGATGGGAGACAAATTGCTGTTTGCTTATGAGCACTCAGCCGTACTTGAACTCGAGATCTTGACAAACATTATCGTAACCATTCAATCATTGCGGTCCTGTTTTTCTGTTTATTTATATTTATTTTACAGTGGTTACAATGTATTTTTTCATTGCGTAAATAATATAAATTTATAGTTATAATCAAACAGAACACCAAAACACGACTAACGTTTCTATCAGTCAAAAACAAACTGACAATCCAAAATGGTTGATATTGCCAACATATAACAGACATGTGTACTAACATAACAGAAAAAAGAAGTGCGAAAATCGAACATACGTAACTCATGCAATTTGAAAATAACGATTACTTTTTGATCAGACCTCGTATAAAATAATTTAAGCTTAAGCAGCGTAATATAGCTGCCGCCCCCAACCCTTTTCCCACGTTGGAACCATATTTGTCTGTTTCTCTGGACCCACTACCGGAATTTGCCCATGTTTGCATATATCCCGAGAAGAGCAAATTTTGCCTTGTTGTACATCTAAACAGGGCTCTCTTTGCATTCTGGGTTATAGAGAGAGGGATAGAAGTCCCTCATTTATTGTAGCAATTAAAACTCTAGAAAGTCCCGACATGCTTTTGATTGTATTGGGATTTTCGAAACCCTCCCCTTGTCAGAACGATCCCACATTTTGGCTGAAAAGTTTTGAGTATAGTTTAGATATAAATCAAACTATTCCGTGTTAATTATAGTGAACGCAGTTTATTTGCAATATATATATGTAATATAAGGAAAGACGGGGGAGTTGATTAAGAGGTGACGCTCTCTATGGAGTTCCGGCCCTGCATTATATACAGGGGGGGATTAGAAGGCCCGATCTCTTCAGCAAGGGATTTGTTCATATGATTACAAACATACTCGTATGATAAGAAGTTGCGACCTATGTGAGCCTTGCAAGTCACATGGGGGCTCTAGTGAACCATGAAATGATTCACAACGTTGAATTGGTCCACCTTCAGATAAGGACATTATGGCAGATGATGACGTAAATTAGTCACATATCTGTGTGTATACATAGGCAGGTTAAAACTTGGGGAAGAGTTTTACTCAATTTAAAGCCACGCCCTTCCCTACCGTTACGATTGCCCCACAATGCAAAGGGAGCAGTGCTTAGTCAAATATTACAGAAATGAAAACTGTTTATTTACTTTGGCTTAATGTCAAGTTAATCCATTTAGGGGTTTTTCGGCGTGCGAGTTATACTTCCCTTTATTTTAATCTAACAAAGAACTATTGAGGGGATTTATAAAAAATTTTACATTTTGCCACTTTAATATTTAATAATATGAATTGTTGATACTCGTATTGTTGTAGTTGACCATTTTGTTTGCTTAAAATGTTTTGTACAGAGATTTTCGAAAAATGTTTCTATTTAAAATAAATATATAAGTGTGTATATATTTACAAACATGGTAATCGCATGTGCACACATACATATATATGTAGTTATGTGCATATACGAGCACACTATATTTGTGTAAGTATGTAAAAGTATATAAAAAATTAGATAAAATGGCTTTGATTTTATTTGTGTAAAGGAAATTGAATTGGGAATAATTTAGAATATAACAAAATTGTCGATTTTGCCATGTGAGCAAAAAAAAAAAAAAAACAACTAACAGCAAACAAACAAACAGACGTACAAGCGAGTTGCTTGCAACAAACTAACAAACAACAAATACAACAACAACATTGCCAATAAAAAAAAGGACAAATAGAAATACTTTTCACTAAACAAAGTTTATTTTGAATAAATTTTTGAGTGGTCACTTCATATCAAAACTACAGCTTTTACTGAAATAAAAAAAAAACTACTTAGATTTGCAAACACACGCATACACACATACATACGTACATACAAACGTACAATCAAATCCTGCAACAACAAACAAATGGACATTTTTAATATTTTATTAACTAAAGTAAATATAAATTTTATTAAAAGCTATACTCGTTCGTAAATAACAGAATTTTGATAATTCTGTAGGTCCTCTTTAATATTCTCTTTTATTTTATTGCACATTTCATTTTCCTGTTTCCGGTCAAGAGGAAAAAAAATTGTAGCAGTCAACCCTAAACGCTTGACTGCTTATGACGTCAAGAGTTGTATTACATATTCTCATTTTACTTCATAAATATATGTATGAATGTGTGTATTCCTGTTTTTCATCTTTAAACACATTCTCCAATGTAAAAGGATTCTTTTCTCTTCCACAATAAATCGCAATATAAAATGACCAAGCAATTTTTATGAAAAACGATATTTATTTATTTATTCCAAAATGGTACGAGAATTTTTGTACAAGAAATGATGAACAAACTTTGCACGTTTTTAGTAACCATGTTTCATATGGAAACATGAATCAATAACAAGATGAAAATGAACAAACGAAAAACACTTTCAATATAATACTCCAGGGAGACTATAACAAAAATAGTGCTTCTCTTTTAACTTGTCTTGCTTGACCAGTAAACATGAGCTGAACACGGTAAGGACACTAACACCAGCCAAAGCCAAGAAACTGATAGACACAAACTCGTTGTCGTGACAAAAGACTTTTTCAACTAAAAGTAAAAGCCTTGAAAAAAGTCCATAAAAAGAAATTAACATGTAAAGACAAGTCAACAACAGAACTGAAAATTTTGAAGGAAAGATTTTTGTTTTTTTCCTGTTGCAGCCGAAGGAACATTCTTTACAGGGTATTTAAGAATTTTTTAATATGTTTTACAATATTTACTTTTTTATGAGAAAATGACACATCATATTGGCAAAAAGTAATATAGGCATGCAGAGCTGTAAAAGCCAATGATTGAGGGGGCCGACTTATGTAAGCCTAGAGGCTTAATAACAACATTTGTGAAGAGATTTTCTACAAACACACGAATATATTAGGCGTACCACTTTGCTTCCGCTGTTTTGCCATAGATAGCTGTAGCGGTAAGTGGTAGCCGTAACATGCAATAGGTTTAGCTGTCTGTAAACATAACGCCATCGAAATATTAGTCGATTTGTGTCTGCATCATAAAGTTATTCTCTATTAAATGTCTGCTTACCAGCCACATTTCAATTCTTTGCTTTAATATGAAGAAATGTGCGGCGGAAGCTCTTCGAATGATCTCAGCTTCCTATGGCTAGTCCGCTATTAGTGGAAAAACAATGCCGAGGGTGGTTTTAACGCTTCAAGAACTGTGAGTTTGATATCGAATACCAGCATGGCGATGGAAGACAGACGGTTTTCGAAGATGCAGAATTGGAGACATTACTTGATAAAGACTTGTATCAAACGCAACAAGAATTGGCAGGTTCATTGGCAGTGGTGCAACAACCCATTACCAAAGTCATGGGAATGTTTCAGAAACGATGAATTTGAGTGCCGTATGAGTTAAAGTAGAGAGATGTTGAACGGCTTAAGAATAACTGCTTGCAAGGCAAAGGCGAAAAAGATTTCTGCATCGCATTCTGACTGAAGTCGAAAAATGGATTCATTACGATAATCCCAAGCGCAGAATATCATGGGGATATCTCGGTAATGTCAAACCGAATATTCACGGTTCTATAGTCATGCACAATATGTGGTGGGCCCAGCTCGGCGTAGTGTGTTATGAGTTTTTATAGCCGACTGAAACAATTACAGGCAACCATTATCAAACGCAATTAATGCGTTTGAGTCGGGCATTGAAAAACAAATGGCTGCAATACAAGCAGACACATGATAAAGTGATTTTACGGCATGACGGCGTTGGAGTACTGTTTAGTCTTCCATCCTGTGCGCACGTGTTTTTTTTTTACTGTCGTTCGTGTGTGTTTTTTTTTTGTATTTTCCTAATTATTACTTATATTTTGAATCAAAATTACAGCGTAATAAATAGCTTTTTGTTAACACGGGTTTTTTCATAGTCGTCCGTTTTCTTTATATTTATATTCATTCTTAAATTTGTTGCAATGTTATTCATTATCTTGCAGTTGTTTCGGTCAATGGCATACGGCCTGCCTGACCAGCACTTGAAGAAGTAAAAAATTGGATCGATTCGTGGATCGCTTCAAACGATGTTTCTGTTTCTTCAACGCGGGATTCGTACGGTACCCGAGAGATGGAAGAAAGTAGAGGGCAGGGATGGACAATACTTGGAAATATAAATGTATAATAAGTTTTTATAATAGTCTCGAATTCCAATCAAAACGCTTAACTCTACAAATAATATTCTCGTAGCAGCTAGACGCTACCGGCTGAACACAATCCAGCACTAAAATAAAAATACCCGCATGTGCAGAGAACATCAACTAAAAGACTTCAAGTATGCCCTAAAAACGACAAAAGATCGTGAAAGGTATACAACATTAGTGTTTAACAAAATGTTTTTAATAAAAGAGTCTAGTTTTCTACTTTAAGAAAAGGTACATTTTAAATGTCATATAGGACAAGTTTTTTTTTTTCAAGTTCAATAAAGAAATGCGCTGAATCAGTTAATAAATTGTCTCCATATGGATCTGTAGAAGAATTGGTGGACTAAAAAAATGTGTAATAGTATTCGTAAAAATAGTTTTTAAACGAAAACAGCTTTTTCTCAACAACAGCATACATTTACATTCATATGTAAATCTAAAAAGTCGAGTACAAAGCAAAAAATCTTTCTACCTGTATTTACGTGTGTGTATAAATAGTTTTTGGAAATCATGGCACATAAAATATATAAATGCTTATTATTAAGATTTCAATACTTATTGTTATTTCACTTTAAAGATTCAATAAATATGTAAACGCAAAAAAATAATTATTTTCAGGCAGCATGTCCAGTGTGTTCCTAGGATTAGAGAAGATGATTACAAATTCTAATAGAGGCCTCCAGCAATGAGTTCCTAAAAGATATGTACATATATACGTACTTACTTATGTTAATAGCTGTAACTACATACGAGTACATGTGCAGGGTATTCCAGAACTCAACGTCAAGCCGAAACAGGGTGATAATATTGATTGTAACCATCGTGTTTTGGTGTGCTCTTCGATTTTTTACTATTCGAAAAAATGGATCAAAGAAACTGTATTACATTTTGTGTCAAAACTGAAATTAAATGCCCAAGGATATTTGAAATGTTGGCTGTGGCATTTGGCGAGTCGGCTATGAGCAAAACAAAAGTTTAATTGTGGTATAACTGGTTTAAGGAAGGCCGAGAGTTCAATGACGATGCTCGTCTTGGTCGCACAAGCACGTCCAACAATCGATGAAATCATTGAAGCAGTGAAGAAAACAATTTTGGATAATCGTCGAATCACTATCAGATTGGTTGCTGATGATGTTGGCTCGCGCCAATTTTTACGGATGTTTTAGGCATGAAACTTCCGACAGCGAAGTTTGTTCCAAAATTGATAAATTTTGAGCAAAAACAACATCGCTCAGGAGCTGTTGAGCATTGTCAACGACGATCCAGATTTCCTCAAGAACATCATAACTGGTGACGAATCATAAGTGTATAGCTATGACATTGAAACTAAAGCCCAATCATCCCAATGGAAGCGTCGAGAAGAGCCAAGATAAATAAATGCTGAGTAAGTCCAGCCAATATATATCCACTAAATGTTAAACTTTGAAGTAAACTATATAATTTTTCATGAAGATTGTCCTTTTATTATAATGTTATCTACTATTAGTCCGAATTTATATTTACATAAAATTTATTTAAATAATAGATTGAGTGGTTTACACTCACGATAGTAATAGCGTTTCATATTTTTGGGTGTTTCATACCCATCGATAGTAAACGTATACATTACATTTTGTGTAATCGCTACTATAAATAAAAGCACTTGTTTTTCTTTCTTCTTTTTTGCGAATAAGCGCCGCTGTTCTTATGACAAATAGATATACAGTTATTCCACGGGCGTCATATGCATACATAAATTTATGAACAGGGGGCTAATTCTGTCATTCGCTTACGAGCGAGTTTTTACTCGAATGTGCGAGTTTTTACACTTTTGGGATTATATCATTCGATATCGAGTAAAAGGTTTCGAAATTTCTAATGATGGCATTCGATAGCGAGTAACCATTCGAATGCAACCGTGCAACTTTTTACTCGGAAGCAAAAGTACTATCGAAAACCAGCCAAACAGAAAAACACAAAAGAAATGTACATTAAAAATTTGTTTTGAATAGCAACAGTAGTTAAATTAAATTAAGAATTTTTGGTTCTTAAGGCTTTTTTCAATTCATAAAAATATGTATATAAATATGAGTTTTGCTAAGAACACAAAAACTTATATTTGAAGTCACATGTTATTATATTCAAGAATTTATTTTTGTTTTTTTTTTTTTTTTTTTTTTTTTAGAAATGTTCATACATAGTTAAATGGTTGTTTTTTACAAACATACATATTTATTGAATTGTTATTTAAATTAAATTTTTGGTTTGTACATTTGTACAACGGGTTAGTTCAGGTTTTTTCTTTCTTAAGTTTTTTTTTCTTAAGAAAGATTTTTTTACACTACAAATCTGCTGTGATCAATAATTTTGATTGAAGAAGACAAGAAAAATAATAATCAAATCTTTAGCTGGGGGACAACTAGCTGTTTCGTAGTCGCTACACTACTCATCAGCACCCACTGGGATTTGAACTCGGGACATGACGTATCATGATCTACTGCTTTAAAGACTATTTTTTGTGGGGCTATGTTAAGGCTAATGTCTATAGCGACAAGCCCGCTTCGATTGACGCACTGGAAGCCAACATTGCCAACATTATTCGTGAGACACCGGCTGAAATGTTGGAAAGAGTATGCCAAAATTGGACTAAGCGGATGGATCATTTGAGGCGCAGCCGCGGCCAACATTTGCATTAAATAATCTTCAAACATTAAATTATATCGACCCAACTATCGATCCAAATAAATATTTCATGCATTTTTCTGAATTTTATGTTTTTTTTTTTAATTTCCGATAGTTCTTATAAAATCACCCATATAACCCGTTGTACAAATGTACAAACCAAAAATTTAATTTAAAAACACAAAACCAAAAAAAAAATTTTGATTAAAGTCCTGCCAGTGCTGGACAAAAATTTATTTTTATGCGAATATTATTTCAGAATTCAGTTATCTGTTTAGAGCTCTAATGGTAGCCAAAGTATTTTAACGTATATATGTATATATTATAAATGAAACACCAGCTTGTTCAATAGATCTCAGGCAACTGCCTACTTTATTGAATTCTGTTTTAGATGTAAGTTTGCTATTCACAATAGTATTCGTAGTAGTTGTATATAATAGTAGTATATAGTGATGGCACTACACCTCCCTTTTTTTATAAAAATTGTACAATACTTTTTATTTATAGTTTACAATGAATAGTAGAATTTTTATGATTAATGCTAAATATTAAAATATATTTGTTTAATAACAATATATATAAAAATAGGATAATTTTTATTTGTTTGTTATACAAAAGATTTTTTTTTTAGTTTGGCTTAATAGATAATGGCTTTATCTATGTACCTCCTTCTTTCTGGGGAAAAAAAAAATGTTGAAACGAACAAGTTGATCAATCTTGTTTGGTTCAATATTCTTTTTTTTACAATTTTCGGTTTTGTTTTTGCTTTATACAAGTCAACTAAAACAAACTGATTTGCAGATGAGTTGCATAATTTGGTATCTTACCGATAGTTTTCCTCTATTATGCAATGCATCGTTCAGCCAAATCTATGTTTGATTAATATTTTTGAAAAAAAAAAGTTTTTTTTTTTTGTTGTTTTTTTTTTTAATTTCATTTTACATTGTATGCAGTTATACTCTTTATTGTTAAAAAAAAATCAAATTTGTGATGCTGATTTTTTTTTTTTTTTTTTGGTTTATGCAAAAATATGGTAATTGTTATTAAATGGTTCGATAAGATAATTTTGTCTTAATAAATTTTAATTTTTTTTTTACAATTTTTAATTTTTTTGTTTATTTGACTTTACTCAGAAAAATGATTGTGTGTGATATAATTTTGAAAGAAATTTTGTTTAAAAAATTTGAACTTAAACACATTTCAGATATAAATTAATTAATTTTTTTTTATAATTTAGAAAATTGAAGAGTTTTTGTTTTTGTGTTTTAAATTATGACACAATTGACATATGAATTTGTTAGTAATTATTATTTTTGTGTTTTTCTAACTCTGTTTTTATGAACAGTTTTCTCTTGTTGTGTTAAATCATTCCGAATCGTTACATTAACACCATATATACTTTTAACAATATATAGACCTTCATATATGTTTTTATGTTTTTCGTAAGGTTCCTTTTTCAATAAAACCGTGTCATTAACTTGAATTGTTAGAGGATTGGCATATCTATCAAATAGCTTTTTGTTTCGTTAATTGTGTTTTTCTATCAAAGCTTTTGCGAGTTCGTGAGTTTTTTGAAGCCTATACTTAATTTCTTTACTGTAGTTCTCGCTATTATAGATTGGATCTAGATTAGTCTTTATTTCATTGGGCATTATAGCTTTCCTACCAAAAACTAATTCGTACGGCGTGAATTTATTATCAAAAACTGTATTTGGAGCTGTATTGTGATGAAAAGTAAAAAATTTTAGGTAAGTATCCCAATCGGTTATGCTTTCTTGTATATAAGCTCGTAAGTACTCATTGAATACACGGTGGTTACGTTCCACTGTTCCTACTGTTTGGTGACGGTAGGCGCTTGCAAAGTTTTGATTAATTTTTAAAAATTTACATAGTTCAGAGAATACTTCATTTTTGAATTCGGTTCCCTGGTCTGATGTTATCGTATTCATTTTCCCGTAAATTAAAATAAAATGTTCAAAAATTGCACGAGCAACTGTTTTTGCTGATTTATCTGGTATGGAAATAGTAACGAGGTATTTGGTCAAATCGCATATTAATGTTAAAGCGTACTTGTTACCATAAGCAGATTGTGGTAACGGTCCGATAGTATCTAAAATCACAATATCAAACGCTTTAGTCGGGGTAGGTGTTAGTGTAAGTTTTTCAATGTTTCCCGGCCTAACTTTGTTTAAGTTACACTCAGAACATTCTCTAACAAATTTTGAAATATCTTTGGTCATTTTCTTCCAATAGTACTTAGTTCGAATCTTGGCATATAGTTTTTTTTTGCCCGCAGTGCCCTCCTATTATTGGATCATTGTGGTAAATTTTCATTAGTTTTAACTTGTCACACTCTTCTGTAATTGTTTCAATTGGTTCTGTCAAAATAATTTCAAGCGTTTTTAAAATTTTGTTTCCTTTGTCTTTTAGTTTTTGAATCGAACAAATTGAAAAAAATGGGTCACTTTTGGCCCACTCCATAGTAGAAATTTTGTGAATGCTGGCCTCTTTTTGTAGCCTCGAAAGCGTATTGTCAAAACAAATTGTTTCGCTAGTAATCACAAAATCTATACAGAGCAATTTTTTAAATCGTTTATAAACGTTAATGCGCAGTTTTATAAGTTTTTTGTTTGTGTAAAATAATTCGGTTTTAATTTTTGCAACTTTTTTATTGAAATTGTGTGAAAACTTGTCATAAATTTTTAACTGAATATTTTTATCTTTTCCTAAATTATCATTTCTACTATCCATAGTTTTCTTTGACATTGCTCGAGTTGTCACAGAAAAAACTTTGTTAGCAGAATCTTTCAAACCGTTTATGGAAATTCGAGATAGAGCATCTGCAGCTGTATTATCTTTGCCTCTTATATATTCAACATTGAAATTATATTCAGAGAGCTCTAACCTAATTCTAGTCAGCTTAGAAGAAGGGTCTTTCATACCAAACAGATAAACTAAGGGACGGTGATCTGAACGCACAGTAAAGGGAGTACCATAGACATATGGTCGAAAATGAGTGATCGCAAAATGAATAGCTAAAAGCTCGAGTTCAATAACAGGTTTTTTTTGTTCTGATTGGGTAAATGATTTCGAAGCGAAATAAATTGGTAAGTCATTGCCATTATGATTTTGGCTTAATATTGCCCCACATCCGGTTTTTGAAGCATCAACGGTAATTGTAAAAGGTTTTTTGAAATCGGGATATTGTAACACTCGCGGTGATAGTAAGGCAGATTTTAATTGGTTAAAGGAATTTTGGCATTGTTCAGTCCAGTTGAAATTTGTTGTTTTTCTGGTAATAAAATTTAAGGGTGATGCTAAAATTGCAAAGTTGGGAATAAATTTCCTATAATAATTTGCAAATGCTACAAATCGTTTAACAGCATCTTTGGTCTTAGGAATTGGATAGTTTCGTATCACATTTGCTTTAGAATCGTCTGGTAGAATACCTCCCGCGGTGCACCTGTGACCTAAAAATGTCACTTCCGGTCTAAAAAAATTACATTTGTAAGGGTTTATTTTTAAGTTGTGTTTCCGTAAAACTTCAAACACATCTTTTAAATTTTCAATATGATGTTGTTTGCTGCATCCAATGATGATGATATCGTCGATATAAAGAAACGCTTTGTTAGGTGCAAGCCCTGAGAAAGCTATGGACATCATCCTGGAAAACGAGTTGGGTGCTATATTTAGACCAAAAGGTAAAACTTTCCACCGGAAAGATCCCTTGTCGGTACTAAATGACGTGATGTTACGCGAATCTACATGTAAAGGTATTTGATGAAAACCGGAGTACAAGTCTATTATTGAAAAATATTTAGCACGGCCCAAGTTATCTAAAACATCGTCAATTCTGGGTAAAGGGAATTTATCGGCGATTAGTTTTTTATTTACCCCACGGTAATCAACACACATTCTATATGACCTTTTATCGTTCACACTCTTCTTGGGGACTAAAATTAAGGGACTGTTGTAGTTTGAGTTACTAGGCTCAATTAAGTCATTTTGTAACAAATTTTCAACTTGCCTATTTATTTCATGCTTCTGCGAATGCGGTAATCGGTAATTTTTAATATAGACTGGTGTAGGATCATTCAATCGTAATTGTTGTTCATAAAAATTAACAATTGTCATTTTATCGTCTTTTAAGGCAAAAATATCTGAAAATTCCTCACAAAGTGGTAACAAGTCAAATCTGACATCTTCTGGCATTTGCTGCTGAAGGATGATTTTGAGTTTCGAAATGCGTTCATCATCTATTTTATTATGATTAATTGAATAAATGTAAAAATTTTGCAACTTTTCCGATTTGATTTTGTAATCATTGATGTATTTTACATCGCAAGTGGTGTTAACCACACGTAGTACGGCTTTGCTTGAATCTACTATACTTTTCCCTACAAATACACCATCCGAGATCTCCTGGGAGTCAATGAACATAGGTTCGGAAATATTAGAAAGATTAAAAAGTCTATACACTTCGCATCTAGGTGGGATTATAAAAGAGCAACCGCTAGTTCCCTGAAATATAGGTATTTTAAAAATGGTATTTTGGATTAAAACAGATATTTTCATGGTTTCGTAGTCAATTTGACATTTGTGATTTTTTAAAAAGTCCTTCCCCAAAATTCCATTTGAGGGTATATTGAAGTTGTCGTCTAGTACATGGAACGTTTGCGGAATTAAAAAGTTTGAAATAGCTAAATGTGTGTGAACTGTTCCGATGGTTGATATCGCAAAGGTTGTTATACCAGTTATATTTATTTTTTCATTTATATTTGGCTTAATATTTGGGGTTAAAGATGAAATTTTAATTAACGATATATCCGCCTGTGAATCTACAAGGAACGTAAGTGGTATGCTTTGGTCGAAAATATGTAATTTAATGAAGTCCGCGTAGTTAGGACATAAACTATACACGGATTTATTATATATTTGCTGTTTTATTGTTGTGTTTCCTCCCCCAACATCATTGTTTGTTGAGGGGCCTCTTCGTTTAAATATCTTACAGAACCCCTGTTGTTGTTGTTACTTAACCCTCTTGAGCGATTTCCTCTACTGCTTCCCTGGTAAGTGGACTGAAACCTATTAAAATTTCTATTTTCACTATTGTTTCTGGAATGAAAATTGTTACTTCGAAAATGTCCGCGATTATTACCACGATAATTGTTGTTGTAGCGTTGCTGGTTAAAATTGTTTATTTGGTTCTGATTGTTCCTAGAATGGCTGTTATTTTGTCTAAAGGTAAGAACTTGATGTTCTTTTTTTTCTGTTGCCTCTTCAACTACCAATTTCGCAACTACGTCTTTAGGATCCGTGAAAACAGATGACGCAAGTATTGATTTCACTAAATTCGATCTCGCATTCAACCGACACGTGCTAACAATCTGATCAATAGCCATTTCATGTGCCTTTTTCTTCGTAATTCCCTCTAATCGTAAGGAACGCTCAAATGCATCTGCTAATTCTTCTGCCTGTTTTGAAAAATCTACATAATTATTATTTTTAACACTTAATGCTGCTATTCTGCCAGCAATAACTTTCGAATTGTCTGGTTTAATGCTAGTCTTAAGGTTTAACTTAATCTCATCAATGGTTGTAATGTTTTCTCCCAAAGCTTCTCTAGCTTTTCCTTGAAGTTTTGATTTTATGAAATATAATAGGGTTGTTGTAAGATTTTCATCAGTTAGAGTTACAATTAAATCTATCTTATCAAGAAATGAATCCAAAGCTAATGGGTCTCCTTCACAGTTTTCTCTGATAATGGAGGCACACATACTAACGTATGCTTTTTTCTGATCAGTAGTTGCCATTTTTGTAAAAGTTTCTAAATTTTCCTCTCTCTCAACATGCAATTCAGGTTCTGTTTCACAGTACTCTGAATTACTGTCACTATCAGTAAAAATGTTTCTATCTAAAATTTGATATGACTTAATATCTTCAGGAACTTTTATTTTACAATTTAGTTTAGCAAAACACTTCACTAACAGTTCTCGACAATGTTTTATTTTAATATAAATAGGTGTTTTTGCAACAAGTGATAATTTTTTGGAATTTTGTTCCGCAAATTCTAGGATATTATTATAGTTGTTAATTAATAAATTTATGTATTCACTTACTTTGGTTTCTTTAGATGATATTGTCCTTTTTTGCAGCACTCTTTTCTTAACTTTGATAAATTCTGTTATAAGGACGTTGAAATGTTCATCATCAAATTCTGACATTTGTTATATTATCCCCATTCAAGAATTTTACCATACAGAAAACATATAAAATTCATTTGCACCATAATTTTCCGCACTAAAAAACTCTTCTATTATCATTTGAAATGTTTATTTTGGTAAAAAAAAAAATTGTATATTTGTTAAAAACATTTATAATTATAATACAGGAAGGATTTATTATAAAACTGTATGTTTTATTATGGTACTAGCATACTAAATTAGTATAAAAATAAATGCAGATTTATACTTATAAGTATAATTAGACTATGATTAGCCATAGTTGCCTATTTGTTTATAAATTATATTATTTGTAAATGTTAACACTCATATATAAGTATAATATGTACAAATATATTAGAATTGTTATAATATTTATTATAAATATAAAAAAATAATTATTTAGATATGTACATTAATTAATTAAATATTTACGTAGGAATAATTTGCTGCCACTCTGTTTGTAGAAAAAAATTCTCACTGCAGCTGTTGTCTTGATGTACATTTTTTTAGCGTTATTGCGTTAAAACACGTTTTTCGTACAAACCTTTTTTTATTTGTATAAAACTTGAGCAAATTTTTTAATTTTTGTGGTTATATGTATATAATAGGTTATATACACGTATACATGTGTATGTCACACCACATTTTTATAATTTTAAAGCAAGACATTTAAAGCATTTATCACCAATGTGCAACAGTTTTTTATATTTTTAATAGGTTTGCTTGTAGAGGAAAAAAATAGTTTTAGCACTGGCATGAAACTTTAGAAATAATGTCTTTCTTCTGTTTAACAATTTATAGGAAAAAAAATCTCACACGCGTTACACATATAAATGATGCAAATTTTGCTTGCAAAACCAATTTGAAAATTGGCAGGATCGCCATTTAACGTATATATGTATATATTATAAATGAAACACCAGCTTGTTCAATAGATCTCAGGCAACTGCCTACTTTATTGAATTCTGTTTTAGATGTAAGTTTGCTATTCACAATAGTATTCGTAGTAGTTGTATATAATAGTAGTATATAGTGATGGCACTACAGTATCCCTCCTTCTCAGACGGGTATGACCATATACGCGACAAGGTATATTGTTAATATACCTAGACGCGTACTTCACAAATTCAGATTTCACAAAAGGTACGTACAGATCTGCGTGGATTCGTGAGTTTTTAACGTACCATGGAGCGTCTGTAATTCTACGGAGAATTATATTTTGACTTCTTTGAATTTTTTCAATGTTGGATGCCGAGGCTGTGCCCCATAATTGAATACCATAGCACCATATTGGCTTTAGAATCGAGTTGTACAGCAAAAGTTTACAATCAAGCTTCAAGGTCGAATTTCTGCCTAGTAGCCAGTTAATTTGCACTGCTTTCAATTTCATCTGCGTTACTTTTGCCTCGATGTGCGACTTCCATGTTAGTCTACGGTCAAGATGAATACCGAGGCATTTGACTTCACTGTGTTGAGGTATTACTTTGTTGTTAATAATAATGGGTGAGCATGTTCCTAGACGCAGTGCGAATGTAACATGGACACACTTTCGTTCATTAACCTTGATTTTCCACAGCTTGAGCCATTTCTCTAGTTTGTCGATATGTTCCTGTAAATTTATTGATGCTTGCTGGTAGTTACTATGTATGCTAAGGATGCTGTATCATCTAAGGATGCTGTATCATCTGCAAATGTTGAAGTGTGAATGTTGGTGCTTGTCGGCATGTCCGATGCGTAGATCAAATATAAGATAGGCCCTAGTATGCTGCCTTGGGGAACTCCAGCTTCAATAGACTGAGCGGGGCTTATGAAATCGCCTTCTTTTATTATAAATTGGCGACAATATAAATAGCTTTCCAAAAGGTTATGTACGTTTGCAGGTAAGTTAAACTTTATTTTATGCATTAAGCCATCGTGCCACACTTTATCAAAAGCTTGTGAGACGTCGATGAATAAGGCAGAGCAATATTTTTTATCTTCAAATGCCTTTCTTATGACAATAACTAACCTGTGTGTTTGCTCAATGGTGCCATGTTTCGCTCTAAAACCAAATTGGTGATTGGGATTTTTGGCAATTTTTCGAAAAGTTTTGAAACTGTTGTCAGTAGACTTATTGGACGGCATGATTCCACTTTCGTGTGATCCTTCCCTGGCTTAGGAACCATTGTTATCAGGGACACCTTCCACTCTGCAGGGTAATACTCAAGTCGTAAAATAGCATTAAAAATAAAAAGAACAATGCTTTTAGCTACACGAGGCAGCTCTACGAGCATTTTGTTGCTGATTTTATCCATACCTGGAGCTTTTTTAAGGTTTAGATTATTAATAGCATTTTCAACTTCTTCCAAATTGAATCTTAAAGGCACAGGAGGTCTACTAACAATAGGCGGCAACTCATTTGCATTATCAGACCTATTTGTGGTAAAAACGTTTTTCAAATGGTTAACAAATAAATTACCCTTTTCCGAGTCATCTCTAGCCCAGTCACTAGATGGTTCTCGCAAGGGTGGCTTACCTCTAACTGGCCTTTTTAAACCTTTAGTCGCCCGCCATAAAGAATAGTCGGACTGAGGAGTACCATCCAGACTTTCTAGATACGTTTGTAGAGAAGCCGTTTTTTGGGTTGCAAGCAAATTTCTTAGCTGATTTGTGCACTCACGTAGCCTTGTTTTTAGTTGCGGAGACCTGCGAAGTTTCCACTCTCGCCTAACTCTTCTTTTTTCTAACACAAGTTGCTAGATTTCTGAAGAATATGTTCTATTTTGAAGGTTTCTGCGTGTTAAATAAACGCTAGAACCAAGTTCGGCGACTTGTTTAAGGTTTTCGCTAAAGTTGCTTAGTGACGCATTAATATCTTCAGGTGTTCTTAAAGTGCAATGGGTACTCAAAAATTTTTTATATTTCAGCCAATTCACTCGGGTGACAATCCTATACAAATTGTTAATCTGGGACCAGGTCTCCTGGGGAAAACGCACTGAAATAATAGTAGGCGAATGATCCGATGACAAGTCTAACGCAGGCTCAGCTTGCATCCATTCCACAGGCAACCCCTTTACCACTCCAAAATCAATCACATTAGGAATCTTTCGCCGGTCAGTCGGCCAGTAAGTCGGATGTCCGCTTGATATTACGTCTAAGCCCATTTTAGAAATTGTATCAATAAGCACCCGACCCTTCGGGGTGATTAAACGTGAGCCCCAAAAAGTGTGTTTTGCGTTGTAATCTCCAGCTGCTATAAAACGAGGTCCTAATGAGGTGAAAAAACTTGAATATTGTGATTCCGTCACTGAAAATCGAGACGGCGAATAAATCGATGAGATAACCAATTTGTAATGAATATTTTCCACACAGATATTAGTTGCTTGAAGATAGTCCTCACATGTGTCGTTCAGCAAATAATGCTTTATCCTAGATTTTATCAAGATTGCGGAATCCTCATAAGATCTTCACGTCAAGTGAGTTTCTGCAATCATCATTATATCGATCTGCTTATCCATCAGGAAGTATTCGAGTTCATTTTTGTGTTGGCGGATGCCGTTCGCGTTCCAGAAACATATTTTTAACCAAATCATTTTTTCGAAATAACCTGCAAAATGGTGGATTGCATTTTCACCATTTCATGCATCATCGTCGTCATAGACGACGTAAAAGTGTTTATAGTTTGAATAAGGGTCTGTATTGTTGCCTCAAGGTTACTGAAATTTTGATCGGGCGGTTGAGATCTAGATTCCTGATTCGGGTTTGCGAAAGTAGACTTAACTACATTAGCATAAGAAATTTGTTTTTGATTTTGAACGGTTATGTCGGTGGTTGACTGTCCTGTCGGAGGAAAAGAATTATTAGAAAAAATTTGAGTCTGCTGTGGTGGCTTAGAAGCAATTATTGGTTTGTTGTTTATTGAGCAGAATCATATAGATCAATAACTCTACAATTAACAATTACAAAACTGTTCGAAAAATTGTTAAGGGCGAACTTGACTCCAATATTGAAGACAGTGATCATTAATCCGGCTTTCGGGACAAACACAGCACCATAGAACAAACACATCGACTAGTAAATGACATAAGAATGACTTTTGAAGACAAAGAGTATTATTCAGCTCTAATCATTGAATTTTCTTAAGCATTTAATAAAGTGTGACACGATGATTTAATGCACAAAATAAAGTTAAACTTGCCTGCAAACACTCACAAGCTTCTGGAAAGGTACTTATAAAGCCGGAAATTTTGTATCAGAGAAGGCGATTTTATGTGCCCACCTCAGCCAATCGAGGCAGGAAGTCACCATTCTGGGACGCTCTTTATATTTGAATTACACCTCTGGCATGCCAACGAGATTCGGAATCTACACTTCAACTTTTGCAGATGGCACAGCATTCAGCAGCGATCATAAAAACCATAAATTAGCTTCACGAAATTTTGAGGAATATATTAGAGAAATGGCTACAACTTTGAAAAATCAAAGTTAATTAACAAAAATGTACTCATGTCACATTCGCGCTGTGTAAGCAAACATGTGCACCTATCCAAATAAACAACTCACCTATTCCGCAGCACAATGAAGTCAAGTACCTTGGTATACACGTCGACCGTAGGCTAACGTGGAAGCCTCACATTGATCCGAAAGTTACTCAGTTGAAACTAAAAGCAGCGCAACTAAATTGGCTTATTTGTGGGCAGAAATTCTACCTGAAGTTGGATTGTAAACATTTGTTCTACAACGCAATCCTAAAGCCTACATGGTGTCAAGGAATTATGGGGCACCGCCTCAGCGTCAAACATTAAAAAAAAATTTAAAGACGACAAAAAAATTTTTTCGAACGATTATTGCAGCTCCATGGTATGTAAAATACTCTCACACTCATAAGGATATGTGTGTTCCGCTGGTAAAAGACGAATTTTCTAAGTATGCGACAAGGTATATCACTGAACTTGAACTTCACCCAAATCCTATTGCGCGCAACATACCTAATTTTGGCGTCCACACTCGGCTGAGAAGACGGTATACAAATTGCCATTATCAGAGCATTCAATAGGCCGTTATAGGTGGCGCAAAATAAAATTTTTTGCCTAGCATAACCTGGACTTAAATAATAATTTGTGTTTAGTGTTAAGATATGAATACTTATTCATATTGTAAAGATTCAATAAATAAATAAAAGCTAAACAAATTTTTCATATCAATTGCCATATTTATTTATTAAGTAACTATACAGTTGCAAAGTTTAGGATGCACAGCATGGGCGGGGTGACAAAGACCATAATGCCTATGTAGCGTTGCTGTGACTAACTATAACGACCTATGCCTTCACATAGGAAGTTTCCACGTAGTTAACAATGAATAACCTCTAAAAAAAACTGTAAACCAATACAGTTAGTTGAGGCAAACCGTTAACCAGTACGAGTGAGACGCAAAACTCTCGAAGACCGAACAACAAACACAAGCCTGACCGCACTTACGATGACGCGAGAGCTGTTCTTCAGCCCAGAGCTGCTTTACGACTGCACTGCCATATATATCAAGTGTTATCACCCAACCAAAATTATTGAAATATTTCTCTCCCCTGTCTCAGAAAAAAAAAAATCCAAATCATTCTCCTTCTGCTGCAACATAAGAGACACACACATAAAAGATTTAATTTAGTTTTAACATGTTTTTCTTCTTTTTTTTATCATAACCTAAGGGTGATTATGTTTTGTCACATCAAGTAGCCGAAGGACCATTCATCCATCCATCCATTTGTTCATTCATCTCCTGGTAATACAATAAAATAAAGGTATCAGAAAAATGTTGATGTATTTGATTATATTGTCCACTCATATGTTAACTTTTATCATATTGTTTTCATAAACTTTCTTTTAAAAATTGTTGGAAATACTTTTTAGTTTTTATTAATGGAATCTTGAACAAGTTCAACTAAAAGTGTTCTTGTAAAATGTTGTAAAACTTTATTTTCCTTCCTTTAGTAATCCCAGTGGCCGAACAAACTCATGTTTACACAAGAATACATACGTACAAATAAGTCACATTTTTATTATTGTAGTTTTGCTGTTGGCCATTTTTAAGGGCAAACAAATGTTCTCGTATTCAATAATTGAATAAAACATTTTTTGTATTTTTGTAAAAATAAGAAAACTTCGTTTAATTTTTCTTGCTTAAGTCATGTTAAGCAAATTAGGATTCTGGGTCCTTTCAATTTCTAGGAAAAGATTTAAAGACATGTTTGTGTCAGCACAAACCATTTGAAATCAACTCCGTTGCAATGTATTACCTGTTTTGAATTATCTTACGGGCAAGCGTTTTTAGATTATCCTTAGTAATAAACAGAAGAATACAGTAAAGAAGATAGCACAGGACATGTTTTAAACAATGTAGATGTACTTTTTCCCAATATAAAATGCCGAAAGTACGAAAATTGCCGCTGCCACTTTGCTTCAGGAAAAGGGCCGGGAGGAATTTCCCAAGCCCAATTTTGGGAATATAAAAAAAAACGGACCCACTTCGCTAACCTGTTTGGTACCATTTTTCCAAATTCGCTGCGCATTTTTGCCGTGGAACAAGCGTCTGAACTATAAAGGGTCATTCGTTTTAGTGCGAAAATTTAAGTTGACGTATTGCTTCTGAGGAAGTGCAGGTATTTTGTCGTTTCCTGAAGCCAACTTTGGGAATTCCCAGAAAACTCGGAACTGTTTCGCTAACCGAATCGGAATCAGTTTTCATATTCGGTGCGCGTTTTGGCCTTGGAACGTGTATCTGAACTATTAACGGTGATTCGATTTAGTGCGGAAATTAATTTTGGCGATTCCTTAAGCCTGTGATCGTATCGGACATAGTCTAATCTGGAGATCCAATTTTTTTTTTTTTTTTTGTATTTATTAATTCACATATTATTTACTATTACACGATATGTAAGTATATATAACTATATAATAAATGTACATACTCGTATAAGTTTATATGTATTGAATAAAAAATAGTGCCTCAGCGTCTTATAATTTAGACATTACAGAGGCAAGTTGACATAAGCTACCCGACTTTGATATATGTAGTTACATGTTTCATGTGTAATTATTATGAGTACATGCTACATACAAACATAACTTTAGCAACATAATTATAAATAAATAAAAAAATAAATACAAAATAATAATTATAAATAGCTTGTTTTTTATGTTTCCCAGCTATCTATATGTCGACATTTCATAGGAACCACCCTAATCATCAGTAGACTTTGGAAATTTTTGAAAGATATTCTCAAACATTCAACTTTATATCCCAGCAATATAAATAAATTGCTGAGAATTTAAAAGAAAAATGCTCTAATAATATCTGTCAAAACACAAAAAACAAGCCTTTTCATTTATTCACCTCTCTAACATTTCTTTACACCTTTCAAACAAATGAACAACCGTTGGTTGCTACGATTTGCTTTTTGAAAGTATCGAAAAGCAGAGAACAAAAATTCAAACAATTAAGTTTTTTATTCGCTATTTTTAGCTTCTACCATTTATACCAATAAAAATTATAAATAGCTTGTTTTTTATGTTTCCCAGCTATCTATATGTCGACATTTCATAGGAACCACCCTAATCATCAGTAGACTTTGGAAATTTTTGAAAGATATTCTCAAACATTCAACTTTATATCCCAGCAATATAAATAAATTGCTGAGAATTTAAAAGAAAAATGCTCTAATAATATCTGTCAAAACACAAAAAACAAGCCTTTTCATTTATTCACCTCTCTAACATTTCTTTACACCTTTCAAACAAATGAACAACCGTTGGTTGCTACGATTTGCTTTTTGAAAGTATCGAAAAGCAGAGAACAAAAATTCAAACAATTAAGTTTTTTATTCGCTATTTTTAGCTTCTACCATTTATACCAATAAAAATTATAAATAGCTTGTTTTTTATGTTTCCCAGCTATCTATATGTCGACATTTCATAGGAACCACCCTAATCATCAGTAGACTTTGGAAATTTTTGAAAGATATTCTCAAACATTCAACTTTATATCCCAGCAATATAAATAAATTGCTGAGAATTTAAAAGAAAAATGCTCTAATAATATCTGTCAAAACACAAAAAACAAGCCTTTTCATTTATTCACCTCTCTAACATTTCTTTACACCTTTCAAACAAATGAACAACCGTTGGTTGCTACGATTTGCTTTTTGAAAGTATCGAAAAGCAGAGAACAAAAATTCAAACAATTAAGTTTTTTATTCGCTATTTTTAGCTTCTACCATTTATACCAATAAAAATTATAAATAGCTTGTTTTTTATGTTTCCCAGCTATCTATATGTCGACATTTCATAGGAACCACCCTAATCATCAGTAGACTTTGGAAATTTTTGAAAGATATTCTCAAACATTCAACTTTATATCCCAGCAATATAAATAAATTGCTGAGAATTTAAAAGAAAAATGCTCTAATAATATCTGTCAAAACACAAAAAACAAGCCTTTTCATTTATTCACCTCTCTAACATTTCTTTACACCTTTCAAACAAATGAACAACCGTTGGTTGCTACGATTTGCTTTTTGAAAGTATCGAAAAGCAGAGAACAAAAATTCAAACAATTAAGCATTTTTCTTTTAAATTCTCAGCAATTTATTTATATTGCTGGGATATAAAGTTGAATGTTTGAGAATATCTTTCAAAAATTTCCAAAGTCTACTGATGATTAGGGTGGTTCCTATGAAATGTCGACATATAGATAGCTGGGAAACATAAAAAACAAGCTATTTATAATTTTTATTGGTATAAATGGTAGAAGCTAAAAATAGCGAATAAAAAACTTAATTGTTTGAATTTTTGTTCTCTGCTTTTCGATACTTTCAAAAAGCAAATCGTAGCAACCAACGGTTGTTCATTTGTTTGAAAGGTGTAAAGAAATGTTAGAGAGGTGAATAAATGAAAAGGCTTGTTTTTTGTGTTTTGACAGATATTATTAGAGCATTTTTCTTTTAAATTCTCAGCAATTTATTTATATTGCTGGGATATAAAGTTGAATGTTTGAGAATATCTTTCAAAAATTTCCAAAGTCTACTGATGATTAGGGTGGTTCCTATGAAATGTCGACATATAGATAGCTGGGAAACATAAAAAACAAGCTATTTATAATTTTTATTGGTATAAATGGTAGAAGCTAAAAATAGCGAATAAAAAACTTAATTGTTTGAATTTTTGTTCTCTGCTTTTCGATACTTTCAAAAAGCAAATCGTAGCAACCAACGGTTGTTCATTTGTTTGAAAGGTGTAAAGAAATGTTAGAGAGGTGAATAAATGAAAAGGCTTGTTTTTTGTGTTTTGACAGATATTATTAGAGCATTTTTCTTTTAAATTCTCAGCAATTTATTTATATTGCTGGGATATAAAGTTGAATGTTTGAGAATATCTTTCAAAAATTTCCAAAGTCTACTGATGATTAGGGTGGTTCCTATGAAATGTCGACATATAGATAGCTGGGAAACATAAAAAACAAGCTATTTATAATTTTTATTGGTATAAATGGTAGAAGCTAAAAATAGCGAATAAAAAACTTAATTGTTTGAATTTTTGTTCTCTGCTTTTCGATACTTCCAAAAAGCAAATCGTAGCAACCAACGGTTGTTCATTTGTTTGAAAGGTGTAAAGAAATGTTAGAGAGGTGAATAAATGAAAAGGCTTGTTTTTTGTGTTTTGACAGATATTATTAGAGCATTTTTCTTTTAAATTCTCAGCAATTTATTTATATTGCTGGGATATAAAGTTGAATGTTTGAGAATATCTTTCAAAAATTTCCAAAGTCTACTGATGATTAGGGTGGTTCCTATGAAATGTCGACATATAGATAGCTGGGAAACATAAAAAACAAGCTATTTATAATTTTTATTGGTATAAATGGTAGAAGCTAAAAATAGCGAATAAAAAACTTAATTGTTTGAATACAAAATAATTATAAAGCATTAAATGAGAAGCATTTCTATGTTTTGGGATAAATATTCTTTAATTTTTCGCTTAAGCTTCGAAATTCTTTCGACATTTTTAATGCATTGCGGTAGACGATTAAACTCTAAACTTCCAGTATGTTCCACGCGTTGTTTAGTTGTTTCTAAACGACATCTTGCTTCCCCTAAAACTTGAAATGTTTCTTGTATTGACAAGTGTTTGGCTTGCAGAAAATGAGATGGTATGAAATCCAATTTTTTTCAGTGATTTGAACACGTAAACTAATAATTGCATTTTATGTAATCCATGAACCGGAAGTATCGTTGGAGCTATATCTCTATATAAGGACAGCGTTGGAAAAGACATTTTTAAATCAAAAACTATTTTTATTGCTTTGTTCTGCGCTCTTTGCAAGGATTTAACTTTGTGGTCTTTTTGTATGCATAAATTTGAGGTAAATAATTTAAATGACTTTGAATAACAGCTTGATAAATAGCCAGTTTTGTATTCCTGTCAAATTTGTTTTTAAATTTTTTATATTATATATAATAGCGGATGAGAGCTTATTTTGCAACACCTGAATATGTGTATCCCAACAGAGATTGCTTCGCAAATTTACGCCAAGATATTTTACTGCAGACGTTACAATAATCTCCTCTCCATCTACATTAATTGCAAATAAGTCGTTTTGACTAAAATAAGGCTCAAACCTTATCAGCTTTATTTTTTGAGCACTAGAACTTATAAACTCATAAATAAGGGCCGCATCACGTTGCAAATGCATTTTTAAAATATTTTCATACTTACAAGGATAAATTATGCATATGTCGTCAGCATACAGAAAAAATTTCCCAAAAATTTCCAGATTTTCAATGTCATTTATATATATTTTGGATAGCAGTGGACCTAATACACTTCCACACAACCACTAACACTCTTATGTTCATTAATTTCGTCTTCTCATACCATTGTATTCAAGCTTTTTGATCAGAATGTTATGATCAACTAGGTCAAAAGTTTTGGATAAATAAAAAAATACACCACCAACACCGCTAAATCCATTATCTAATTCGTTACATACACAATTTATCACATTCACTACAGCTTCCTCTGTGCCACAACCTTTTTTAAAACCTTATTGACAATTGTATAACAGTTGTATAACTGTGCTAATTAACAAAATGAATATGTGATTCAATATGAGATGAATATAGATAGAGAATAATTAAGTGCTCGGTGGCTGAGTGGTTAAAGCAGCAGATCATGATACGTCATGACCCGAGTTCAAATCCCAGTGGGTGCTGATGGTGGGTGCAACTACGAAACAGCTAGTTGTCCCCCAGCTAAAGATTTTTCTTGTCTTCTTCAATCAATAATTATTGACCACAGCAAATTTGTATTGTAAAAAATTCCTTCTTAAGAAAAAAAAACTTTTGAAAGGAAAAACTTGAACTATAACCCGTTGTACAAATGTACAAACCAAAAATTTAATTTAGAAATTATAAAGTTCAACAAAAATTCAATAAATTAATGTTTACAAAGTATTTTTTCAAATATCCTATCAAGCAAAGATATTGATGGTTTTGGTACAATTTCACAAAACTTTTTAAAGTAATAACTAACAGACAGAATAATTACACAACGTTAAACTTATTTACTTCTTATAAAGGGCGGTCCAACCATAAAGCAACATATTAATTGTGAGTGACACATCATAATTTCAGTGTTTGAAAAGTTCAATCATGTAGGCGTACACAATCGAGCTGCGCGTTAAGATTGTTGAAGCCGCACTTCGTAATTTTTTTTTCTCACCTCAGTGGATTCGTTAGCAAGCTGAACTGCCAAATTTGTCCAAATGAGAACACATGACTGATTGTTGAAAAGCTGCTACCACCACAACCAGTAACTCTTTGGTATGACATATGGGTTGACGACATCATCGGGCAGTACTTTTACAAACACTAGAACGGCAAAGCAGCTACCGCGAATGATGTTCGCTACCGTGAGATAATAACAGATTTCTAGAAATTGTGGATGATATGTTGTTTCAACAGGATGGCGCCACTTGCCACACAGCCAACAAAAAAATGGCTCTTTCGCGCGATAAATCAATGATCGTGTTATTTCACGTGTGGTGTTAATTGGTCGCCACAATCGTCTGATCTGGCACCATTATTTCTCAGAGTTATTGAAGACATGGACTATCGGATAGAGGTATGCCACTGAAGCCGTATGGTTTTGTTTCACACGTAAATGTCGTACATCTTCTCTGAAATCTTCTTGGTTTATTTACAATTAACATCCAGTGTTCTGTTTGGACTGCCCACCATTTACTACGTTGATACGCGCACAATTGCCGCATAAACTGTAGATAAAGTTTTTATTTGGGAAAAGCTAGCTCAAGAACATATTTACTGACTAAAAACTATTTGCAAATAATATATAAATAGTTACCTTTTAATTATTTGTTTTTAGTATATACATACTTAGCTGGTGAGGCCTAACTTTTTTTATGTCAATAAAAATGCAAAAACTTGTATTACATATTATTCCCAACGTTTAGTGAATTTTATGTTCACTTCTTCAGGGGATTTTGTCTATTTTAAAAAGAAAGTTTTTTTTATGAAATTACATTAATATCTTAAGTAGAAAACAATATTTGAGAAACTTACATTTTTGTGATTTATAACATTAAACACAAAATTATTGAAATTATATTTATAATCAAGTAATACAACATTTTTACACAAATTTTCTTAAGCACTATTTTTTATAATAATATTATAAATGGCGCTTAAGTTGTCAGTATCTTCTTTTTTGTTCATTGTTCTGTTTATTTTTTTTATTTTTTATTTTTTGCTGTATTCTTAAGCTCTCTGTTGTGTAACGTTTTTTAACATTATTTTCTTTGTCCAGTATTTTGATGTTGTTAAAGTCGGGTATATGTTTGGTTTGTACAGTATGTTGCGATAAAGCAGTGCTTACTTTATTCTAACTGCTAAACTTCTTTTTGTTGTGCCTATGTAAACGAGATCACAGCTGTTGTTCCAATTATTCATTACGTTATTTATGGCCAAGTGGATAGGAATATTAGTGAACAGGGAGACAACATCAAAAGAGACAATACATTTGTTCACTAATATTCCTATCCACTTGGCCATAAATAACGTAATGAATAATTGGAACTTAATAAAACAACATACTAAGATTCCAAGATCTAAATTCTTAGATGACCTCAAATTCTGCCTTTACGAAAATAACTATTTTACATATGACAATAATATCTACAATCAAACATTCGGCATGCCTATGGGAAATCCGCTGTCACCCACTATTGCTGACATTGTTTTGGACAATTTATTGGACGTAGCCTTAGCTGAATTATATGACAAAAATATTCACATAAAATATATAACAAAATACGTAGATGACATTTTAGCTGTAATAAATACTGACAATCAAAATGAAATTTTAAACACTCTAAATGTATATCATCCCAAAATGAAATTCACTATTGAAGTAGAAAATAAAGGAAAAATCTCCTATCTAGACACCACACTTTATACACAAGATGACAAAATATATTTCGACTGGCATACCAAAAGCATCTCATCAGGAAGAATAATCAACTATTATTCAACCCAACCCAAATCACAAATAATCAACACAGCCAAAAATTTAGTAAACAAGGTATTAGAAATAAGTGATGAAAAATTTCATAACAAGAATATAAAGAAAATTTCGGAAATACTAACCAAAAATAGTTTTCCGCCATATCTTATCAAAAATATCATAAATACACCAAATCATCCAAAAAGCAATAGAAATGGCAACCCTAACAATGAAAGCAAACAATATTACAGCATCAAATATATACCTGGATTAACAGACAACTGCAATATAAAATGTGCAATAAACAATAACATAACATTGGCTTTTAAACCAAATAAGACTTTAAGCACAATATTCACAAAAACAAAAACACCTATAGACAAACTACAACAAAACAACGTTGTCTATCAAATTCCATGTAAAGGTGATGATAACAACAGCTGTGATCTCGTTTACATAGGCACAACAAAAAGAAGTTTAGCAGTTAGAATAAATGAACATAAGACAGACATTAATAAGAAAAAAGTAAGCACTGCTTTATCGCAACATACTGTACAAACCAAACATATACCCGACTTTAACAACATCAAAATACTGGACAAAGAAAATAATGTTAAAAAAAACGTTACACAACAGAAAGCTTAAGAATACAGCAAAAAAAAAATAAACAGAACAATGAACAAAAAAGAAGATACTGACAACTTAAGCGCCATTTATAATATTATTATAAAAAATAGTGCTTAAGAAAATTTGTGTAAAAATGTTGTATTACTTGATTATAAATATAATTTCAATAATTTTGTGTTTAATGTTATAAATCACAAAAATGTAAGTTTCTCAAATATTCAGGCCTGTTCTGAAAATCACATGCTTTTAAAGCACATGCCGTTTCAAAAGCACAAATGTGATTTGTGCCTGTTCTGCAAATCACAATTTTTTGCCATTTTTCATGTGATTTCTACACTTCTGAAGCACAAAAAAACAGGTGTTTTTTGCTTCAATTTATTGATATTCTTATTTTCAGGTTGAATTTTTTTATTCGCGGTACTATTTTTAAAAATAAGGTTAATTTCTTCTAATGAATATAAAAGAAAATAAAATAAACCAATAAACGTAATCACAAAATAATACAACAAATCTTGCACCAAAATAAGCGTATCTAGTTTTTTTTTAATTTAGTGAATTATTACGCATAAAATAAATGATTTTACTTAAATAATCAATAGAAAACACATTAAGTTATTTATTAATGTAATAAATTATGTAATTCATAATAAAGTACGTGCAAAAATTGGGATGTGACTTCAAATTGATTGCAAGTTAGCTAACCGATTTAAAATCACAAAAATCAAAAATATTTTGTGTGCAGAACACCTTTTTTGTGATTTCAAATCACTTTCACAAAAAGTGATTTGCAGAACAGCCCTGATTGTTTTCTACTTAAGATATTAATGTAATTTCATAAAAAACTTTCTTTTTAAAATAGACAAAATCCCCTAAAGAAGTGAACATAAAATTCACGAAACGTTGGGAATAATATGTAATAAAAGTTTTTGCATTTTTATTGACATAAAAAAAGTTAGGCCTCACCAGCTAAGTATGTATATACTAAAAACAAATTACTAAATACGTTGGCCAAAAATATTATTACTACAGTTACCTTTTAACTTAAACTCGTTGCCACCGACAAGCCTGCTATTTTTGCTTCATTATCATCTTCTACAATCATCACGATCATTCTAGTTATTCATAATTCTAGACTTAAATGTACAAATATAATTCTTACGCATATACACATTCATACAGATGCTTGTGAACAATAAGCAAGTCACAATTAATTTTTTTTTAATCAAATTACATCGAAAGATGGAAAAATTAGTGTTTTGTTTTCCATCTTGTGTACACGCGTTTCTTTTCATTATCGTCCGTTTTCTTTATACGTTCATTATTTATTTCTTTTTATTTCCTTGCAGTATGGGAAGTGTTGAACTCATTTTTGTTAGTCTGAACAGTGTCGAAGGTATATACACTGGGCGCTGATCAGCTATAACTAATTTAATTCCAACACTTTAAATGCAGTGTTAACATTTTTGTTTTTTGGGTTTCCGTGTTGTTGTTGACAGGTACCAGTCAAACGTCCACAAACAATACTTTTCTTTCCTTGTCTTCATAACCTATTTTCCTAACTCCAGTACAATGCACTGGATATGTAGGGCTCATGCCCTGAGCATGAGTACTGGTCCAAGACAAAAAAAAGTAAAAATGCAAAATGCAGTTTGCAGCAACAAAGGGCGAAGAAGCTTGGGAACAGCATCCAACTCAATGGACTCACTGGAGCATCGTCGCATTGTGGGATGCATTTATTTCTTTTATCGTTACTACAAAGGATTTTTCTTTGACGAGATTAGGGATCTTGTTCTCAAAGCCGTCATATTTGTCGGCTTTCCAGTAAATTATGCAACGCATCGCAGAGAAACTTTGGTATTCAGCCATACGGTTCGTCAGTGGCACAAGTTGCCAGCATACATGTTTCCTGTTAGTTACAATGTTGGAAAGTTGTTGTCAAACGTCAATAACTCTACTCGCTCTTTTCTTCTCCTCATAACCTATTTAACTAGTTCGGTACAACGCACCGCACCGCATTATAGTGATTATCCGCTGAGTACTGGTCTAATATAAAAAATGATGGTCGTCATTAAAATTCAGTTTTTGAATTTTTGAAACAAATTTATTTAAAAAAAATTTTAAATAATTTCTTCTTTTAACTTATGAAAACTTTTTCAATTAAACACTGTTTTGAAGACAAATAAAAGTGCGTAAATATTGTAGTCAAATTATACGAGCAAAACAAATTAAAAATGTAAGTGGCAACTTAAACTTACTTTTGCAGACAGACTATTGTCAATATAAATAAAATTATTCTTTTTTACCCCCAAATGCTTATAGGGGAAAAAAGAGTTTTCTGCAAACAAAGTTTTAATGATAATTTCAAGGTATAAAACCATAAGAAAAATGTCATTCATCAACAACATCATTATCGTTATTGTCCCGTCCTCGTCATCTTTCTCCTGCCATGCCATGTCATGTCATTTCAACGGCATCAACCAACAATTGCCAAGAAAGAAGGTGTTGTCTTCGAAACAAAACGAACTCAACTCTTTCACAAATTTTATCTCATTCCTTAATCAAAATTGAAATTTATTTGTTCTTCTTTATGGAAAATTGTATGGAAAATTGTTCTTATAATTATTTTTGCTGCGAAATGAACAAAGATCTATATTAAGAAGTTTAAGACAGATAAAAGGGTTGTTGGCTTTAATTCACTCACTCATTCGTTCATTCCGTCAGTCATTTGTGTTAATATTTTGTCAGTTGGTAGGTGTCAGCCAACCAACCAGACAGTCAGTCAGTCAGTCAGTCGTCACTCAGCCCTTTGAATGAAATCTTTATTATGATAAAATGTATAATTGAGAATTTACGAGTTGAATGGTTAAGAGTTGGAGCCAAAAAACAGCACAAAAAAATAGCAAATAACCAAGCGAGGGTGTTAAGAAGTTTCAAATTAAAATTTTCCGTTCAGACGTTCATGATTTAATAAAAGAGTTTTATTTTTCCTTTCATACTTTTTCTTAGACTGATAAAAGTGCTTAAATTGTTGGAAAAATGGAAAAGAGAAGTTTATGAAACGAAATTAAGATCTTGATGATTAACGAGACAATGTTGTTTTTGAATTCAAGTTAAAGAAATAATACGAGCAAAAAGAGAATTTTTTTTCGCTTGGAAGAGAAGCTTCCAGTCCATTCAAACTCATTTTTATTAAGTTTAAACAATAGCCTAAAAAGTATAAAGCAGTTGTGACAAAGTTGCATTCGACATGCGTCGGAGTATGTAAACTTTTCACCAACCGGATCTTAAGCTCAAGCTCTAGACGAAAAAAAAACCATTTTACAGATTTAACCAAAATTATAAAAATATTTCCATGTATCGACGTGTAACAAGTACTCTGCTTGGTCTGTTCTTTCCAACACTGCGAACATAAATTTATATGACCAGATATCTGCGTCATGTTTCTCCAGACATGATCTTATATTTCTGAATTATAATTTCCAAATTCATGATGCAAAGCTGAGTTTCAGTTATCGTGATTTTAACTGTTGAAACTTTACTCGTTTATGTAAATATTCATCAAATATTTTGCCTGGAGTAACATTTTTTTCATGCCTACATTTCATTATGTTTTTATATATTTTTATAATTTTTCTTTTCTTTTAAATTTAAGTTTTAATTCAGTAATTGTGGTTTCGCATATACCGTTTCTGTACTATAAGTATAAGATTAAATCTCATATCTAATAAATAAAATAAAAGGAGTAAGCGAAAAACTTTTCGCTTGCTTTTATTTGTGGAAAGAATAGTTTTAAATATACCATTATTAAGCAAATTTTCTTAAAGTATTATTCAGAAAATAATATTTGCTCAATATACTTATAATAACTCCGTGCCAAGTGCTGAAATTTGCAAATACCTCCAGCTTATCTTGAAACCTTCGGTAAAACTAATCTACACTTTCTGTTATTGGTTTTTGACTTTAATATATTATTGAAGGCAAAATCCTATTTGGTCATATGTGCGGACGAACGTGTGTTGCGGACGAACGTGTGTTGCTTTACAATACAGCTGTGGCCCATCTTTCAAAAACACACCAGATATATGATAAACAGGTGAAATGTCATAATGTCCAGTGTCATAATAGCCATGGACACTGTGACACACATAAATGTGTCATAAGGTCCATGGACAGTATGACACTTTTGAAAATGTCATAGTGTCCATGGACATAGTGACACTTTGCAAATGGACATTATGTCATTTTTTAAAAATGTCATAAGGTCCATAATTAAAAAAGAAGTTATATATGAAAATAACCGTATATTTCAGTGATAATGTGAACCAATAAAAGCCGATCCCATTATTAAATTGGTTCATACTTTCGGTGGCAAAATTTTGACGCTCTTGGTAGGCCGAAGCCTACTAAGAGCATCAGCCCTTAAGCCAACTCACCCGTCAAACAAACCTACAGTCCAGGTATCTGTTGTTACCTGAAAAACAGAATGCCCTGGTTGGGCATACGCCAAGGCAAAACCTGTTCCCCAGAAGGTGGGCCCTATCAGTAGAACACCGAACTTTGAAGAAAATTGTCGACGGGCAATTACGTAAGAATTATTACTCTTAAAAAATGTCTCCATGGCGAACGCGCGATGCTCATTCGACCACTACTACATCGGGACTAACAAATCCGCACAATCGATAATTCCAACGGTGCCATCCTGCGCCCACACAGTTTATTAGTTTTTGAAATAATTGTATTTAAAAATAAAAATATAACGAGTGATTTTTTTGCTATTATCTTTTTACTATTTTTGACAGCTCACGCACGTTTTGTATCTTGTGTCACTGTCAAACATCTTCAGTTTGGTCTATAATTTAATCATGAATCGACTTACAAACGAACAACGCTTGCAAATTATTGAATTTTATTACCAAAATGCGTGCTCTGTTTAGAAAGTTCATCGCGCGCTTCTTCCATTTTATGGTCAGTTTAATCGACCTACTGAGGCTTCTATTCGGGCTATTGTAAAAAAATTTCGCACCAAATTTACATTGTCGGACATTAAATCACCAACACGCTTACGTTGAGTGCGAACTGAAAAAAATATCGCAGCCGTATCGGCCAGTGTTGGTGATGACCGTGAATTATCGATTCGGCGCCGTTCGCAGCAATTGGGCCTCTGTTACTCCACTACGTGGAAAATTTTGCGGAAGGATTTGGGTGTGAAGCCTTATAAGATTGAAAAATTGAAGCCAAACGACCTACCACAACGCCAAATTTTTGGTGAATGGACTCTTGAAAAGTTAGATGAAGATCCACTTTTTTATCGAAGAATTGTGTTCAGCGACGAGGCTCATTTCTGGTTGAATGGATACGTGAACAAGCAAAACTGCCGTATTTGGAATGAAGAGCAGCCAGAAGCATTGCAAGAGCTACCAATGCATCCACAAAAAACAACCGTTTGGTGCGGATTATGAGCTGGCGGCATCATTGGGCCGTATTTCTTCAAAGATGATGCGAATCACAACGTTACTGTGAATGGTGAGCGCTACCGTGCGATGATAACAGACTTGTTTTTGCCCAAAATGGAAGAGCTTGACTTGCATGACATGTGGTTTCAACAAGACGGTGCCACATGCCACACAGCACGCGAAACAAGGGACCAATTGAGAGGCGAGTTCGGTGAACAGTTTATTTCACGCTTGGGACCAGTCAATTGGTCGCCCAGATCGTGCGATTTAATGCCTCTAGACTATTTTTTTTGGGGCTATGTTAAGGCTAATGTCTATAGCGACAAGCCCGCTTCGATTGCCGCACTGCAAGCCAACATTGCCAACATTATTCGTGAGATACCGGCCGAAATGTTGGAAAGAGTATGCCAAAATTGGACTAAGCGGATGGACCATTTGAGGCGCAGCCGCGGCCAACATTTGCATGAAATAATCTTCAAACATTAAATTATATCGACCCAACTATCGATCCAAATAAATATTTCATGCATTTTTCTGAATTTTATGTGTTTTTTTTTTAAGTTTCCAATAGTTCCTATAAAATCACCCATTACATCTAGTATATTAATGAAATTGAGGCATATAAACTATAGGATTACTTATAATACTAAAATAAATAAAAAAAATATTATTTGAATAATGTTTTTGTTGTATTCGTTTGACCGGAAGTACATCATTAACATATTTTTTTTATTTTCAAAATTAATATTTTCAATTCATATAAATTGTAATATTTTAATTTCTTTATCTACCAAACATATATATAATAATGCTTTTTTAACAATTTAAAAATATGTGATTTTCAACAAAAATCGATATAACCAAAGCAAATGTCCTTTTAGCGTACAGCTAAAGTGCGTCAATTTCAACTTAAAAGTATTTGGAGTTAACGTTACCTTTCCAAAGGAGTAGTAAGCTAACGATCGTTTTTGCATTTAGCGTTAGGAAATGTTTCTTAAGAATTGCTTACCAAGCTTTGTTTAAGTATTTTTTACATAGATATGTCCGTAAAGTTTTGTATGGGAGCCCACCCCCCCCCCTCCTTAAGGGTGCTCCCAATTAAATTATTATTTTTTACTTTTATTAAATTATTATTTGCTGGTTGAGCTAGTGTTCCTTTTGTAAAAATTATAGTTCTTTATTTTCTTCAATATGTCGACAGTTCGACAATGAAAAAAGCACACAACGGAGTGTCGAAATATTGAAGAACATATATAACTACAATTTTTACAGGAAGATCACTACTTTAACCAACAAATAATATTATCTTAGGTTTTTAAAAAAGAAAGGAAAATTTCCGAATTCGGTGCATTTTTGTTGAAATAAGGCGTTTTTCTTTCCATTTTGGTGCGCTTTGAAATTTAAAAGTTGACAACGCTATTGCTTGTTAACACATAAAAACAAAAACCAAAAAATTTTGAGTGGGTCAATTTTGAAATGGGTGAGTGATTTTTATATTTTGCAGTAAATACCCAGCTAAAACTAAAAAGGACTACCGAGCATACATAGCCAATTTAACATTCAAAATAGCGCTCATAGCCCGAAAATTCATTTTTGTAGTAGTTATCTGTTCAGTTGATATAAAAAAGGAAAGCGAACTACTTTGATCCGTGAAGGATATACATATATGTATATATATATATATATATATATATATATATATATATATATATATATATATATATATATATATATATATATATATATATATATATATATATATATATATATATATATATATATATATATATATATATATATATATATATATATATAAAGGGTGTTTTTTTAAGCTAGATAGAACTTTAAATTGTAAAAAGTAACACAAAAAATTAAATTTTGATGAAACATTTTTTTTATTTGTTTTAGTATACTCTGACAAATCATCATGAATAGACTCACGCTTGAACAACGCTACGAAATTATCCAAATTTACTTTGAAAATCAGTCGTCGATTCGCGCAACTTATAAACGTTGTTTTATCGCAAAATTGTGTTCAGCGATGAGGCGCATTTTTGGCTTAACGGGTTTGTTAATAAGCAAAATTGCCGCATATGGAGTGAGACCAATCCACAAGAGACCCTACAGACTCCATTACATCCAGAAAAATGCACTGTTTGGTGCGGTTTTCATGCTGGTGGCATCATCGGACCTTATTTCTTCAAAAATGAGGCCGGAGCTCGCGTTACGGTCAATGGAGATCGTTACCGCACCATGATCAATGATTTTTTGTTTGAAAATATGGATGACATTGATCCGGAGGAGATGTGGTTTCAACAGGATGGCGCTACGTGCCATACGGCGAACGCAGCCATCGACTTACTGAAATCAAAATTTGGCGATAAGTTGATTTCGAGAAATGGACCTGTCAATTGGCCTCCAAGGTCGTGCGATTTGACATAATATTTTTTCCATACAAAATAATCATTTTAGTCATACAGAATGGTAGTCTAGTCTTAAGGAAAGTAAGCCACAACAAAAAAGGAAAAATTGTGACAGCAAGTTTTGTTTTGTATCAATAAAAATTTTGTATTCTAAAAATTGCAATAATTTAAAAAATAAAAAAAAATAGTCATTAGCTCGTTATCAAGTGGAATTGCTTTATGTCCTACTTACTTCATTTCTAATGTTAACCATCCAGCTGAAACGGACGAATTGGAATATTTTTATACCATATTGCCCATTATTTGAAATATAAGTCGATGTCCTGTTAAGCCCTTAGGATGCTGTCATAATATAATGTGAGTTGCCATTGAGTACACCTTTCGGCATGGAATAATTAAAAAACTGGTAGTATTGGCAAGGATAGTTCATTGATTGTATTTTCCAACAATTTTCCCTTGGTCTGTAAAGAAGTGCTTAATAAAAAATTCAAGTTATTACATGCTATACGTATACATCTGTATATGGACATGTCTATGTAATTACTTTTATGAATCTATTAAATACTATCTGTTATTGTCCTTTTACTTAAGAAAATAAATTAATTAATAGTAAATGAAATCACCTAAATAAACAAAAAAATTTTGTTTTCTTAAAAAGTATGATTAAGTATGTAATTAAAGTATGTAATTAAATAATATTTTTAGAATTTTGTTTCAGTACTTACTGTTTTTATATTTGAAATGTGCATGATTTTATTTAATAATAATTTAATATAAAAAAAAATAATTGATCATTAAAATCATTTAAATTATTTATTCGTCGGCGATTGATTTCTTTTATTCGTATAGGTTTGACGTTTGTTTCGGCACAAATCGTCACACATAAACCGAGAAAACATATTACTATTACGTACTTGGCAATAATGTATGACATTCGCGTTTGAAAAACGAAAATATGAAAAACGTTAACGTTTTAACGCAAACCACGGGCAAATCGTCTTCCGAAAACAGGGCGTTAATCCCGAAATTAAAAAAAACAAAAACTATAATAGTTGACTACAAATATTATAAATTTATGTACATTAGAGCTACTCACCATAAAAAGTGATCGGTGTGCCCTCTTAAAAGAGAACCTTGGACTTTTTTAAGATGACATCTAAAATATTTCTGTTTTAGCTTTGATCTCTCGTGAGCTGAACGATTTTCAATTTAAGAATCTGCTTCCTTACCAAGATATTAGATAAGGTGTAACGAAGCATACATATTGAAAGATATCTATACCACGAATATTCGTAAGCGTTTTTCCCCTTCAGGGCATAAATTATACCCAGCGGTCTTCGGACTAGACTGTTCCCACAGCGGCTTCGGCTGTCTGTATATACCCAGCGGCCTTCGGGCTAGACTGTTCCCACAGCGGCTTCGGCTGACTGTTTACCCAGCAGCTTCGGCTGACTATTCCCCCAGCGGCCTTCGGGCTAGACTGTTCCCACAGCGGCTTCGGCTGACTGTTTACCCAGCAGCTTCGGCTGACTGTTCCCCCAGCGGCCTTCGGGCTAGACTGTTCCCACAGCGGCTTCGGCTGTCTGTATATACCCAGCAGCTTCGGCTGACTGTTCCACCAGCGGCGTTCGGGCTAGACTGTTCCCACAGCGGCTTCGGCTGACTGTTTACCCAGCAGCTTCGGCTGACTGTTCCGCCAGCGGCCTTCGGGCTAGACTGTTCCCACAGCGGCTTCGGCTGACTGTTTACCCAGCAGCTTCGGCTGACTGTTCCCACAGCGGCCTTCGGGCTAGACTGTTCACAAAACAACTTTCCTGTCCTTTATTTCACAGGTATCCAGATTGTGGCAAATTACACACGACCGGCCCTAAGAGGGAATTATCACCAGCGACCGCTGTTATCCTGATCCGAGAGAGTCCCTACCGAACCCGATTCCAGTGTACGTGGAGTACGACTGCTATCCCGAACCTGAAGCTAGTCCGTACGAAGATACACCCGACCCATCCTACGAGGGATTCTCGCTATTGACCGTGTTATACCGAACCCGAGAGATTTCCTATCAGTGTATGCCGAGTACGACTGCGATACCGAATCCGAAGCCTGTCCGTACGAAGATACATCCGACCCAAGAGGAACTCTCATCGGCAGACGTTGGTGTACCGAACCCGAGGTGTGTCAATACGAAGGTATACGACCACAAGCAATCATCACCGCATATTAAACCTGCACGAACGACAGACGAAATAGAAGCCGAACCGCACGCATCCTGAGCCTAAACCTATCATTGTTATTATTGTAAATACTGAATAAATAGAATTTGGATTATTGTAAGGCTCAAAGAGGAAAATCCAGTCTTGTTAATTACTTAAGGTTTGTGGATCCGTAAGTAGTCGCTTTGCTACCTCAGCCGACGACTAAACCACATTACAAAGGGCATCAAAATTCAATTTGTTCAAGGACGATCATCCATGTCCTTTTTTTAGGAATACCCTTTTAAAAAGAGCGATTTTTGAATTTTGTGTTTGGGATTGTTTGTAATAAAAATGCCAAATTAATATATTTTAATCTTTAGTCGCGTTTTGAGAACTAGTTAAATTTTTTCTTTTGCAAGTGCATCATCTTTGTATGTAAATAATTTAAATTTTTTCAAATGCATTTAGCATTTTACACGGTGATGTGGAGTATATTTAAGTGCAATTTTGTGGTAACTCTAATATGATAGCGGATTCAGTTTTTATGGATGAAAATATACCTAAAGAAAGAAAAAAAGAATCGACTTTTTGGCGACATATTTTCTTTCGCAAACTAATACGTACAAAATGAATGAGTAAATTTTACATTTTATACAAATTTTATGTACATACGTTTCTATATGGAATTATTGAAATTTATAATTTACAGGCCATTCTCCAAAAAAGACAACGTACAATTTTAATGGTAAATGGCTGTTAATAAAACAGTACAATTCATTAAATATAAAATAAAAATGTTATGTTAATAAATGTTCAAAGTTACAAATGGATTTAATTTTTTTTTTTCAAAATGAATTTTTTTAGAAAAATATGTATCTTTTTGGAAACTAAAATATATCCTTCTCGAAACTACACTGGCAACACTGGTTGTCTTGTAAGAAACCAGTGGTGATGGTTAAGCGGGTGAGTTGGTTTAAGGGCTGATGCTCTTAGTGGGCTTCGGCCTACCAACTCATTAAGCTTTGTCCTCCATTGATTGCTGGGAAACTGCACACAGGAAGGATTACAGGACCTGAACTCTTAAGCAAGGGATTTACCTTTATGGCCACAAACATATGGTAACAAGGGCGCTAATGAATCGTGAATAATTCACTCCGTGGCTTTGGTCCATCATCAGATTAGGCCGTCAAGGCAGGTGCTCTTGTAAATCAATTTCATAGTTGTCTAATCCATAAATCATATTACTCGTAAAGCTCTTTTTCATTAATGAAATTTTGAAATTTGAAAAAAAAAACGTTTCAAACAGGTGACACATATGCATCAATATGATGCTTTTAAAGTTCATTAAAATGAAACTCTTTCTGCTCTGTTTTTGCTGGGCAATAACAAGGATTAAATCAAATGTATACAAATGTATATGCATACATATGTATGTAACAGTAAACATACATACATAACATATTTATGTATATACATAGTGTGTATATAAATAAATTAAATTTCATAAAATGTATACGTTCTTTATTTTCTTTATTTATTATCGAGAGGATGAAAAGGAAACGCAAATAAAAGAAATACAATAAAAGGAGTCCCTTGGAAAAATAGAATAGATATCTATATAAAATAAAGATAAACTATATCTTTGTATCATCTTCTGCTAAAACATGTGTGGAAAATAAAATTCTATCCAGCATAATTTTTTGTTGTTTTATATACACAGCCTGAGGTAAAACTGGCAGGCCCGCAAATGTTATGCCTTTTTACGAGCTTTGATTTGATATACAGCGTTATTATCTCTAAGACGCTTTGGATTCCTATAAATAATCTGTCCCTCTGGCGTCTTTCATTGCGAACAGGTCTTAGACATTTTTCTTTAGCGGCTATAATTTTTCTTTTCACTCGGTCACTATTCTAAGCTGTCGGCCAGTCTTCACGATCATCTATTTGTATAAGTCGGACATCAATGACACACCCATTCTGCTTAGACTCTACAAAATGTCTACACTCCAAGCTACATGGTCGCCTCAAGAGAACATCTTCGTTATTGTGTTCGGCTTCGCCTCTATGCTCGATGCTAAAATCATAGCTCTGCAGACGTTCAATCTCTGAAACAGCCATCCAAAGGCAGAATGGTCGGTTCGCAGCGTAAACTGTTGTGGTAATGTTTTCTGCTTTCTAACACTGCCAGATGCTTACGCCGTATCACACAATAATTTTTCTCAGGTTTTGAAAGTGTTCGGCTGTAGTAGACTATTATTTTTTCGTCTTCATCTACCACCTGACAAAGTACACTTCCTATACGGAATCCATATGCATCGGTATCTAGCAGAAATTTGCCTCCAGTCATCGGGTATGCCATTACTGATCCCTTTTCTTGTTCTTTATTCCAATAGTATATCCATGACTTGTTGCTTAACTGATACAAACTGGTGGCTAAGCTGGCAAAATTTGGCACAAATCGTCTATAATATGTGCAGAGTCCCAGAAAACTGCGCAATTCGTGGATATTTCGTCACTGCTTTTACTTTATCTCTTTCCATTGAAATACCATCTGCAGTTACGCGAAGAATATTTTACTTCTTTCTGGGGTGCCTCGGAGGCTGATTTGGTAGACCAACAGTCTCGAGGTCGCAGGTTCGATTCCTGCCACAGACCCTGGGTGTTACTGCAGACAAGCAAAAAGCTTCGAAGTTTTTGTGTTTGTTAACTAAAAAAGAATATTGGAAACTTCATAGCACTAGAGAGTCCAGCTGATGATAGACGTTTTAGAACTTCCGCCAGATGTTCAAAGTGTCCATTGAAAGTTTCTCCCAATCCAATAATATCGTTCAAGTGCACTAAGCATGTTCTCCAGTGTAGGCCTTTTTGTACCCGTTCCAGAAGGCGTTCGAATATAGCTGGTGCATTGCAGCCATCACCTGCACTGAAAGCAGTCTTCTCTTTGTTCTTGTTAGCGATTTCCACCTGCTAACAACCGATTTGTAAATCTAAAGTAGAGAACCACTTGATACCGAACAGCGTATCTTAGGTGTTGTCAGTTTTAGTGGCTAACTGTCCTTTTCAGTGGCGTCATTCAGCTTTCGGTAATCGACACAAATTTTGCTGCTACTAAATTAATAGCAATTAATCATAGAAAATATTTTCGTAAGACCATAAAGAATAACTGTCAATAAAAACTAAACAAAAAATTCCCCAAAACTTAATGCATTTGGCAGAAAAAATAATGTAACGATGATGGCGACGCTGGGCTGTTACGGACGTGTAAAGGAATTCGTGAACTCATACAAAATTTTATTAAAAATAATTATTGAACGAAAGGACCTATTTCTTTCAACAACAACAAAATGTTTGCTATCCAAGATTGTTTTTTTTTCGTATACATATGTATGTAGACCTGTAAGCGGGAAGTTTACTGCATAAAGCAACATTGTGGATATTTTACGAAAGTCCAGAAAAATTTATACAATATTGATTATAATGAAAGGAAATGTTTATTGAATCAGCGAAAGTGTTAATTGAATAATTGTTCAGATAAATATTTTACTGATAACGATGTTTTCTCTTAAAAAATTTCTGTGAAGAGACAAAATAAGTGTGTAGTATGAATGGAATATGATGTCACTGTGTTTAGAAAGAGAGCACAAATCGGTCTAAAGGGCCTTCTTCTATTTTGTTTTTTATTTTACCGTTGGGTATGTATGTATGAATCGCAAGTAACGATGTGTTCTTATAGATATGTATGTATGTATGTATGGCAATACTTATACATATGTATGTACATGTATGTATATCATACGCTCAAATGCGTGGGAGTAGAGTTTTGGTCAGCATGATTTTTATTGTTATTGCTTTGTCCTTTTTATGATAAGAACATTATGTGCTCCATTCTACACACTCAAACTTGAAGTTCTATTTCCGCAAAATGTTTTATGTGGGAAAAAGTTGTTCCGAGTTTTGCGCAAAAATAAAAACTATGTGAACTTCTAGTTTCACAGGAAAATGGATTGAAGGACTTAAATTAAATAGTGAAAAGTTTTTCGTGTAGTAGAATATTGCATTTTTATACCCTTCACAAATATGTTAAGGATATATGTATATAGGTTTGTGATTCCGTTTGTAATTTCCACAATTTTCGTTTGTATATATATTCTGAATCAGAATTAATGGAAAAGTCGATTAAGCGATGTCCGTCTATCCGTCTGTCGGTCGTTGACATACCGTTTTTGGGGAAACCATTAGACATAGAAACTTTTTTCTTTCGCCATTCTATTACCTCATAGTGCCATGGGTTTGATATTGAAATTCAGTAATATCGGTTCACATATAGCTGAGATATATTCTAAATTCCGGGAAAAAACTTTATTTTTTGCAATTTTGTATAAAAATTTTTGAAAAAAAAGTTGTTTGTTTTGCTTCAAACTTCACAGAATTATGAGACATGGTGACTAAAACACAAAAAAAAAATCCAGATATCGGTCCATATATATCCGAGATATAGCCTAAGTCGGATGTTTCATGGCAATGTCGCGTAAGCGAACTTAAACAACTTTTTTTGCTTAAAAGCAGCTCTGGTAATAAAATGAGGTTATATAAATATGGAAAATGAAAATTTCCGGTATCTGAATGAAAAACTTACTCTTTTGCAAAGCGAATTAATTTTAACTAGGTTAAACTGGAATTACAATAAATTTAACAGTACGAAAACAACAAAACAACATTGTGTTTTATTGTTGCTTAAGCGATTCATGTGTCAAAAAATTCTATAGAAAGTATGTATGTACATGCATACACACATACACACTTTACTTGCAAATATGCACGCACTTGAGTAAAATGGAAAAAAAAACGTTTGACATTTGATGTTCTACAAGTCGAAAAAAGTTGAGTATCTGATTTTTCTAGTTGACTTCGACGAGATTTCCCTTACAAAATGATATCTACTTTGCGACTAGGTTTTGATGAAATCTGCTAGATTTTCGTAAGCACTCTATAATACAACTGTCACAAAAGTAGTTGAAAATTCTACTCTTTTTTCAACTTTTATTTATTGATTGAATCTTCACAATGTGAACTAACAATAAGTATTCAAATCTTAATACTAAACACAAAAAATTAACAAAGTCCAGTCAGAGCCACCACCGTACTTTTATTTCGGAGAAAGTAAGGTGGTGGCTCTGGATATTTCGGAAGCGTTTGACAGAGTGTGCATTGGGGCAAAACGTACTGCTTTTGATGTCGATGATGACTTTTCTCGGTTTATATCGAGCTTTCTCAGTGACCGCACTATACGAGTTGTAATAGGGGTACCGCAAGGCTCCGTTCTTTCTCCTACCCTATTTCTTATCTAACTTCCAACCCTATCCACTCTTTCGCGCATGACAGCAGCATTTGCCACTCGTTCTTTTTTAGTTACAGGTCCAGTCTATCGGAGATCGCTGTTAAGAGGCTAAATATGATCGATTCACTGAATAGTGATCTTCTATTAAACTCCGAATGGTGGCGTAAAAACAGGTTCGCCTCCAACGCTCGTTTTTTAACACACTAACAAAAGACCGCAAGTGCTGCTTCATCCCTACTCATGGATGGTATAAATATTGAGGAACCGGATGCTCTTGATTTCTTGGAATGAAGATACAGTGTGACGTTCGCTAGACTGAACACATTTTTCATGTCTCTAGAGAAGCATTCAAGTGCCTCGGGTTTCTGAAACGGTGTAAGATGTACTTCACTCCATCCGATCTCCTTGCAATTTATACCACCTCATCCGACCGAAAATGGAATACAATACTTTAACTTTTTGTTACAATGTATGTTGAATTTTTTTATGTATGTTAAAATTGTTTTCAATATGTTTTCAAATATTTTTGATTTTGTAAACAAAACTAAAAAAATGTTTTCCTGAAGAAGTCTTCCAAAGGTAGACCAAATATCGAATTGAATTAAAACATTTTTTATGTAAAAAACAAAATTGACCTCAAGCTTAAACAGGATTTCAATTTAATTTAAAAAAAAGGTCAAATAATTAGGATCAAGATAATTATTATACATTTTATTTTCAATATTTCGAATACCTTTGGTACCCTTCTTCACGAAATTATACTGATGATAGATTGTTAACTCTTAACACCGCAACTCGATTTAAGACGGGAGTACTGAGATCATTAAAAAAGGCACCGGTTGTAGATCTCTGTTCCACACATCGTAGAAGAGATGTAATGTGCGGCAGAGTTCGCCTCTGGGACTTTAGTGTAAGGAATCTTAAAAATTAACTTTTTTTTAAGTTGTGTGCGGTCCCGCAGATATCAATTTAAAAGAATTTTGGCAAACGTATGCGTGGGAGCTTAGAATGTGTGACTGCTGTGTGCTTCACTCTGGATATATCTGCAGTAATTGATTATAGTTTATTGAAGAAGTTCTCCGTGAAATTATTTTTAAACGAATTACCCTATAAAATGCCAAGAAATTTTAACTGATTCTCCCACCCATTTATTAAAAAAAATACTGATTTTCAGGTGCATTTAAAATTGTCAGTTGTTATATAATATAGTATTTATGTACATGAATTTGCGCTTCCATACAAATGAATGTTTTGCTACGTTCAAACCATTTTTTAAAACAAACTGCAATTAAATTAGTTTTTGTTAATCTGTAAAAATCTGTTAAGTTTAAATGAAATTTTTGCTTTTTAAGTGAACTTTAATTTTTTTAATCCAATTTTAGTTTATCTTACGTACATTGTTTTCTGAGGGTTCTTTTAATTTTTGTTATTTGTTTTTTTTTTGTTCTTAAAAAATCAAGAATGGGGAATTCAGAATGATTTTTTTCAATTAAATTCGATATATAATGAATAAATTTTGGCCTGTACGAAAACAGCTTTTACTCGCAGCCAATGTGAAGACTTTTCCAACAGTGGAAAAAGTTTTTTATATGAAAGAAAATATAAGTTTTAAGTGGTCAAAAGTGAAAAAAGAGAAAAATATTGAAACGAAATAATTGCAACTTCAAATTCAGCAAAATTGAACAATAACACAACCACACTTCAATACAGAGAACTACATAGAATACACACATACATACCTACCTAAAGACTAATTCATACACATACTTACATACACACGTAGAGTCTTTTTATACCTCGTGTAATATAAAAGGAAATATAATGTTATAATTGTGGGTGGTTGTGGGTTAAAAGGTTCAGTATTAAAATAGAACACCCCGCGTTCGTGTTTGTTTAGCAGTCTCAATGTTGTTTTAGCCTTCGATTGTAGTTGTGAACGTGTGTTGGTTGGTATTTCTCCCCCTCTTGCTCTGCCTTGCCAATTCAAATTTTGCCTGTTCGCCTTAGTTCGTTCTCCAGCTCCTGTTGCTTTATTATTTTTATTTTTCCTCGTCTTTACAAACTTTTCACCCCCATATTTATTTGCCTCGCGTCTGTGTTGGTAAGAAGAAGAAGAAAAAAGTGTGTATGTGTCAATGCAAAGTTGATTTTGAGTTTTTCTTTTCGGTTTCCTTCCGTCGTTGCCCTTCCTAATGTGTTTTCCCAGGAGTATTACTACATACATATTTACCTATACTATACTATGCTTGTATATGGGACTGACTCATACGTGCAAAGAGCGCTTAAAAATAATGTTTCGTGTTTGTTTCGGGCAGAGATATGAAATTTATTTTTTATGGTTTATGATATGATGGCATAACTTTGTCTAACATTTATTAAATAGGGCGTGGTGTTATGAACTTTTTTCTTGGATTTTTATGTAAAAAAAGTGAAAAGAGAGAAGTGGTTTTTGTTGGTTGGCCAGTTGTGTGGAGAAGTGAAATGTTTTTGTGGTTAATAATATTTCGAGATTATTAATTTGGAGAGTTATAATTGAAAAAATGAAATTACACAATAGGGGTAGAAAATGGCGAAGGGCTTTCAAATTATTGGCTGTTGGTTGAGAACTATCCGATGAAATAATTTACGTAATTTATTATACAAACCGCGGAAACTATTTATTTTTTCACATAATCATGCCATTTTCAAATTAAATTAAATTTATTTTCTGACATCTGCAGTCATTTAATGATAATGACTTGTTTTTTTTTTTTTTTTTTTTGACTTCCAACAAGATTTAAGATTTTAAGATAAAAGATTTTCTGACATGAACAACAAATTGGATCAGTAAAATTTAATTGATCGTGTGTTTATTAAACAAATAAAACCAATGCTTAAATTTATGGAACTTGTATTACAAAAACTTTTAAAGCAAAATTAATACACATATATGTATTGTAACTGAAATTTTCTGTAAAAATTTACATGTGTGTAAGTTTTTTTTCGCAGATTCCCTTGGTGGAGCAGCATCATTAAGAAAATGAAACATCTCTGATAAGTTAGGTAGGCAGGCCGCTGGCTTTCTTAATATATCCTAGGTTACCCAGCTCACTTGGATCCTAAATCGATCTTTTTTTGATTGCCTGAAAAATAGAAAGTTCAAATGTAGAAGGTAGAGGTGAAATATAAACTAAAGGGATATAGTGGTCGGTGGGAGAGAGAAAGGTAGAAAACCGGTTAATGTGGTATTAAATGCTATTATACTAGTCATTTGCTGCTTCTTATGAATGAAGCCTAGCGTGGTCAGATTGATCGAGGCCAGATATGATAATCTATTGAAGATCCTGTCGCCTACACATTTAGGTGGTAGTGCTCTAATGTAGGGCATGTTCCGAGGAGCTGAAGTATCGTCTCCTCGTTTTTCGCAAAAGTTGTTATAGGGTAAGCCTAGTCTACTGGCATGGTTCCCAAAACGATGACAGTGACTCTCAAGTGAGATCTGGGCAGTTTTAAGAGCTCATTTGTTCCCTTAAAGTTAATACGTGGCTACAGGTTCTTAGATATAAGGCATGTAGACTCTATGAACCGTTTGTCTTGAGCACATTGAGCACACATATAGCGTGTGGAGTCTTACTCTTATCCAGCACGCTGATGAGGGTTGTCCTTTTAATTTGCCTAAATCGTCAGCCAAGTTGTTGCTGTAATTGGACCCATATCTTTATACGCATTTTCGTATCCCGCCATCTTGTTTAAAGATATCCATCATACTTGGACTAGACTGGAATTGGAGTTTATTCCAATCAGGGAGTTGATGGCGCACTTGCTGTCCATTATTATCAAGATATCCCTGCCGAATATCTTGTAAACGTCAGTCATCTAGCCGCTTTATTTATATCCGAAATTTTAGCTTGAATAACACTGCATCCGTCTAGTAGTCTGAAGGATATTTTAGTGTTGATTTCATCTATGTGAATGCCTTTTCCAACTCTTTCTCCGCTTCCAGATCCATCTGTGTAAGCATAGAAAGATCCGGATTCTAAGGGACATTCCTCGATTTGGTATCCAAAGCTCCTTGAGGGGAATGCATTTGAGATGCAGTAATTAGATTGGGAACTAGGTCATATCCACTCCTAAGTATGTTGGCGTGTTTTATGGTCTACGAGTCCATGCTCCTGTCGCCTGATCGCTGTTTTTAGTAATAGCTGCCTGGCTTCCAAGTCACATAGCGTGCATCTATGTGCATCAAAGTGCAAGAATTGCTTTAGTTGGTGTTGTCCTCATGGCCTCTGTGGTCAGTATTGCCATGATTCGACTGATTTTCTCAATTTGCAGTCTGTTGGTTGCGGCGTCCAGTGATTTCCACCATACTCATACTCCATTGAAATGATCGGTTTTATAATAATTTTAGAGAGCCACAATACTCCTTTTGTTGTATGCCCATGTTGAGCCTATTGCTTTTTTACATAGATAGATGACTGTTGTCGCCTTGATTAATCTAGCCCGTATATTCTCATTCCAAACTATCATGCTGTCTAAAATGCAAAGAGCATTATCCGATAGGATAAGTGTGGTACCATTCATTTCTGGTGGTGTGAAATCTGAAATTTTATATTTTTTTTACTGAAAAGAACGATTTCTGTTTTAGCTGGGTGTGGCCCATTGACTTACCATCTTTAGAGCGTATTCTAACTGCTAGGTTGTGGTTTCTAAATGGATTCCCGACGCTGCAATCGCTACGTCGTCGGCAGTCTTTATCCTCTTGTAATTCAGGTCTTTGATCAGATTATTCTCTACAGCACTCCACAAAAGGGGAATGTGGTGTACCTTTGCATATTTTTTTGTATAATTTCATAGCGTCCAATTTGTTGTAAGAAAATATGTTGTGATGCCTCTTTGACCCGCATATAAAATAATTTTTTCAACAATGTGATAATAGTGTTACCCAAAAAGTATTCGAGGAATTTTAATGGCGAATCAAGCTTTTTGAGATCTTCTGCTATTTCGAGCTTAGAAAATTCAATCGCATTATCCAACACTAAGTTCGAGTTCAATCGAGTTGTCCAACACTAAGTTCTTTTGGCACCACAATATTATTTTTAAATGGGAGATTTGGCCTCTATTTCCGAAACGGATCCAATAAACTCTTCTGTTTCATTTATAATATTGTGTTTAGACTGAATGATGTTGCGTTACCGTTTTCGTGATGTGGATGATGCTGGACTTCCGCTTGAAGTAACACAAATCTCCGATTCCAGCATTGAATCTGACATATTCACCGCTTTATTTAACGCCTCATCAAAGCCAATGTTGCCCATCGTCAATATCTTCATTAAATCCAATATTTCCCCGATCTCTTCATCAGAAAGCGATGACAGCCTTCGAGTTTGTCGACGTTCCATGTCTATTAAAAATAATTTTTCGTTTCCTTATATGTTAACCTTCCAATCTAACTTAATATTCTTTTTTTCAAGTTTTTAAGACCGCCTTCAGACTGACTACCTTCTAAAATCAGTACTAGTAAAAGCTTGCAAAGGCTTTTTGCTCCCTTCTTATTTTTTTTTCTTTTATACATAACTAACGACACAGCAATAATTTTTTCTTTTAACTAACTGTATAAATTTTTAATATTGTACGCCAAATAGGTGTTCTAAGAAACGTATAACGCAAGAAGTATTGTTTTGCGATTTGAAATCGCCAAATAGGTGTTCTGGAAAACGATTATCGCTTAAAATTGCCGTCTTCAACTCGCATGTGTATATTGAAGTGAACTGATTGAATTTGCTAAAACTGAAAACTGCAAAAGGCAATAAAATTATTCACAATTAAAATTTAATATGTTTTCTTTTTATTTCAATAAAAAGTTGAAAGAATTTTACACATTTTCAATTAAAAAAACTAAATTAAAAAAATTTTTCTATTTATCAAATTTTTGTTTTCATTTTATATAACTACCAAATACAAGGAAGCTTTAATGCGGTAGTGGTATAAGCACAGGTGGATTTCGTTTCCTTTCCGTAAAATTTTCAAAAACACATAGACTTCCTTGCTTTTTCAAATAAAATTTTGGCAACGGTTCGTAAATTCTACCAACAAAATACATGTGGACGTTTTTTGTTGTTGTATTTATTGTAATCCTGCCACTACCTATTAAAAGGTGCGTTCCACGTGAATAACGAAACAGTCCGAACTAGTCCAAAGTAGTCCGAATGCGTTCCACGTAACAATTTTTGTGCAATTTTGAGAGAAAATGAGAGAGTAATTTTTTTCATTTCCTGTACAAATTAGCTCGAACTTTTTCTTTGGGTAAGTTCGGACTAGAACTGACTAATCAGCTGTTTTATGTTTACAAACATATAAAACTGAAAATGTAATCAGAAAATTTGCATATTGGAAAAAAAGTTTTTGTTTAAAAATTAGTTAAAACAAAATGGAAGGTTGCGCAAACTAAAACTAACATTGTGAAGTTGTAAACAGAACATGCAATTGTTATTTGGCTATTAATTTTATAAATATTGTTATAAAAATCTATTGAAAATTTTACATTGCTTTTAATTTTACAGCTGTTGCCAATAATGCAAATGTTTTGTTTATATGATGTTATGCGAGTTAAGCGTCTAAAATCACTAAAATATACTTTAATCTAAGAAGTGAGCCGCACTAATATTGCATGATGTACAATTGTGGTTTTTTGCGTTCCAGCAGTTTAGGAAAAAACATGCAAATTTAGAGAGTAATTTGCTTTTTACTCTCATTAGTCCGAACTAGTCCGAAATTTCGTAGAACACATCTAAAGCTGCCTTGACCAGATATGTAAAACACATGTTGTATTTTGTCGGAAAAACTCCGAAACGCCAGTAAAACGCGCGTTCCTAAAAATTAATTAAGCATTTTTCAGAACGCTTTGCGTTTCTCGGAACATGGCTGTATACGATGATATTTATGTGGCTCAAATTCAAACCTGGCTTTCGCCAAGTATTATTTATATTTTTAATTATAACCATAAGTGCCATAACCATAATTATAACCATAACTCTTGATCAAAGAGGACATGAAAAAAAATTTAATACACTACTCGTAGAAGTTGTTTCGCAGTCGCTACACTGCTCATCAGCACCCACTAGGATTCGAACTAGGTACATATATAAACATGATGTATTTTCAATACGGCCGCTTAACCAACTCAGCCACCAAGCTCTTATTTATCTTTTCATCTATATTTGTCTCATATTGATCACATATGTAATTTGTTATAAACCCAATTATTTGTACTGCATTCTGCAGTCACTGAACAACCAGATATTTTTTATTTATTTATCACCGTACACTAAGTATGTATGTTGATAGTATTTTTAGTATTTTTTTTTAATTTTGTAAATATAATTATTTCGTCCGTATTGCACAATTTTCGAACTTGAAATGACGGTGATAGCTCAATAAAGCAGCAACTAATGTTGTAAATGCACTAAAATCAATTATTGGACTTCCCCAAATTAGACAAAGTACAAAAAACAAAAAAAAAACTAAAATTGGGCACCGACTAAATTTAAAGGATAGTTCATAAACTTTAAATAACAATTAACAAAATAGGAAACATGTTACGCGCATTTTTTCTTCTACTTTTTAAAGCTTTATTAGCTTAATATTAGTAATATTAGGTTAGTTAATGTCATAAGAAAGGCATTTGAAGATAAAAAATATTGCTCTGCCTCATTCATCGACGTCTCACAAGCTTTTGATAAAGTGTTGCACGATGGCTTAATGCATAAAATAAAGTTTAACTTACCTGCAAACGTACATAACCTTTTGGAAAGCTATTTATATTGTCGCCAATTTATAATAAAAGAAGGCGATTTCATAAGCCCCGCCCAGCCTATTGAAGCTGGAGTTCCCCAAGGCAGCATATTAGGGCCTATCTTATATTTGATCTACGCATCTGACATGCCGACAAGCACCAACATTCACACTTCAACATTTGCAGATGATACAGCATTCCTTAGCATACATAGTAACCACCAGCAAGCATCAATAAACTTACAGGAACATATCGACAAACTAGAGAAATGGCTCAAGCTTTGGAAAATCAAGGTTAATGAACAAAAGTGTGCCCATGTTACATTCGCATTGCGTCTAGGAACATGCTCACCCATTACTATTAACAATAAAGTAATACCTCAACACAGTGAAGTCATATACCTCGGTATTCATCTTGACCGTAGACTAACATAGAATTACAGACGCTCCATGGTACGTTAAAAACTCACGAATCCACGCAGATCTGAACGTACCTTTTGTGAAATCTGAATTTGTGAAGTACGCGACAAGATATATTAACGAACTTGAATTCCACCCAAATCCTCTTGCAGTTAATATTCTTAACTTTGGGGGTCATACCCGTCTGAGAAGGAGGGATACTTTGGTTACCATTAGAGCTCTAAACAGATGACTGAATTCTGAAATAATATTCGCATAAAAATAAATTTTTGTCCAGCACTGGCAGGACTTTAATCACAATTTTTTTTTTTTAGTATTAAGATTTGAATACTTATTGTCATTACATTTCTAGATTCTAGATGTACATTCAATAAATAAAATAATAAAGTTAAAAAAAAATATTATAAAGCTTAATTATAAAAACAGTTACTTAATTTGATTTGTGGAGTTCATAAATATCCTTCACAGTTTTTTTAAACCATTAAAATTCCTTCACAAATTTTCGTCTTTAATAACGTCTCCATTTTAATTAAATTATTGTTAGAATGAAAAACAAACATTAAAAATCTACAAAAAAAAAAAAAAAAAAATACATGCATCATCAGTTATTTTTCATCTTACTCGTATAAAAATGACCCATCATTATATGGCCATAAATTCCGAAGTAATTGAATTAATATAATATAGAAAAAATGCTCCAACATACATATCTGCCATAAAAACTTAACTAATGGCTTTAAAAGAAAGCAAAAGCAACAAAAACTGTATTTGAACAAACAACACAAAAAAAAATTATATAAAAAAAAATAATCTCCCCATTTACCCCCGAATGGGGGAAAAAATCCACAATAAAAATTATACACTCTGTTGCACATGCCACAATTCACACAAAATCACACTAAATACTAGAAAACAACAAAACAAGTAACGAAAGAAATTGAACCGTGGCCAACCACCCACCCCCCACACCGCACACCCCACACCCCACAAGATATCACCTACGGCTCTTGGACTCCTGTCTGTGCACTACACCATCAATATTTCATACAGTAGAGCACATTTATCCACGTAGTACAAGCCCTCACACTCGCACATATGTATGCGAATCTACACATACTAGCAAAAATTATTATTTACTTAGCCACACACATGTACACATAGAAATATATACAAGAAGATATTTTGTAAATACATATACAAGTGTACTCGTATTGGCAACAATGGTATCTATAAACTAAATGAAAAGTATGACATCATATTTTCAGTCAATTCGATTAGAGTTGAGCGAAAGGTCGACTTTGCTTGACCAGAGGAAAGAATGAAATATATTTACAAAAACGTTTTACAAACCACCACTAAATAATAACGATTGGAATCGCTAAGCTGCGTATGTAACGTTGGGGCAGAATATGTGTACGAATCCGCTTTGGTATTTAAAATGATGTCTTCTAACTACAACACTTCATTACTACCTTGGCATAATTTGCCAAGACCATATACGAGTACATGATCTTGAGAATATTGAAGATCAATTCCCTCTTATTTGAGAATGTGCTACGTCCTTGTACGAACTACGAGGCATGTGTTTCAATATAAAAAAAACCTGCCAGCTAAAGAAATCGCTAATAAAAAATAAATTGATCATCCACTGTTGCCATTTCTTGCCACCATTCTGCCCATTCACGACGTTTGGAATCGTCAAGAGGCTTTAGTTCTTGAGCCAATTGCACCTTGTAAGCGTGTAAATGCAAGTCTTTATGCATAATGTTCATCAACGACGAGCGTGAGAGATGCAATTGTTGGGCACGACAACGAGTTGAGGTGGACGGCTCTTCAGCCACACTATCGCGAACAGCAGCAATATTTTCTTCAGTACGAGCTGTACGAGCATGCACTGGTGTTCTCATATCTTCTATAGACCCGGTTTGCTTGAATTTTTCCACGATTTTTGCGATTGTACGCACATTTGGACGATCAAATTGACCAAAAAAATCACGAAGTGCACGATATGCATATTGATTTGAACGCCCATTTTCATAATAAGTCTGGATAACTTCAACACGTTGTTGGATTGTGTATTTCTCCATGGTTCAAATTGAGTAAGTCTGAAATAGAGAAATGTCAAATAAAATTCGGAAAAAAGCTTGGCGTTTAGGTGTGGTTCACATTCAACATCGGCCCTTGAAATTTAACCACCCGATAAATACAACACTTTATTACTACCCTGACATAATTTGCCAAGACCATATACGAGTACATGATCTTGAGAATATTGAAGATCAATTCCCTCTTATTTGAGAATATGCTACGTCCTTGTACGAACTACGAGGCATGTGTTTCAATATAAAAAAAAACCAGAAAGCTAAAGAAATCGCTAATAAAACTGATGATGTAACTTCTAAAAGAACTAGCAATAAGTATAAAAACGCTTAGTCGTTAAGCGATTCCCTAACTTTTAACGATTTTAAAAGAGCATAACTTAACACGAATTAAGGCAGAATTAGTTTGTACGTTCTTTTTCGCTCTGACTCAGCTGTTTTGTTTCTGTTCAATATACACTATATGGGCATGGTTAGTTTTTACTTTTTCGTTCTGTTCTGTTGCGGACTAATCTGTTGAAAATAGAATTCAACGTTAAGTGACGGCCAGATATGTATATGCTTTACTTTTTTCAGGTGTGGAAACATTAATTTTTTATTCAGATGTATATAATTTTTTTCTTTTTTTTTTTTTTTTTTTTGTCAAAAGCTAAAAAAATGTGTTTCAATTAAAGATTTTTAAAAGTTAATACTTTTTTATCAATTAAGCAACTATGGATGATCAAAAGAATATTGTTTAAGTAAGGAAAGAGCTATATTTTGTATAAGAAACTCTGCAGACTGCGAGAAAGAAGTGATTTGTTTGATCACCATTTCTAAATTACTAATTTGTTGCTTTTTTTGGTTTTTTCACACAAGGTAATATTTATGGACATATATTACTCTTCATTCCAATATTTTTCTTTTATTTATGCTCTACTGTAAAAAACAGCTGAATATGTTCACGGAAAAAGTAATTGTAAAATAACACACAAAAAAATAGATGCCATATTGATAAAAAAAAATTGCACTATTTTTATCAAATTTCCTCTGAAAAAGATTTTTTGCTGGATTGATAATTCAAATTATAAAGTAGAAATAGCTTTTTCACTTAAAAGCAAAAATTATTGAGTTGAAAAAAATTGTTAAAGAAACAACAACGCTTCACTGTTATATGACAACCTTTTAGATTTATTTATTGAATAACAATCAATAATTCGGAAAACTTTTTATTAATTGCATTTTATTAAGAGATATTTCCAAAAATTCATTATTAATAATAATTTAATTAATTCAATGCAAATTTTATTAAATTGATGGTTTTTTATTAATAACATAACTTGATTGAAAAAAAATCTCATCTATTTTTTCTGTGTAATTGAAACAGAAATGAACGTCACAGAACGGCAACAGAAAGTAAAACTAATGAAGCCTTTATTGTGATTTGCACTAACGGTTATGTGACTAACTAACTTATTTTTAACACCTCTGTAGTGCGATTCTCTAACTTTTAACGATCCGATAATCAACTTTTGTCATTAAATTTCATCGCTTGCACTAACGATTAACGGCCGTATGCAAAAAAAAACTTAACAAAGCTTGGTAAGCAATTATTAAGAAAAATTTCCTAACGTTGTATGCAAAAACAATTGTTATCTTACCATTCGTTTAAAGTTGAATTGAGTACACTTTAACTGTACGTTAAAATGACATTTGACTTGCGATTATTATTTTTCTTGAAAAACACAATATTGGGAAAATTTAAAAACAAAAGATATTATTATTTACTGCTGCCAAGCTTGTCGATGTTGTTCGGCGTTCGAGAGTTTTGCGTCTCGCTCACTCTGGTTAATTGTTTGTCTCAACTTATTTTACAGTTATTTATAGGTAGTTCTTTGCTAACCACGTGGCAACTTCTTATGTGAAGGCACAAGTCTTTATAGTTAGTCACAGCGCCGGTACAAATTACTGTTATCATCGTGGATATAAGGTCTTCGGTACTTAGCCCATGCTGTGCATCCTATACGTTGCAAATTTATATAGGTAAAAATATAAATAAATAATAAAAACGCTTATGCGGCTCCTCAAGAGAAATTTAACGGTATAAATTGAGTGAATTTCAGTTTCTTTTAGCAGAACATCCCCTGGTTCTAGTTGATAGGTTGTGAAATTTTTCACGATTCCTAATATTTACTAGGTTTTTAATTTTAACGGCTTGGTCTTCTAATCCAGTTTTGACATCATCAGTATCTACGCAGGCGGGTCAATACCTTTAATAAAGGCCTTAAGACCTTTAGCACTCTTAAGCTAATAAGTGTAGAATGATCTTTTCTCTTTCTAGAAGTAGGCTGTCTCAAATGTGTTGGTGACGATTTAAATGGTTTTTTGGATGTTGACGCACTGGTATCATCAGTAGACACTTTTAAAGTGTGATAATATTTATGTGCCCTAAAGGCTTTGCTGCTGTTTAGCCACAGTTACATACCTGACTACTTGTGTTTTCGGTTTATCTGCAAATATTAAACTGGAAAATGATTTATCTTCTGTTGTAACAACTATACATGGTCTGATCAAATAATAACCGTTACGTTCAAATGTCGTGAGTTACGTATGTTCAATTTTCGCCTTTTTTCTGTTAGGTTTGTACACAAGTCTGTTGTATATGTTGGCAATACCAGCCATTTAGGATTGTCAGTTTATTTTTGACAGATAAAAAGGTTGGTCGTGTTTTGGTGCGCTCTTCGATTTTATACCAAATTTACTAAATTTTGAGCAAAAACAACATCGCAAAAAATCGAATAAGGCGCAGTTGGTGATACCAAAAATCACGTGTTTCGAAGAAGAAGAAGTGTTTCGAGGATTGGAGAAAACGCTGGCGTAAGTGTATTATATCTGAGGGGGATATAAGGGCTCTTTAGCCCATGTAGTATTTGGCTGTATATTGTTAATGTATAGTAAGAATATACTCCAATATTTTGCAAATTCAATGATGCAGGGCAATTTGCACAAGATTGTGAATAGGGCTTTTACATATTAGCCTGTAGAGACAAAATCGTTGCGAAAATTTTCACACTTTTAGCAACAAATCAAGCTTAAAAAATTAAAGCTTAAATTAAATTAAAAAATGTTTCCTTTTCTACAGATAATTATGTAATTTAATGAAAGAGAATTTAGCGAGAAACTTCGTTCTTCCTTTTTTTAATATTTTGTTTTATACAAAAAATATAAATTTTTTATATCGGGTGGTTAAATTTCAAGGGCCAATGTTGAATGTGAACCACACCTAAAGCCAAGTTCTTTTCCGAATTTTATTTGACATTTCTCTATTTCAGACTTACTCAATTTGAACCATGGAGAGATACACAATACAACAACGTTTTAAAGTTATCCAGACTTTTTACGAAAATGATGATCAATTTTCGGAGAAAATCATCTTCAGTGATGAGGCACATTTTCACCTCAGTGGATTCGTCAATAAACATAATTGCCGCATTTGGGCGAATGAGAATCCAAGAGTGACTGTCGAAAAACCAATGCACCCACAAAGAGTGACTGTTTGGTGCGGTTTATGTGTTGGCGGCATCATCGGGCCGTATTTTTTCCAAAATGAGGCCGGTCAGGCAGTTGCTGTGAATGGTGTTCGCTATCGTGAGATGATAACGAACTTTTTATGGCCCGAATTGGAAGATATGGATGTAGACGATATGTGGTTTCAGCAGGACGGTGCCACTTGCCACATAGCTAACGAAACAATTGCTCTTTTGCGCAACAAATTCAATATCCGTGTTATCTCACGTAATGGCGATGTCAATTGGCCGCCAAGATCATGTGATTTGACACCGTTGGACTTTTTTCTTTGTGGTTATTTGAAAGAAAAGGTGTACGTCGATAAGCCAGCAACAATTCAACAGCTAAAGGATGAGATAATTCGGCACATTAACGGCATAGAACCTCCATTATGCCTCAGGGTCATCGAAAATTTGGACCATCGGATGGAGGTGTGCCGCCGTGGTCGCGGCTCCCAGTTGGCCGATATTTTGTTCCATACATAATTGAGTAATACCAATATATCATAATAAAATAAAATTACAATAATTTCCTAAATAGTTTGTGTTTTATTCAAAATCAACATCGGCCCTTGAAATTTAACAACCCTTTATAAGAGAACAAGGTCTTTATTTTTTTAACAAGCAAACACTACAACAGTAAATTGCTAAAAAAATATTTTTGGAAATGCTACGATAAGAAATTATACAAATTTGATTACAAATTAATTTGTCCAATCTCGTAATCACAGTGTTGAATAACGAAAGTTTAGTTTTCATGCGCCTAATGAGATGCAACAAACTTTGATTACCATTTTATATTTGTAGCACAGGGATGGAAAAATGACTCCCATAAATTAAACCTGGTCTATTTGTTAAAAAATTTGTATATTATAAGCGACCAAGAATATCATCAAATTTTATTCCAAGAGTAGGAATTGAATTTTAATGAATATCTGCTGCTAAAATACGAATTCAATTACAAACATCTAATAAACGAAAATTATTTAAGAATAATTCCTTTCCAGGAATTATATAGAGAAAAATCAACTCTATATTATATCACTATTATTTATCGTGTCTTGTTTGTTTTTAATCGGCCCAACAAACCATTCCACAAGCAAAATCTAAATGAGTTGTAGAATAAGCTTATCATAAGAAATTTCTTACAACTCTTTATAAGCTTACTTATTATAAAATTTGAAAATGCCGCATATAACAACACCTTTCACCACAAGGCAGCATTCTAGGACCTACTTTATATATGATTCACACCTCAGACATGCCAACGAGATCCGGAATCAACACATCAACTTTTGCAGATGACACAGCTTCGCGAAATTTGCAGGAGTATATTTCAATATTAGAGATGTGGTTAAACCTTTGGAAAATTAAAGTTAATGAACAAAAGTGTACTCACGTTACGTTCACACTACGTAAACAAACATGTTCGAATATCCAAATCAACAATGCACCTATTCCGCAGCAAAATGAAGTCAAGTACCTTGGTACTCATCTCGACCGTAGGTTGTCGTGGAAGTCTCACATAGATGCGAAAGTTACTCAGTTAAAGTTAAAAGCAGCGCAACTGAATTGGCTTATGGGCAGAAATTCGACATTGAAGCTGGATTGCAAACTTTTATTATACAACGCAATTCTAAAGCCTATATGGTGCTATAGAATTCAACTATAGGGCACCGCCTCCACTTCAAACATTGAAAAAATTCAAAAGCGACAAAACAAAATTCTTCGAACAATTACCGCAGCTCCATGGTACGTAAAAAACTCACGAATTCATAAGGATCTCTGTGTTCCTCTTGTAAAAGACGAATTTTCAAAGTACGCAACAAGGCATATCAATAAACTGGAACTTCATCCAAATCGTCTTGCACGCAATATACTTAATTTGGAAGGACACTCTCGGTTGAGAAGGAGGGACACCCTTGCCACCATCAGAACGTTAAATAGGTGATTTCACCGATATTGACCGTGCAAAATAAAACATTTTTGTCTAGCATTGGCTGGACTTAATTCAATTTATATAAATTAATTTTTTTATTTAGTATTAAGATTTGAATTCTTATTGTTAGTTCACTTTGTGAAGATTCAATAAATAAATGAGTGAGAAAAAAAACCTTTTACTTTTTAGCGAATGGGTTAATAAGCTCAACTAATAAGACTTGCATAATGGAAATTGCAATTGATACTTGCTATACACTTAGTTTAGATAACAGTTTAACCAGTATGATTGCAAATGGCTTATTGTCGCTGATGTTTTGTAAGTGTTTTTAAGAATGATGTAAATAATTTTTGAAAACCTTTTTCCCCTGTTTCCAAAGTATTCCAAATGGAAACGAAAGAATGAAAAATAAGAAAACAACATATTTTATAAGAACATTAAAATAATTGAAGAATATGAAGGTAATAAAATATTACATTAATAAAAATTATTGATAGATAAATTGCAAAACATTTATGCTGGAAGCGAACTGCTGAGAAGAAGAGTGTGTGGAGTCTGGGTACAGCTAGAGCTATAAGAAGCAAAGTATTTCATACTTGAATGAAATACTGCCATTTCTATGGAACAGGTAGAATACGAATTTTTGAAAATCAAAAAATCTTTTATTTTCAGTTCGCAAAAATAGACAAGAAGTCTTCGAAAAGTTAGTGGGTAAACAAAAAAGGTGGCTGATCAATTTTGCGACATTTAGAGTCTCAAATAACTTTTTTTTAAGTTTATGTAATTTATTTTTTAGAAATTCATTTGATAATAGTTTTTATTAAAGTTATTCATGAAGTTTTGAAAATAATTGAATTCAAATGGCCTTCATTCCCGTTGACACATGTACGACATTTTATCAAAAATTTATTCATTACTGCCTTTCGTGTGGCAGCGGGAACTCTCTCAATTACCGTTCGAATGGATTGCTTTAAATCATCCAAATGGGTTTCTTTTGTAATCTTCTTGTTAGCAATAATAACACAAACAAAAATTAGGTGCAATGAGGTCAGGAGACGGAATGTGGAGTTTCTTGAAATCAGAAATTGTTGCCTCAATTCTGCTATAACAGGCGTTGAAAGGGATTCTCTTTCGGCGTAATTGTGGAAAGAAAAACCCTTTCAATATCTTTAAGTAACGGTCTCCCTTGACCGTGACATTAAGACCGTTTCCTTCGAAAAAGTAAGCCCCCGCAATGAACCTTGAAGAAGCTGCACACTACACTGTGAGGCGAAGTGGATGTAATTACATCTGATGGAGTCTCTGTGGATTAGAATTTGTACTTGTAACTATACAGTTGCAAATAAATTTGCAAAGTATAGGATGCACAGCATGGGCGGAGTAACGTAGACCATATGCCCACGATGGTATTAACAGTATTTCTTTTGCGGCGCTGTGACTAACTGTACCGACCTATGCCGTAAGCTTAACAACGAAATACCTCAAAACTCTGTAAACTGATACAGTTAGTTGAGGTAGATAGTTAACCAATGAGAGTGAACGCAAAACTCTCGAAGGCCAAACAACAACGTCAAGCCTACCACACTTAAGAAATTATTACGAAGACGCGAGAACTGTTCCCCAACTCAGAGCTGCTTTGTGACTGATCTGTGGGTTAGAATTACTCCAATTACGACAATTTTGTTTGTTAACATTGCCGTTTAAATCAAAATGTGTCTCGTCAGACATAAAAATGCAGTGCAAGACGTTTTCATCCTTTTGACTGATCTTCTCACAAAATTCCAAGCGGATGGGGAAGTCTCTAGGGTTCAATTTGTTTGTTAATTAAATCTTACATGTAAATAAGTCTAAATCTTGGTGCAAAATTGTCTGCAGTCATTGTATCGCAGCAGCTTTAGCAGCGATAGTTTACTGCGACCCAACTGAGTGATCTCAATGATAAGGCCTTCTTGCGATTTTTCACGAGCCTCATTATAGTCCATTTGCTAGGAGGAGTGCCGCCTAACGTGCGCCTATATTCTCTTTGGACGGAAACAACGGACTCTAAAGCGTGAAAGCGTTGCACTATCCAAATTCTTGTTTCATTGTCCCAATTCTCCTTTTCAGTTAAACTTAACAGGAACAGGTTAGTTCGCAGAAAATAAGTTATTACGTTTTTGTTGGTAGCAGCTTTCATCAGCCACCCTGCATATAACAATACACAATGTATTTAAGGTTGTCCCACTTGTATAGCTCAAGCCGAAATAGGGTAATAAGACTAAATGTAACCATCATGAAAAAAATCAGAAAAAAATATCTAAAAAAATACAAAAAACATTTGAACTGAGTAAAATAATTTTTTTTTAGTTTGTTTTCTGATGTTTTCTCACGATGGTTACAATCAATATTGTCACCCTGTTTCGGCTTGATGTGGAGTTCTGGGACACGCTGTATATGTATCAACCAAGTTTAAAATTAATAGGCTTTAATTATTCGAGCTTAAGGTCAAGTCACTATAACAAAAAACAAACAATACATTGAGGTTTAATACAGTTTTTAAAATTTTTGGAGAATTCTAACTTTGACAACTATCGAAGATTCGAAGGTAATCAGCATTTTTGCTTCCGATTGGATATATAAGGTTCAATCCATTAGATACATTTACATGAAACACCATTTAAGTTAACCAACCATAGACTTCTGATTTGTGCCCATGATAAATATGATTTTTATTCTTGTTGGACTGAAATAATTTAATAAATAAATAAATAAATATGTTGTGTTTTCATTTCACCACCAACAAAAAAATCACATACGTTTACAATTTGTTACAAACCTGAATAAATTGAAAGTTTGCAATTTATGTGCACAAATTTCCATTAATATGTAACAAGACATCGAACACAACAAACCACAGTCGCAAATCAGATATATGTGGACTCCTTCAGTCTAGTATATATCTGGGTAGGGTGTCGTCTACCGTGTCAAACGCCTATCTGCTGGCTCATGGACAATATAGATAATGGGTGGTATTATTGGTTCCGCATGGGAAGAAAATTTCAATAGAAAGAAATATCGATCGATAATCAAATTACAATTATTGATTCTGGTGGTAAAAGATTTCCGCAAAAAGAGATTTAACAACCCTGTTTTTATTATTCCTGATGTGCCAGGGTATAAAATATTTAAAACACACTTAAAATTTCTTGAAAGTACAAACAACAGAATATTTTTATGGCAAAAATATTGTTTTCAGTGAAATATACAAAATTGTAATTTATATAATAATAGTATGAATACAATAGTCTTATTTGATGATTATAGTGACAATGACTGCTCAGACATTCGTTTAGAAAGAAGGAGTTTGTGCTACAAATCAGAAAATCTTTTACAGATAAATTATAAAGATTAAGTTGGAACAAACAGATTTTAATACATGCAAATTTTTAAATGCTTAAAATTTGATATTAATTTTGCAGCTTTAGAAAAATTTTCTTCTAAATAAGCCAATATTTAAATATATTTTGTCCAAACTAGAGTGTGCGAGCTCAGAAAGCATTTGCCAAGAAGCAAATGCTGATAAACTTTCTGGTTGTTTGAGATTTTTGTAGAAGGTAGCTGCCAATATATTTTTGGTAAGGATTTTAACGTCAACACAGCTCAACCAGAAATTCAATGTCAATGTCAAGTCTCTCCAAAATTGTTTCACTTCTGCTGGAGAATGTTAGTTAAAACCAGAGTCAGCATCTTGATTTTTCCTTAGACTCATCATTGTTTCAATTTGTTGTGTATTTCTCTCTTTTATTCCTACAACAAATATTTTTCAAAAATAAAACAACAAATTTTTACACTTAGATTTTTTAACTTTCTGCAAGCATTCCGCTATTAATTTTGTGCATAATTAAAATGGAGAAATATATCTGTAATGTGGAACCAATAATATGACAATAACGTCCGCAATTGCGGAAAGAAACTGCAACAACCGAACGAATAATAGCAAATTTTTCTTCCGCACAAAAAATGCTTTCCGCAATCACGGAACGAACTGAATAATCAGACAAGCCCAATTAGCCCTGATTAGAAATATATATTCGGGCGCTAGCTTTTCAATAACTTTAGAGATTTGCTCAGAAATAGCTCAATAATTAACATTAACAGGATTTGTATGTGATTTTGAAATTCACATTTAGAAACTGCTTGAGCTGGTCAAATATTTTTAGTTGGAATGAAACACTTTTGGTTTATAAAGTTCTCCCCTTAATGTGCGACGATATGTACAAGAATAATTCGAGACGCCGCAAACTATGCTATTGTATTGGTCAGCTACACGTTTTTATAAAGAAAAACTTAAATGAAGCACAAACAGGAAACGCGCAATTTTTTATGTACACACATACATGCACACAGTGTCCTTAGAGAAGATTAAAAGATGGTACGATAAGCGGCATGGCACAAAGAGTAAAGGAAAATAAGTAGTAAGACGACACGAAATAAATGCAATCTGTATGTATTTTTGTGCAAAAAATAAAAATAAAATTCTGAAAAATTACCGCACACATACATCCAGCAAATAAATAAATTATTTTTATACACCTCCAAACAATGTGTCTGGCTTTTAAGTAAAAATAAATGAGTGTTGGCGGGAGTGAGTGGATAGAATGAAGCGTGGGCCGCTTAGCTTATAAAAATACACTTAACAGACATCTGCAATTGCACAACGATATTCGTGATAAGGTAAAGTAGAAATTATGAAGCTGGAAAAAAAGCAAAGTGATAAAGAACGAATAAACCTGAGAAAAGAGAATGGACGGTTGCAAAAGCAAGTGGAAAAACGAGTGTAATGAAGGAAAAACTGATGTAAAGGTGGCCTGTGGAAAAAAAAATTTGAGGAGGCACAATCAAACAGAAACATAAAATTTATTGTTTGTTATAAAAATAAGATAGAAAATAGATAAAATAAAAAATGCTTAGAGTTCATGTGAAGGAACTGGCTGCAGTTGCTATTGTGAAAAAATAAATGCGAACGAAAAACCGAGAATTGAAAGGCTTTAAAATATAATAAAAATATGGTAAAATAAACATCAAGAAGAGATAAAAGTAATATTAAATGCATAGAAATAGCTGGAAAATAAATAATTAAAAGCAATAATAATAGCTGCAACATTAACATTCAAAAGTTTTAAAATTCGCAAAATTAAAAGTTTGTCTGATATTGCAAACGATTCATGTAACACAGATTTAGCCAGACTTAATAATGTCACTGGAGTCAACGCCCCTATTCTTTTACTCCTTCTTGCACAATAGTGATATACGTACACATAGCGAAAAACGTTATTTGCACCCATTAAAGAAAGATACCTGTGGCTGAAGCCAAGGCAATAAAAATAAATGGTTGGCAAGGATTGAAAAGAGACTAGTGGACAAATTAAAGTGAAGCTATTAATAAAAAAAGTAGGAATGTCCGCGTCAGGAAATGAAATGACAAAGTGCAAAAGAGTATTGAGTGGTGGCGGTAGTTCAGTGTTTTTTGATATATTTAATTATATATAGTGGAGAACTTACATTCTTTTTGAGAAAGAACAACAAAATTATTTTACGCTTCATGAATTAATCTGAGACAAATTTGGTGTAAACGAAATTAGGACAGACCTAATTAACCTACTCGTATAATAATAACTTTCATCCCCTAGTTTATCCCCTTGAGGGAAGAATTAATCAAAATCCTTTCTACCTGTATGCGAAATTTCAGTCCGATCCATCCAGTGGTTTGGGCTGTGCGTTGATAGATCACTACGTAGGCTGATCAAAATTAACCGTTATTTTAAATATTTTTCATCAATAACTATCTCGTCCCCTTCAAAGTAGTCCCCCTCAGATGTAATACACTTATGCCAGCGTTTTTTCTAATCCTCGAAACGCTTCTGAAACGCGCTTTTTGGTATCGTTTCGATTTCTTTTTTATTTCCTCAATCGTAGCAAATCGCTTTCCTTTCATCGGTGTCTTCAGTTCAGGGAAGAGGAAAAAGTCAGCGAGGGCCAAGTCCGGTGAATTCGGTGGTTGAGGCATGATAACGTCTTTGTTTTTGGCCAAAACCTCACTCATAAACATCGATATGTGAGTTGGTGCGTTTTCTGACGAATTGCTTCGCATAAACGGCGCATAACTTCATGGTAGTATACCTTATTGACTGTACGGCCTTGTGGCAAGAATTCATGATGTACCACGCCATTGCAGTTGAAGAAAACAGGGAGCAAAACCTTCACATTTGACCGAACTTGACGTGCTTTTTTCGGCCTTGGCTCTTCTGAACGCTTTGCGATGATTGGGTTTTGGTTTCAATGTCATAGCCATACACACACGATTCGTTACCAGTTATGACCTTTTTGAGGAAACCTGGATCGTCGTTGACGATGTTCAACAGCTCCTGAGTGATGTCCATGCGACGTTGTTTTTGCTCAAAGTTTAGTAAATTTAGTAAATATTCGAAGACATACCAAAACACGACTAACCTCTTAATCTGTCAAAAACAAACTGACAATCCGAAATGGATGATATTGCCAACATATATAACAGTCATGTGAACCAACATAACATAAAAAAATACGAAAATCGAACATATGGAACTCACGACATTTGAAAATAACGGTAATTTTTGATCAGACCATGTATATATATGTATGTAAATACATACATGTACTCAAAACAAATAATTTTAATTTTACAAAATAACTAGTACGCGGCTAGATATATGTTAATATATACCATCTGATGTGTCTTTTAATTGCAAAACCTTCCGGAAAAATATAAGAGTCGGAAGTATATTTTGTTCCTCGAGTTCCTATTATTGGTCCACATTTTAAAAAGATGGATGTATCGTCATAAAGCTGTAATTCTTTAACATTGTTCTTTTTTTTTTTTTTTTTTTTTTTTTACGTTTATTTAACAAGTAATTTGTAACAATTAAGACTATAAATAAACAAATAGTAGATAAACATAGTATAGTGTACACTGTCCCGTATTCGAGCTCTCTAGTACATTCAAAATTCTTAGAAATTTAAGTTCTTTTTGAGAAATTTTTTATAGATTAATTTACATGTACATTCTGTGATACATATGTTTGTACGTTAATAGCTTATACTTTGTGTAGGAAAAAACAATTGAAAAAAACCACTTTAATATGAGAATTATTAAAAGATATGTAGTTAAAGAGTAAAAAAAGAAAAAAAATTAGCTACCAGATCGGTTCAGCCACCAATATTTTTTAGTGTTCAAATTAGGTAACATGTTTTTATCCTTCAAGTAGAGGCTTGTATCGTATCTAATGTTACGTTGTGTAGTTTGTTTACTAATTATGGCTTTAACATTAGCTCGCCTATAAGTGTGATATAACACTGGAATGCCGACATCATTTTGAATATATCGTTGATTATCTAGGTATAAAAATGCTTCCGGTGGCACATACTCATTTTTTCGAACTTCCTCGATATATTGTTCATTAACATAGTAGGGTGCCATAATAAGATTATTAACCCTGCAATTGAATGTCTTTAAAATGTGTTATCTTATTATGTTAATTATAAAATTATCGATTCGGCTTATTTTTGACGTTTCATATAGCCTCTTATTAGAAATATATTTCTTAAAGTCACTATCTGGTGATCTAAAGAGGGAAGTGCAAGCTCTTAGACATTTACGTTCGAAAACTCTCATTTTTTCCATATATGATGGTGAAACATTGTACCAAATTTGACAACCATAAGTCAATATTGGTCTAATTAAGGATTGGTATAATATACTTTTAACTGGCATATTTGGAGTAAAATAATTTTTTGTATATAAAAAATGCTTTTCTAGCTTTTATAATTTGTAGATCTACATATGTGTTTATGGTAATATAAGAATTTATCGAGGTGAATACCCAAATATTTTACCATCTGCTTGTTAGCTACAATAATATTAGCGCTTGACTTAACCCCAAACTCTTTCCAGTGTTTTCTTATATTATAATTGCACTTTCCAACCGGTGGACGGAATAGAATAGTTTCACATTTTTCAATATTTATTTTCATTTTCCAATCCCATGAATATTTTTCTACAGTATAAAATAAATTTTGCAATTCCCGATTAATTTTAATGATTTTGTCGCCTGAATGAAAAATTATTATATCATCGGCAAATGCTACAATGTTATTTTTAATTTGTTTCAAAAGCTCTAAAAGAAATATATTAAAGAGAATTGGAGCGGTTACTGTACCCTGTTGAAGGCCATTTACTATAGTAAATTTTTTGTTACTTATTCAATTATTATTAGATATAAAAAAGTTTTTTTGATTTAGCATGTTGTGTATCAAAACAATCTGATGGAAGGGCATTTCATATCTTATAAGTTTATATATTAATCCTGCAATCCATATATTGTCAAAGGCTTTTTCAAAATCTATAAGGCAAGCACCAGTATATAGAGATTTGTTCCAATTCCAATTTATATGCGATACTAAAAAGTGTGCCGCATGAATAGTGGAGTGCTGAAATTTGAAACCGAACTGTCGGTCATCAATTAAATTTTTTTCTTCCCAATATTTGATTAAATTGTTGTACACACACATTTCGAAGACTTTACTAATATTTGGTAAAAGACTTATTGGTCTTAGGTTTTTAAGATTAGTTTTATCTTTATCTTTTTTTGGCAAAACTACTAGTATGGCTGTTTTCCATGCATGAGGAAAGTATGAGTTATTTAAAATGTTGTTAAAGAGTGCACAATATTCGGATATTATTTCGTTAGGAAGATTCATAAGAATAAAATTTGGGATGTTGTCTATACCAGAAGAGAATTTTTTCCGTAAATTGTGAAAGATATAAAAAATTGAGTCTTTGGATATAAAATAATTTTCTTCTAAGTTATTGGCTTTTTTGTTAGGGCTAAATGTAGTGACAGTTGTTTTACGTCTTTCGTACTCATTTTTTCTTTCCAAAAATATACGAAAGCATCTATCAGCCTCTATTTGGTTAGAATTATCATATTCGATCTCTTTATAAGAATGAACTGATTCGAAATAAGTTCCAATTGTATTCAGAATTTTATCTTGGTCTTTAATCAGGAGTTTGTTACTCCCCCTTTCTTTTTCCAAAGAATTTATATCAATTCCAGTGAATCTGAACCAAGCTTCGTCGTCATGGCTAATTTTTATGGTATCAATGATTAACGATTGTGAACCTCTAAACTGTTTTTTAACTTCGTTGAACGTATTTGAAGGGTCTCTGCGGTTCATACTTGTCAGCCGCTCTCGTACTTGATTATTAACGTTGAGTGTGAAATTGTCTTTAATAAGTTTTCTTACTAATTTTAGTTTTACTTTAAGTAAGTTTATTTCAGATTGAGTTAAAAAAAGTTCTAATCTGTTGTATTGTTTAATTCTGTTTAAAATTTTGCTTTTCTCTAGATTTAACTTTTTTATAATTGAGTTCGAAAATTTTGAAATTGAATCTGTAGTTTTAAATTTTGGGACTGATTTTTCAATAGCCGTATTTATAGATTTTTCTAGCTTAAGTAAGTAGTAGTCTATTTCAGAATTTGTAAGATTTCGGTCATTTGGCACATTATTGTTATTGCAATGATCATCTATAAGGCTTTTTCGGAACTTTTTCCAGTTTATCTTTTTAAAATTTTGTTTGAGATTTGGTGAATCCTTAAAAAATGTTAAAAGATGGTCGTTGTCATTATTTTGCACTATAATTTGCATTGCTTTGTGATCACTGTCATAGTCTAGTGATTTTAAGCAGTTGAGTGTGTTATTTTCTCTATGTATATCTAAGCGAGAGTCTGCGATACATATGTCTAAAAAGGATGCCCCCATTGGAAACGAAGGTTCAGTGGAAGCAAGTAGACTGCATCTGAAATATAGTTCCTGACCTAGTAACCACTCCTTTAGCATGTTCCCTTTGGTATTGCATACAGCATTACCCCAATCCGTGTGTTTAGAATTTAGATCACGCGATATTATGTAATAATTATTTGTGTTCTGTAAATCTAACACTTGAAATAGTTTCTGGACATCATTTTTAAAAGAGCTGTTGTTATTGCCGGAAGGATAATAAACCGATATAATATATAAACTTTTGTTTGCAACTAATGGGATTTTAATTGCACATGCCTCAAGAAGTTTGAATGAGTTTGATAAAGTGCTGTTACAGTTTTTGTATTTAATATTATTTTTTATCAAAATTGGTGTCCCTCCGCCTCTTTGAGCATTTACTCTGTCACTTCTTATAAAGTTATAGTCTTTAAAACTGATTTTGTGCCTAGCATTTAATTTCGTTTCGTTTAATAGGACTAAGTCAGGGTTGTGTAAGTTAATAAAATCTGTCAATTCGTATCTTCTGCTTAGTCCTATTAAAGAATTTACATTAATTTCTATTATCTTTAGGTTTTTTTCAGTTGTTTCGTCCATTTTTTACAAATTAGTTTTCTAGCATCGAGAATATGGAGTCTATTCTCGATGCTTGTAAATTAAGTTGTTTTTGTAAATTTAATATTTGGGTAGTTAGATTTTGCATAGAGTTCTTAAATTCTTCTAATGCTAAATTAATTGGGTTAGTGCTATTTACATTTTGAACATTATCATTTCTTAAGACATTGGCAAAAGAAACATTTGTGTTTACATTATAAGATTGTGTATTGGTTCTTCTCTCCATCAGCCCTTGTTTTCTGCTTCTTAGCTTTTGCTGGAGCTCTTTGTATTTTATGCAGCCTTTATATGATGCTGGGTGTCCATACTTATTGCATAATACACAAAATATTTTTTCTCTTTCGGTTTCAGGAATTTCGGTTAAGGAACATTTACCCAATTCATGTTGTTCTTTGCATTTAACACATCTAGAAGGTAAGAAACAATTTGATGCGCTATGGAAAAAGCCTTGACAATTTCTGCATTGCGGTATCTCAGATTTTCTTAGAGCCTCCCATCGAATGCATCGGTAAAATAGTCCTCTAATGCTTTTTAGTTCATTAGCATTGCTTTCAGTGTTTTTTACTTCCTCATAAGACCGGAAGTGCTTGATCTGCTATATCGTATGCCACTGATGGAAACAATTTAAGGCCGAAGGAGCAATGTCTGGAGAATACGGTGGTCAGGTAAGGATGTTACATTTCAACGTTACCAAGTATGTCGTGACCACTTTCGCAACATGGGGTCGAGTATTGTCATGCTGTAAAATAATTTTATCATGTCTCTGGTTCCATTGAGGCCATTGTTCCTTCAACGCTCAGCTGAAACTCATTAACTGCCTTTGACGTTGAAGCATGACCGGGAGATCCTAATGATTTTTGTACTTGGAATTTTCGTAATGTACCTATTTTTCATCCCCAATCACAATGCGATGTAGAAGTCCCTTACTTCGTTGCCGTGCAAGCAGCTGTTCTCAAGCAAACAAACATTGTTATGCGAGCGAGCGATATCGCGTGACATCGTGGGCCAGGCAGTTAATTAATAAAAAGTTTTTAACACTGAATTTGAAACTTACATATATAAATAAATAATATACTCGTATAGAGCTACGAAAGCTTAAAAACAACCAAAGGAAGGAAACGTTTTAATCACATTCGCTACATTTATGTCATGGAAGCTTGCAATTAGTTTTCGAAAGGCTAACTTACTTGGGTTGATTATGGTACTGCTGAAAAACAAATACGATTTTCTTCCTGCTAATTTAGGTTCAAAGGATATTCAAAACGTTTTGAGACATGATCCGTTATAAACAAGACACCTCAGGGACAGCTGACCCTCATACTGACAATTAATCTTTGGAGAAGGTTTCTTGATTTATTGTCATGCTCTAATTATGATTGCATAGGCAGCCAAACCACTAATGCCACGCCCATCCGCAGCAAGCAGTGCCCTGGATTATAATATGGCAAGGCAAACCGCTGCTGATCCCCTGGGGGAGAGCAAATGTTAACTCCAAATAATGTAATTCTAAACATGAACAAGATTATAATCAAATTCGTGCAGGGCAACAAAATAGAAAAAAGAGAACATCATCTATCCACAATCGAAAAGGGAGCTCTGAAAAGAAATTGAATTGAATTGAAGCTATAGGAAAAATATATAAAAAAAAAGGAAAGGAGCGTAACGTATATACTCAATGCAGGAATCCGTGATTGCGTTTATTTAAACTAAGAAAATATTTAAATGGATAAGCGATTGATTGACGGAAATTTATTTAAACTTCTTGAAATTTATTTTTTTCTTTAAAAATATTTCAATATCTTGAACTGTTATAGTTTCACCCCAATGTGCATTCAATAGATTTTATTCCGCTTACCTATTAAGCTTTCAAAGTTTAGCAGCGTCAAAAACATATTTGTGCTGCTTTACAAAGTAAAAAATATTCAATCCTTCAAATTTAATCATTCCAACAAAAATAATTTTTTTAAATAATTTTATTGTTCTTTTCCAAAGGTTAAAAGGTAGTATATTTTCTATCTTTAAGAGAGCAGCACGTGCATTAAAATAGCGAGAACGTGGCAACCAATGGGAAGAATTTTATACGAAAGAGAAAACATTTTCATAGTGCACGCCACACAGCAGACACAAGCCCCCACCTCCACTCACATGCACGGATACAGCAGAAGAATTCCTTTTAGCTTTTGAAAAATTTACTTTGAAAAAAGTTTGCTAAAATCTTATCTTGTTCATCTTGCCACAAAATTTGATTTGTTTTTGTTTTTATCGCAATCAATTTCTTTCATCTTTTCCAACAATAACATCTTATTTTTATGCACTTTTTTCCCCTTCTTCACTGCTTCCACACTTTTTTTCTTCCGTCAGGTGCCACTTTGATTTTTTTTTTTTTTTTGTTCTCTTCTTATGACTTTTATTATTGTTGTTCTTCTTTTTGAGGTCAACTCAAGTCACTGGAGCTCTCATACCCCATCACCATCATTGCTGATATTTTACCAGGAAGAGAGTCCAGTGTTCATTGTAATAAAATATCTAAACCGTTCGAATGTACAATGATTTCTTTCCCATCAACTAACCAATGGCATTTTACCTGAGTTTCATATCCCACAGTCAAGTCAATGGTTATTGGTTCGCGTCGATATGTTATTATAAAAATTGCAAAGAAAAAGAAAAATACAAAAAAAAAAATGAAAAAAAAAAATAGTAAAATATTCGAGTAGATATAATAAAAAATCTTCGCCATAAAAATATATGTATGTGCAGATATAAGAAACATTACTCAGCACTTTTTTTCTTGTTTCATAGTCAGATATTGAGTTTATGCGATGAAATAAAGTCATAAAATTTGTGGCAGCCATTTTCAAAACGTGCAGAGAAACAAAAGTTATAAGAATTCGATTTGCAATTCAGATGAAATTTTAAGGCTTTTTTTCTTGTTTACTTATAATGCAGTTTGGAATTCGTATCGATCAGCAAAACAAGAAATAAAATTTATTTTTTTAGCTTTTATTTATTTATTCAATCTTGAAAATGTGAACTAACAATAAGTATTCAAATCTTAATACTAAACACAAACAATTAACTAAGTCCAGCGAACTGAATCATCGAGAATACCGATAACCTATTTAATCTTCTGACGGCGGCAAGGGTATCCCTTCTTCTCAACTGAATGTGACTGCCAACTTTAAGTATGTTGTGTACACGAGTATTTGAGTGAAGTTCCAGCTTACTGATATACATGCCCCCCGGGGAACAGGTTTTGCCTTGGCGTATTCCTAACTTAGGCGCTCTGTTTTTCGGGGAAAAGAGGGGAAGGGGTCCCTCGTTTGGTGCGGCAAACAAAACTCTAGGAAGCCACATGACTAATGTTGTGTTGGCTTCCGAAACCCTTACCAAGGGTATAAATTGGCAGAACGGGGATCAGCATGGCCCCCGGGAAGTTCTGCTTGCGGTTCGACCCGGGCTGATCATGGTTGAGGTGCCTACCTTGGCTGAAACGTTCTGGCTGTGGTTGAAACCTAAAACGCAGGAAGGGAGTGTTAGTATCCTTGATAATTGTTTGGTGATGGCTTTTTTCGAGGGCTAACAATCTCCCGAGGATCTGTTGCCTATACAACAGATACGTGTACTGTAAGGAACCAGTGGTGATGATTGACGGGTGAGTTGGTTTAAGGGCTGATACTCTTAATGGGCTTCGGCCTACCAACTCATTAAGCCTTGTTCTCCATTGATTGCTGGGAAATTGCATACATGAGGGATTAGAAGGCCCGAACTCCTCAACAAGAAGTTGTTCATATGGCCGCAATCATATGACACGAATTGCTACCTGTGTGAGCCTAGCAAGCCACATGGGGGCGGTGATGAATCGTGAAAAAATCACTTCGTGGAATTGGTCCACCATCAGGTTCGGACGTCAAGGCAGGTACTGATGTAAATCATTTTCACAGTTACTGATATACATGGTCACATATGCACTTAGAAAATACATATTTTACTAACGGAACACACAGATCCTTGTGAATTAAGTTTTTTATGTACCATGAAACTGCATAACCGTTCTAAGAATTTTGTTTTGTCGCCTCATAATTGAATTCCATAGCATCATATAAACGTAGAAAACATTATATAGTTGAGATAACAATATTCCAAGGGCAACATACTATTGTTGAATTATATGGTTGAAGGCAACCAAATAAAATGGTTTCAGTCTAAAATGTTCTTTGCTAAACTAAGTAGATCCAAGAACCTTATTATATCATGTAACCATAACTGAAAAGCTGTTGGGACATACTGTTAAAACAAACCTTTTGACGGCCCGATTGTTACATGGTAGAGTACACATATGTCTTGATTTTTCATTATTTTAACTCTTTCAACAAAAGCACATCATCACTTTTTTGCCCTTTTCGATAATTTATGGAAAAAATGTATTTTTATTGCAAAATTTGCAATCTAAAATAAAAATATCAACTTTTTTTTTTTTTTGATAATCTCTTTTAATTTAAAACTGTTTTTGCTTCTCTCATATTGAAATGCCATTTTCTGTTAATTCTGAATTCTGATTTTGAAAAGGGGATAGCGTATGTTAATCATTTGAAAAAGGTTTTTATTACAAATGATTCAGCGTATAATACAGCCGAATTAGCGTCATTATTTTTAACGCTATTTTACGCCTTGAGTATTATCCTGCAGAGTGGAAGGTGTCCATGATTACTATGATACCCAAGCCAGGGAAGGATCTCACTAAAGTAGGATCATACAGACCAATACGTCTACTGCCAACAATTTCAAAACTGTTCGGAAAATTGTTAATTACGAAGTTGACTCCAATATTGAATGGAATGGGATATATCCCTAATCATCAGTTTGGCTTTCGGGCTACACATAGCACCAGAGAACAAACGCACAGACTAGTCAACGCCATAAGACAGGCTTTCGAAGACAAAAAGTATTGTTCGGCTCTATTCATCGACATTTTCCCACGCTTTTGATAAAGTGTTGCACGACGGCTTGGTGCACAAAATAAAGTTAAACTTGCCTGCAAACACTCACAAGCTTCTGGAAAGCTAGTTATGCGGCCGGTAGTTTGTTATCAGAGAAGGCGATTTTATAAGCCAGCCAATCGAAGCAGTAGCTCTGCAAGGTAGCATACTGGGACATACTTTATATTTGATTTATGCCTCAGACATGCCAACAAGTAGCTTCGCGAAATTTGGAGGAGTATATTTCAATATTAGAGAAATGGTTAAAGCTTTGGAAAATTAAAGTTAATGAACAAAAGTGTACTCACGTTACATTCACACTGCGTAGACAAACATGTTCAGCTATCCAAATTAACAATTCACTTATTACGCAGCAAAATAAAGTCAAGTACCTTGGTATTCATCTCGACCGTAGGTTAACGTGGAAGGCTCACATTGATGCGAAATTTATTCAGTTAAAGTTAAAAGCAGCGCAACTGAATTGGCTTATCGGCAGAAATTCGACATTGAAGTTGGATTGCAAACTTCTGTTATATAACGCAATTCAAAATCCTATATGGTGCTATGGAATTCAATTATGGGGCAACGCCCCAAAATTCAAAAATTCAAAGTCGACAAAATCAAATTCTTCGGATGATTACTACAGTTCCGTGGTACGTAAAAAACTCACGAATTCATAAAGATCTTTGTGTGCCTCTTGTAAAAGACGAATTGTCTAACTATGCGACAAGGTATATCAGCGGAACATCACCCAAATCCTTTTGAAGGCCACTCTTGGTTGAGAAGGTCGGACACCCTTGCCACCATCAGAACGTTACATAGGTGATTTTACCGATATTTACCGTGCAAAATAAAATATTTTTGTCTAGCATTGGCTGGACTTCACTAATTTAGTGTATTTAGTATTAAGATTGCCCCGCCCAGCCTATTGAAGCTGGAGCTCCCCAAGGCAGCATATTAGGGCCTATCTTATATTTGATCTACGCATCTGACATGCAGACAAGCACCAACATTCACACTTCAACATTTGCAGATGATACAGCATTCCTTAGCATACATAGTAACCACCAGCAAGCATCAATAAACTTACAGGAACATATCGACAAACTAGAGAAATGGCTCAAGCTTTGGAAAGTCAAGGTTAATGAACAAAAGTGTGCCCATGTTACATTCGCACTGCGTCTAGGAACATGCTCACCCATTACTATTAACAATAAAGTAATACCTCAACACAGTGAAGTCAAATACCTCGGTATTAATCTTGACCGTAGACTAACATGGAAGACGCACATCGAGGCAAAAGTAACGCAGATGAAATTGAAAGCAGTGCAAATAAACTGGCTACTAGGCAGAAATTCGACCTTGAAGCTTGATTGTAAACTTTTGCTGTACAACTCGATTCTAAAGCCAATATGGTGCTATGGGATTCAATTATGGGGCACAGCCTCGGCATCCAACATTGAAAAAATTCAAAGAAGTCAAAATAAAATTCGCCGTAGAATTACAGATGGCTCCATGGTACGTTAAAAACTCACGAATCCACGCAGATCTGAACGTACTTTTTGTGAAATCTGAATTTGTGAAGTACGCGACAAGATATATTAACAAACTTGAATTCCATCCAAATCCTCTTGCAGTTAATATTCTTAACTTTGGTGGTCATACCCATCTGAGAAGGGGGGATACTTTGGCTACCATTAGAGCTCTAAACAGATGACTGAATTCTGAAATAATATTCGCATAAAAATAAATTTTTGTCCAGCACTGGTAGGACTTTAATTAAAATTTTTTTTAGTATTAAGATTTGAATACTTATTGTCATTACATTTTTTATGTAGATTCAATAAATAAAATAATAAAGTTAAAAACAAAAAAAAAGTATTAAGATTGGAATACTTATTGTTAGTTCACTTTGTGAAGATTCAATAAATAAATGAATGAGAAAAAAAAAATTTCTCTTAAGACAGAGCTTTTAATACAGACGTCTTCACAGCCGTGTCAAGATGACAAGAACACAGTAGCATTTGCAGTCTACACTTGACAGTAACAGTATTTTGCTGTTCCTGTTAGTTTTCTCATGTCAGGTGTGGACAGCACTTAAGTTTGGTAAAAGTTTTGTTAATATTAGCATGACAACCACATTATATTATCGATCTCATCTATTTTATTGTGAAAGTCTAAACCACTATTGTCACATTCAGTTATACTACTGTTGATGGCCAAATGGTTATATACATCTATACATAAAGTTTTCGTAATAATCGCTCGCTCGCATAAATACATTTGAAACAAAAACAAATTTTAAAATTTTGTTTTTGGTATGCATGTATTTATGCAAGCAATCGATGTCGAGTGACATAGTGGACCAGGCAGTTTGTGTGCTTTTAATTTTAAAAATATGTATGTATATATTATTTTAACTATATATTAAAAATATATTCATCTTCATATAAAAAGGAAAAAAACGTGAGATTGGCGAACAAATATATATTAAATATTCGCGAAAATATAGTCTGTTTAATATGGAGATATAAACATATGTAACAATACGTGTAACCATATTAATATGGTTACACATGAGTGTTAAAATTGCAATGGAATACAGAATTCTTAATAAATATTTTTGTTTTATTGCAGCAGATGGATATTTCAACATCGAAGAGGAGATGCAGTGCAATTATTTTTTACTAATTTATATTAAACATAGTATTAAAATATATTATAACAGTCGTAAAGCAGCTCTGGACTGGGGAGCAGCTCTCGCGTCATCGTAATTATTTCTTAAGTGCGGTCAGGCTTGCTGTTGTTGAGAGTTTTGCGTCTCACTCTCATTGGTTAACTGGCTACCTCAACTAACTGTATTAGTTTACAGTTTTTGTGAGGTATTTCGTTGTTAACCACGCGACAACTTCCTATGCGAAGGCATAGGTCGGTACAGTTAGTCACAGCGCCGAAAAAGAAATACTGTTAATACCATCGTGGGCATAACGTCTACGTTACTCCGCCCATGCTGTGCATCCTATACTTTGCAAATTTATTTGCAACTGTATAGTTACAAATATATTATGAGCTGTCTTTTTGTTGTAATTAATTATCATTAATGTATGTATTTGTGATGCTTTTAACAAAAATACGGTTCTATTACAATAAAGCGATTTGTGATATTAGTATGATTATTTTAACAAGGTTATATATGAGAAAAGTATGCATGGTTAGTATAAAAATATGGTTGAGTATGACAATTAGTTGAAAACTTTAATCAATACTATGGTTACTTCTTATTATGGCAATGTTAAACAAAAATATAGTTTGGTTACTTATAATATATGTTACTATTTATTTCTTTTTTACTAAACAAAAAGTTCAAATTAGCTAATAACTAACTGTAATCTGATATGGACTATGAGCGTAGCTTCCCAGCTTATCACAACAAATGTACTCAGTTTGCAAGTTTAGGCATAAATTATTACGAATGTTTCATTTGTTTCACTCATTAAATTTTATAACAATTTATGGTATTAGGTATCAATTATCACTTGCAAAAACTTTAACTGATAATAACTAAATACAAAAGAAAAAAAATCCAAGATGTGAAAACTAACACTATGTGAATGGGAAATTGCTCCTTGTCTCGAATTGATCTGAACCACGTCATCTTCTCTATCAGACGCAAAGGAAATAGAAAAGGAACCAACATGAGGCATCAAATTTGAAATATTTAAATTGATTTACCCTTAACTATACAAAAATTTCCAACATACGTATATAAATTTTATATATTACATACATACACTACAAAATATATAAACCACTAAGAGCCATATCCAAAAAAAAATCTTACTTGAGTTTTAACGCATACGTTAGTTACCAAACACATTAACACTACCATACATTTGTTAAAAAAGTTTATGCGAAAACACTACGTTAACTCTTATATATAGTAAGGAATTTAGTTGTTTTATTCTGGCAATGCCGTTATGTTCAGTTGTAATTTCTTGAATAGTGATGCATGAAAACTAAAATTCGAAAATCGATTAAAATAAATTTAAAAAAAACAAGTAAGAGTGTAGTATATTCGGCTGGGCCGAATCTAAAATACCCTTCACGATAGTCACGAATATGTATAGTATATTAAAAATGTGACCTAAATATGCTATATATATATATATATAGTTATATATGAACCGATATCGGAATTTTCTATTTTCTGTATTTTAGTAACCTTCTTTTATAACGAGAATTGCTTTTCAGCAAAAAAAAAAAAATTTTTAATGGAAAAATCGGTTCAGGCTATATCTCGGGTATATATGGACCGATATCGAAAATTTTAATTTTCCATATTTATATAACCTTATTTCATTACCAGAACTGCTTTTGAGCACAAAAAAGTTGTTTACTCGGCATTTTCATCAAAAAACCTGTTAAGCTATATATCGGGTATATATGAACCGATATCGAAAATTTTAATTTTCCATATTTATATAACCTTATTTTATTACCAGAACTGCTTTAAGGTGAAAAAAGTTGTTTAAGTTCGCTTACGCGGCATTTTCATGAAAACCACGGTTTAGGCTATATCTCTGGTATATATGGACCGATATCGGAAATTTTCATTTTCCATATTTATATAACCTCATCTTATTACCAGAACTGTTTTAAGCAAAAAAAAGTTGTTTAAGTTCGCTTACGCGACATTTTCATGAAAAACCCGGTTTGGGCTATATCTCGGGTATATATGGACCGATATCGGAAATTTTCATTTTTCATACCTATATAACCTTATTTCATTACCAGAACTGCTTTAAGGTGAAAAAAGTTGTTTAAGTTCGCTTACGCGACATTTTCATGAAAAACCCGATTTGGGCTATATCTCGGGTATATATGGACCGATATCGGAAATTTTCATTTTCCATATTTATGTAACCTAATTTCATTACCAGAACTGCTTTTGAGCACAAAAAAAATTGTTTAGGTTCGCTTACGCGGCATTTTCATGAAAACCCCGGTCTAGGCTATATCTCGGGTATATATGGACCGATATCGAAAATGTTCATTTTTCATATTTATATGACCCTATTTTATTACCAGAACTGCTTTTGAGCACAAAAAAGTTGTTTAAGTTCGCTTACGCGACATTTTCATGAAAAACCCGGATTGGGCTATATCTCGGGTATATATGGACCGACATCGAAAATTTTCATTTTCCATACTTATACAACCTTATTTTATTACCAGAACTACTTTTAAGCAAAAAAAGTTGTTTAAGTTCGCTTACGCGGCAATTTCATGAAAACCCCGTTCCAGGCTATATCTGCGGTATATATGAACCGATATCGGAAATTTTCATTTTTCATATTTATATGACCCTATTTCATTACCAGAACTGCTTTTGAGCACAAAAAAGTTGTTTAAGTTCGCTTACGCGACATTTTCATGAAAAACCCGGTCTAGGCTATATCTCGGGTATATATGGACCGATATCGGAAATTTTCATTTTCCATATTTATGTAACCTAATTTCATTACCAGAACTGCTTTTGAGCACAAAAAAAAATTGTTTAGGTTCGCTTACGCGGCATTTTCATGAAAACCCCGGTCTAGGCTATATCTCGGGTATATATGGACCGATATCGAAAATGTTCATTTTTCATATTTATATGACCCTATTTTATTACCAGAACTGCTTTTGAGCACAAAAAAGTTGTTTAAGTTCGCTTACGCGACATTTTCATGAAAACCCCGGATTGGGCTATATCTCGGGTATATATGGACCGATATCGGAAATTTTCATTTTCCATATTTATGTAACCTAATTTTATTACCAGAACTGCTTTTGAACAAAAAAAAGTTATTTAGCTTCGCCTATGCAACATTTTCATTAAAAATCCGATTTGGGCTATATCTCGGGTATATATGGACCGATATCGAAAATTTTCATTTTCCATACTTATACAACCTTATTTTATTACCAGAACTACTTTTAAGCAAAAAAAGTTGTTTAAGTTCGCTTACGCGGCAATTTCATGAAAACCCCGTTCCAGGCTATATCTGCGGTATATATGAACCGATATCGGAAATTTTCATTTTTCATATTTATATGACCCTATTTCCTTACCAGAACTGCTTTTGAGTACCAAAAAGTTGTTTAGGTTCGCTTACGCGACATTTTCATGAAAAACCAGGTTTGGGCTATATCTCGGGTATATATGGACCGATATCGGAAATTTTCATTTTCCATATTTATGTAACCTTATATAATTACCAGAACTGCTTTTGAGCAAAAAAAAGTTATTTAGCTTCACCTATGCGACATTTTCATTAAAAATCCGATTTGGGCTATATCTCGGGTATATATGGACCGATATCTGAAAAAAAAAATTTTTTGTCTTTTAGTCACCATGCTTAATAAGTGTGTGAAGTTTGAAGCAAAACGAACAACTTTTGTCTTCAAAAATTTTCATACAAAACTGCAAAAAAAAATGGCTTTTTTCGGAATTTTGAATATATCTCAGCTATACGTGGACCGATATTACTAAATTTCAATAGCAAACCCATGAATCGATGGGGTAAAAGAATGGTGAAAGAAAAAAGTTTCTAAGTCTAATGGTTTTCTCAGAAACGGTATTTCAACAGCGGACAGACGGACAGACGGACATCGCTTAATCGACTTTTCCATTAATTCTGATTCAGAATATATATACTTTATAGGGTCGCAAAAAAAAACTGTAGAAATTACAAACGGAATCACAAACTTATATATACCCTTTTCATTTTCAAGAATTATTATTATTATATATATTACCTTAAATCACACATTTTTGACAAACGTTTAATCGATTTAGCTTTTTATACCCTTCACAAAAATGTAAAGGGTATTTATAAGTTTGTGATTCCGTTTGTAATTTCTACAGTTTTTTTTGCGACCCTATAAAGTATATATATTCTGAATCAGAATTAATGGAAAAGTCGATTAAGCGATGTCCGTCTGTCCGTCTGTCCGCTGTTGAAATACCGTTTCTGAGAAAACCATTAGACTTAGAAACTTTTTTCTTTCACCATTCTTTTACCCCATCGATTCATGGGTATGCTATTGAAATTCAGTAATATCGGTCCACGTATAGCTGAGATATATTCAAAATTCCGAAAAAAGCCATTTTTTTTGCAGTTTTGTATGAAAATTTTTGAAGACAAAAGTTGTTCGTTTTGCTTCAAACTTCACACACTTATTAAGCATGGTGACTAAAAGACAAAAAATTTTTTTTTCAGATATCGGTCCATATATACCCGAGATATAGCCCAAATCGGATTTTTAATGAAAATGTCGCATAGGTGAAGCTAAATAACTTTTTTTTGCTCAAAAGCAGTTCTGGTAATTATATAAGGTTACATAAATATGGAAAATGAAAATTTCCGATATCGGTCCATATATACCCGAGATATAGCCCAAACCTGGTTTTTCATGAAAATGTCGCGTAAGCGAACCTAAACAACTTTTTGGTACTCAAAAGCAGTTCTGGTAAGGAAATAGGGTCATATAAATATGAAAAATGAAAATTTCCGATATCGGTTCATATATACCGCAGATATAGCCTGGAACGGGGTTTTCATGAAATTGCCGCGTAAGCGAACTTAAACAACTTTTTTTGCTTAAAAGTAGTTCTGGTAATAAAATAAGGTTGTATAAGTATGGAAAATGAAAATTTTCGATATCGGTCCATATATACCCGAGATATAGCCCAATCCGGGTTTTTCATGAAAATGTCGCGTAAGCGAACTTAAACAACTTTTTTGTGCTCAAAAGCAGTTCTGGTAATAAAATAGGGTCATATAAATATGAAAAATGAACATTTTCGATATCGGTCCATATATACCCGAGATATAGCCTAGACCGGGGTTTTCATGAAAATGCCGCGTAAGCGAACTTAAACAACTTTTTTGTGGTCAAAAGCAGTTCTGGTATTGAAATTAGGTTACATAAATATAGAAAATGAAAATTTCCGATGTCGGTCCATATATACCCGAGATATAGCCCAAATCGGGTTTTTCATGAAAATGTCGCGTAAGCGAACTTAAACAACTTTTTTGTGCTCAAAAGCAGTTCTGGTAATGAAATAGGGTCATATAAATATGAAAAATGAAAATTTTCCATGTCGGTCCATATATACCCGAGATATAGCCCAAATCAGGTTTTTCATAAAAATGTCGCGCAAGCGAACTTAAACAACTTTTTTGTGCTCAAAGCAGTTCTGGTAATGAAATTAGGTTACATAAATATGGAAAATGAAAATTTCCGATATCGGTCCATATATACCCGAGATATAGCCTAGACCGGGGTTTTCATGAAAATGCCGCGTAAGCGAACTTAAACAACTTTTTTGTGCTCAAAAGCAATTCTGGTAATGAAAGTAGGTTACATAAATATGGAAAATGAAAATTTCCGATATCGGTCCATATATACCCGAGATATAGCCTAGACCGGGGTTTTCATGAAAATGCCGCGTAAGCGAACTTAAACAACTTTTTTGTGCTCAAAAGCAGTTCTGGTAATGACATTAGGTTACATAAATATGAAAAATGAAAACTTCCGATATCGGTCCATATATACCCGAGATATAGCCCAAATCGGGTTTTTCATGAAAATGTCGCGTAAGCGAACTTAAACAACTTTTTTGTGCTCAAAGCAGCTCTGGTAATGAAAAAGGGTTATATAAATATGAAAAATGAAAATTTTCGATGTCGGTCCATATACACCCGAGATATAGCCCAAATCGGGTTTTTCATGAAAATGTCGCGTAAGCGAACTTAAACAACTTTTTTGTGCTCAAAAGCAATTCTGGTAATGAAATAGGGTCATATAAATATGAAAAATGAAAATTTTCCATGTCGGTCCATATATACCCGAGATATAGCCCAAATCGGGTTTTTCATGAAAATGTCGCGTAAGCGAATTTAAACAACTTTTTTGTTCTCAAAATCAGTTCTGGTAATGAAATAGGGTAATATAAATATGAAAAATGAAAATTTTCGATATCGGTCCATATATACCCGAGATATAGCCCAAATCAGGTTTTTCATAAAAATGTCGCGCAAGCGAACTTAAACAACTTTTTTGTGCTCAAAGCAGTTCTGATAATGAAATTAGGTTACATAAATATGGAAAATGAAAATTTCCGATATCGGTCCATATATACCCGAGATATAGCCTAGACCGGGGTTTTCATGAAAATGCCGCGTAAGCGAACTTAAACAACTTTTTTGTGCTCAAAAGCAATTCTGGTAATGAAATTAGGTTACATAAATATGGAAAATGAAAATATCCGATATCGGTCCATATATACCCGAGATATAGCCTAGACCGGGGTTTTCATGAAAATGCCGCGTAAGCGAACTTAAACAACTTTTTTGTGCTCAAAAGCAGTTCTGGTAATGAAATTAGGTTACATAAATATGGAAAATGAAAATTTCCGATGTCGGTCCATATATACCCGAGATATAGCCCAAATCGGGTTTTTCATGAAAATGTCGCGTAAGCGAACTTAAACAACTTTTTTGTGCTCAAAGCAGTTCTGGTAATGAAAAAGGGTTATATAAATATGAAAAATGAAAATTTTCGATGTCGGTCCATATACACCCGAGATATAGCCCAAATCGGGTTTTTCATGAAAATATCGCGTAAGCGAACTTAAACAGTTTTTTTGTGCTCAAAAGCAGTTCTGGTAATGAAATAGGGTCATATAAATATGAAAAATGAAAATTTTCGATATCGGTCCATATATACCCGAGATATAGCCCAAATCGGGTTTTTCATGAAAATGTCGCGTAAGCGAACTTAAACAACTTTTTTGTGCTCAAAAGCAGTTCTGGTAATGGAATAGGGTCATATAAATATGAAAAATGAAAATTTCCGATATCGGTCCATATATACCCGAGATATAGCCCAAACCGTGTTTTTCATGAAAATGCCGCGTAAGCGAACTTAAACAATTTTTTCACCTTAAAGCAGTTCTGGTAATAAAATAAGGTGATATAAATATGGAAAATTAAAGTTTTCGATATCGGTCCATACATACCCGAGATATAGCCTAAACCGGGTTTTTCATGAATACGCGGCGTAAGCGAACTAAAACAACTTTTTTTGCTTAAAAGCAGTTCTAATAGCAAAATAAGGTTATATAGGTATGGAAAATGAAAATTTCCGATATCGGTCCATATATACCCGAGATATAGCCTAAACTGCGGTTTTAATGAAAATGTCGCGTAAGTGAACTTAGACATCTTTTTTTGCTTAAGAACAGTTCTGGTAATGAAATAGGGTCATATAAATATGGAAAAAGAAAATATCCGATATCGGTCCATATATACTCGAGATATAGCCTGAACCGATTTTTCCAATAACATTTTTTTTTTTTTTTTGCTGAAAAGCAGTTCTTGTTATGAAAGAAGGTTACGAAAATAGAGAAAATTAAAATTTCTGATATCGGTCCATATATACCCGAGATATAGCCTAAATCGGGTTTTTCATGAAAATATCGCGTAAGCGAACTTAAACAATTTGTTGTGCTCAAAAGCAGTTCTGGTAATGATATAAGGTTATATAATTATGGAAAATTAAAATTTTCGATATCGGTCCATATATAGCCGAGATATAGCCTAAACCGATTTTTCCATTTAAAAAAATTTTTTTTTTTTTTGCTGAAAAGCAATTCTCGTTATAAAAGAAGGTTACTAAAATACAGAAAATAGAAAATTCCGATATCGGTTCATATATAACCGAGCATATTTAGGTCACATTTTTAATATACTATACATATTCGTGACTATCGTGAAGGGTATTTTAGATTCGGCCCAGCCGAATATACTACACTCTTACTTGTTTTTTTTGTAATTATGAGTTGCCATAAATACGTGTTCTCATACCTTTGACATAAGCAAAGCAATTTTGTACCGTTGTTCTGCCGGCGTTATTGCTTTAATGCGAACATATTTATTGCTAATCTAGACGGGGGTTATAGAACACAACTTTAATTGTATTTGATTTTATATTTTCTACAACTACATACATATGTATATGTATATATTTCGGAGAGTTTTGAAAGTAGAAGTATTTAAAATTATTTCATAAACAAGAAATAAATAAAGATAAGAACTTTGCATAAAAAATAAATCGAATTTAAATACTAGTAGAAATACTACTTTCAAAAGTTCTTAAATTTTAATTAAAATTAATTAGCTTAATTTTTTGGGTGTAAGCTAAAAATCTCTGATACATTAACTTACTTAACCTCATAAGAGAAGTTTTTCTTCATTTTTTATTAAAGTAGCCACAACAACAACAACAACACCATCGAATTGCATATATTGCTGGGCCCTACAATCTACTCATAATAAATGGAACACCTGTGATTAATAAAGTTGTGAGTAAATAACTATTATAATATAACATTTTTTATTTGGTTCACTAAATTGCGTTAGTTATCATTAACGACATAGATTATGATCTTTCGTTGTCCAATAGTTAGTCCGTTTCCATTTTGTTTCTCCCTTATTTCACTCATTAAAACAAAAACAAAGATCATAACGTTTGAATTTAATTTATCAGAGATTTTAATTTCCCTTAAAAGTAATGTTTTCTTTAATAAATAATGAAATTTGTTTGTAAACTTAGCAACAACAAAAAAAAATGCATTTCTAAATTTAACCCTCTGAGGGAAGAACAACTCGTGAGAAGAATGTATCTTCTGGGCCAGTAAGTATTGCCAATTTTAGGGACAGATCTCCCTAACTGGTACGCTTTCTGTCAAGGCATCTGGCATGTATTTTGCCAACACATTGGCTCAATATCTATCCAATGACAGGTTGGTAATGAAGCATTTAAGATTCTGTTTTTTTCTTTTTGGCTTTTTTTGAACCATGCATGTTTATATGTTTGTGCGTCAGAAAACCTTGAGTTGAGAATTAACTATACCAATGGCCGAGCTAGCCAAATATCTTTGCTTACAATCTTACAATATATGGTGCGTCCTATCAATGGCGTTTTAAATGTAACTATGTAGTATTATTAGGTATAGCCATATACGAGAGCGGTTCGGAAACTTCTTAGCCTAGCATAAAAAGCGCGGTATAAACAGAAAATGTTAAGTGTTTTGGAAACTTCCATCTCTGTTATGAACACATGTTAAATTTTGTTTCGATCTGGTAACTCTTTCATATAGAAACAGGTGTTCACAAAAGACACATCCGCGATTTGCTGAATTTAAATGTGGTCGTACAAGCATTGAAGATGAAACACGTAGTGGACGGCCAAAAACAGCAATAACAACGAAAATTGTAGCCAAAATGCATGATATGGTATTAAATGATCGACGTATAAAAGTGCGCGAAATAGCTAATATCATTGGCATCTCAAATGATCGAGTTCATTTAATTTTGCATGAAGAACTACAGATGAAAAAGCTTTCTGCAAGATGGGTGTCGCATTTATTAACAGTCGACCAAAAACGCATAAAAATGAACATTTCTCAAGCTTGTTTGGATCGTTTTAAGCGAAATAAAATGGATTTTAAGCATCGTTTCACTACTGTTGATGAGACATGGATCCACAACTATACTCCAGAGACAAAAAAAAAAACAAACCAAACTGGAGGAAGTGCCCCAAAGAAGGCAAAAACAATTCAATCGGGTGGTAAGGCTACGGTAACGGAATTTGGGACTTCAAAGGTATTTTATTGATTGACTATCTGCAAAAGGGTAACACAATAAATTCAGAGTACTATTGCAAGCTTTTGGATCAATTAAATGTACAAATTCGAGAAAAACGTCCTGGCTTACAACACAGAAAAATAATTTTTCGTCAAGACAACGCACCAGCGCACAAGAATGTTTTAACAATGGCTAAAATCAACGAATTAAAGTACGAGTTGCTTGACCACCCACCTTATTCTCCTGATTTAGCTCCCAGTGACTTTTACCTGTTCCTAAATTCAAAAAAAATCCTTCCTGGCAAGCGTTTTACCTCAAAAGAAGATGCGATCACAGTTGTAAACCACTATTTTGAAGATCTTGAGAAAAACTATTTTAATCAAGGGATAGAATTACTAGAAAAGCGTTGGACTAAGTGTATTAAAGTTACAGGAGATTATATTGAAAATAAAAATATTTTTGAAAAACTAACTATTCTCTTTCATTGATAGGCTAAGAAGTTTTTGAACCGCCTATGTAATTCAACAACAGTCAGCCCAATTACAAATGAAAATTCCGTGGGAGTTTTTTTTTACTTTTCCCCTTCCTCCAGTTATGAACAAAAGTGGAGTATTATGCATTTTATATTTTCCTTCTTTCCATTAATTGAAAACAATAAGGAGAGCTCAAATTTCTCATTCCTTCCGTCAATTTAACGAAAGTTGTGATTTTCTCTATAATTTGAATTGAAAAAAGTACTTTACATAAGATATAAATTCCGCGAGGACTAAATTCCGTAAGAAATAAATTCCATGAGAATAATCATAATTGGGCTGAGTATGGTGCCCTTAGAATCTTGTCATATCAACAATATACTTTTTTCTACGGTAAATTATTCTTTGGTAAATTATCGGGCCGCAGATCTCTAAAATGAGCATTTAATTAATTTATTATCAACAAACATTTGTAAATATACAAATGCTAATACAAACCTTTTTGTTTTCATACATTATTGTTCATTTATGGCGATATTTTTACAAAATTATCCTTGACCGGCTTATTTATTTAATTATTTATGTTTGTTCTATGGTGCTGTGTTTAGCCCAGAAGCCAAATTGATCATTAGGGACACATCCCACATCATTCAATACTTGAGTCGAGACATAAAATAGCGTTAGAAAAAAAACAACTAGAAGCTTTTTACCAGTAATTTTATCAATAGTTACCTGGAGCTTTCCTGGTGTTTGTATACTGATAACATTATCGACATCTTGAAAATTAAGTCTCAAAGTCATAGGCGTTCTAACATCATATAGCTGTAATTTAGCTGCATCATTTGCTGTGCCATCTACAACATAAACGCTTCTCAAATGATTAACATACATTGTCCCCTTTCCAGAATCGGTTATTGCCAAGTCCCAGGTTGAAGGCTGAAAAGGTGGCTTACCTTCAACACTTTTCAGAACTTACTATTTTGCTTACTTACATATCCATTCAAATAAAAATGTGCCTCAAGATTTTTTTATGAAAAGCGATTAATGATTTTGATAAAATGTTTTAACGATTAAAACACGTTGGTTTATCGACAATTTTTATATTTTATTTATACAAAAATGTAAAGGGTATATATAAGTTTGTGATTTCGTTTGTAATTTCTACAATTTTAATTTGCGACCCTATAAAGTATATATATTCTAAATCAGAATTAATGGAAAAGTCGATTAGGCGATGTTCGTCTGTCCGCTGTTGAAATACCGTTTCTGAGAAAACCATTAAACTTAGAAACTTTTTCTTTCACCATTCTTTTACCCTATAGATTCATGGGTTTGCTATTGAAATTCAGTAATATCGGTCCACGTATAGCTGAGATATATACAAAATTCCGAAGAAATCAATTTTTTTGCAATTTTGTATGGAAATGTTTGAAAAAAAAATTGTTTGTTTTGCTTCAAACTTCACACACTCATTAAGCATGGTGACTAAAAGACAAAAATTTTTTTTCAGATTTCGGTCGATATACATATATCCGAGATATAGTCCAAATCGAGTTTTTCATGAAAATGTAGCGTAATCGAACTGAAACAACTTTTTTTGCTCAAAAGCAGTTTTGGTAGTGAAATAAAGTTTTATAAATCTGGAAAATGAAATATTCCGATATCGGTCCATAGATACCCGAGATATAGCCTAGACCGGGGTTTTCATGAAAATGCCGCGTCAGCGAAATATATATAGCCTGAACCGATTTTTCCAATAACATTTTTTTTTTGCTGAAAAGCAGTTTTTGTTATAAAAAAAGGTTAGGAAAATAGAGAAAATTAAAATTTCTGATATCGGTCGGTATATACCCGAGATATAGCCTAGACCGGGGTTTTCATGAAAATATCGCGTAAGCGAACTTAAACAATTTGTTGTGCTCAAAAGCAGTTCTGGTAATAATATAAGGTTATATAAATATGGAAAATTAAAATTTTCGATATCGGTCCATATATACTCTAGATATAGCCTGAACCGATTTTTCAATTAAAAAAAAATTTTTTTTTTTTTTTTTTTTTTGCTGAAAAGCAATTCTCGTTATAAAAGAAGGTTACTAAAATACAGAAAATAGAAAATTCCGATATCGGTTCATATATAACCGAGCATAGTTAGGTCACATTTTTAATATACTATACATATTCGTGACTATCGTGAAGGGTATTTTAGATTCGGCCCAGCCGAATATACTACACTCTTACTTGTTTTTTTTAAATTTCCGATAGTTCTTATAAAATCACCCAAGATAATAGCAAAAAAAGCACTCGTTACAATTTCTTTGATCAATTTTTTCGAATAGTAAAAAATCGAAGAGCTCACCAAAACATGACTAATCTGTCAAAAACAGACTGACAATCCAAAATGGCTGATATTGCCAACATATATAACAGACATAAAAAACAATTCGAAAATCGAACGTACGTAAATCACAAAATTTGAAAATAACGGTAATTTTTTTATCAGACTTCGTACATATAGAGCACTATGTGTAATTACCATCTCTGCTTCTCCTACAGATCCTCGCGGATTTTAGTCATGGTCAACTGGGAAAAGTATTTCCCATCATGTTCCATAAAATCGGTTTGAGGTTTTGTTATTTTGATCTAATATTAGTTTATTTTATATCTAAGTCCACTGAAATAAAATATTTGATTCTAATTTATAGTCATAGTTTTTGCTCATCGCAGATTAGTTTATATCAAAGATATCCTTAATATGCCGCAAAAGATTTTGCTTTGAAAGCTTCCAAGAGTTCATACAAATTAATTACATAAGAAAATAAACACTTTTTTGTTTACAGCAAATTTTTTATTTATATTCTTCAGATTTCTTTATATAATTTATTAATTTTATCATCATCCTTGGCAACATCTAGCACCTGCCCTGATCACAGCCAGACAGAGTGGGGCATCATAAACATAAAACTAAAACGCAAATTAAATTGAATTTTCTACTTAGAACCGCCGCAATTGAAACAATATTTCCTGCCTGTGTACAAAAAAAAAATAAATAAAATAAAGCTCAACAACAAATACTATTATTTAATGCAAACAACGGCAACAAATAACAAAAATTTAGCGCAAAAACAAACTGCAGGAATTGGTTAACGACCCCTAACCTATAGAAGTGGAAAACGGTAGAAATAATTTTAACATTTTCGCCCTTAGAGAGATTCGTTTTTTTCAGATTTTCCTTTTTTAAACACTTGTGTTATCCTTCGTCTCTCTGCCCGCTTTCGACAAACAATGATATTGATACTTTTACTTTGAGTTTAATTTCCCATCACTCAGCCAGCCATCACCCACAAGAACATCATCGAAATAAGTCGAAGAAACAAATATGTAGAAGACAAGTGGGGAAAAAACTGACAATGAAGACTTTTGAATTCAATAAACGAGTACCAGCAGATTCAATTTTATATTTATTTTTTTCCTTTCTTTTCATTTAATACATTATGCAAAATTATTGCCAAAACATATTGATACACATAATAAATAAAATTGAAATAAAATCTCGGCAATGTGTACATACTTATGTATGTGTGTATGCCTGTATGGCTTGAACATTAAAAGAGGCTGTTTGGAAAGATGAAGAAAATGTAAATATGTATACGTTAATTTTTCAAGATTGCTGAGAAATCCTTGACTTGAGACGAACAAAATCTACTCTATGGATGATTTTTTTCATATTTGACGAAAAATAAAATTTAAGTTGCCGAAATTAAAACATGTATTTCGAATAGATCACAAGTTGAAGCTCTCAAGATTGTGGGTTGAACGAGTTTTCTCATAACCGCCTTGAAGTTTGTTATATATCAGAGCGTGTCGCTTCTCTATTAAGATAAAATCTAATCTTTGTTTAAATTTATTAAATTTTATTAATTCGAGGTCAATATTGCAAGCGTTTAATCTTCAACTGACTGCCGATTCCGTGTTTTGTGGTCGAATTTCTCTCCTGCACCATGTTAGCAATTCCCACGGAACAAAAATTTACTTTTCGGACGATCATTTTTTCTTTCCGAGTCGTTACTTAGCCTCAATAGTGAACGGACGTGTTTGTTTTTGATCGGAAAGTAAAAAAAGAAAACGGGAATAAGTAAAAACTGTAATAGGTGAAAAGACTGAACTTACATAAAAAAAAAACAAATAAACTGTGTGACACTTTTTTATACCCTTTTAAATTATAAAAAAATAATTGCATGAGTGTATTTATCAGATATAATTCTGAGAAAGAGCTTAGCTCCGCTAGAAAAAAATCTTTGGATTTCTGGGGAGGAGTCCGTGAAAAAATCATTGGACAAACTACTGTTGCTAAGAGAAAGAAACCGCACGCGTTCGTGTTCACCACATATAGATGTTACAAGAGAAGACAAACCATCTTCTAATTTAATTTCTGCAGATAAGCCGAAAACACAAGTAGGCACGGACAGGTATGTAACCGTGGTTAGACGTCAGCGAAGCCCAAAATCCACTCAGATATCATCACAATCAAAGATATCTAAAGAGGATAATACCGCTACGGCAACGGAAAGTAATAGATTTGCAATCCTTCAGACTGATGAGCCAAATACAGCAAAAAAACATTTAAACCGCCACCAATATATTTGAGAGAACCCACTTCTAATGAGCTGGTAAAACAACTTATTACGGTAATCGGTAAGGACAATTTCAACGTGACATCAGTTAAGCGCGGAAACATCAATGAAACAAAAATTCAGGTAAACCATGAAAATGATTACCGAAAAGTGTCTGACGTTTTGGAAAAGGAGAAAAGATCTTTTTACACTTATCAGCTTAAAAGTGCTAAAGGTATTCAGGTCGTTATAAAAGGTATTGACCCATGTGTAGCCACGGATGATGTTAAGATTGGTTTGGAGGACAAAAGGTTTAAAATCAAAAGTGTAGTGAATATCAGGAACCGTGAGAAGATCACTCAACTCATGTTTAGGGTTGAACTGGAACCAAGAGATATTGTCCTGAATGGAATGAAACCCACCCAATTTATACCCTCAAAGTTCTCTTACACCGTAAAGTTATCGTAGAGGAGCCGCATAAGCATTTATGTTCCGTTCAATGCCTAAACTGCCAGGAATTTGGCCATAGTAAGGCCTATTGTAAAATGCCCGCAGTTTGTGTTGTGTGTGGAGAACTACACGGCACTTCACAGTGCAAAAAATCAAAGACTGACTCGAGCGTTAAAAAATGCAGTAACTGTGAAGGTAACCACACTGCAAATTACAGGGGCTGTCCTGTCTACACTCATTTTAAACAATCAATGACAAATAAGTCATCAATTACCTTCAAGCAACCTCAGCAGTCAAACATTATTTCTGCAAACAATTTTTCCCAGGTAGGCCAGTCAACCAGCCAAATAATTATGCAAAACCCCAAACAAATTTCATATGCTAATGTGGTCAAAACCGATATACAAAACTTGAATCAGGAGCCCATGCCCCAAAATTCCGATAAAAATTTTAAAAATCATGAGGCAACTCTGCAGACTGTTGTTCAATCCATTAACACTTTTACCGTCTCTATGACTAACATGATGCAGGAAATGCTGAAAATGCAATCCACTATTTGACACGCAATTTTAAATAAATGAGTTGGTTTAAGATACGTTTCTGGAACGCAAACAGCATCCGCTAACACAAAAATTCACTTAAACACTTCTTTATGGAAAAGCAAATCGATAGAATGATGATTGCTGAAACTCACTTGACAAGCAACAGTTATTTCAAAATTAATGGTTACACACTGTATGATATTAAAGATCCCCGTGGCAGATCTTGTGGAGGCTCAGCAAATTTGGTAACAACTAGAATTAAGCACTATTTGCTAAACGAGACACGTGAGGAGTTTCTCCAAGCAACAAACATATGTATTGAAGATTTTCATGATAAAATTGATATTTCATCGATTTATTCCCCACCCCGGCTTTCAGTAACAGAAAATCAATATTCATATTTTTTCAAATCACTTGGTCCTTGATTTTTACCGGCTGGCGACTAAACGCTAAACACACTTTTTGGGGATCACATTTAATTTCTCCGAAAGGCCGTGTACTTTTTGACACTATTTCCAAAATGGGCTTAGATGTGGTTTCAAGCGGTCTTATGAAGAAGGAAACAATTGGATCGATTCGTAGAGCGCTTCGAAAAATTACCAGTTTTTTAATGCGGGTTCGTACGCTGCCCGAAAAATGGGAGAAAGTAGTGGCCAGCGATCTTTGAATCATAAATGTATAACCAGTTTTTTACAATAAAGCCTCGAATTTCGAAAAAACGGCGGAAGCAAAGTTGTACATCTGTTATTCCCCCGGGGGACCAGGTTTTGCCTTGGCGTATTCCTAACTTGGGTGCTCTGTTTTTCGTGGAAAAGAGGGGAAGGGGTCCCCCGTTTGGTGCGGCAAGAAAAAACTCTAGGAAGCCGCATGACTTTTGTTGTGTTGGCTTCCGAAACCCTTACCAAGGGTATAAATTGGCAGAACGGGGATCAGCATGGCCCCCGGGTAGTTCTAATCGGGCTAATCATGGTTGAGGTGCCTACCTTGGCTGAAACTTTCTGGCTGTGGTTGAAACCTAAAACGCAGGAAGGTAGTGTTAGTATCCTTGATAATTGTTTGGTGATGGCTTTTTTCGAGGACTAACAATCTCCCGAGGATCTGTTGCCTATAAAATAGATACCTGTATCGTAATGAACCAGTGTTGATGGTTGTCGGGTGAGTTGGTTTAAGGGCTGATGCTCTTAGTGGGTTTCGGCCTACCAACTCATTAAGCCTTGTCCTCCACTGATTGCTGGGAAATTGCATACATGAGGGATTAGAAAGCCCGAACTCCTCAACAAGAAGTTGTTCATATGACCACAATCATATGACAAGCATTGCTACCTGTGTGAGCCTAGTCAGCCACACGGGGGCGGTGGTGAATCGTAAAAAATTCACTCCGTGGAAGTGGTCCAACATCAGGTTGGGCCGTCAAGGCAGGTACTGATGTAAATCATTTTCACAGTAGTCTCGTATTTATATTTTACCGCCATACTTTTCAAATGATAAACCTAAAATTATTTTCAAAGAATTTAGGAAAGGCTGCCAACTCCAAGGAAAATTCAAAATTCAACGAATTGGAAAATACTGAGGGTGTATAAATGACAAGCCGCCTCTACTGGCACTGCTGCCATCTGTTTCCTCGGCTGTCATTATCATATTAACGCTTTAACTGGTGGCAATTGCCAGTTTCCAATACACCATATTATTACTGATACCAAAGATATGTACTCGTACATATGTGTGATTGTATGTACGAGTATGTTTATGTGACATGGAAACGTTCTTTTGTGCTTATGACTTGGCTTAAAATATTCATATACTCACTCACATTCAATAAATTGTTTAGTATTTTAAAGGATTTACTTCCTTTCATACTTTTTTCATATTTACATTACAGATATAAGTAGTTGCGTATGCATGTATGTGTGTAAGTGTGTACGAGTATGAAAGACGTCTAAGAAGAACATAATGTGCGAGTATGAATATGTAAATTGACAAACAAATCACTCTAGAGTTTTTCTGTTATTCGTTTTTATGTGAAAGTTACTCACTCTGAGGCTGGAGGCAGAGGCAGGTGGAATGGGTTGATGGTTTAGGGATCAAGCTTGGAAATATAACATGCTCATACAGAAGCAAATACATGCTGGGATATGTATTCATAAAGAGTCTTAAGTGATTTTGTGTTTTGTTAATACAGGCAAAAAAATGTATAATTTTTATTTATTTATTTATTTTTTGCTGAATAGGAGGAGAAAACGTTATTGTGAAAATTGTGTATTGTTTAGATTGGCGTTCATATAAATAAAAATCTCTTAAGTAATTTTATTAACATACAATTCCTACAATTCCCTTACTTATACGAAGCTCCTTTAACGTTATTGTATTGTCCTTGTAAAGGAAACAACTTGGCATGATGAAAAAAAAACGAAACTGTCATAAAAAAGTATCAGATTTCTTTTATTTGAATATACAAAACGAGTAAGAAAACAATTCATCATTTTCCTCAACTTTCACTGACTGAAATAATTTTATTGTCAGCCCTATAGTATACTCGTAATAAAGGGTTTAACTGAGTTTGTGGAAGGATAATGTATGTGTGCATCTGTGAAAGCGTTTTCGCCTTTAGGCGTATGACATGAGAAAAGTTGCAATTTTTATGTTCTTAACTTTTTCTTTTTTGTTTCGCTTTAATGTAGCGATAATGTATGTACGAATTTCGCCTTGGGTTTTATGAATGAATGTATACGATTATGACTTCATTTGGCTTATGTTTGCTGGCACAAGTAACACTATATATTTATATAATCTTTGCTTGATCACGAGACATGGCAATTTAAACGATTCATATAAATTTGCCAAAATTATTAAAGCATATCCTAAAGTAAGTCGCGGCTTCATCTTTTGTTCATAAATTTCTTTCCAATTCTATTCGGAAGTTGGCTTAACTTGCACATAAAGAAATTTATTTTAACAATTTTCGTTTTGTTTTTACCCTTTAGAAATCGAGACCACTACTTACCAGAACTAGTCCAAATATATAGGCATGTTTTGCCCATATATTTGGATTACCATGGACTACCATGGATTACCACAGAAAATAAGTTTGGAAAACATTTTAAAATTACTCTGATGTGAATACTCCATCGAACATCACAAGAGACTAGTTTCAAAACTATCTTTTATTAAAATTTTTGGAGCATCTTTGGGTTGTTTTTGCAAAAAAAAAAAAAAAATCAAAAGAAATATATTTTTTTAAATGGTTTTTATTTATTGAATCTTTAAAATGAACTTACAATAAGTATTTAAATCTTAATACTAAATATAAAAACAATGTGTTAAGTAGAACTTAAGTCCGGCCAATGCTAGACAAAAAGTTTTGTTATGCGGGAGCAATATCAGCAAAAGAAATATAATAAGAAAATTTTTCGTATAAAATTTGTTCTTCATTTATTAAAATACTATTATAAACAAAAACAAATTAAACGCATATGAAAGTTAAAACTTTTCCGTCGCTGATTATATGAAAAATTAATTTAAAGTGTACTAACCCGATGCACTGTGACTAAAACACTTCCGTTAATACGTTATAAAATGTTTATTAAATCTTAACTACTACCCAAAATGAACTAACTTAAATCTAAAACACCTTTAATAATTACAATTTTATTTCCTGACTTAATATAATATTTCATCATTCCATTCCCAGACGACATATGATCCTTTAGTTTTGCCGTGAAAACGTTTAGCTGGAGCGTGTTCAACGAGTGTAAAATTTGTGACATGCATTGAACTCATGCAGTTTTGACTGTGTTAACTTGAATGTTTGATTATAAATAAAAAACAAATAAATAACAGCAAACATAACAAGTCTATTCAAACAATATACCTGCGTACTTCAAACCTGTATAAAAAGTAATGAGCTCATCTTGGATGGGCTTTTAAACCTGTTTTCGGAAACTCACTTGCAGCGCGGTATTCATGGATATTCAGAATTTTACGTTAGAGTAAAACATCTGCATTCGGTTGTATTCAATCTGGCGTTCCACAATTAAGCATTTTAGGGCCAGCACTATACACACTTTTTACCTCCGATATGCCAACAATAAATGACGTAACAATAGCAACATATACTGACGACACTGCTATTACTGTTTCGCACGTTTCTCTCTCGGATGCTTCTAACATACTACAAATCGGCTTAAACCTAATAGAAGAATGGTTAATGTAATGGGATATTAAGGTCAATACTGAAAAGCCAATAGAAGCAACTTTCACACGCCGAAAAAAAGACTGTCCACCAGTATCGTTTAACGGAACAACTTTCCGCAGTAAAATAATGTGAAGTATGTAGGACTTTATCTGGGCAGAAGATTAACCTAGAAGGAGCTCATTAGGAGAAAACGTCAACAGCTCAACAGTAAATCAAAGAAATAGTATTGGCTTTTAGGACCTAAATCAGCTTTAACCCTGGGAAATAAAATATTATTATGGAAAACTATAATCAAACCAGTCTGGACTTACGGAATTCGACTTTGGCGAACTGGTAGTAAGTAACTCAAACCTTGAAATTCTTCAAAGATTCCAGTCAAAAACATTAAGAACAATAACTTGAGCTCCATAGTTGGTGAATATTAAAAATATTCATCGTGACCTTAACATACCCATGGATAACGATGAAATTAACAAATCCTGTGATAGATATTTACAAAGACTGAGCAACCACTGAAACCATATCGCCATCAATCTTTTGAATGATGATGACGAAATAAAAAGACTGAAAAGATATCACGTACTTGATCTTCCCTTCACATAAACATAAAGTAGGCCCCAGTATGCTGCCTTGGGGAACTCCTGCCTCGATTGGCTGAGTTGGGCTTATAAAGTCGCCTTCTCTGATAACAAACTTCCGTCCACATAAGTAGCTTGTGTGTAGTTTTTATTTATTTTTTGCCATTCATTTATTTATTGAATCTTCACAAAGTGAACAATAACAATAAGTATTCAAATCTTAATACTAAATACAATAAATTAACTAAGTCCAGCCAATGCTAGAAAAAACTTTTTTTTTTTTTGCACGGTCAATATCGGTGAAATCACCTATTTAACGTTCTGATGGTGGCAAGGGTGTCCCTCCTTCTCAACCGAGAGTGTCCTTCGAAATTAAGTATATTGCGTGCAAGACGATTTGGATGAAGCTCCAATTTACTGATATACCTTGTTGCGTACTTTGAAAATTCGGCTTTTACAAGAGGAACACAGAGATCCTTATGAATTCGGGAGTTTTTTACGTACCATGGAGCTGCAGTAATCATCCGAAGAATTTGATTTTGTCGCTTTTGAATTTTTTCAATATTTGACGCTGAGGCGGTGCCCCATAATTGAATTCCATAGCACCATATAGGCTTTAGTATTGCGTTGTATAACAAAAGTTTGCAATCCAGCTTCAATGTCGAATTTCTGCCGATAATCCAATTCAGTTGCGCTGCTTTTAACTTTAACTGAGTAACTTTCGCATCTATGTGAGACTTCCACGTTAACCTACGGTCGAGATGAATACCAAGTTACCTGACTTCATTTTGCTGCGGAATAGGTGAATTGTTAATTTGGATAGCTGAACATGTTTGTTTACGCAATGTGATTGTAACGTGAGTACATTTTTGTTCATTAACTTTGATTTTCCAAAGTTTTAGCCTTTTCTCTAATATTGAAATGAACACTCAAAAACGCTGTATCATCTGCAAAGGTTGAAGTGTGGATTCCGGATGTTGTTGACATGTCAGAGGCGTAAATCAAACATAAAGTAGGCCCCAGTATGCTGCCTTGGGGAACTCCTGCCTCGATTGGCTGAGTTGGGCTTATAAAGTCGCCTTCTCTGATAACAAACTTCCGTCCACATAAGTAGCTTGTGTGTGGTTGCAGGCAAGTTCAACTTTATTTTGTGTATCAAGCCCTCGTGCCACACTTTATCAAAAGCTTGAGAAATGTCAATGAATAGAACTGAGCAATACTTCTTCTCCTCATAGGTCTGTCTTATGACATTGACTAGTCTGTGCGTTTGTTCTATGGTACTATGTTTAGCCCGAAAACCAAATTGATGATCAGCGATGCATCCCATATTGTTTAATATTGGTGTCAACATCGCCATTAACAATTTTTCCAACAGTTTTGAAATTGTGTGCTGTAGACTTATTGGTCTATATGATTCTACCTTTGTCAGGTCCTTCCCTGGCTTGGGAATCATGGTAATCATTGAGACCTTCCACTCTGCAGGATAATACTCAAGGCGTAAAATAGCGTTAAAAATAAAAAGAAGAATTCTACGAGCTACACGAGGTAGCTGCTCAAGCATTTTACCAGTAATTTTATCAATACCTGGAGCTTTCCTGGGGTTTGTATTACGAATAACATTTTCAACATCTTGAAAACTAAAGGCCTAACTATAATGTGCATAGATTGGCTTAAGCTTTTGCCAAAATTAAACGAAAAGTCTGTCAAATGCATATGTGAATGAAAAACGACTTTTAGTTGGCCATAATGCACTTATATGAACTTAATGATTTTAAACCCATTGTTGCACAACTGCGTAGTACTTGTGTAATTTCTAAGTAGATTATATAAAAAAGTACTAAAAATGACAACAAAGTATTTGTACGCAATAATTTCCAAATAAAAAGTAAAAACAATTTTGTAGTAATTTGTGTAATTAAAAATTGAAAAAAGCTAAAATACATTTCTATTAAATTAAATACAAATACATTTGTTTAAATTTTCCTTTATTTTAATAATTTTTGTAAACACACACACACACAAACTCCTCAAAACAAATGATTCCGCACAGAAAGTGCGTTCAGTTTCGTACTTTGCTTAAGCAACTGACATTAGACGAAACTTAACGAAAAGTTTCATTAAGCACATTATAGTTGCACACATTTGATTATACGTATTCGCGCAGTTGCTTAAGCTGGCTTAAATTAGTTTATGCACATTATAGTTAGGCCTTAAGTCTTAAAGACATAGGCGGTCTAACAGCGTATGACGGTAGTTCAGCTGAATTATTCGTTGTATCATTTGTGGTAAAAATGATTTGTGGATCAAATGATTTTCAGAATCGCTTCTTGCCCAATCTCCAGTTGAAGTTCGCAAGGGTGGCTTACCTATTACGGGTCTTTTCAGACCTTTTGTCGCTTTCCATAGAGAATAGTCGCATTGAGGGGTAACATCAAGACCTTCCAGATAATTTTTAAGGGAAGCCATTCTTTGGATTTCAAGCAGATTTCTTAACTGAGTTATACATTCCCGTAGCCTAGTCTTAAGCTGGGGAGGCCTGTGAAGTTGCCACTCTCATCTTTTTTCTGTTAGAAGTTGTTCAATTTCAAACGAATATATTCTATTGCTCACATTTCTGGATCTTATATGGCTAGGGGTGGCATGTTGTACGGCTAGACTAAGGTGTTCAGTAAATTCGTTAATCGACACATCAATATTCTCAGGCGTTCTCAAGGCAATATTTTCCGTGGAATGTGTACTCAAATATTTCTTATATTTTATCCAATTAACTCGAGTGACGGTCAACGCCAAGTCACAAAACGGGGAACCAACCCCCTGGGGGAACGAAACAGAAACTATAGTTGGTGAGTGATCTGATGACGAGTCTAATGAAGGTTCCACTTGCATCATTCTGAGGGAAAATTTTTTGTAACTCCAAAATCTATTACGTCTGGGATCTTTCGTTGGTCTGACGGCCAATAAGTGGGGTGTCCACTTAAAATAACACCTAAGCCCATTTTGGAAACGGTGTCAAAAAGCACGCGGCCTTTCGGGGTAATTAAACGTGATCCCCAAAAAGTGTGTTTCCCATTATAGTCGCCAGCCGCTAAAAATTGTGATTTGAAAAAATTTGAATATTGGTTTTCTGTTATTGAAAATCGTGGTGGTAAGTAGATCGAGGAAATAACGATTTTTTTATGCAAATGTTCAATGCATATATTAGTTGCTTGGAGATACTCCTCACATGTCTCGTTCATTAAAAAGTGCTTAATTCCGGATTTTATTAGATCAAGATCTTCCGCGGGGATCTTTTGTGTCGTACAGTATGTAGCCATTAATTTCGAAAAAACTGTTGGTAGTCAAATGGGTTTCAGCAATCATCATTATATCGATCTGCTTTTCCATAAGGAAGTGCTCAAGTTCATTTTTATGTTGGCGAATGCCGTTTGCGTTCCAGAAACATATTTTTAACTAATGCATTTTGTTAAAATTGCCTGCAAAATGGTGAATTGCATTTTCAGTATTTCCTGCATCATGTTTGTCATAGAAACCGTAAATGTGTTTATAGATTGAACAAGAGTCTGCAGAGTTGCCTCAAGATTGCTAAAATTTTGTTTGGAGTTTTGAGGCTTGGGCTCCTGATTCAAGTTTGGTTTATCGGATTTTACCACATTCGCATAAGAAATTTGTTGGGGGTTTTGCACGTGTATATGGCTGGTTGGCTGGCGTACCTGGGGAAAATTGCTTGTAGAAATTGTGTTTGTCTGCTGGGGTGGCATATTTAAAATTGATGGCCTATTTGTCATTGACCTCTTGAAGTGAGTATAGACAGGGCAATTACTGCATTTTTTAACGCTCGAGTCAGTCTTAGGTTTTTTGCACTGTGGTGCACCGTGAAGTTCACCACACACAACGCAAACTGCGGGCAACTTACAATAGGCCTTAGTATGGCCAAATTCTTGGCAGTTTAGGCATTGAACGGACCCTAAACGCTTATGAGGCTCCTCAACGGTAACCTTACGATGCCAAAGATATTTGAGGTTATAAATGGGATGCACTTCATTCTTTTTTAAGGCAACATCTCTAGGTTCCAATTCAACCCTAAACATGGGTTGAGGAATTTTTTCACGGTTTCTAATATTAACCACATTTTTAATTTTGAAGCCATTGTCCTCTAGGCCGGTTTTGACATCATTCGTATCTACAAAAGGGTCAATTCCTTTTATAACGACCTGAATACCCTTGGCACTTTTAAGCTGATATGTGTAAAACGATCTTTTCTCCTTCTCCAGGACGTCAGACAACTTTCGGTATTCGTTTTCACTGTTTACCTGTATTTTGGTTTCATTGATACTACCGTGCTTAACTGATGTTATATTAAAGGTGTCTTTGCCGATTGCCGCAATAAGTTGTTTACCAGCTCACTAGAGGTAGGCTCTCGCAAATATATTGGTGGCGGCTTAAAGGGGTTTTTAGGTATTGCTGGTTCATCGGTCTGAAGGATAGCAAACCTATTACTATCCACTGTCGTGGTAGTCTTATCATCTTTGGGTATTTTGGACTAAGATGACATTTGAGCGGATTTGGGGCTTCGCTGCCGTTTAACCACGGTTACATACCTATCCTTACCCACTTGCGTTTTCAGCTTATCAACAACAGATAGAGTGGAAGATGGTTTGTCGTCTGTTGTAACAACAATGTTTGGCGAGCACGAACACGTGCGTTTTTTATCTCTAAGAGAGAGGAGATTGTCCAATGATTGTTTCAATGATTCCTCTTCAGAAATCCAGAGGTTTTTTTTAGTGGAGCTAAGCTCTCTTTCAGAATTGCAACTACTGGGTACACTCATGCAATTTTCTTTATTTATATTTTTGTTGCTTTAAAAGTATATAAAAATAGTTGTCACAATGTTTTTATTTTGTATAAATTCACTCTTCACTTATTGCGGGTTTCTACTAATACCGTTATCTTTTTTTTTTAGCACTCCGATCAAAAACAAGTACGTCCGTTCACTATCAAAGCTACACTCAACTAGTGTGGAGAAAAAATATGGTAGAAGAAAAAATATGAAAAATATTTTGCAAGGGCAAAATACTATGTTTGAATTATAAGGTTGAACGCAACCACATAATATGGTTTTAGTCTGAAATTTATTTACAAAACTAAGCACAGTCAAGAACCAAAATTATAGTAGGTAACCAAATATTGTTATTGTAAAAATTAAAATTTTGGTGTCATGTCCAACTATATAATATAATCACTCCCACCCATATTATTGAAAAATTGGTAATTCTATTGTTACGATTAATGTTAGTAGGGTTGAAAGTCACAATATTATGTTTACATAAATACACATATGTACAGACACAAATGGAAAGAGTAAATATTCTAAATTGGTTTTTCTTTGCGTGTTTAGAAAATAAAGATGATTAAACTTTGTCATTTTCATATTTAACCTTAGTTAAGTAAATTTATAGGAACAAATTTTGTTTTTAATTTCATTTAGCCTACTTGGGTTCCATACTCGTGAACTAAGTTAATTAATTGTAGAATTTAAACAATTTGCTTAATGTTTCTGCAGAAAATAGATCGCAAATAAAGAAAGTTAATAAAAAAAAAATCATTCGGCTTGTCAGAAAACACACTAAACAAACTGTCAGGTCAGACACACAAACTTTAGTTAGGCAATTCTTGACTTTATAGAAGCTTTCGGTGAGGGGAATAAGAAGGGGAAAAGAATTGCTGGTACTCGGCAATTCTCAGCAATTCCTTACTTTTCTCTCATGTGTGTATGTGCATATACAATGTAAATTATATAAAATAGAAGGTAGAGAAAGCTCAGGAATTGCCCAAAAAAGGTTTTGTGTGTGCACAAAAAAGCAGTTTCAGAAGAAAATTGCTAAAAAGTTTGGCCATTAAGATCGCCCTGCCTGATCTTACTCAAAACATGGCGTAACAGTGTTACCATAGTTGTAAGTATTTTTTAACAATGTGTTGCGAGTACTGCCAAATATCGTCTTTTTAGTCATCATGGTCTATGTTTGCATAACATCGAACTATCTTGTAACTACTCCTTTTTATTTAAAAATTAATCATGTGTCCTATATGCTTCTGATTGTGTTCTACGAGTATATATTTCTAATTGTTCATAATTACATCTAAAGGTTCACTTTCAAATTGCGAGTTATCATCCCATTAATGAAGCTTTCATAATCGAAATGCAACTTTTCATGGTGTTTAACGAAAGAATGATGAACGAAGTGGTTGCACTCCCGTAACGAAACATTTTTCTTTCAGTGTCAGATCAGTAGTCCCACAAAGAGAACACTCAGTATACAAATGTATAAGAGCGATTACTCTAGAGGGCGTTGCGCGATTATCAATTATATAGATATATAGTACGAACAAATTTCTCAGTATAAGGCAGGAATCTTAACCGGATAGCGGTGTCAATACAATAAGTACAACACCAAACACATCACATACATTTTGTTGGTAAAAAATAGCAAAGTACTCGTAAAGTCAAAATCTAAGCTCTCTTTTGTTTCTAAAAGCAACAAAGTCTATGTATTTTCTGAGAGTTATGTAGCACTAAAACTAGATTATTTCACTGGCTGTCACCTAAACAAAAGACATATATGCCTGGTCCACTTCCTGGTAAAGCTGCCTTGGTACAAACATCTCTGTGTCAATTACCATCTCTCTTACAAACTCAAAAGTTAATCAACAAAAGTTGATATCTGAAACAGTGTTAACAGTGCAAAACTATGGATTTCGCTTGTTGAAGCATTCTTGCTTAAGGAGCTTTTCTTAAAAAAAAAAATGCTTTCCGTGGGTGGAGATAAATTATTTAAGTTCGAAAATCCTGATTATTTTTTTCGGATGACATCATTTAGCTAAAGAAGTAGTGTTTTGGCTTCCATCCTGTGTACACGTGTTTTTTCACTCTCGTCCCTGTTTTCTTTACATTTCCTTTAATAATTTCTTTGCATGTTTCTTGGAAGCAGTTCATCGGCTTGTAGTGTGAGAGGTGGTGGATCAATTTTGGTTAGTCTGAGCAGTTTTTAAATATGATAATTTTCAAAAAATTTTAACGATCCAGGAGGAGGGTGGTGCTGTCGGAATTATCGACTACTCGTATGCTGATTTTACACTCACGCAGAACGCATTGCGCGTTCGCTGTGAAGGCATTTTTGTTGGTGCGTTTTCGCACTGTATATCCCATTTTTTACAGCGACGAAGCTCATTTTCACTTAAGTGGCTACGTCAACAAAGCAAAACTGCCGTTACTGATCTACAATAGCTCACAACCATCAAATTGAAACATCAAAAACTATTGCATTACTCTACGGTAGCTGTTTCGTGTGCATGAGATAATTGGATATATATATATATATATATATATATATATATATATATATATATATATATATATATATATATATATATATATATATATATATATATATATATATATATATATATATATATATATATATATATATATATATATATATATATATATATATATATATATATATATATATAGTATATAATATTTCTAATATTATATGATGATGGGTGGGTATCATTCGTCTAGCTCGTGTTCAATCCTGGCTAAAGCCAAGAAATATTTTTATTTATAATTATAACAATAATTGCCGCGATCAATAACTCTTGATCAAAGAAGACAGGAAAAAATAATTGAATACACTAAAGCTGGGGTAGTATATATGTATAGTATATATTACAAATGTGATCTAAATATTCCAAAAAAGAAATCTTTTTTTTTTTCATAAAATGTTCATGAAAGATTAAATATTAACCGATATCGGAATTTTCTATTTTCTGTATTTTAGTAACCTTCTTTTATAGCGAAAATTATTTTTCAGCAAAAAAAATGTTAATTGAAAAATCGGTTCAGGCTATATCTCGGGTCTATATGGACCGATATCGGAAATTTTCATTTTCCATATTTATATAACCTTATTTCATTACCAAAACTGCTTTTGAGCAAAAAAAGTGGTTTAAGATCGCTTACGCGACATTTTCATGAACAATCCGATTTGGGCTATATCTCGGGTATATATCGACCGATATCTGAAAAAATTTTTGTTTACCTTTTAGTCACCATGCTTAATGAGTGTGTGAAGTTTAAAGCTAAACAAACAATTTTTTTTCCAAAAATTTTCATACAAAATGACTTTTTTCGGAATTTTGAATATATCTCAGCTATACATGAACCGATATTACTGAATTTCAATAGCAAACCTACGTATCGATGGTGGCAATGGTGAAAGAAAAAAGTTTCTAATTCTAATGGTTTTCTCAGAAACGGTATTTCAACAGCGGACAGACGGACATCGCTTAATCGACTTTTCCATTAATTCTAATCCAGAATATATATACTTTATAGGATCGAAAATTAAAATTGTAGAAATTACAAACGGAATCAAAAACTTATATATACCCTTTACATTTTTGTGAAGGATATAAAAACCATTCTGAAGAAGTTTTCTTTCTACATAAGACCAATGATAACTGGATGTATGTATATATTTTGACGTATATAAATAGATATGTATATTGGCAGCAGCATTATTATACAACAGTATGGGATATTACGGAGTCAATGACAAATATGTCATCAATTACCTTTGAGCAACCCCAATAGCCAACACAATTCCTACAAACAATTTTCTCCAGATAGGCCAGCCAACCAGTTACATAATCATGCAAATCCCTAAATAAGTTTTATATGCTAATGTGGTCAAAACCGATATACAAAACTTGAATAAGGAGCTCAAGCCTGAAAATTTTATTTAATTATTTTAATTTTTTTCTTATTCAACCCATAAACACATTTACGGTTTCAATAACAACAATGATGCAGGAAATGCTGAAAATGCAATCCACTATTTTACAGGCAATTTTAAACAAAAATATTTTGGTTTAAAATATGTTTCTGGACCGCAAACGGCATCCGCCAACACAAAAATGAACTTCAGCACTTTCTTATGGAAAAACAGAAAACCAGTGTTCAAATTTTTTCAAATCACTTGGAACTCGATTTTTAACGGTTGGCGACTATAACGCTAAACACCCTTTTTGGGGATCACGTTTAATTACCCCGAAAGGCCGTGTGCTTTTTGACACAATTTCCAAAATGGGTTTAGATGTGGTTTCAAGCGGACACCGCATTTATTGGCCGCCAAACCGAAGGAAGATCCCAGATGTTATAGATTTTGGAGTGGCAAAAAATGTTCCTTTAGAGTGGACGCAAGTGGAGCCTTCATTAGATTTGTCATCAGATCACTCACCCACTATAATTTTTGTATCGTTCCCTCAGGCGGTTGGTTCCCCTGTTAGTGACTTGGCGCTCACCGTCACTATAGTTAATTGGCTAAAATACAAAAAATACTTGAGTGCACATTGTACGGAAAATATCGCCTTGAGAACGCCTGAGGATATTGATGTTTCAATCAACGATTTTTTTAAAACCTCAAACTGGCCGTACAGTATGCTACTACTAATCATATAAGATCCAGAAATGAGAACAATAGAACTTATTCGTCTGAAATTAAGCAACTTCTGTCATAAAAAAGGAGAGTCAGAAGAGAGTGGCAACTTCACAGGTCTCCCCAGCTTAAGACTAGGCTACGGGAATGCATAACTCAGTTTAGAAATCTGCTTGAAATCCACAGAATGGCTTCCCTTAAAAATTATCTAGAAGGTCTTGATGGTACTCCTCAGTTCAACTATTCGCTATGGAAAGCGAAAAAAGGTTGGAAAAAATTCGTTAGAGGCAAGCCACCTTTGCGTACTTCAACTGGCGACTGGACAAGAAGCGAATATTAAAAGGGGATGGTGTATGAGAAATGTTTTTACCAATGTTTTACTTAATTTTCAAGATATCGAAAACGTTATCGGTAATACAAACCCCAGGAAAGCTCAAGACATTGATCAAATTACAGGTCAAATGCTTGAACAGTTACCTCGTGCAGCTAAAAGAGTTCTACTTTTTATTTTTAACGCTATTTTACGCCTTGAGTATTATCCCGCAGAGTGGAAGGTCTCAATGATTACTATGATACCCAAGCCAGGGAAGCATCTGACTAAGGTAGAATCATATAGACGAATAAGTCTTTTACCAACAATTTAAAAACTATTCAAAAAATTGTTAATGGCGAAGTTGAGTCCAATATTGAACAATGTGGGATGCATCCCTGATCATAAATTTTGTTTTCGGGCTAAACAAAGCACCATAGAACAAACGCACAGACTAGTCAATGTCATAAGACTGACCTTTGAGGAGAAGACGTATTGCTCAGCTCTATTCATTGGCATTTCTCAAGCTTTTGATAAAGTGTGGTAAAATAAAGTTAAACTTGCCTGCAAATACTCACAAGCTTCTGGAAAGCTACTTATACGGGCGGAAGTTTGGTATCAGAGAAGGCGATTTTATAAGCCCAACTCATCCAATCGAGGCAGGAGCTCCTCAAGGTAGCTGGGGCTTACTTTATATTTGATTTATGCCTCTGACATGCCAACCAGATCCGGAACTGAAACTTAAACTTTTGCAGATGACACAGCTTTTTGAAGCGTTCATGAAAACCATCAGTTAGCTTCACGAAATTTGCAGGAAAATAAAAGATAATGAACGAAAATATACTCACGTTACATTCACACTGTGTTAACAAACATGTTCGGCTATCCAAATTAACAATTCACCTACTCCTCAGCGCTATGGTATTCACCTCGACCGTAGGCTAACGTGAAAGCCTCACATTGATGCGTAAATCACTCAATTGAAATTAAAAGTAACGCAACTAAATTGGCTTATGGGCAGAAATTCGACATTGAAGTTGGATAGAAAACTTTTCTTATACAATGCAATTCTAAAGCCTATATGGTGCTACGGAATTCAATTATGGGCCACCGCCTCAACGTCAAACATTGAAAAAATTCAAAGGCGACAAAACCAAATTGAAGGGATGTTTTTTTTTGCTTAAAAACAGTTTTGGTTATAAAAGGAGGCTACTTAAATGCAGAAAATGAAAAATTCCGATATCGGTCCATATATAACCTGAACCGAGTTTTCCATGAAAGAGATGCGAGCATATATAGTTCAAATCGGTAATATGTACTATATACTTACGTGACTATATACCACACACTTACTTGTTGTTAGTACATTTTTTTGAGGATAAAAGTATGAAAAAAACATCAAATTCTTTCGGTCAAACTTCGTTTTAAAATTGTATTTAAATGGAAAGAACGTAAATAAACTCAATTGTTTGATTGTTCGTTCTCTACTTTTTGATACTTTCAGAAAACAAATCAAAGAAACCAAATGATTGTTCATTTGTCTCCAAGGTGTAAAGAAAGTAGAGCCGTGTGCAAAAGAAAAAGCTTGTTGTTTTTTGTGTTTTGGTAGGTATTATTAAAAGATTTTGGTTTTTAAATTCTCAGTAGTTTGTTTAGAGTATTGAGATATAAGGCGGAATGTTTGAGAATATCTCATAATTAGGGTGGCTCCCATGAAATGTCGACATATAGACAGCTAGGAAACAGAAAAAACAAGCTGTATAACTTTTTGATTGGTATAATTTGATAGCATTCAATAAACCCCAAAGTACAATAATATTCAGAATTTTTCAACTAAAGATCTAAAATCATTAGCCAAGCCCTTGTTTTGTTATTTTAACCAAAATTGGTAATATTTTTCTTCAATGTGGGGATGTGAATTTATTTTTCATTTTGGCTAATTTCTTCTTCCATAAATACAGTAGCACTTCTCATAACCTGACCATTGTTGTCAACTCGGTGCGTTATGAATCGTTGTTGGTGCTATTTTAGATTTTTGTGCGAAAATTCTTTAGTCAGTGCTGTTTTTACGATGCGCTTTTTTTAATTTCGGTTCATATTTTACACAACTTTTTCTTTTAATGAATGAAAATATTTTACTCCCGTGTCCAATATTTTTACGTTTCATTTTGCAGAGCACAGTGTGATAATGTGGCGAACATACCATATCGTATGCACAAACTAATATATACTTGTTATTATATATTATACATATTCTATAAAAAAAAAAGAAACATTTCGTTTTTAAAAATTTGCTGCTGTTAGAGAGTGTTTTGCTATTAAACGATCAAGCCAAGTTTGTCAAATATTAATATAAAATCAGACACTGAATAGTGAAGTTCGTTTTTATGATGGCGCCTGAGTTCGTTACTACTTTGGTAAGTGACAAATGACTTAATTATTAATTAAATTATTAAATTTTTCCATAAAGTTTGAATTAAATGTTGATTATGGTAAATTTTATCTTGTATTTGTTACAGTTCTGGAAGATTTTCATATAGTTAAATAAATTCTTTTAAAGACACTGTTCAATTACGAAAATGTAAATGAAGTTTAATATATATTTGATAGAATTGCTATTAATCGAGTTTAAATATTGAGATATTTAAATATTGAGATATCTCAAAATATTGAGATATAAGAATTTTTTAGACGTATTACTCATTCGTGTCCCATTACATTACATTAATGTTGCTTTTCGCATAGCAAAAACCATAATTTTTACAACAAAAATCGTTAAATCGCATTATTGCTTAAATGACGATTTATCGCCAAATCTGGCAGCTATGTTAACAACAACTCCCCATAGTTAAAATTAGCATAGACCACAACAAATCGTTATTTCTTACGGATGCCACTAAAGGGCTGCATTGCATGATCCAAATTTTGTTAGTTTTTGCAGAAGTTGCTTGAGAGCAGCAAATTTAGTAAACCGTAGTTAGAAATAAAAAAAACTTTGAGTTTGCAGCACTGTTCTATTATCATAGGCTCCCCACAGTTGATATTAGCATTAACAACAATTGCACTCACTTAGCATTCACAACTACCACGATCATATATTCACCACCATACAACTAGTGAAGGCAACAACCACAAACAGTCAAAGATTGTATAGACAGATAGACTACTCTAAAAACAGTCAAGATGACAACATTTTAGTACATATTCTCGCCGCTAAGGGTGCTGGGACATGCTCCGACTTTTGTTTTTGCTTAAAAAGCGCACCGAAAATAAAAAAGCGCGTCAAGATAAAGAATTTTTCGCACAAACATTTCAAAAAGACTTAAAAAAGCGCACATATCACAGAGTTCCATCCGGAATTGAATGTGTCTTTTGGCTCCTTAAAAACCGAAAAACTAATAGCATTTCGATATTACATATATCATTTCTAATTTCAAAAATGAAACTAATCGGCCATGTCAAAGAATTCACTTTCGTTCAGAAATGGAATTGAATCGGTTTTTCAGATCTTCAAGAAACGAAAATTTAAAACCTTTTCGGAATGAAATCAATTCTATAAGATAATACTAGTTTCATTCTTGCAATTAGAAATGATTTCATTCCGAAAAGTCTCTTAGTTTTTCGTTTTTTTAAGAAGTAAAAAAGGAATTCAATTCCGTTTCCGAACGGAATTAAGCTCTGTGACATGGCTGAATATTTTTTCATAGAAATAATTTCATTCCGAAAAAACCTTCAGTTTCTCAATACAATTTTGTTTCCAAGCGAAAATGTGGCTGTATGTACTAATATTTGTGTATAAAAAAACGTCAAGGCAAAATATGTACTAAAAGAATACTTGCATATGTATAAAGTGATAATAATTATTTTTACGCATTAACGAAGTCCTCAAAAGCCAAAGTATAAATTTTTGTAAGATATTTAATATAGAAATAAATTTCAAGATAGCCGTTTTTTAACTCTTTCTATGATATTCCTGATTGGTCGCAGTTCCAGATGCGGTGTAAACCTGCCTTGATTATGCTGAATAGAGTTAAATAATAAATATTTTAATTACCGTATACATAAGTATGAATGTGCGTATGTAAATATAGAATTTACTTTTTTAAGTGTTTATACAAAAATAAACGTGCAATAACACCGTTTGAAACAAACACTAAAAATCGTACAATTGTGTACGAGTACTTTAGTTTCCAATAAAAAATACACTGAAGAAAATGACTGAATGTTGGTATGCATACGAGTGTATTTGCATGAGTTGTCGCAGGAAAAGTTCAAAAAGATTCACAAACTGGAATGTCAGAAAAACAAGATGGTATTTTTAAATGAGGTTAGATTTAAATATCTCACGCAAGAAAAATATCTTTTTGGAATATTTTGGATGACTTTCCAAAGATTATGATTTAGTCATGCCTAAAAGGAGTTTATTTTTGTACTGGAAAACTGAACTTTTTTTAATTTTCCCTAACTGTCATTCGTAGCTTGTTATTCACATTCATTCGTCTGGCAAGACGAATATATCGATATCAAAATTAACAGAAAAAAAAGCACATAAGAGTGTAGGATATTCGGCTGGGCCGAATCTAAAATACCCTTCACGATAGTCACGTATATATATAGTATATATTATAAATTTGAAATGAATATGCTCGGATATACATATATGGACCGATATCGGGGAAAACAAATTTTTGCCATACCATTCCAAAAAGAAATTTTTTATGAACATTTTCATGGAAAAGTTTGTTTAAGCTATATCTCGGTTATGAATGAACCGATATCGCAATTTTCTATTTTCTGTATTTTAGTAACCTTCTTTTATAACGAGAATTGATTTTCAGCAAAAAAAAAAATGTTATTAAAAAAATTGGTTCAGGCTATATCTCGGTTATATATGGACCGCTATTGGAATTGTTCATTTTCTGTATTTTAGTAACCTTCTTTTATAACGAGAACTGTTTTTAGGTAAACAAAATTTTTTCGTGGAAAAAACGGGTCCGATATATCGAAAATTTGTATTGAAAATTTCCAATACCGGAAATGTTCATTTTCTGTATTTTAGTAACCTCGTTCTATAATCAGAAATGATTTTAAGCAACAAAAAAATTTTTTTCATGGAAAAATCCTTTTAGGATATTGGTCGGGTATATATGGACCGATATCGAGCATTTTTATTTTCTGCACTTTGGTAACCTTCTTTTATTATCAGAACAGCTTTTAAGCAGAAAAATATTCATGAAAATCGGTTTTAGCTATAGCTCGGGTATATATGGACCGATATCGGAATATATATTTTCTGCATTTTAATAACCTCTTTTTATTTCCAGAACCAGTTGTAAGCAAAAAAAAATTGTTAGTTCGTTTACGCGAGATTTTAAGGAAAGATGATCAAGATGAATACTTTATTGTTAATAGTAATGGGTGAGCATGTTCCTAGACGCAGTGCGAATGTAACATGGGCACACTTTTGTTCATTAACCTTGATTTTCCAAAGCTTGAGCCATTTCTCTAGTTTGTTGATATGTTCCTGTAAATTTATTGATGCTTGCTGGTGGTTACTATGTATGCTAAGGAATGCTGTATCGTCTGCAAATTTTAAAGTGTGAATGTTGGTGCTTGTCGGCATGTCAGATGCGTAGATCAAATATAAGATAGGCCCTAGTATGCTGCCTTGGGGAACTCCAGCTTCAATAGACTGGGCAGGGCTTATAAAATCGCCTTCTTTTATTATAAATTGGCGACAATATAAATAGCTTTCCAAAAGGTTATGTACGTTTGCAGGTAAGTTAAACTTTATTTTATGCATTAAGCCATCGTGCCACACTTTATCAAAAGCTTGTGAGACGTCGATGAATAAGGCAGAGCAATATTTTTCATCTTCAAATGCCTAAAATCAAATTGGTGATTGGGAATACATTCAACCTTATTAAGCATTGGATCCAACGTCGCCTTTAGCAATTTTTCGAAAAGTTTTGAAATTGTTGTCAGTAGACTTAGTGGACGGTATGATTCTACTTTCGTGTAATCCTTCCCTGGCTTAGGAATCATTGTTATCATGGACACCTTCCACTCTGCAGGGTAATACTCAAGTCGTAAAATAGCATTAAAAATAAAAAGAACAATTCTTTTAGCTACACAAGGCAGCTCTACGAGCATTTTGTTGCTGATTTTATCCATACCTGGAGCTTTTTTAAGGTTTAGGTTATTAATCGCATTTTTAACTTCTTCCAAATTGAATCTTAAAGGCACAGGAGGTCTACTAACAATAGGCGGCAACTCATTTGCATTATCAGACCTATTTGTGGTAAAAACGTTTTTTAAATGGTTAACAAATAAATTACCCTTTTCCGAGTCATCTCTAGCCCAGTCACCAGACGGTTCTCGCAAGGGCGGCTTACCACTAACTGGCCTTTTTAAACCCTAAATGATGAAACAGAATACGTCCGCAACTTCAAGCAAAAACGACTCTCAGAGAAAACAGGCACATAATTGAAACGACGGCTGCAACTTAACAAACAGTCATTTAATGTTCTTTTTTGTTAGGTAAAAAAAGCTTTTTCTTTTATTTTTATTTTTCCTCGCTGTAAAGCTTTTAAAGCTTTGGTTTTGTTTACAAAATGTATGAAATTTACTAAAAGTGTGGTAATATTGTTGAAAGCTTTTCTGCTTCAAAGTGAGAGCATAAGAAAAATCGCTGCCAAAATAAAATAGATTCTATTTTACGACCGCATTCTCTGGCGTTATTCTATGCCAAATTGTATGGAGAAAAACGTCATGCCCTAGTTCTGTTTCATCATTTAGTCGCCCGCCATAAAGAATAGTCGAACCATCCAGGCTTTCTAAATACGTTTGTAGAGAAGCCGTTTTTTGGTTTCCAAGCAAACTTCTTAGTTGATTTGTGCACTCACGGAGTCTTGTTTTTAGTTGAGGAGACCTGCGAAGTTGCCACTCTCGTCGAACTCTTCTTTTTTCTAATACAAGTTGCTCGATTTCTGAAGAATATGTTCTATTTTGAATGTTTCTGCGTGTTAAATAAACGCTAGAACCAAGTTCGGCGACTTGTTTAAGGTTTTCGCTAAAGTTGCTTAGTGACGCATTAATATCTTCAGGTGTTCTTAAAACAATATTCTCAGTGCAATGGGTACTCAAAAATTTTTTATATTTTAACCAATTCACTCGGGTGACAATCCTATACAAATTGTTAATCTGGGACCAGGTCTCCTGGGGAAAACGCACTGAAATAATAGTAGGCGAATGATCCGATGACAAGTCTAACGCAGGCTCAGCTTGCATCCATTCCACAGGGAACCCCTTTACCACTCCAAAATCAATCACATCAGGAATCTTTTGCCGGTCAGTCGGCCAGTAAGTGGGATGTCCGCTTGATATTACGTCTGAGCCCGTTTTAGAAATTGTATCAAAAAGCACCCGACCCTTCGGGGTGATTAAACGTGAGCCCCAAAAAGTGTGTTTTGCGTTGTAATCTCCAGCTGCTATAAAACGAGATCCTAATGAGATGAAAAAACTTGAATATTGTGATTCCGTCACTGAAAATCGAGGCGGCGAATAAATCGATGAGATAACCAATTTGTAATGAAAATTTTCCACACAGATATTAGTTGCTTGAAAATAGTCCTCACATGTGTCGTTCAACAAAAAATGCGAAAAATTTTCCTTCAGAGTGGATGCAAGTGGAGCCTTCATTGGATTTGTCATCAGATCACTCACCCACTATAATCTCTGTTTCGTTCCCCCAAGAGATTGGCTCCCCGTTGACCGTCAATAGAGTTAATTGGCTAAAATACAAAAAATTTTTGAGTACACATTGTAGTGAAAATATCGCCTTGAGAACACCTGAGGATATTGATGCGTCAATTAACGATTTTTCTGAAAACCTCAAACTGGCCGTACAGCATGCTACCACTAGTCATATAAGACACAGAAATGAGAACAATAGAACTTATTCGGCTGAAATTGAACAACTTCTGTCAGAAAAAAGAAGAGTTAGAAGAGAGTGGCAAACTCGCAGGTCTCCCCAGCTTAAAACTAGGCTACGGGAATGCGTAACTCGACTAAGAAATCTGCTTGAAATCCAGAGAATATCTTCCCTTAAAACATATTTGGAAAGCTTGGATGGTACCCCGCAATCTGACTATTCTCTGTGGAAAGCGACAAAAGGTCTGAAAAGACCCGTAATAGGTAAGCCACCTTTGCGAACTTCAACTGGCGACTGGGCACGAAGCGATGCCGAAAAGGGGATGGTGTACGTTGATCATTTGAGAAATGTTTTTACGACAAATGATTCAGCGGATGCTGCAGTAGAATTTCCGCCGTATGCTGTTAGACAGCCTGTGTCTTTGAGACTTAACTTTCAAGATGTCGAAAACGTTATCAATAACATAAACCCCAGGAAAGCTCCAGGTATAGATCAAATTACTGGTAAAATGCTTGAACAGTTACCTCGTGTAGCTAGAAGAGTTCTACTTTTTATTTTTAACGCTATTTTACGCCTTGAGTATTATCCTGCAGAGTGGAAGGTCTCTTTGATTACTATGATACCCAAGCCAGGGAAGGATCCGACTAAAGTAGAGTCATATAGACCAATAAGTCTACTACCAACAATTTCAAAACTGTTCGAAAAATTGTTAATGGCGAAGTTGTTTCCAATACTTAATGATGTGGGATGTATCCCTGATCATCAATTTGGCTTTCGGGCTAAACATAACACCATAGAACAAACACATAGGCTAGTCAATGTCATAAGACAGACTTTTGAAGACAAAAAGTACTGTTCAGCTCTATTCATCGACATTTCCCAAGCGTTTGATAAAGTGTGGCACGACGGACTGATGCACAAAATAAAGTTGAACTTGCCGGCAAACACTCACAAGCTTCTGGAAAGCTACTTATACGAGCGGAAATTTGTTATCAAAGAAGGTGACTTTACAAGTCTCTCACAGTCAATCGGAGCAGGAGTTCCCCAAGGTAGCATCCTAGGACCCACTCTATATTTGATTTACGCATCTGACATGCCAACGAGATCCGAAATCCATACTTCAACTTTTGCAGATGACACAGCTTTTCTTAGCGTTCATGTAAACCATCAAGAAGCTTCACGAAATTTGCAGCAGTATATTTCAATATTAGAGAAATGGTTGAAACTTTGGAAAATAAAAGTTAATGAACAAAAATGTACACACGTTACATTCACACTGCGTAAGCAAACATGTTCGGCTCTCCAAATTAACAATACACCTATTCCGCAGCATAATGAAGTTAAATACCTTGGTATTTACCTCGACCGTAGGCTAACGTGGAAGCCTCACATTGATGCAAAAGTCACTCAGTTGAAATTAAAAGCAGCGCAACTAAATTGGCTTATGGGCAGAAATTCGACATTGAAGTTGGACTGCAAACTTTTGTTATATAACGCAATTTTAAAGCCTATATGGTGCTATGGAGTTCAATTATGGGGAACCGCCTCAACATCTAACATTGAAAAAATTCAAAGACGACAAAACCAAATTCTTCGTACGATTACTGCAGCTCCATGGTACGTAAGAAACTCACGAATTCACAACGATCTGTGTGTTCCGCTGGTAACTGACGAGTTCTCTAAGTATGCCACAAGGTATATCAGTAAACTGGAACTTCACCCAAATCCTCTTGCACGCAACATACTTAATTTTGGCGGCCACTCTCGGTTGAGAAGAAGGGATACCCTGGCCACCATCAGAACGTTAAATAGGTGATTCTACCGATATTATTCGCGCGAAATGAAACTATTTTGTCTAGCAGTGGCTGGACTTAAATAACTTTTGTATTTAGTATTAAGATTTGAATACTTATTGTTAGTTCATATTTTGAAGATTCAATAAATAAATGAATGACAAAAAAAAAAAAAAAAAAAAAAAAACAAAAAATGCTTTATCCTAGATTTTATCAAGATTGCAGAACCTCCACAAGCTCTTCCACGGGGGTCTTTAGTATCGTATAATACGTAGCCGTTAATTTTGAAGAAGCTTGTTGACGTCAAGTGAGTTTCTGCAATCATCATTATATCGATCTGCTTATCCATCAGGAAGTATTCGAGTTCATTTTTGTGTTAGCGGATGCCGTCTGCGTTCTAGAAACATGCTGAGTAATTGTGTGAAGTAGGAAGCAAAACAAATATATTTTTTCCAAAAGTTTTCATACAAAATTGCACAAAATAATGACTTTTTTCGGAATTTTTAATATATCCTCGTTATTCGTGAACCAATTTTAATGAATTTTAATAGCAAACCTCTGAATCGATGGGGTAATAGAATGGTGAAAGAAAAAAGTTTCTAAGTCTAATGGTTTTCTCAGAGAGGGTATTTCAACGACCAACAGACGGTCATCGCTTAATAGACTTTTCTGTTAATTCTGATTCAGAATATATACATAGACTTTATAGGGTTGCAAATGAAAATTGTAGAAATTACAAACGGAATCACAAACTTATATATACCCTTTAAATATTTGTGAAAAGTATAAAAATAAAGAAAAAATAAAAATATATAAAGGTTTCTGCACCGACAATTAAATAGCGTTGTCGACTATTTGTGACCAAAACGCTCCATGACCTTATCCAAAATGTAAGTTAAATCAAAATTTTGTAAAAAACAATACAGTAGCATTTTCGGGAATACAACAAATTTATTTCTGGCTAGATGGTTCGTGAGTTGCTGCTGATCTTTTTATCTTCGCGGTTAAACCGAAAAGTTTAAAGATGCTAGTTTAAATAATTTTTATCCTGATAAGGTATAAACAATATTTTGAGCTGGATTTATAACAGAATATTTGAAAATATTTCCTACTGACGAATAGGAGAGCACCTATGAAAAGTCGACATGTAAACAGCTAGGAAAGAGAGAGAGTAGTATAACAACATGGAAATTCAATAAAAACCATTATCACAGCATTTAAAATGTTGGAATTAAATTAGTTAAAAACTATCAGTAACAAGTGTATATACCTTCGACACTGCTCAGACTAACAAATTTAATCCAACCCCTCCAATACTGCAAGGTAATGAATTACATTCAAAAGAAATAAGAAACGCATAAAGATAAAGCAAACGACATTGAAAAAAAAACACGTGTACACAGGATGGAAGTATTATTCAGTTTAACAAAATGAACGCGAGATGCTGGGGTTTGACACGCGTGTACATACGATCCGAGGCATTCTAAATCGCAAACAAATTTTCAGTAGCAAAAGAATGTACTGGAAAAGGTAGTAGAGTGGGTCTGTGGGTTAGAATTACTCCATATTCGACAATTTCGTTTGTTAACATTGCAGTTTAAATCAAAATGTGCCTCGTCAGATATAAAAATGGAGTTCAAGACGTTTTCATCCTATGTCATCGGGAAGTCTCTAGGGTTCAAGGAACGCTTCACAACAAAAAACAAACGTCTCCAGCAATTTCCGCAACAAAAGCAAAATGGTAGGTAGAAAAGCGGTCGTAACAAAAACAGCAAATACAGCAAACGAGAACAGCGATAACTAAGACAGCGTAGAGCATGGGAACTGTGCACTATGCTCTTCATAGTTATCTACACTGGGACACTCTCTTATGCAAAAATGCATTGAGAGAGCCATTCCCGGTGAACAGGAAATCCGTACTGAGACTGAAGTTAAATTCCGGCTGTCTGGATCTCCAATTTTTCATGCCTTTTCACAATATTTGCTGGCGTATTTCATCAATAAGTCGTCCAGGAGGTCTTTGTGTTATCACCGTAGATAATAATAAAAAAAAATCTAATGGGATCAAATTATGCGATCTTGGTGGTAAGCCACGTGAAGTTATGCATCCATAGAAAATTTTTGAGCAAATTAATTGTAGAGTGAGAAGTACCATATTCGTTTCCGTAATGTTAACGCTACATGTCTGCAAGATTAGTGCTAGCTAGTTGAAGTATATAACGAGTGATTTTTTTGCTATTATCTTTTTGGCAACACTAGTTTTGACAGCTCACGCATGTTTTGTATCTTGTGTCACTGTCAAACATCTTCACATTGGTCTATAATTTAATCATGAATCGTCTTACAAACGAACAACGCTTGCAAATTATTGAATTTTATTACCAAAATGCGTGCTCTGTTAAGAAAGTTCATCGCGCGCTTCTTCCATTTTATGGTCAATTTAATCGACCTACTGAGGCTTCTATTCGGGCTATTGTAAAAAAATTTCGCACCAAATTTACATTGTTGGACATTAAACCGCCAACACGCTTACGTAGAGTGCGAACTGAAGAAAATATCGCAGCCGTATCGGCCAGTGTTGGTGATGACCGTGAATTATCGATTCGGCGCCGTTCGCAGCTATTGGGCCTCTGTTACTCCACTACGTGGAAAATTTTGCGGAAGGATTTGGGTGTGAAGCCTTATAAGATACAGCTGGTGCAAGAATTGAAGCCAAACGACCTACCACAACGCCAAATTTTTGGTGAATGGACTCTTGAAAAGTTAGATGAAGATCCACTTTTTTATCGAAGAATTGTGTTCAGCGACGGGGCTCATTTCTGGTTGAATGGGTACGTGAACAAGCAAAACTGCCGTATTTGGAGTGAAGAGCAGTCAGAAGAATTGCAAGAGCTACCAATGCATCCACAAAAAACAACCGTTTGGTGCGGATTATGGGCTGGCGGCATCATTGGGCCGTATTTCTTCAAAGATGATGCGAATCACAACGTTACTGTGAATGGTGAGCGCTACCATGCGATGATAACTTTTTTTGCCTAAAATGGAAGAGCTTGACTTGCATGACATGTGGTTTCAACAAGACGGTGCCACATGCCACACAGCACGCGAAACAATGGACCAATTGAGAGGCGAGTTCGGTGGACAGTTTATTTCACGCTTGGGACCAGTCAATTGGCCGCCCAAATCGTGCGATTTAACGCCTCTAGACTATTTTTTGTGGGGCTATGTTCAGGCTAATGTCTATGGTGACAAGCCCTCTTTCGATTAACGCACTGGAAGCCAACATTGCCAACATTCTTCGTGAGATACCGGCCGAAATGTTGGAAAGAGTATGCCAAAATTGGACTAAGCGGATGGACCATTTGAGGCGCAGCCGCGGCCAACATTTGCATGAAATAATCTTCAAACATTAAATTATATCGATCCAAATAAATATTTCATGCATTTTTCTGAATTTTATGTGTTTTTTTTTTAAATTTCCGATAGTTCTTATAAAATCATCCATTATTACAAAGTGATCTATGCCGTTGTAGTTCTTTCTCTACATCGTTTACTCTGCACATAATCCGTCTAAAAAGCTATACATTGTTCGCTTATTTTTTACCATCTTACGCTGTACACAATAGGAGTATACTCGTATATGGTGTGAAAACGATCTATAGTTATTAGAATTAGAAGCCCTGTGGGAGGTGCATGAATGTCACAAAGTAGGATGAAGTACATTACCATTATTTTGGTAGAAAATATCAACAATTTCGTAGTCGCTACACTACTCATCAGCACCCATTGGGATTTGAATATGACCCGAGTTCACATCCCAATGGGTGCTGATGAGTAGTGTAGCGACTACGAAACAGCTAGTTGTCTCCCAGCTAAAGATTTGATTATTATTTTTCTTGACTTCTTCAATCAAAAATTATTGATCACAGCAAATTTGTATTGTAAGAAAAAAAATCCTTCTAAAGAAAAAACTTAAGAAAGGAAACAACTTGAACTATAACCCGTTGTACAAATGTAGAAACCCGAAAAGAAAACTATTTATAATTGTGAAAAAGGCCTTTTTTAATTTATAATTGTGAAAAAAGTTTAGGATATTTTTGACAAGAACAGCTCTCTACGCTCCTTTTGTTATTTGTTGTATTGCTGCAATTTTGCACTAGCGTTGCCACCTTGTAGGCGTTAGTACACCTTGGTTATGACTGACAAACAATCTCAAATATTTATATTTTCAGTGTAAAATACATGCGTAAGTATGTGTGGTGTATGTTCGTGTATTTATTTATCTCAACCCAGTACCTATAATGCTCTTTTATTTGTAGGTATGCGTGTAAGCCTTTAATTTGATTTAAAATAGAAAAAGGGCTTTTGTGGAATTGAACTGAATTGCAAAATGGTAAAAACAAACAAATGTATTTGAATTTTCTGTGTACTTTAAAATTTTTTTATTCATCATACATAAATACAATAAATGAATGCGTTATACGATCTATACTCTCAAAGTAACACTATTACACTGCATTTTAAAATGTTCGTTAAGAATTCACACACACACACACACATTTAATTCTTTTTTTTTTTTTTGGATTTGCATACAAAAACACAAGAGCTTTATTGTTGTAGGCTCTAAAACTTGAAATAAAATAAAACGATTTTGATGAAAAACATTCAACCAACCAACCAACTATAACATTGTAAATGATTTCTATGCATTTTAGCACACACACACACACACATACGTATAAACACATATACACATGTGCATAGAAAACATTAGAAACTGAATTGGAAAAACAATTTTTAGGTATTTGCGTAAATCAGCTTTTTCAGGTTAACAAAATCAAGTTTGTACTGAATTAAAACGAAACGATACAGAGAGAAAAAATCTAAAGGGCCTGTGAATATTGGACTACATAAACCAAAAGGATACACTTAAATATTCAAATTTACAATTTTTGATTGGTTGTGAGTTTCATCAGTATATAAAACTACTCGTAAGGGTAGAAGCGACGCGAAGCTAGAAACGATTATAGTTTGTTTTATACTGCATTTAGACATGCGAGCTAAACAACTGATACAGTCTAGCAGAAAGTATCCCGAAAACAGTTTAAACAAGTTACTATGCACTACTTTTTGTTCAAATAAGAATATTATATTGTTTTGCTTTATTACTGCTACCATACTCAAACTTATCCAGACAACAAAATATTTATGGTTTCTTGTTATTTTCTGCTTAAGACATACACCCCTTTGTAAAAATTCATCATACAACTTGGCTTATGCTTTTTGTAAGCACGCACGCGTAGACACATCCATATACACACGCACACGTAGTTTGTCAATCGACTTGGCATTTTGTTCGCACGTTTTTGTTTTTTTTTTTTTTTTTTTGTTTAAGTCAAAAAGTATACTTCGGTTCTTTATTGTATATTTTTTGTCTCATACGAAGTAAAACAATTATGAAAGAGGCACAAAGCTTTTGGAGAAGAGTATAGATACATTGCCATTGCAATTATTTTTAAGAGCAAACAGTTCGGCTATATTGAAAAAAATCGAAAAACGTCAAAATATGTTTAAACATGTTATCAAAAAAATCCAAAAAATGTTTGCTTAAAAATTACATTTGCTGCTTAAAGCTCTAAGCACTTAAGCTTTAAACACATAGACGACAGCAGACAGCAAGCAGCAATCTGTCAAAAATAATATACATGTGTTTAAATGCACACGATTATTTTAATGATATCACAGCAGCACGACTTCACAACAGCATTTGCTGCTGCTGCCAACTTAGATTAATTTCTATTTTTGTAAGCAGCAAAAAGTAAATGCAGTGCTGCCCACTATAAATATAAATTGGCAGCAATAAAAACTAAAATTTGTTTGAAATATTTAATAGAAATAAACATCACATAAATAAAGTAAACAAATAAATTGATTGGTTTTTACAGTTTTACGTGAAATTTTTACGTTTTCAGTCGGTAATTTTAATTTTATTCGTGTAAAATATATATGTGGCACCTCTGAATTTTGTATTGTTTAAATACACATAGTGCTGCTGCTGTCTTTAAACTAATTATGTTGCTGACCAGAGGGCAGCATTTGAAGCTAACTTCATTTGTACTCGTGAAGTTGTGAAGTCTGCTGTCGTCTAAAGCTCTAAACACTTAGACGACAGCGGACTTCACAACTTCACGACTACAAATGAAGTTAGCTTCAAATGCTGCCGTCTCATCACTACAGGTGATTTTCTTCAAAAATTAATGATTGACGACGCTTGGGATGATCAAAAGGCTTTAGATCTTGAGTCAATTGCTCCTTGTCAGCGCGTTTATGCATAGTGTTCAGCAACGACGATCGTAAGAGATGCAATTGCTGAGCACGACGACGAGTTAAGGTGAAAGGCTTCTCAGCCACACTATCGCAAACAACAGCAATATTTTCTGCAGAACGAGCTGTACGACCATGCACTTGGGTTTTCACTTCGACATCATTGCACAAATTTTCCGATTATACGCACATTTAGACGATTAAATGACCGAACAGATCGCGAAGTGCACGATGTGCACTTTGATTTGAACGCCTATTTTCATAATAAACCTGAATAACTTTAACGCATTGCTCGATTGTGTATCTTTCCATGATTCAAATTGAGTTAGTCTGAAATTGAGAAATGTCAAATGAATTGCCGAAAAAAAACTTGAAGTTTAGGAGTAGTTCGCATTCAACATCGGCCCTTAAAATTTAATTATCCGATAAATATGTACATATGTGGGTTTTCACGGTATTGAATTCAACATTAGATTTTATATGAGAGTGCATTATTTAACCGGTGAATCCCGCTAGTTTAATTTAACACACCAAACGATCTCAAGCTTACAAAGAAAAGGAATTCCAAGACCCGAATTGATAAGACACGAAGATATAATAAAAAAACTATGGTAGAAAACAAAATAGGTGAAACTACCACATATTACGATGCTTTACACAACCTCTATTAAATTTTCATTTTACTTTGAGCCTTACGAGTATTAGAAAAAACATGCGAAAAATATAATCGGGGGTTTCTAGTGCCATGTAGCGCCATCTAATACATATTATAGCTTCTAGCACCCATTCTGACTTCAGCCTAAAGAAACAAGTAAAAACAAAAAGATGGCTGCAGGCCGTGTCAGTAGACCTTCATTTTCATCATCATTAGGGAGATCGATTATTCGACTTATTTCTAAAACCGGTTTTTCGAATAGCTCAATATAGTTCCAATTTAGAAAAAAGAGGGTTTCGGTTATATTTTACCCATTTTTTTTAATAACTTAAATGCTATTTAAACAAACACAAAGTAATTCACAAAAATAGAAAAGTAAAAACGAGTTAAAAACTATTTAATAAATCTGATTTCTTTTAAAAACGCAAAAAATATATGTGTCTATCTAGAATGTACTAAAAGTTTTATTCCACTATATGTATGTATTTAGACATCCTGGTACCCAATTTGGGCAAGAGGAATCATTCATTGCCTTACTTTAAAAATGAAGACGGCGTAATGGTAACTGTGTAATGGGGAGCGATATCGTGATATTATTGAAAACTTTTTAACGCCACAACTGCATGCCTTGTGCTTGATTAACTTGTGGTATCTACAAGACGGTGCCACATCTCATACAGCCACGACTATAATGGAATTACTGCGAGTAGTATACTTTCCCGGCGGACACCCTGTATTTCTGTATGTATAGCACAACAGAGTGATTCGAAAAATAATTGTACCCCTTAGGATTAAAAATAATACAAAAGCAATTCCAAATTTATTTTTTCTCCTTTTTTTCAATGCTTAAAAATAAATAATTATTTGAAAATAATTGATTTCATAAGATTATTTTGAAAGGTGAAATCAATAATACATGACTCTTTAAATAATTTGCTCTTAAACAGGTACCAAGTATTTGTATTATATTGGTAGAAGATTTATATTTTCGAACTTAAATAAAAAATGTCATAATTCACACTAGGTTTTATTAAGAGCATTGAACGATATAATGGAAATAATAATGACATCGTCGAGTTGAATACACTGTTCAAAACTGAGCCTTGTATTCTGCGCCACCCACTGCCGTAAACTTGGTTCAATTGAGTTGATTTCTCGACCAATATTTTCCTTTAAAGCCACAAGAGATTGGGGATTATCATTATAAACCCCCTTTTTGAGGTAACCCCATAAAAAATTCGTGGAAGTTGGATAGGGCTACATCGCTGGCCAAGGGATGTCCCCAAAGCGACTGGTCAGTTTTTGGAAGAAATTTTTCCGAAGCAAATTTATAGAAGCGCTGGCTGTGTGTGCAGTTGGACCATCATGTTGAAACCACGTGTGTGAAGAGTGCGATGTATGGGCCCGCAGGCTTGGCGAAAAGAATTCCGTAATAATGCGTCGATCATTTTCACCGTCTTGCCTAGAAATTTTCGAAGAGAATGGTCCAATTATCTGATGCGTTGATAAGGCACGCCAAACAGTTACCCTGGGGCAATGCAATGGTTTTTGATGTATCAATCGAGGGTTGCCTGTTCTTGAGACCAGTAACGTCAATTTTGCTTGTTGACGTGACCGTTTAAGTTAAAGCGCGAAAACGTCCTAATAAAAATTTTTGCGTAAATTAAAGTTATTTTCTTTCAGTTTTTGAATGATTTGAACTTTAAAATGAAGGAACTTCAGATCCTTTGCAAAATTTCATGAATAATCGCTCTTGGAAGTCCCAGTGAAGCTGCGCTTTTCCGTATTGGAAGTCCTTAACCACTCAGTCACCGAGCTATTGATTTATTCTTTGCCCGCATTGTTATTTTCACAGTGTTTACTGTCTCTGAACAACCGTTATTTATGTTTTAATTCTTAACATTTGTATTTTAACAATTCTTGGAAGTCCCAGTAACTGATTTTTACGAAAACTGCTTTCAACCAGTTTATTGTTTTCGGATGCCCATTAAGATCGACTGGGCACTGGCCGTTTGACATTCATAGGCGAAGCAGTTTCGCGGGATCTCTGCACCCACCTATGAATTAAATTTACGCTTGGTCCGTCACGTATTGGCGAACTTTGAACAAAATTGTCAACAAACAATTACGTAAGAATTATTACTTTTAAAAAATTTATCCACAGCGAACGCGAGATCCTCACATTATCGCTGCGACATCCTGACTAATAAATCCATACAATTCCACCTCCAGCGTTTTTGTTTTTATATGCTTATGTATGCCCAGAAACCTACCTTAATCAAATTTTTTGCTGTATTTATTTCAAAAAAATCAAAGCAAATTTATAAAAAAAATGGTTTTTGAAAAATCGTTTATTATTTTTGCAAAAACAAATTGCAGTTTACAGGCGGATATCTATGTATGTATAATATTTTATCGAATTCTCAATCAACCCACTGCGCCGCCACTTCTAAAAATGCACTTTAGCAAAGGTTTCTAAATAAAACACAACTGTAGTAGAAGAACAAAGAAAACTAAAACCCCCGTTCATTCGGCAGAATAAAAAAAAAGAGTCTAAAAACCCAATCAATCAAACTGAAGGGGGAAATCAAAACAGAAAAAAACGCGTACGCAATGCAATTTTTAAAAGAAAAAAAAAAAATGAGTGCGAATTGCATACAACTTTATAGAATAGAATTACGGACCTCCTTTTTACCAAAATGCAATTTAAGCAATAGGAGACTGACTATTGCTGCATGCAACAATTCACAAACTGCTGCACAAACACTTTTGTACTCATGAAGTTATATGGCGCAACAAAATACACATATATGTACACACACACACGTATGAAAAAAAACATGCCACAAAATCTATGCGATTCACTGTGCAAATGTAAGTGTGTATTTCAGAACACACAATCAAAATCCTAAATTCCATTTGAATTAAAGTTGAGTTAGTTTCGTAAACCAGCCAGAGTAACAAACCTCACAACGGCAACAATTCTAAAGAACCAAACAGTCCAAAAACAGAAAAACATCAACAAAATAAAACTAAATTTTAGATGAATGTATGTACATTGATATGTATATATGGATTTCATGCAACCAACAACAGCAACAACAAAAATAGCCGATTTTGATTTTATGCGAAATTTTCAGTAAATATGTTGTTAGTTTTCGTCCATCTTCAGAAAAATTGTTTCATCATGCTTCTACTGGAATACATCCCAATTGGCAAAATTGTACAACTCCTAGACGACTTATGTATATAGATATCGTTAGTCACAACATATCATTTAATGGAATAATAGTTCGATATGTACCGGTATCATGATATAAAAAATACAAGGTGAATAATTAAGCCCGTGGAGTTAGTCCATCACCAGATAAGGCTATCGAGGCAGATCCTGATATAAGTCAATTATATATTCTGCTCTTAGTGATCCAAGCCAGTATACGTTTTTGTCTCAGATTATCTGTTTCGATATCATCATCAGCAGAATCATCCCACTCAGAATGAATCATTTATTAAATTTCTTACCTGTCAAACATTTTGCACCCATTTTTATAGAAGCAAATATTCACATATCATAATACTGGGTGTATCAGATTTATATTTTCAAACTTAACTAGCAAATACAAAGTTTTATTAAGAGCATTGAACGAAAGAATGGAAACGCAGATTTTATTTTTTAAGTAGTATATATGTCATTCAGATGTCTTCCGTCGCCCTGCCATCTTGTTCAAAACAAGGCCTCATATTCTGCGACTCACGTTGCAGTAAACTTTCTCGACGAATATTTTCTTTAAAGCCACAAAAGATTGGGGATTATCATTATATACCCTCCCTTTGGTGTAGCCCCATAAAAAGAAATCCATGAAAATTAGATCGGATGGCATCGGTGGCCATGAGATGTCTCCAAAGTAATTGAATTTGCTTCAGGAAAATTTTCCCGATGCAAATTCATCGAAGTTCTGGCTGCATATGCACTCGCCCCATCCTATTGAAATTACGTATGTAGATTATGAGTTGGCAAAAAGCATTACGTAATCATGAGTCGATAGTTTTCCCTGTTATCATTACAATATAAAAGGTAGTACTGTTAACAATTCTGCAAGCTCATTTTTTTGAGATATGACAATGTTACAATAAAGGAGCGGTATGTAGTATATACTCGTATATCAAATTTGAACTACATATGCTCGAATATACATGGTCTGATCAAGAAATAACCATTATTTGCAAATTTCGTGAGTTACGTACGTTCGATTTTCGCATTTTTTCTGTTAGATTGGTACACATATTATTTATATATACAAAATCAGCCATTTAGGATTGTCAGTTTGTTTTGGCATTCCACTACCTTGTAGTGTAGAAGGTGTTGGACTAAATAATGCTAATCTGAGCAGTGTCGAAGGTATATACACTGGGCACAGTTTTTTTTAACGTTAGTTTTCGTTTTTTTTCAGACGACTTTTTGTAAATATTTTTACAGCGTGTAAGCACTTGAAATAACTGATCGCAACTGCATATAGTATTCAGTTGCCATCAGTCAAAGCTTATTTATTCAAATTGTGCGTAGAGATCATCCAAAAAAACCGTTTAATATATAAAAAAAATTTGCGACAGTTATGAGTAGGCAACAATGGGCCTGAAAGGAATAAGTGCGGTTAGGTTTGTGGTTTGGCCTCCGAGACCTTTGCGTCTCACTCACACTGGTTAACTGTTTGCCTCAACTAACTGTATTAGTTTACAGTTTTTAAGACGTTTCGTTGCAACTTCTTATGTGGAAAAGGTCGTTATAGCTAGCCACAGCGACGCTACTGTATTGTTAATACCATATTGGGCATGTTGTCTACGCTATTCCACCCATGTTGTGCATCCTATACTTTTTATGGCCTTCACAAAAATGTAAAAGGTACATACAAAATGTTGATTAAGCTTGTAATTTCAACTAAATTGATTCTTGCCCCGGCCCCAGTTCAAGTTCGCGAAGGTGGCGTACCTATGATGGATCTTTTTACACCTTTTGCCGCTTTCCACAAGGAGTAATCAGGTTGAGGAGTACTGTCAAGACTTTTCAGATAATTTTTAAGGGAAGCCATTCTCTGGACTTCAAGCAGTTTCTTAACTAAAAAATGCGTATGCAATGCTAAAGATGGTTTAAGTGCAACCTTGCGTTGTAGAGACGCTTTTTGCATTTTATCGACATTTAGGAACGTCGCTATGTAACTCATATATAAAACAATGGTAAAAAATATGTTATAAAATTTAATACATTTTTTTTTTTTGGAAAAATGGAGGTAACACAAAATTATTTATCTATTTTGTTGGCAAGTGCTGAGGAATTATATCAGGGAAAACATATTGATTTGCTAAAATTACTTATAAAAAAAAGGACAGACAACTTTTATTAAGGGCAATAAAAATCCCGAGACTAAAAATTATCATAAATAGAAACTTTGAGGAATGCAGTGATTTAATGGATACTGACATTTTTTATTCACATTTCCGTTTGCATACAAAATAAAAGTGATGCGTGATTCTGACAGCTGATACTCATTAAAATGAGTTGCCAAAAGATTAGGAACATTGGACGTTGCCAGCATGTTTACATATACATTTACGAAGTGTATGCATCGTAAATATGCATTGCAACTGGCATTTAGGAAGTCAGCCATACAATCCCGTAGCCTAATTTTAAGCTGGAAAGACCTGCGAAGCTGCCACTCACTTCTGACCGTTTTTTTCTGACAGAAGTTGTTCAATTTCATAAGAGTAAGTTCTATTGTTTACAATCATTATGCCTCTTAAATAAGAAACATTCTTATTGAAAATTCTCCAAAAATAATACTTATCTGCTTTTAACAATTCGCACACAAATTTAAAAAAAAAATGCCCTATTCCTAATTTTCCAAAGCTTTAAAAAAAGTTAAAACACTAACGGTACATTTCCAAAATACAAATTTATTCTCATAGCGATTAAATGAGAATATCTAGTGAGCGACACAAAAAAATGTTTATACAAAAAATACACTAAGTGTCCAATTTAAGGGGCAGGCACTATTCCAAAATTTTCCATTGTCTTGTACCCGACATTTAAGACGTCTTAAATACATGGTTAACTGAGATATAGGCAAGCATACACACACATGTACATAAAAATGGAAGTGGGTGCTAGCGCTCATATATATAAATGGTTAAAGATAAGAATTAAAGGAATGAAACCAAATTATATAAATATACTTCATTTTATATAAAATATTAATTGCTTTGGTTTTTATCCTCTAAGTACAATCTTTAAACAGTGCGTAGCCCGTAGTTTGTAGAAAATAAATCAGCTAAGGTAGGTCTAAAGCAACTCTAGCAGATAACGGTATAAACATAGCTGTCTTTTGTTTGTTTTGTGTGAAAACACAAAGACTTTGTTGCTTTTGCAAGCAAAAGAGAATGCGGTTTTTGACAACAGTAAATAAATAGATATAATATCGCTAAATTGATGGCAGTGATGGTATGTATTTTGGTGCATTTCGGGGTTTTTTTTTATAATTTTTGAATCTTTGTAACCGTGAAGTTTTGCCAAATACCCGTTTTCAAAAAACTGGTGTTGCCAGTGCTTATCACGATTTCTCACAAATCGTGAAAGTAAGAATTTTTATTAATTAACACATCTCGCGCCACGCCCCAAAATCGCGATTTACTCATTCGGGCCAAAATATATATTTTTTTTATAACACTCTGTTTATGTCCATTTATTGTATATTTGAAAACATAAAGTGAAAATTTTCACTTTTTCATGATTTTTCATCAATTTTCCTCGTGTGCACCGGTGATCACACGGCCCCAGTAAGTAAATTTACTTCCTGGGGCCGCGTGATTACCGGTGCACATTTAACCTTTTTTCGTTTTTATAGTTTCAGGTAAAAAGTAAATAATAATAGTAAAAGATGTCAAAGAAAAAACTTAGTGATAAAGAGATAAATGATGCTTTGAATGCTGATCTCTCCGATCTGTCAGATTTTTATGACTCAGAAGACGATGATGATGTTGACAGAGACAAAGATTACATTCCTTCTAGTAGTTGTGATGAGGAGTCAGATGTAGAAGCTGTTCCGTCCACTTCAACGAGTGTGGACCAAATAATATGCATTACAGTACCACCTCCGCCTACCTGTGACGATTCTCAAGAAATGCTAGACAATCTGGTAACAGACAGACAATCATCACATTCTGATAAACCGTCAACGTATCGTTTACCCAGCATTCCAGATTTCAGCTCAAGACCATTAACTTCTCGTTTATTCAACATCTCTCTACCTGATCTTAGTTCAACGCCATCAACATCTCGTGTCTTTGAGGAGTATGTAGATGACCCAGGCAATATTTTTGAGGAAAATAATATAAATACGGGTGTATCAGAAACAGCTTCTGAGTCGATATGGCAGCCAGTAGAAGGGGAGAGAACGACATTTCCAGATGTAGTACTTGGAAATACCGGAGTACCTCCTGATATCTACACAAAATTACATCAGCAGGGGCCCATTATTTCAATACAGAAAGAAAAAAATACTGTTACAAAGAACTATCCACCTGTTCTCATTGAACCAAATAGCCCCATTTTTTGTCCGCTCCTTATGCATTATGGGCATGAAAACTGCTCAGGCCAAGCACAATTTCACGTTCTCCTGGGGCCGCAGATTAATTTGAGGTATATAAACCCAATGTAAACCGTATGCACTATGCCACATTCACGTTCAAGGACATTAAGGTTGCGTGTGCATATGTGAACACGCGGCCCAAACGAATACTCAGGTCGTGTGCACCAGTGCCGCACATGGCGCTAAATGTGCGTCTTCTTTTGTTTAATAGCAAGTTCAGACATGCACTTTTTATTGAGGCAATATTCGCTTTGTTGGGCAATATTGTTTGGCTGCGCATACATACAAAATTGAGTTTACTAAATTTAGCAGTTCATTTGACAGCTGGAAAAATCATATTTATTTTCGTCGGGAAAATTTGAGAGCTAATCTACGAAAATATAAAAAATACTCTCTTAATTAGAGTTTGTTACTATAGGTGTGTTCATTTACTTTACTAGTAAAAATTAGCAATGAGAGAGTAACAAGAAATTTTTCAAAATTACTCTCAAAAATGTGAAGAAGTAAATGAACACTTTACTAGCAAAAACTTGCAAGTTAGAGTAGTGTTGTTGTATATATGTATATATATGTACTTAATAACTACCCTTATATCTTTTGGACAAATTATACATATATGTTTATTATAATAAAAATAATATGACTATAGTCATTTATATTCAGCATTATCTTAACTGAATAATAAAAAAAGTTTTACAATTTTATTTAATCTAGTACTAGGCATAGTCGAAATACACTAAGCATTATAAAGGTGATTAGCTACTTTTGAATAAAATATCTATTTTTAATTAGCACCCCATACACGGTTCAATTCAATTCGTAACTGAGTTGTGCAAATCAAGGCGTGTATGGTGAATTGATTAGTTTGCAGTTGTCGAGTTGGTTGAAGCAAAATCAAAAGATTTTGATTTTTTCAAGTTGGTTAGTAAGTCTCTCAATTCCATTGTATTGTGTGTGTTCGAGGTTCCTGATCAGCCGTCAAAACTTATATTTATAGTTATCTTTCTGCGAGGAAACCGTTAATAATTTTTAAAATTGTCTTTAATTACGTTGAATCTGATAGTTGAATGGAAATATTTCAATTCAGTTTATGAAGTGTGTGGCCAAGAATCAATTCAATTGAATTGAAACGTGTATGGACCGCTTTATACATTATAACAGCTTGCATACACAGAATCTTTATTTCAAATTAATTTCAAAGTGTAAAGTACCCGGTACTAGGCACTCATAATATTTATAATACTAAAAATAACAGCCGGTCTGTAAAAATTAAAGAAACAAAAACATTTCAGAGCATAAAACTTGGAAAATACTAATATAATTAAAAATGGAAGATTCTATGTGTCAATTTAATTGCTCTCCTAAGTTTGACGGATCATCCTTTGCCACTGATATGCACTGATTGCCATTAGACGTCTTATTTTACCTCTGTTGTTCATAAGTTACACAAAAATAAATTTGTTACATTTTTAATACTTTTTAACGTTTTAAAAGTTTACATACACTTACAATTTCTTATATTTTCCAAAATATTTTTATATTTGACTTAATTTAGAAATATTGTTTTGTAAACACAAACGAAAAACAGCTGTTTGAATAATTATTGCAAGTAAAAATTTTACTTGTAAAAACTTGCAAGAATTTTTCTGTCTCTCAATTTGTTTCGCTCTTTTGACGCTCTCTCGTTGCAAATTTTTTGGGTTAATGAACGCTTTCTAGTAACAATTGTTACAAATTTGTGAAAAATTTTAGTAAATGAACACACCTTATATAATAGAAATTGTTGCATTTAGTGTGATCGAGCTTTGGTTCTGAAGTAGTTTTACATAAGAAATGAAAACATACGATTTAAAAAAACAACTCGAGAAAATTCAGATTTTTAACTGAACTACCTAAATTTTTGCAGCTTGGGATCTTCATTCTAAAGGTTGCTATCAAATTGTTAGCGGAAAAGTAATTTAAAAAATTGTTAAATCATTTTTATAAAAAAAACAATTACAGAAAATTTTAAGGTGGAAAAATGTATATAATATAGCGAAAAGAAGATGAAGAAATAAATAAATTTTATTTTTAAAGCAGGCAATTCCTACTGTGCAAAATGGTTAAAATACGTCTTGTCGCCAAAAGGCAGGCAAAATCAATTCCTGTAATTTGAAAGGGAGGAGAAAAAGTACATTTGGAGACATTATTTGGGAACATGGTTGTTGCTTATAAATAATGCGTGTTTTACAATTTCTTATTATTTTCTTCACTCTAGATTTTAGTCTAAATATTTAAATTCAGTTTGTGCCATTCGACATATTTGAATACACTGAGCGTGACAAAGAAAATTGTGTAAATGGCCGAGATATATCTAACAGAATTTAGAGTTACCGGCCAATATTTTGAGGTATTTTTCATCGTAGGGTAGGTAAGAATTAGACAGTCTTCCATTTACTCGTACTCGTGATATTGAGTTTGAGTCTGTGAAGGGATTGAGAGCTTTGAGTGGACTCTTTTTCTGTAAGGGCTTAGATTTTAAGACGGTTTCGTATTCTTCGGCGAAAAAGGTTTTTTGTGCAATAATCACTAGCCTGGTCTTGACATTATTAATTTCAATCTGAGCAAGCTCCTTTTGGTCTGCAATTTTAATCAGACCAAATGGTCTAAATTTTTCTTATGCTTTTATGAAAAAACTGAAAAACGTAACAAAAGGCTCTTAAATTCCTAAAAACCTATGCAAAACGTCCTCGTTTACTTGAACTTCTGCGTGTAAAATTTGAATTTTGTTAGATTTGTGTACTATTGTTAGAGGTTATTTTTTGCCATTGAGAAGAGTAAATTCTCATTGGTGCCATGGAGTACCATGACACCATTGAGAATTGCTGTACAGTTCATGGGACTTGCAACCACGTGTTCCAAGATCAGCGGGGTTGCAATGAATTGGCCAAACAAACAAAAAAAAAAACAAAAAACGAAAAGGCCATAAAACCCAGCAGCAGCTTTTTGTAACCAGCAGAGATTTCGTTTGAACCTTCAGAAAGCTAGAAGCTTTTTTGAATCTTATGTGTAACTTTTTTATCATTACATCAAAATATTTTTATTATATTACGTAGAAATTTGTGCAATAAGCGTTTTCTAAACTGAATTATTTTCTATGAACAAGGCCGTTTCTTTTAACACTTCGTAGAACTCCTACCTAAAGATTTGTGAACTGTTTTTCGTTTCTTATTACAAGGAGGCGCAAAATTAATCACTCTACTGTAAAATGTAGCAGCTTTTGCAAAGGGCAGCTGCAGAATACAGCCAGACAAACAATAAACGAAAAGTGCGCTTTTAAGTTGGAAATCATAATGAGCGGTGGATCGCGTTTTCTTTTAAACCTTTACATCATAAACAAAATCTTCGTTTATGGGACACTGATAATCCGCGTGTGTTGTATGAAAAGCCGTTACATCCTCTCAAGGCTACGCAAGAAAACCCTACTTTTTTGAGGACGCTACCGGCAGTACAGTTATTGTTAGTGGCAAACGCTAGAGAGTAATGATACTGCTAGAATTGAGCATCGAGGCTTAGTGAATGTTGTTAAATTACGGGGAATCAAATAATGGGTGATTTTATAAGAACTATCGGAAATTAAAAAAAAAAAAAAAACACATTAAATTCAGAAAAATGCATGAAATATTTATTTGGATCGATAGTTGGGTCGATATAATTTAATGTTTGAAGATTATTTCATGCAAATGTTGACCGCGGCTGCGCCTCAAATGGTCCATCCGCTTAGTCCAATTTTGGCATACTCTTTCCAACATTTCGGCCGGTATCTCACGAATAATGTTGGCAATGTTGGCTTCCAGTACGTCAATCGAAACGGGCTTGTCGCTATAGACATTAGCCTTAACATAGCCCCACAAAAAATAGTCTAGAGGCGTTAAATCGCACGATCTGGGCGGCCAATTGACTGGTCCCAAGCGTGAAATAAACTGTTCACCGAACTCGCCTCTTAATTGGTCCCTTGTTTCGCGTGCTGTGTGGCATGTGGCACCGTCTTGTTAAAACCACATGTCATGCAAGTCAAGTTCTTCCATTTTGGGCAAAAAAAAGTTTGTTATCATCGCATGGTAGCGCTCACCATTCACAGTAACGTTGTGATTCGCATCATCTTTGAAGAAATACGGCCCAATGATGCCGTCAGCCCATAATCCGCACCAAACGGTTGTTTTTTGTGGATGCATTGGTAGCTCTTGCAATGCTTCTGGCTGCTCTTCACTCCAAATACGGTAGTTTTGCTTGTTCACGTATCCATTCAACCAGAAATGAGCCTCGTCGCTGAACACAATTCTTCGATAAAAAAGTGGATCTTCATCTAACTTTTCAAGAGCCCATTCACCAAAAATTTGGCGTTGTGGTAGGTCGTTTGGCTTCAATTCTTGCACCAGCTGTATCTTATAAGGCTTCACACCCAAATCCTTCCGCAAAATTTTCCACGTAGTGGAGTAACAGAGGCCCAATTGCTGCGAACGGCGCCGAATCGATAATTCACGGTCATCACCAACACTGGCCGATACGGCTGCGATATTTTCTTCAGTTCGCACTCTACGTAAGCGTGTTGGTGGTTTAATGTCCAACAATGTAAGTTTGGTGCGAAATTTTTTTACAATAGCCCGAATAGAAGCGTGAGCTGTCAAAACTAGTGTTGCCAAAAAGATAATAGCAAAAAAATCACTCGTTAGTAGCAGTAAAACAGAGTACCATACTCCACACTGCGGCGATGTTAAAGTGAGTTAATAGATTTAGATACTCCGCTCCTACCGATAAGCTACTTTACTGCCTTTTGACCACGATCGAGTAACCATAACACAGACTTTGATGCATCGGCCCCTACCTGAGAGCTGTATTCCACTTCCGGTCGGATATAGGTGGCATAAATAGTAAAGAGATCGAATGGAGTGATGAAATAGGTGACCGAAACTAATCGACTCAAATGTTATTTTCCAACACATTCACAAAAATGTTAAACGTATATAATATTTTTGAGAATGTGGTAGGAAAAACCTCAAACGTACACGAAACTTTCGGTCTTTTTCTTTATATTGCGCTTAATAATTTGATAGACAGTTATGACCTATGTTTCGGTCAGCAATATCCAAATGACCGGTAATTTGACCGTCACTGATCTTGTAGGGTATTCGACCTTACGATAGGCCACCCTGTATTTATCCATCTGTTGTTATCAATCCCCCCGGGGAACAGGTTTTTCCTTGGCGTATTCCTCACTTGGGCGCTCTGTTTTTCGGGGAAAAGAGGGGAAGGGGTCCCTCGTTTGGTGCGGCAAAGAAAACTCTAGGAAGCCGCATGACTTATGTAGTGTTGGCTTCCGAAACCCTTACCAAGGGTATAAATTGGCGGAACGGGGATCAGCATGGCCCCCGGGTAGTTCTGCTTGCGGTTCGACCCGGGCTAATCATGGTTGAGGTGCCTACCTTGGCTGAAACATTCTGGCTGTGGTTGAAACCTAAAATGCAGGAAGGTTGTGTTAGTATCCTTGATAATTGTTTGGTGTGTGGCTTTTTTCGGGGACTAACAATCTCCCGAGGATCTGTTGCCTATAAAACAGATACCTGTATTGTAATGAACCAGTGGTGATGGTTGACGGGTGAGTTGGTTTAAGGGCTGATACTCTTAGTGGGCTTCGGCCTACCAACTCATTAAGCCTTGTCCTCCATTGATTGCTGGGAAATTGCATAGAGGAGGGATTAGAAGGCCCGAACTCATCAACAAGAAGTTGTTCATATGACCGCAATCATATGGCAAGAATTGCTACCTGTGTGAGCCTGGAAAGCCACACGGGAGCGCTGGTTAATCGTGAATAATTCACTCCGTGGAATTGGTCCATCATCAGAGTAGGCCGCAAGGCAGGTGCTGATGTAAATCTTTTCACAACTGTTGTTATGAGTGTTTACAGAAGACCAAAGTAAGTTTCTATTATTGGAGTTGTCCTCAGGAATACTCGTGAGTCTGAGTAAATAGTTGTCAACAATTTTTAGCTGGATATCTGTTTTTGTTTTCATTTTTCTTTTTTACAAACAATAAATTAATTGACAGCTCTGAGCATGTAAGCCTTCATAAAGAATTTAATGTTTTTGTGAAGGTTTATTGTATACAAATACACTTTTGGTTTGCCTGGTTCTTTTATTTTTTTCTAACTCACACACATACATACATACATGCATAAGTACATTTTCGTGCATATGCATCAATATTTTCAAATCTATAGCAGATAAGAGCCTAAATAAAGGAGAACTGACAGATACAACATTTAAACGCAAACAAACACGCAAACGTACAAAACCTATTGCCTATTTTAAATTCAGCTTGAGTGCTTTCGTTTGTATTTAGTGGTAGACTTAAAAGCATTCAAAATCCACCTACCAATTTGCAATATTATTTATAAAAGACCTAACGAGCCACCATTCGATCGACTAACCAATTTGTAACTGCCATTTAAATCATGCAAAAAAAAAAGAAAAAAAAAATGGTGGCACAAGCACCACTCACTTGTTTTCGTATGTGGAAGCCGATGGGGGCTGTTGGTTATATTTATCGTTTCAAAAAGAACTGGGAATATTTCGCGTGAAATTGCATAAATATATTGTCGTTTAGTGTTCTTTTTTCATTTCTTTCCGAATTTGAAAAATAAACAAACTGAAAAAATTTAAAAAAGATTGCTTGGTTTTGGTCATATGACCTGATGTGAGTAGTTCAGCTTTCTCATATTTTATTGTACAGGGTCACCCAAAAGGTATTATGGAGCTTAAAAATTTAATAACTTTTGAGTTTATATATTATTTTATTTATTTATTTATTTCTGTTTTTGAACTTTTTTACACTGAGCATGAAAAATGTCACTTAAATGATCGCCGTTTTCAGCAGAGAGCAAATAAATGCCAGAAAGTTAGAAATTAATGGCCCGCCACGTACGTAAGACTATTTTGTTTGGGACTACCAGTATTTAAAAGAGGGAGAATATTTGAACAAACCCAATATTATACCGATAACATTGTTTCAGAAATTCGAGCGCCACCGCCACAAATTTTAAAATATGTAGAAAATACTCTAAAACTCTCCCATCGTTTTCAAGTTAAAATCGTCATTTTCTATATTTTCTGCAAAAATGTATATCTATACTAGCTGAACCGGTTGAACGCGTTGTTGCGGTTAATACTGAAAGGCCAATGTAAGCGGCATGCGGCAACCAACTGTTGTATTTACCGCTTGAATTTGTTTGATGTAGGCAAATGAACGCTGCTAATTGAAGTAAAAATGTATGTGCCGAAATTTAAACAAAAAAATATTTTGACTTTTTTAACGCAAAAATAAATAAATAAATTTAATTCTTAAATATTTTAAAACCCAAAAATTGACAAATTGAAGCGGCAGAAGAAAAAGTTAAATTGAATTCAACATTGCAGCTCGGCCGCCTTTAACGGCATTGCCAAATTAAATTAAATTCAACATGATGAAATTAAATTCAACATGTTGAAATTAAATTCAACATGTTGAAAGGGATCATTGGAATCCGGCTTGCGAGCTGTAAGAAGCAAGTACAGCGTCAACTTTTCCAGAACTCTCAATACAAATGGTCTAGTGAGGATACCTGTCGAATATCAAGGCTGACATGGCCCAGATATGATAACAAGACTATCATCCTTAGGGGCTTGTCCCTTGCGTTCTGCTGTGGCGGTCCTGATGGGACATTACCACATAGGGACGCAGGCGAGGAGGTTAAATCTTTCATTTAATGACTTCTGTAGAAGTTGCAGAAACGAGGAGGAAGTAGAGAGCGTTGAGCACTTCCTCTGTCAGGGTCCAGCTCTTTCTCATATAAGGGCATTGTACCTAGGCAGACCGATGCTGCATGATTTGACGGAGGTATCGGAATGCGATGTAAGTGGACTTGACTCCTTTATCCGATCCTCGGGTTGGTTCTAAACCAGTGATATGTAGATCAGCTGAGATACGTATCACATCCAGACAACACAACGGGACTAGACTGGACCCAAGTGGGCTGGCTTTACAATGGCTGACAGCCTTGAAACCTAACCTAACATATTGAAAATTTTGTATGAATATTTTTATAAAAAACTAATTTTATGAAAAGGAGTCAAATTGTTGCCGCCCGCTACCGCATGCCGCTTACATTGGCCTTTCACTATAACGCTTTTGTCGTATTACATTGTTGCAAACTATTTAAGGGTAAGGGTAGGGGAACATCAGCTTGGGCACCACCATGCTTTTTTTCATATGGTGCTTTCTTTTCTGACAAAAATGTTACACCTACATATGGTGATTCAACACGTTCTATTCTAAAAGGATTTGATACACCAGTAAAGAGTATCATGTTTTTTTCAAAACATGTTAAAAGGAAAAAAACAAATGCTTCGGTCGATATATACCTGAGATATAGCCTAAACCGATTTTTCATGAAAAACAAATTTTTTTTGCTCAAAAGCAGTTCTAATTATAAAACGATATTACTAAAATATAAAAAATTAAAATTTCCGTTATCGGTCCACATTTACACGAGATATAGCCTAAACTGACTTTTTCAAGAAATAAGTAAACGAATTTAAACAAACAACCTGTTTTGCTTAAAACCAGTTCTGGCAATATATGGAGGTTACCAAATACAGAAAATGAAAAATTCCGATATCAGTCCATATGTACCCAAGATTTAGCTTAAACCGGTGTTTTTGCTCAAAAGAAGATCTGATAATAAAAAGAGATTACAGAAAGTTTCCGATATCAGCCCACATATAGATATAGCCCAAAACCGATTTTTTTACGAAAAATTTCTTTTTGTTTAAAAGTAGCTCTGGTAATAAAATAAGGTTATAATTATAAACACAGAAAATGAAAATTTCCGATATCGGCCAATATATACCCGAGATATAGCCTAAACTGATTTTTTTCCTAAAAAGCACTTCTGGTAATATAAGGAGATTACTAAAGTGCAGAAAAAGAAAATTTCCTATATCGGTCCATATATATCCTATATATAGTCTAAACCGATTTTTCCATGAAAAAATTTTTTTTTGCTTAATAGCAATTCTGATTATAAAAGAAGATTACTATAATATAGAAATTGGAAATTTCCAATATTGGTCTATATGTATCCGAGCATATTTAGTTCAAATTTGTAATATGTACTTTATATTTACGTGCCTATCGTGAAGAGTATTTTAGATTCGGCCCAGACAAATATATAGGGTGTTTTTTTAAGCTAGATAGAACTTTAAATTGTAAAAAGTAACACAAAAAATTAAATTTTGATGAAACATTTTTTTTTATTTGTTTCAGTATACTCTGACAAATCATCATGAATAGACTCACGCTTGAACAACGCTACGAAATTATCCAAATTTACTTTGAAAATCAGACCCGTTGTTTTATCGCAAAATTGTGTTCAGCGATGAGGCGCATTTTTGGCTTAACGGGTTTGTTAATAAGCAAAATTGCCGCATGTGGAGTGAGACCAATCCACAAGAGACCCTACAGACTCCATTACATCCAGAAAAATGCACTGTTTGGTGCGGTTTTCATGCTGGTGGCATCATCGGACCTTATTTCTTCAAAAATGAGGCCGGAGCTCGCGTTACGGTCAATGGAGATCGTTACCGCACCATGATCAATGATTTTTTGTTTGAAAATATGGATGACATTGATCCGGAGGAGATGTGGTTTCAACAGGATGGCGCTACGTGCCATACGGCGAACGCAACCATCGACTTACTGAAATCAAAATTTGGCGATAAGTTGATTTCGAGAAATGGACCTGTCAATTGGCCTCCAAGGTCGTGCGATTTGACACCTCTCGATTATTTCCTGTGGGGCTACGTGAAGTCACTGGTTTATGCTGATAAACCAGCAACAATTGACGCCTTGGAGGCCAGCATTGTTCGTGTTGTTCGTGACGTACGGCCAGCAGTGCTCGAAAAAGTGGCCCAAAATTGGACGTCCAGAATGCGCTTCGTCAAGAACAGCCGCGGTGCCCATATGCCCGAAATCATTTTCAAATGTTAATGTCACATATTGATCTTTCGAATAAAAAAAAATTTTGATTACAATTTAATTTTTTGTGTTATTTTTTACAATTTCAAGTTCTATCGGGCTTAAAAAAACGCTCCTACTTGTTTATGTTACATTTGCATTTGGTTCAATTTGAATATCCAATGGCAGCTTGAATGTTGAATGTGCCGTTCGCCCACCATCATATTGTTTTTCTCGTTATAAATCGGTGTTGATTAAGTCGGTGGCTGGGCGATCAGCTGATAACACAGCCTAATGATTAAGCAGTAAATTTGAAAGTAAAACAAATAAACCCTCGATCAACACTAACGTTTCATTATACATCTCTGGCTGACAAACAGCTGACGCATGTTATTGGGCGTTGACGTCAACGCGGCATCAGCAAGCGTTAAGTCCTAATGGCTATCTAGCAATTGCAGTTCATGACTCTCGGGGCTGCATATCTTAATGTGATTTGTTCTGCCGACTGATGAGCTCTTTCAACGCATTTGCGTTATGCCTCTTTGCTCTTCGCGTTGTTGAGGTCAGATTTTCTCGGTGGCATTCAACTGAAAATAAGAATTTAAGCGTTAAAATATTGGAAAAAGAAACTGAGAAACCTGCTATTAAAGCGCAACAAAGTGTAATATACAGACCTACACCCACTTGACATGAAACTCCTAACAAAAACACCAACATCATGTTACTTTCAGGTGTGGACTGCAAATGTTACTGTTTTATCGCCGTCCCAACACAGCTGTTAAGACATCTGTTTTAAGAGCTTTGTCTTAACAGAAAATGATGGTTTAATATGGCAGCTTGCTTTTTTGTGTTGCTGCAGGATAAACTTCAACAATATTTCAAGAAAAAAAGTAAAAAATAGTCGAAAATTGAAAGAAGTTGCAAAACTAAATTCAAGTACACATTTTAGCTTATAAATTTTCAAATGAATATTGTTTTTTTTTCACGCATCCACGAAAAGGAATACAAAAAGTTACGACATTTACTTGTTGACTGAATAAAAATAATTACAGATTATGTCATGAGTACTACCCGATTTAAAAGTCGAACTTTCAAAAGTATGTTTTAACAGCATTTCATGTCTAATCAAGGCGAATTAATTATTAGGTGGATGCATCGGCGAATTCAGGCGAATTCGATTAATATGGCGGCACTTTCTCTGTCAAGTTCAAGGCGACTTTATACAGGTGAGTGCAAGCGGAAAGGCGAATTCAGTACTATGTATTTTGTTATTGTAAAACATATCGTGAATGTCATAATCTAAATTCGCCTAAGATTGCTCAGTAGAGAAACAATTTTATATAAACGTTAAATATAAGTTTTTATAATTGTTTGTAATTAAAATCACAGATTATATTAGTTTTTCACTTTTAAATTCACACAAATTTCTTGAAATTGCACTAAATCATGCAAAAAAACCTTAAGATTAAAATGGCGCGAAAAAGTTTGTAAACAAAAGAAACAAAATTTGACAGTCTCATTGGAAAAAACGCGAGAAGCAAAAAATAATCACCTGTGCTGTTAAGTTCACCTGGTAATGAATTCGCCTTGGTCATGTTTTGTTTACCTTTTTCGGCGCCATTTAAATTTTTTTACATGTTCGTTATCAACTACTTTTGACAGCTTAAGTGTGAATTCGCCTTTTTACACAAACAATATACCTGTTGTTTTTTTTATTGTTGTATTGTTGTAGCGAAGCGGCTACCTTGTTTTTTGTATCATGTGTCTAATGTTGCCCGTCTAAATTAGACATAAAATGAAAAAGTTATTAAATTTTTAAACCCTACCTCTTTGATAATTTTGGGCCACGCTGTACAAGTTTTTTTTTTCATTTATGTTCCGTGGTGTTTTAAGTCGTGTGTAAACCCACAATTCACACGTTTTTGTATGATTTAGCACTTAAATAGTCATGCTCGTATTTTGGAATTTTTGTTCGCAAAAAATTAAAAACTAAACATTTTTTAAATGAGTTAAAGGCACAATTTCAGTACTTTTTATTATATAAACCTATAAACTTATTTGCTTTTCAGATCTACCTCTTTTTCAATTGGCGAATAGTGTCAAAGTCTTAATTTTTTAAATGATGCAAATAAAACACATTTATTTCATAATTTTTTCGACATGTTTTTATTTGTTTTTCGTTTTCTGAAAAACCGATTGAAATCCATTTTCGAACGGTGTTGAACTGTTACGCACCCCATACACGTTTCAACTCAGTTGGCAACTGAGTCGGTTGTTGTCCAAATCAAAGCGTGTATGGCTTTGTCAGTTGATTAGTTTGGGAGTTGTCGAGTTGGTTGAAGAAAAATTAAAATGTTTCGATTTTTTCAAGTTGACTAACAAGACTTTCAATTCGATTGTGTTGTGTGTGTTCGAGTCTCTTGATCAGGTCTCAAAATTTATATTTGTAGTGTGTTTGCAAAGAGAACGTTATATATTTTTAAAGTTATCTATATTTTCATTGAATTTAATAGTTGAATGAAAATCTTTCAATTCAGTTAAGAAGTTTGTGGGCAATAATCAATTCAGTTGAGAGACTCAATTCACAATTGAATTGAAACGTGTATGGGCCGCTTTACAGACAAATCGATTGAAATGTGTTTCGGAACGAAATTTAACTATGTAATACGACTGAGAGTGTTCTAGCAGACAATGTTCGACAATATCGAATGAAACTATATGCAACAGAAAGCTAGTCACTTACATTCGAGTCAATTTGGGTTTGTCTATGTCACTATTGTTCGTTCCCATGAACTTATGTATTTTAATTGAATTTTGACACATCGTTCGCATAGAATAAAGTTAGAAAAATCCAAATCAATTTTCTTTCCTAAATAAAAAATAAAAACAATGTCACCAATGTGTATTAAAACAATTTAGCTCTTGGAAATAATATATTTTTTAATATAACATAAGAAAACAACAAAATTAAAATGCTGTTTTAAATAAATTTATTTGTACTATTGTTAAATATATAGACCCAAAACAAGAAATCTTAGTTTTATTAAATAAGTAGGATGTGGTTAGATACACATATATATATATATATATATATATATATATATATATATATATATATATATATATATATATATATATATATATATATATATATATATATATATATATATATATATATATATATATATATATATATATATATATATATATATATATATATATATATATATATATATATATATATATATATATATATATATATATATATATATATACCAGTTGATTTTACATCAGATACGAGTAGTTTTAAATTTAAAGTTTCATTTCTTTAATACGGTTCTCATTATAGATCAGAAGTTATATCCGATTTTTCAACTTTGAAGGCCGACCTAATTTGAATTAATCGTAGCAAACGAAAACTTTTTTAAGTTAATTTATTTTATTTATTCTTTTAAGACATTATTTTTAAGAGAGAAGAACTTTTTCATGAAAGTTTGATATGAACAGACCTTGTTCCGTACGGCCAGTACGGAGGTTTTCAGAAAAATCGTTAATTGACAAATCAATATCCTCAGGCGTTCTCAAGGCGATATTTTCAGTACAATGTGTACTCAAAAATTTTTTGTATTTTAGCCAATTAACTCTATTGACGGTCAACGGGGAGCCAATCTCTTGGGGGAACGAAACAGAGATTATAGTGGGTGAGTGATCTGATGACAAATTTAATGCAGGCTCCACTTGCACCCACTCTAAAGGAAAATTTTTCACAAAATCTATAACATCTCGAATCTTTCGCCGGTCTGAGGGCCAATAAATCACAGCTTGAAATCACATCTAAGCCCATTTTGGAAACTGTGTCAAAAAGCACACGGCGTTTTGGGGAAATTAAACGTGATCCCCAAAAAGTGTGCTTAGCGTTATAGTCACTAGGCGCTAAAAATTGAGAACCAAGTGATTTGAAAAAATGTGAATACTGATTTTCTGTTATTGAAAATCATGGCGGTGAGTAGATCGAAGAAATAACGATTTTTCCATGTATTCAATATTAAATGCATATATTAGTTGCTTGGAGATACTCCTCACGTGTCTCATGCAGAAAATAGTGCTTAATTCTATTGTTTATTAGAATTGGTGAGCCTCCACAAGACCTTCCACGAGGATCTTTAGTGTCGTACAGTGTGTAGCCATTAATTTTGAAATAACTAGTGCTTGTCAAGTGAGTTTCAGCAATCATCATTATATCGATTTGCTTTTCCATAAGGAAGTGCTCAAGTTCATTTTCAGAAATTTGAATAATCGTTAATGTCAAATTTCATTAACGTTGTTCAGAATTGGCTTAAGAGGGTGGCAAAGTGCATTAGACGTTAAAGGTGGCAGCACTAGAGCAAAATTACTATATTGCCAGTAGCAAAAAATTGTCACATGCCGTAGCGCTACCACCATGTAGATGTTAATGCACCTTGGAGGGTGGGTTATAACTGATAACAAACGTAGAATGAACCATTCTTCGGCATTAACTTTCATTAATAAAAACTGCGTTGGCAAATTTTCGTCAAGAAAAATCTGAGGTATTTTTTACTTAGAAAATAATTTATGCCAAAAAGTGGTCTAATATTTTTGTCAGATATTGGGTATGTGCAAAGCTCTTTATCGACTTGCGTAAAAATATCCAAGGTTAAAGGACAAAATTTTAAGTTACATTCATTTTCGTTTCCAAAAATTTTTTCTATTAGTGCGTTTCATAGATGAGGAGGTGAATAATTTTGATTTTTTAACAATACCAAGAAATAAACATTTTAAACTCACTTTACACGCCTTTCCATTAACCACGAGAGGGAAGTTCATCTATAATATGAGTAGTAATCACTTAATCAAGCCTGGTTTATCCAGTCTTCTTTATGCACTATTGTTCTTGTTATCGCCACTTCTTATTTCTCATATGTATTTCTAACTTAGCAGTGGCGTAGCTGGTATTATCAATATATTTATACGAAATCCCTTTTCGCATTCATCAACTGCTGCCTTTTACTACGTGGTCGATCCGGAAATTATTTTGCAAGTGGTTTTATTAAAATTTTGTAACAATTTCTTAGTGGTTTCAAACTATTGAGCATATAATTTTGTGAAGCGGCACTTGTGTGCCGCAGCATACAAATGAAATCTTCTGCTCTGCTAAAATTTGTGTAGAAAAAAAAAATCTAAAAACAATAACTAAAAATTTTTCAGAAACAGATTAGATTAGACCGGTTTCTAAAATTAAAAGAAATTCACAGTCGCTTAGATTTGTAAAAAAAAACTACATAACTATCAATCAAAAGAGATAACTTTAGAAATTATAGAAATACTTCCGACAGATTTCAAAACTTATTCCTCTTTAGCAAGCCAATTGCATTAAGTAAAATAAAAAATTTTAACGTTTTTGCCTTTAAAAATGTTTTGGAGATTCTGCAATGAAATAATGGCACTCTCATTTGTTCGTTACACAGTACTGAAATAATTCACACACTAGACTTACTTAATTTTGTGATTTATGACTGTTTTGCACAACGTTTAAACATAAACTGGCTCATTGCCGTCGACTTGCCTGCTACGAGTATTTATGTATATGTACTTCTCTATCATCTTCTACAATCATCATGATCTTTTAAAATCGTTATATCCTCGATTTACTCACCACCACGATTTTCAGTAACAGAAAATCAGTATTCACATTTTTTCAAATCACTTGGTCCTCGATTTCTAGCGGCTGGCGACTATAACGCTAAACATACTTTTTGGGGATCACGTTTAACTACCTCGAAAGGCCGTGTGCTTTTTGACACCATTTCCAAAATGGGTTTAGATGTGGTTTCAAGCGGACACCCCACTTATTGGCCGTCAGACCGACGGAAGATCCCAGACGTTATAGATTTTGGAGTTGTGAAAAATTTTCCCTTAGAGTGGATGCAAGTGGAGCCTTCATTAGATTTGTCATCAGATCACTCACCCACTATAATCTCTGTCTCGTTCCCCCAAGATATTGACTCCCCGTTGACCATCAATAGAGTTAATTGGCTAAAGTACAAAAAATTTTTGAGTACACATTGTACTGAAAATATCGCCTTGAGAACGCCTGAGGGTATTGATGTGTCAATTAACGATTTTTCTGAAAACCTCAAACTGGCCGTACAGCATGCTACCACTAGTCATATAAGATCCAGAAATGAGAACAATAGAACTTATTCGTCTGAAATTGAGCAACTACTGTCAGAAAAAAGAAGAGTCAGAAGAGAGTGGCAACTTCGCAGATCTCCCCAGCTTAAGACTAGGCTACGGGAATGTATAACTCAGCTAAGAAATCTGCTCGAAATCCACAGAATGGCTTCCCTTAAAACATATCTGGAAAGCCTTGATGGTACTCCTCAATCTGATTATTCCTTGTGGAAAGCGACAAAAGGTTTAAAAAGATTCGTAATAGGTAAGCCACCTTTGCGAACTTCAACTGGCAACTGGGCAAGAAGCGATTCTGAAAAGGGGATGTTGTATGTCGATCATTTGAGGAACGTTTTTATTACAAATGATTCAACGAATAATACAGCGGAATTACCGTCATATGCTACTAGACCGCCTGTGCCTTTGAGACTTAATTTTCAAGATGTCGAAAATGGTATCGGTAATATAAACCCCAGGAAAGCTCCAGGCATTGATCAAATTACTGGTAAAATGCTTGAACAGTTACCTCGTGTAGCTAGAAGAGTTCTACTTTTTATTTTTAACGCTATTTTACGCCTTGAGTATTATCCTGCAGAGTGGAAGGTCTCAATGATTACCATGATTCCCAAGCCAGGGAAGGACCTGACAAAGGTAGAATCATATAGACCAATAAGTCTTTTACCAACAATTTCAAAACTATTCGAAAAATTGTTAATGGCGAAGTTGAGTCCAATATTGAACAGCGTGGGATGTATCCCTGATCATCAATTTGGTTTTCGGGCTAAACATAGTACCATAGAACAAACGCACAGACTAGTCAACGTCATAAGACAGACCTTTGAGGAGAAGAAGTATTGCTCAGCTCTATTCATTGATATTTCTCAAGCTTTCGATAAAGTGTGGCACGACGGGTTGATGCACAAAATAAAGTTAAACTTGCCTGTAAATTCACACAAGCTTCTGGGAAGCTACTTATATGGGCGGAAGTTTGTTATCAGAGAAGGCGACTTTATAAGCCCAACTCAGCCAATCAAGGCAGGAGTTCCCCAAGGCAGCATACTGGGGCCTACTTTATATTTGATTTACGCTTCTGACATGCCAACGACATCCGGATTCCACACTTCTACCTTTGCAGATGACACAGCGTTTTTGAGTGTTCATGAAAACCACCAATTAGCTTCACGAAATTTACAGGAATATATTTCAATATTAGAGAAATGGCTACAGCTTTGGAAAATCAAAGTTAATGAACAGAAATGTAATCATGTCACATTCACTCTGTGTAAGCAAACATGTGCGCCTATCCAAATAAACAACACACCTATTCCGCAGCACAGTGAAGTCAAATACCTTGGTATACACCTCGACCGTAGGCTAACGTGGAAGTCTCACATTGAAGCAAAAGTCACTCAGTTGAAACTAAAAGCTGCGCAACTAAATTGGCTTATGGGCAGAAACTCGACATTGAAGTTGGATTGCAAACTTCTGTTATACAACGCAATTCTGAAGCCCATATGGTGCTACGGAATTCAATTATGGGGCACCGCCTCAGCGTCAAACATTGAAAAAATCCAAAGGCGACAAAACAAAATTCTTCGAATGATTACTGCAGCTCCATGGTACGTAAAAAATTCACGAATTCATAACGATCTGAGTGTTCCGCTGGTAAAAGAGGAATTTTCTAAGTACGCGACAAGGCATGTCAGTAAACTGGAATTTCATCCAAACCCTCTTGCGCGCAATATTCTTAACTTTGGTGGCCACACTCGGCTTAAAAAAAGGGATACCGCTGCCACCATCAGATTGCTCAATAGGTGATTTTACCGAAATAGCTCCCGCATAATAAAACTTTTTGTCTAGCATTGGCCGGACATAAGAATCATATTTTTTAATTTTAAATTTAGTATTAAGATTTGAATACTTATTGTTAGTTCATTTTGAAGATTCAATAAAAAAAAATGCTCAAAAAAAAAAAAAAATGATCTTTTAAACACAAGTATTTTTTTTCTTGTTTATTATTATTTAAGTTTATTTATTTATAATTAAATCTAGCGAGCAACTCGATTGCTGCCCAAGGCGGTTAAGAATTATGATTGATTTTAAAACTAAAATTACTTCTGCTTATATTCTACTTATGAGAAGCTCTAGACGACTTATTATCCAATGTTAAAGTTAATATTTGGGAAACAAAGTTGGTTCCCACGGCTAAGGGAAAGAAGCAGCGTTGTCAACTATTTATAGCCAAAAAGCACTTAGCCAAAATGCGCTAGAAAGCGCTAGGAAAAGTTGGGCAAAAGTTCACTTCGACACAGATGGTTCTCGTCTTGCTGGTTATTATATTACCTGCGTGAAAGCTTATATCGACGATATTACAGTTTTTAATTTAATTTTAATAATATAACTATTAATGGAATTTTGTATTCAAGTAAGTAACCTTCTAACTCACAAACAGCAAAAAAAGTCAATAACAATCTTAAAACTAAACATCTTTTTTACATTCTTATGTGCATATTCAGAAAAATTTTAACAGCCTGTTCGACGATATCGAATGAAAATGTATGCGAAAGAAAGCTAGTCACTCACACTTTTGTTCGTTCGCATGAACTTATGTATTTTAATAGAAATTTGACACATCGTTCGCATAGAATAAAGGTAGAAAAACCCAATTCAATTTTCTTTCGCCTTGATTGCGAATGAACTTATCCTTTCGACATCGGCGAACTGGCTGTAAAACAAAAATTGACAAATTGGACAAATCTAATGTCATTTAAGGCCCAATCAGACTATTATACAAGTATAAATACTTTCATTAGATTTTGTGAGATAAAAGTCTAAACACATTTCTTGCGACTGTCAAAAAGTCTAACGTAAATTCGATTTTGCATTCACACCATCACACTTGATATAAACTAAGATAGATGTGCCATCATAAAACTTTTTACGGCGGCAGGTGCGTTATTCGTCGTAGGCGATAGACATGCCGGCGCACGTCTGTATAACACATCCAAATTCAATAGCACAAACATATTTTATGTTCTAAATATAGCATGAGCAAAATACATTTATAAATGACATCTAAATTCCAAATTTCGAGCTTTTTTATAGCGACAAAAAATACTATCAGTGACGGCACCCCATCGGCTACGAAATAGCCGACTACTCAACTTTTAATTAGCTGGTTTGCTAAAAAACACAACCCTGATCCAATGTAAAGTATTATCGTTTTGAAAAGTTTCAAAAAACAACAAAGTCGTATGGGATGTCAAATTTTTATCGTATTATTTTTCGTATGTATGACGGATTACATTCAGACTAGCAGACTTGCACGTATTATTTGAATTTTTGACAAGTATTAATACAATGTATAATAGTCTGAACTGGGCTTTTCAAGATACCGTGCAATGGAGACGGGTCCAACAAATGTGACAAAATTTATGTTGGAACGACTAAAACAAAATTGAGGACAATATTATCTGCACACAAATCTGATTATAAAAATTGTAAGGGACAAACTGAGCAAAAAACAGCGCTAGCGGCCCATTGTGCAAAATACCATCACTCTCCCAATATTAACAGTACAAGTATATTACAACAAGAAAACAACTAAAATAAGAGATTTATTATAGAAATGCTATGTAAAGGGTGTTTTTTTAAGCCCGATAGAACTTGAAATTGTAAAAAATAACACAAAAAATTAAATTGTAATCAAAATTTTTTTTTATTCGAAAGATCAATACGTGACATTAACATTTGAAAATGATTTCGGGCATATGGGCACCGCGGCTGTTCTTGACGAAGCGCGTTCTGGACGTCCAATTTTGGGCCACTTTTTCGAGCACTGCTGGCCGTATGTCACGAACAACACGAACAATGCTGGCCTCCAAGGCGTCAATTGTTGCTGGTTTATCAGCATAAACCAGTGACTTCACGTAGTCCCACAGGAAATAATCGAGAGGTGTCAAATCGCACGACCTTGGAGGCCAATTGACAGGTCCATTTCTCGAAATCAACTTATCGCCAAATTTTGATTTCAGTAAGTCGATGGTTGCGTTCGCCGTATGGCACGTAGCGCCATCCTGTTGAAACCACATCTCCTCCGGATCAATGTCATCCATATTTTCAAACAAAAAATCATTGATCATGGTGCGGTAACGATCTCCATTGACCGTAACGCGAGCTCCGGCCTCATTTTTGAAGAAATAAGGTCCGATGATGCCACCAGCATGAAAACCGCACCAAACAGTGCATTTTTCTGGATGTAATGGAGTCTGTAGGGTCTCTTGTGGATTGGTCTCACTCCATATGCGGCAATTTTGCTTATTAACAAACCCGTTAAGCCAAAAATGCGCCTCATCGCTGAACACAATTTTGCGATAAAACAACGGGACTGATTTTCAAAGTAAATTTGGATAATTTCGTAGCGTTGTTCAAGCGTGAGTCTATTCATGATGATTTGTCAGAGTATACTGAAACAAATAAAAAAAATGTTACATCAAAATTTAATTTTTTGTGTTACTTTTTACAATTTAAAGTTCTATCTAGCTTAAAAAAACACCCTATATTATAAATACACCCGCGCACATTAGACTGAATTACAAAACAGACACTGAGAATTGCGCGCAAACGTACAGATATTTATTGACAGCATGCATATAACATTAGTAAACGATTAACATTTAATACGATTAGATGAACGACTTTACAAAAAGTAAAACATTTACTGCCTGGCTCACGATGTCGTTTCGTTAACGTTCGCTAATGTTTTATATTAAAAATAAGTCACTTATAGTCAACTATTATCCAACTAACGGATAGATCGGAGGTAAACAAGAAAAATGATACAAGATCAGGGAAAAATAAAGCTTAAAAAAGGCATCGGAATAGGTTTTTTAACCTTAAAAATTATGACGAACGTTTACGAAACGACATCGTGAGCCAGGCACTTAATGTAATAATTATTTCCCATATGTTTATAAAAAGATTTATTTGTGATAAAATTATTTATATTTTAAATTAGATTTTTGGTTTTTGTACATTTGTACAACGGGTTATTGTTCAAGTTTTTTTCCTTTCTTAAATTTTTTCTTAAGAAAGATTTTTTACAATACAAATTTGCTGTTATCAATAATTATTGATTTAAGAAGACAAGCAAATTTGTATTCTAAAAAAAACCTTCTTAAGAAAGGAAAAACTTGAACTAAAAACCCGATGTACAAATGTATAAAAGCCAAAAAGTAAAATATTGTTTTGTCAGTGCATCCACTGATTTGCACCAGCATCGCAAGCTAATCACGAATGCCCGTCAGATGCAGCTTAGTGATACGCTCTTCTTTTTTTATGAAATTTAGAACTAATTGTTTGTTAATCGAATTGAACTCGAATCTCCCGAATCTTTGTTGCTAAAAACGCGATATTTTTGTTATAAAAATTTAACTTCTATGTATGTATTAATGTTAAATAGTCGAACTTTATTTTTAATATTTCTAATATTATATGATGATGGGTTGGTATTATTCGTCTAGCTCGAGTTCAATCCTGGCTAAAGCCAAGAAATATTTTTATTTATAATTATAACAATAATTGCCGCGATCAATAACTCTTGATCACAGAAGGCAGGAAAAAATAATTGAATACACTAAAGCTGGAGGACAACTAGCTGTTTCACAGTCGCTACACTGTTCATCAGCACCCACTAGGATTCGAACTCAGTACCATGTAAACATGATGTATTTTTTTAATACGGCTGCTTAACCAACTCAGCCAATGCTGACCGGAAGTTTGTTATCAGAGAAGCTGACTTTGTAAGCCCAACTCAGCCAATCGAGGCAGGAGTTCCCCAAGGTAGCATTCTGGGACCCACTTTATATTTAATTTACACTTCTGACATGCCAACCAGATCTGGTATTCACACTTCAACTTTTGCAGATGACACAGCACTCTGCAGCGTACATGAAAACCATCAAGCAGCTTCGCGAAATTTGCAGGAGTATATTTCAATATTAGAGATGTGGTTAATGAACAAAAGTGTACTCACGTTACATTCACACTGCGTAGACAAACATGTTCAGCTATCCAAACTAACAATTTATCTATTCCGCAGCAAAATGAAGTCAAGTACCTTGGTATTCATCTTGACCGTAGGTTACCGTGGAAGTCTCACATTGACGCGAAAGTCACTCAGTTGAAATTAAAAGCAGCGCAATTAAATTGGCTTATGGGCAGAAATTCTACATTGAAATTAGATTGCTAACTTTTGTTATACAACGCAATACTAAAGCCTATATGGCGCTACGGAATTCAATAATGGGGCACCGCCTCAGCGTCAAACATTGAAAAAATTCAAAGGCGACAAAAGAAAATTCTTCGAACAATTACTGCAGCTCCATGGTACGTAAAAAACTCCTGAATTCACAAGGATCTGTGTGTTCCACTGGTAAAAGATGAGTTTTCAAAGCATGCGGCAAGGTATATCAGCAAATTGGAACTTCACCCAAACCCTCTTGCACGAAACATACTTAATTTTAGTGGTCACACTCGGTTGAGAAGAAGGGATACCGTTGCCACCATCAGAGCGTTAAGTAGGTGATTTTACCGATATAAATTGCGCATAATAAAACTTTTTGTCTAGCATTGGCTGGACTTAGTTAATTTATTGTATTTAGTATTAAGATTTGAATACTTATTGTTAGTTCACATTGTGAATATTCAATAAATAAATAAAAGCTAAAAAAAAAAAATCAATACAAGCAAAAGCGTTTTCCAAGCACTGAACTGCTATTCTCATTAATAACTTTTTTCTTTGTGAAAAGCACAAAAAATCGTGTGCATATCTCAGTTCATCCTCAACTCCATTTTACTCATGCTGATATCGAAAACAAACAACTTCGTAGAGCAAATAATGTAATTTATGAATTACAATTAAAAAGGAAAAATTAGCCACATGAATCCAGAACAACCGCACTCAAATGTAGAAAAAAGTCAACGCAAAAAGATACAAAATCGAATATAGTCAATAATTCCATTGGCAATAGAACTCATACACACACACGCGAGCACACATACGAATCTGCTTTTAGAAAAGCTGCAAGCGATAAAGGATGTAGCTAGGATGGTCAAATGAAAATTTTTCAATGCTTTGGTCATCATTTTTGCAGCTGGTGTAATAAAACTCCCCATTTGGTCATTTAGCAATTATATCGATAAATTAGCAACAAGAACAATGGCACAAAAATCAAATAAATGAGCAAAATTTGGAGTTAAGGAGGGAAAAAGAAACATGAGCATTATATGTACAATGCATACTTACATACTTATATACACATCCCTTTATATTTACAAAAGGGTACATGCCGCTAGCCTCATGTAGAAAGGCCCTAACTTGCATTTTTCCTGAATCGAACTTTTTTACGGATTCTACTACGTTTCACATTAATATACAGCGTCACAAAAATTTAATTAAATAATTTCATAATTATCACTTTTACAAGCAGTTGAACAAAAAAATTACTTGTGGATGAACCTAGGTACACAATTTCCATTAGGGGTTTTCCTTCTCCTGTAAAATTGCGATTATGGTTGTTAGGGCCTTTCTGCATGAGACCAACGATACATTCATGTATGTGTATCGTCATATAAAACCATAAAAGCCCTAAGTTACATTGAAAATTTTTTCAAGGAGCAAATTTTAACGATGATTTATTTAAAGCCATGTCTTTTGTTTTTGTACTGAAAATTTTAAAAGTGAAAAAGTCATATTTTCTGTTTTTGATGTTTTCTTTTAATTTCTTTTTGGCTCATTTTTTAAATTGTTTTATTTTCCGTTTCAATAGGGGTTTCCTACGGACTAATGATGGCCAAACCTTTTTTTTAATTATGAATAAATTAAAAACATTTTTGATGACTTTATTACTCGATGTTTCGTTCGCTTTTTTCGAGCATCTTCGTGAGTGTAATTTTTTTTTATATTGGACCAGTACTCAGGGGATGACCCCTACATATGCAGTGCATTGTACCAGAACTAGGAAAATAGGTTGTGAGGAGGGAAAAGAGGGAGTAGTGTTTGTGAACATTTGACTTGAACTTTCCAACGTTATAACAGACAGGAAACACGTCTGCAAGCAACTTGTTCACAGACGAAGCGTACGGCTGAAAAACGAATTCTCTCTGTAATCCGTAGTAAGATTCCCCGGGCAATCAACCACAAATGGATGAGCTCTGGACGATGAACGCGTGCTACGCAAAAATGTGCGAGTTTCGGGAACAAGATCCCTAATCTCGTCAGAGCAAAGTCCATTGTAGTAGCGATAGAACAGAGTAACGCACCCCACACTGCGTCGTTGCTCCAGTGAGTCAATAGAGTTGGATACCCTACTGCCACCGATGAGCTTCTTCGCACTCTCCTGCACACGGTCGAGTAACCCCAAAATAGACTTTGAGGCACCGCCCCAAACATGAGAGTTGTATTCCATTTTCGGTCGAATGTAGGTGGTATAAATAGTAAGGAGATCGGATGGAGTGAAGTATATCTTACACCGTTTCAAAAAACCGAGGCACTTGAATGCTTCTTTAGAGACATGAAAAATGTGTTCATTCCAGCGAACGTCACACTGTATCTTCATTCCAAGAACATTAAGAGCATCCGATTCCTCAATATTTATACCATCCATGAGTACAGATGAAGCAGTATCTGCGGTCGTTTGTTATTGGATCAGGCACTAATAAATACAAAAAATTGGTTTAGTTGGATGTATTATATTTAATATTAACAACAGCGTCGTCAACCTTGAAATTTCAACAAAAACGCAACGAATTTTTAATTATTCCTTTCATTTTTAAAAACCTATAATATTTTTATAAAACACGTTCATATAGTTAGCCTCTTAAGCGACTATTGTACAATTAAACTCAAGGCGAATTCATAACAGGTGAAATTGATAGCGCAGCTGATAACTTTTTTTAAAATTTTAATCTGCTTCAGATGTCAATGTCATAATTAAAACAAAGTTGGAAAAAAATTTTAAACCAACTTTTTAAATTTTGTATTGTATCTTGAGCGCCATCATGCAGAATCCACCCCAATCTAGCCGGCCATTTACACCTTTCCAAGCTCTATTTTTTTTTTTTTTTTTTTTTTGTAGCGTTTTTTATTTATTGAATCTTCACAATGAACTAACGATAAGTATTCAAATCTTAATACTAAATTTAAAATTAAGACATGTGATTCTTAAGTCCGGCCAATGCTAGACAAAATGTTTTATTATGCGGGAGCTATTTCGGTAAAATCACCTATTGAGCAATCTGATGGTGGCAGCGGTATCCCTTCTTCTAAGCCGAGTGTGGCCGCCAAAATTAAGTATATTGCGCGCAACAGGGTTTGGATGAAATTCCAGTTTACTGACATGCCTTGTCGCGTACTTAGAAAATTCCTCTTTTACCAGCGGAACACTCAGATCGTTATGAATTCGTGAATTTTTGACGTACCATGGAGCTGCAGTAATCGTTCGAAGAATTTGGTTTTGTCGCCTTTGAATTTTTTCAATATTTGACGCTGAGGCGGTGCCCCATTATTGAATTCCGTAGCGCCATATAGGCTTCAGTATTGCGTTGTATAACAAAAGTTTGCAATCTAATTTCAATGTAGAATTTCTGCCCATAAGCCAATTTAGCTGCGCTGCTTTTAGTTTTAACTGAGTGACCTTTGCTTTAATGTGAGACTTCCACGTTAGCCTACGGTCGAGGTGTATACCAAGGTACTTGACTTCATTGTGCTGCGGAATAGATGAGTTGTTTACACAGTGTGAATGTGACATGAGTACATTTTTGTTCATTAACTTTGATTTTCCAAAGCTTTAGCCATTTCTCTAATATTGAAATATACTCCTGCAAATTTCGTGAAGCTAATTGATGGTTTTCATGAACATTCAAAAACGCTGTGTCATCTGCAAAGGTTGAAGTGTGGATTCCGGATGTCGTTGGCATGTCAGAGGCGTAAATCAAGTATAAAGTAGGCCCCAGTATGCTGCCTTGGGGAACACCTGCCTCGATTGGCTGAGTTGGGCTTATGAAATCGCCTTCTCTGATAACAAATTTCCGCCCATATAAGTAGCTTCCCAGAAGCTTGTGTGTATTTACAGGCAAGTTTAACTTTATTTTGTGCATCAACCCGTCGTGCCACACTTTATCGAAAGCTTGAGAAATATCAATGAATAGTGAATAAAATTGGGGGTTGAGGGATTTATTATCCTGTGAATAAATCCCTGTTGCTTATAATTTCTCAAGGATTTGAGAAATTATAAGGATGCGGTTGAAAATATGGAAAATAACAAAAGAAATTTGTTAAGAAAAAAATTGTTTGCTGGGATGCGTTAAATAAAAAAGATGCTTACCGTTGGTGCGTTGGATATAAAGTGTTTTATTTGTTTTTTCATTTAATGCCGCGAAGGCTTTTAGTACAATGATTTTACACAACTTATGTTACATTACATTGCATTACAATGTTCATAACATTACATTTGATTTAGATAACGCAGTTTATAAAAAGTATATTGTGTAGAAAAGTAAAAATTCATTAAATTCAATTCAATAATAAATATAGTTATATATGTACATTTTCAAAAATTCATTAGATATATACTTATATAAAAAATGTATAAAAAATTAAATAGGATAATATATAAAAAAACTAAATCCATTATGTTAATTTAAACATACTCCCGCCCAGAAATTATGGTTGTGCTGGAGTAGTGGCGCACAGAACATTGGCCAAGGACCTAATAGCCTCAAATATTATCTTTTGATCTGGCTGCGGTGCGGCATTATTGCTGTTTGGAACTCTTTGATTATGTGAGAGGTGTTGATTGTGGTTGCTGACATGATTGCGGTTTTGATCCCGATTGTGAGAAACAGCAGCGCTGTTGCGTTGTCGTCGGCTACTGATACGAGGATGACTGCTATGGCGCTGCCTCCGGTCCAAGTGGCGACTACGCTGTCGAACCTCGTGATGCTGTCGTGTATTTCTGTAGTGACCATTGTCATGGTCATCGCGGCGTCTTCGTTCCCTCAACCTCTCCCGAAGATCGCGGCTGGATCGTCCAACTGGTGGAGGATGCAATAAAGTATGATGTAGTTGGGAGCAATGTCTACATCTGTCCGGGCTGTCACAGCTGTGGACCAAGTGAGTTCGGGCGAGGCAGTTCATGCAATAGTTGAAGCGACGAGCTACAATGTCACGCTCCCTCGGACCCATGGCTAAAAAGGTTTTGCAAAACCGAATGGAGTGAAAACGGCGACAGAGCTGGCATTGATGGATTTCAGTGTCCCGTGGTGGTTGGTTACGTCCACTAAAATTAAATATTGGTTACCTCGGGTAGCAAAGCTATTTAATGTATAAAATTTGATAGTATTTGGAGAAATGGAATGGGAATAGAAATAAAAAATATTAAAACTTAAAGTTATTCAGCGCCTTGGCCGGCATCTGTGTTTTCTATGTTATTAAATGGTAAAAAGCATAATTTAGTTATAGGTCGAGTTATTGTCCCGGCGGCTGTACAAACGTCTACTACTCTGACCTTTTGATCGGAACCATTGTAAACTTTCTTAATTCTGCCTAATCTCCACTCGCAAGGTGGTAACAGATCGTCCATAATGACTACGAAATCGCCTTCTTGTAAATTGGGAGTTGACAATTTCCATTTGTATCTTTTGTGCAGAGATTTTAAATATTCTTCTTTCCATTTAATTGCAAATTGGTGGTGTATGGCTTTAAGCTTTTCCCAGCGATTTATGAGTGATAAATTATCGTATCTTCTTTCTGGAAGGGCCATTATAGGGCCGCCACGGAGAAAATGGCCAGGCGTTAAAGCAGTTAAATCAGCTGGGTCTTCGGAGAGAGTTGAGATCGGCCTAGAGTTTAACACACCTTCAATGCGGGCTAATATGGTAGCAAACTCTTCAAAGTTAAAACGGTGTGCGCCAGCAACTCTCTTTAAATGAAATTTAAAGCTTTTGACAGCCGCTTCCCAGATTCCGCCCATGTGGGGAGCCTGCGGAGGAATAAACGACCATTCAAACCCTTGTGTTACATATTTTTGAGCAATGTAGGTAGATACGTCGGTACTAAAGACTTTGAATTCTCTACGCATTGCTCGGCTCGCGCCCACGAAGTTTCGACCATTATCAGAGAAAATTTTTTGAGGTAGTCCGCGGCGCCCAACGAATCTAGAAAAAGTTGCCTGAAAGGCCGCTACGGATAAGCTGGAACATGGCTCTAAGTGCACCGCTTTTGTAGCGAAACATACGAATATGCATGCATAGCCTTTGATAATGCAAGCATTTCTAAGAGTCGAGCTTTTTAACTCAAATGGCCCTGCAAAATCGACACCCGTGATATTAAATGGAAAGGAAAGAGAGCATCGATCCGATGGTAGAGCTGCCATAATTTGAGAACACGATTGCTTTTTGTGTATAATGCACGTCTTGCAATATCTTATGATCTTTTTCACACGCATCTTGAGCCTTGTGATATAATATTCCGTTTGTATCATACGACACATTAGGTTACATTCACCATGAGCTAACATATTGTGCAAATGAGATAGGTATAAGTGACAAAAATGTGAATCTCGTGGCAAAATTACGGGAAATCGTTCATTATATGGTAGTAAAGAATTAGCTAGGCGTCCGTTGACACGTAAGACACCTTTCTCATCGATAAACGGATTAAGCGTATAAAGCGAGCTTTCTTTTGGAACGGCTTTAGATTTAGCAACTGACTCATATTCATTTTTGTAATACATCAGTTGAGCTAATATAATTAAACGAGTTTTGACGGAGTTGACTTCATTTTGGGTTAGTTGGGTACTAGCGTACAACAATGGGAATGTTGGGCTAGCGAAAGAGGGCTTAAACCGTCTTATAAATCGAAATGTGTATGCTAGAACTCGCAGTGCTCTTGAGTAGGATGAGAACCTTTTGAGCAAATCTGTTTCAGTGACTGTAATTTTAAAGCTACTGATGGGAACAGTAGCGGTTTCAATTTCTGGAGACTTTTGAGATATCTCCTTGACTTTCAATGGATTATTCTGTGGCCATTCGGATGATGGATTGACAAGCCAAGATGGGCCATGCCACCAAAGGCAATTGTTGGTTAGATTTTGTGGCCTGCAGCCTCTTGATCCTAAGTCTGCCGGGTTGTAGTGTGTTGGCACATAGCGCCACTTAGCGTCTGGAAGAGTCTGGTGAATTTGTCTAATACGATTCGAAACATAAATTTCTTTCCATGTTGAAGGAGGCTTGGCTAACCATCCTAAAACTATCGCTGAATCACACCACAAAACTATTTCCGAAGAGTTGAGCGTCATTGACGATATTACGTGCTTCACTAGCTTCGCTAGCATAACAGCTCCAGAAAGCTCTAATCTAGGCAACGTTATTGACGCTAAAGGTGCAACCTTACTTTTTGATACCAACAAGTTTGAGTAAACTCCAGATGAAGAGGTTTGCACTCTAACGTATACTGCTGCGCAATAAGCTAACTTCGAGGCATCACAGAACCCATGAATTTGAACAGTATCAACGGGAGTGAACTGTATCCAACGAGGAATTTGGATTTCTTCTACCTTCGGCCAGTCCTGCATTATTTCGTGCCATATTCGGAGAGAATCTGCGCTAACACTCTCATCCCAATCGATTCGTTCAAGCCAAAGTTGCTGAATCAATATTTTGCTTTTAATTATTATGGGTGATATCCAACCTGCCGGGTCAAACAGTTTGGCAACGGCTGACACTATCTGACGTTTAGTTATTTTGACAGTTTGGGGCACTGCCTCATACGCATAGGTAAAAGAGTCTGTTAATGCATTCCAACGAATACCAAGAGTTTTTGTCGCACTCGAATCGTAAAATTTTAGAAAATTTGAGTCATACAGATCTTCATTTGGAAAAGAACTAAGCAATTGCGAATCATTAGCGGTAATTTTCTTGAGTAAAAACCCCGCTGATTCAAGTGTTTTTATGAGATCATGTTGAGCACTAATCGCATTTTCAATTGAGTGACCTCCTGAGAGAATATCGTCAACGTATGTTTCGTTTCGTAAAATAGAGGCAGCTCTGGGAAAGAGCATTTCGGAATCTGACGCCAACTGTAATAGAGTTCTAATGGCGAGAAAAGGGGCACAGTTAATACCAAATGTTACGGTTTTCAGTGCATAATCTTTAACGGCTTCTTGGGGAGAATTCTGGAAAAGAATTCTTTGGAATGACCTATCTTCGGGAGCTATTAAAATCTGACGATACATTTTTTGTATGTCCCCGTTAAAAACAAATCTATACAGACGCCAATTTAATATTATAGTCATTAGATCACTCTGCAGTATAGGCCCAGTACATAGAATATCATTCAGAGAAAATCCTGATTTAGTTTTACGCGAGGCATTAAAAACCACCCTAACCTTTGTGGACTTCCGTTCAGGTTTCACAACAGCGTGGTGTGGGAGATAAAAAGAGTTACATTTCCCGTCATAGAAAGATTCACGTGAGGTGGTTTCTTCCATATGATCAAGAGAGAGATATTCAGAGAGATTTTCACAGTATTGTACTTTTAAAGCAGGATCCTTAGCTAATGTTTGTTCCATTCGCGTGTACTGGCTGAGAGCTATAAATCTCGAAGGTCCCAGAAATCGCGAGTCTGGGTAGTCTTGCCTAAAAGGTAGTCTAACCATATATCGTCCATTGGGTAAGCGTTGCGTCGTTTCTTTATAGAATTTTTCGCAGTATTCATCTTCGGAAGAGGTAGGGCGAACGGAGGGTATTTCTTCCTGCTCCCAAAACTTTCTGACAAGTGTGTCCAATTCAGAATTATCTTCAGCATGAGCGCTCACTGAAAGTGAAAATATTGGTTCTGTTTGAACTGGACCGCTGAGAACCCAACCGAAAATGGTTCTGTAAGCAGAAGCGAACCCGCAGACATAAATCTGTGGATTAATCTGTGACATTAAAAGACCTTGCAGGAATTTTATTGGTAACTTTGGGTAAAACTATCGCTGTAATTTGAAAACGGAAATTATTTATCTTGGATACTAGCTCCAAATCACATTCCTTTTCAGCAATTTGGCTTTGTCCCCCAATTCCAACAATTTCCAAGTGAGATTTTCGTGAGGGAAGGTTCAACCGATTTCTAATTTTCTCAGATAAGAAAGTTCTTTCTGAACCTGGATCAATCAAAGCTCGTAAAGTGAACAATTCACCTCGACATTCAATCTGCACCAAAGCCGTTCTCAATAAAACATTTGTGTTATTGGCTGCATAGTTTGAATTTATTTGTGAAAATTTGTTAGTTCTGGAAGTTGAAGGTCTAACTTCTGGTTCATGTGGTTCGGCCACTGTTGCACTATTTAGCGTCTTATTGGTGGTATTCATTTGGAAAGATTGCGCGTTTTTATTGGGAAACGACGGCTCAGAACTCTTTTGGGAAATATTTAGGGAGCGCATATGGAGCATTGCATGATGTTTTTTACCACAATTGAGACAAGTGTTTTTACTGGAACAATTCTTTTTTGTATGAGATTGAGACAAACAATTGTTGCAAAATTGATTTTTGAAAATGAAATCGACTCGCTGTTGAATCGTGAGCTTACGAAATTGTGGGCACACCCTTAAGCTGTGATCTTCATCACATAGTTTGCACTTGTAAAGCAACTTTTCTTGAGAGGCGTACATCTGAATCTTCTGTTGAGGTTCTTTAGGGGTAAAAAATGGAGATTTAATGACTTTAATGGTGGAGATCCTCTCAACTACTTCGCACCGTTTAAGAAGAAAATCATTTAACTGTGACCATTTTGGCAACTCTCTACTTGCGTTTAACGACTGTTCCCATTGAGCTAACGTTTCATTAGGTAATTTTGAATAAACTAAGTTGACAAGAATAGGATCCCACCCCTCGACAGACACTCCAAGAGTTTGAAGCATTGCCAAGCAATCAGAAACGGAACTGTGTATTCTTTGAAGGGATTCACTATCCTCCTCCTGAGCTACCGGAATGTTGAACAGTGTTCGGATTTGATTGTCGACTAAAACCCGAACATTTTCGTAACGCAGTTTGAGAGCTTGCCAAGCTAGTGTAAAATTATCGTCAGTCAAAGGAAATCTTTTGACTATTGCCCCCGCTGTTTCGGTAGTTTTATTTCGAAGATGGTAAAGTTTTTCTGCTTGAGTTAACCTTGGGTGGTTAATATACACGGCCGTAAACATATCGCGAAAAGCCGGCCAGTCTTCGTAGCCTCCGGCAAATACTTCAGTGTCGCATGGTGGAAGCTTCAGTCCAACGCTGTAATTATCATTGGCGACGTTAATCTGAGATGGGACTAAGGGCTCGCGGTTTTTGCCTGGTTTTTCCCCCATTGCATCAAGCATTCTCGAAATAGTCTCATAATAGATCTCAACGCAGGTGTCATGTCTTGTTTGGAAAGCATTAAATCCTCGTAGGACTTTCCAACTTTTTCCCAACGTGAATCAACATCCTTCATTTTAATTTCAATCAGAGACTGTGGTTGATTGGAAAATTCTTGTTCTGCCAACTTTCCACAAAACGAACGTAAATTTGACGAATCAAATAAAAATTTGGTATTAAGAGCGGCCATTTTACGTGTAGATAAATTTAATAATTTCTGAATACGGAACTCAAAATTCTGCTTTGTTCAAAATCGGAAAATTTTCGTTTTAATACTTGTGAATTGTTCAATACACAAGGATATGTATTTATCGATTAGTGGAAAAATCGAAAAACTTTTGATGAAATATTTTTACTACCAGAATAATGGATTGTAAATGCAAAATTAATTTGTTGATTTAGTTGTAAACTAATTCGAACAATTTTTCTTCTTTTTTTTCAATAGGATCAATTGAGTTTTGAATCGGTGATATACTTCGTGAAAAATCCTTTGTAATTCGGATGGCCAAATACTTTGTAATTTGTATTTGGGTTGAAAAATGAAAACACAATGATACCACGTAGGAGTATATATGTATGTAAGAAATTATATTCACACGATCAAATTTAACTCAATAGGATAATATAGCAGTATAAAAAAAAATTGAATCGAAATTATATTTACTTAAACTTGGAAAGCACCAACGGTTTTCGCAATATTTTGTACTATTTACACCGGAAATGAGCGATCAAATCATACGTAAACGATTTTTCGAAATGAAATAAAAGTAAAATTTTGTAAATTTCCAAATATGTTGTGTATTTATGAGAAAAATATTATGCAATGTTAGTTTTCATATATGTTTATATGTGTGTATATATAAATGAATATGTATATAAAAATATATCAAATTTAGAGTGAATAAAATTTTAGGTAAATGTGCCACAGTGAAATAAAAAATTGTAATCAAATCTTTGTAACTACTGTGCCAACTATAAGGTGCATTAAGCAAGGAATTGCTTTATTTAATTGGAATTGTCAAATAACTGGCTAAAATTTTCTTTTTAATAAATTCAGTAAAACACCAACACTTTAATTAATTTTTTGCCTCCACTGTGCAAATTTTGCATTTCGGTTAATTGCCAATTATATGTACATACATAATAAGTATATAGAAAATATTACTTATTGCGGTTGTTTTCCAAATACTCTGTACCCAAAATTAAAACCGTACCACTTTTATGATTTTGCTCTAGGTTTGTAAGTATAATTTCTAAGGAATTAGAAATTTTTCTTTGCACATATGTATAAGTGTCTTACCCAGAAACACAATTTTTTGCGCTTTTATAAATTTAAATTTCTTTAAATTGCCTTGTTTAATTTTCCTTTTTATAAAATTTATTTTTTAGTTTTGAGCAATTTTAATTTTCACACAATTTTAGGTACATAGGACCCACAGTGCATTTTTTTGCTTATATTATTTATTACAAGTGCAAGATCAATTTCTTTATATGTTGATGTTGTTGTTGTTGATCAATGCAAGAAACTTGTAATTGCTGTAATTATATGGGAATGGTGGTGGTTTTTAATTTTGTAATATTTTTACATGCATGTATGTACATATGTTTTTTCACAACTTTTATGTATGTATGTATGTATGTATGTATGTATGTATGTAAATAGGTAATTGGAATCAAGGTTCACTGAACTTAATCTATGTACATATCAACCGTTTTACTGGAATTTTTGTATTTTATTTTTGAACTTTTCTGTAATTACTCTAAAAAATTTGTATGGCAAATTGGCAAATAATTTTTTTTTTTCACTGTTTATGAATTTATGTTAAATTATTTAAAATGTGTGTTGGTTAATTTACTTTATTTTATTTACGTTGTTTCTGATTCTATTTCTGTTTGTTTTTGTTGATTATTAAAAATGTAAATCACTTTTGTAAATTTTGTATTTATGTACGAATGTTTAGGCACAATTTTACTTATGTATGTATTTGGCTTTTTTTTCAATTGGCACTTTCAATTTTTTATAGGCACTTTTTTTACTTAAATAGGAAATTTAAGATTTTGTAACTGCCTCAGAATTTTTCTTATAGTATCCACTTTTTAATTTTTGGGTAGTATTTGCGTAGATATAAAATATAAAAAAGGGATTTTTTACTTACTTTGCCATCTTATTAAATGTGTATGTTGATATATAGTATGTAGTAAAAGTAGTACTTATCCAATTCCGTCGGCAAACAGTTGTGGCTATGAGCAGTGTTTGTTATCCAATTGCTGGTGATCAGTATTTCACTAAGGGGAGAAGGACCATGAATAAAATTGGGGGTTGAGGGATTTATTATCCTGTGAATAAATCCCTGTTGCTTATAATTTCTCAAGGATTTGAGAAATTATAAGGATGCGGTTGAAAATATGGAAAATAACAAAAGAAATTTGTTAAGAAAAAAATTGTTTGCTGGGATGCGTTAAATAAAAAAGATGCTTACCGTTGGTGCGTTGGATATAAAGTGTTTTATTTGTTTTTTCATTTAATGCCGCGAAGGCTTTTAGTACAATGATTTTACACAACTTATGTTACATTACATTGCATTACAATGTTCATAACATTACATTTGATTTAGATAACGTAGTTTATAAAAAGTATATTGTGTAGAAAAGTAAAAATTCATTAAATTCAATTCAATAATAAATATAGTTATATATGTACATTTTCAAAAATTCATTAGATATATACTTATATAAAAAATGTATAAAAAATTAAATAGGATAATATATAAAAAAACTAAATCCATTATGTTAATTTAAACAAATAGAGCTGAGCAATACTTCTTCTCCTCAAAGGTCTGTCTTATGACATTGACTAGTCTGTGCATTTGTTCTATGGTGCTATGTTTAGCCCGAAAACCAAATTGATGATCAGGGATGTATCCCACATTCTTCAATATTGGACTCAACTTCGCCATTAACAATTTTTCGAACAGTTTTGAAATTGTTAGCAGTAGACTTATTGGTCTATATGATTCTACTTTAGAGGTATCCTTCCCTGGCTTGGCTATCATAGTAATCATTAAGACCTTCCACTCTATAGGATAATACTCAAGGCGTAAAATAGCGTTAAAAATAAAAAGTAGAATTCTTCTAGCTACACGAGGTAACTGTTCAAGCATTTTGCCAGTAATTTGATTAATGCCTGGAACTTTTATTCGGTTTGTATTAGCGATAACGTTTTCGACATCTTGAAAATTAAGTCTCAAAGACACCGGAGGTCTAACAACATATTGTGATAATTCCGCTGTAATATTCGCTGAATCATTTGTAATAAAAACGTTTCTCAAATGATCGACACACAACATCCCCTTTTCAGAGTTGCTTCTTGCCCAGTCGCCAGTTGAAGTTCGCAAACGTAGCTTACCTTTTACGGGTCTTTTTAAACCTTTTGTCGCTTTCCACAAGGAATAATCAGATTGAGGAGTACCATCAAGGCTTTGCAAATACAGGGTGTTTTTTAAGCCCGATAGAACTTGAAATTGTAAAAAATAACACAAAAAATTTAATTGTAATCAAAATTTTTTTTTATTCGAAAGATCAATACGTGACATTAACATTTGAAAATGATTTCGGGCATATGGGCACCGCGGCTGTTCTTGACGAAGCGCATTCTGGACGTCCAATTTTGGGCCACTTTTTCGAGCACTGCTGGCCGTATGTCACGAACAACACGAACAATGCTGGCCTCCAAGGCGTCAATTGTTGCTGGTTTATCAGCATAAACCAGTGACTTCACGTAGCCCCACAGGAAATAATCGAGAGGTGTCAAACCGCACGACCTTGGAGGCCAATTGACAGGTCCATTTCTCGAAATCAACTTATCGCCAAATTTTGATTTCAGTAAGTCGATGGTTGCGTTCGCCGTATGGCACGTAGCACCATCCTGTTGAAACCACATCTCCTCCGGATCAATGTCATCCATATTTTCAAACAAAAAATCATTGATCATGGTGCGGTAACGATCTCCATTGACCGTAACGCGAGCTCCGGCCTCATTTTTGAAGAAATAAGGTCCGATGATGCCACCAGCATGAAAACCGCACCAAACAGTGCATTTTTCTGGATGTAATGGAGTCTGTAGGGTCTCTTGTGGATTGGTCTCACTCCATATGCGGCAATTTTGCTTATTAACAAACCCGTTAAGCCAAAAATGCGCCTCATCGCTGAACACAATTTTGTGATAAAACAACGGGTCAGTTGCCAACTGCTCTAGAGCCCAATCGGCGAAAGAACGACGCATACAATGATCTCGTGGCTTCAATTCCTGCACCAGCTGGATCTTATACGGGTGTAGGCCGAGATCTTTGCGCAAAATTTTCCACGTAGTGGACGGACAGAGCCCCAATTCATGCGACCGACTACGAATCGATAAATTTGGATCTTCTTCCACACTTTCGTTTACAGCGGCGATATTCTCTTCAGTACGCACATTCCTTCGACGTGCTGGTGTTATTGCATCCTCTAGAGAGTATGTGGCACGAAATCTATCCACAGTTCGACGAATGGCTTGTTCAGATGGACGATTATGTACGCCATACAAATGACGAAGTCGTCTTTAAGTTGCGCGAATCGACGACTGATTTTCAAAGTAAATTTGGATAATTTCGTAGCGTTGTTCAAGCGTGAGTCTATTCATGATGATTTGTCAGAGTATACTGAAACAAATAAAAAAAATGTTTCATCAAAATTTAATTTTTTGTGTTACTTTTTACAATTTAAAGTTCTATCTAGCTTAAAAAAACGCCCTTTATGTTTTAAGGGAAGCCATTCTGTGGACTTCAAGCAGATCTCTTAACTGAGTTATGCATTCCCGTAGCAGGTCTCCTAGAGGAGACCTGCGAAGTTGCCACTCTCTTCTGTTCTTCTTTTTTCTGATAGTAGTTGCTCAATTTCAGACGAATAAGTTCTATTGTTCTCATTTCTGGATCTTATATGACTAGTGGTAGCATGCTGTACGGCCAGTTTGAGGTTTTCAGAAAAATCGTTAATTGACACATCAATATCCTTAGGCGTTCTCAACACGATATTTTCAGTACAATATGTACTCAAAAATTTTTTGTATTTTAGCCAATTAACTCTATTGACAGTCAACGGGGAGCCAATCTCTTGGGGGAACGAAACAGAGATTATAGTGGGTGAGTGATCTGATGACAAGTCCAATGAAGGCTCCACTTGCATCCATTCTGAGGGAAAATTTTTTGTAACTCCAAAGTCTATAACGTCTGGGATCTTGCGTTGGTCTGACGGCCAATAAGTGGGGTGTCCACTTGAAATCACACCTAAGCCCATTTTGGAAACGGTGTCAAAAAGCACACGGCCTTTCGGGGTAATTAAACGTGATCCCCAAAAAGTGTGTTTAGCGTTATAGTCGCCAGCCGCTAAAAATCGAGAACCAAGCGATTTGAAAAAAATTGAATATTGGCTTTCTGTTATTGAAAATCGTGGTGGTGAGTAAATCGAGGATATAACGATTTGTTCATGAAAATAATCAATGCATATATTTGTAGCTTGGAGATATTCCTCACATGTCTCGTTCATTAAAAAGTGTTTAATTCTGGTCTTTATCAAAATTGCCGAACCGCTGCAAGATCTTCCACGGGGATCTTTTGTGTCATATAATAAGTTCTATTGCTATAGCCATTAATTTTCAAAATAACTGTGGGTTGTCAAATGGGTTTCAGCAATCATCATTATATCGATCTGCTTTTCCATAAGGAAGTGCTCAAGTTCATTTTTGTGTTGGCGAATGCCGTTTGTGTTCTAGAAACATATTTTTAACCAATTCATTTTTTTTTTAATTGCCTGTAAAATAGTGGATTGCATTTTTAGCATTTCCTGCATCATGTTTGTCATAGAGACGGTAAAAGTGTTAATGGATTGAACAGGAGTCTGCAGAGTTACCTCTAGGTTACTAAAATTTGGATCGGAATATTGGGGGTTGGGTTCCTGGTTCAAGTTTTGGTTGGATTTAACCACATTAGCATATGAAAATTGTTCGGAGTTCTGCGTGTTTGTGAAGTTGGTTGAATGGCCTACCTGGGGAAAATTGTTTTTACCAATGACATTTGGCTGCTGGAGAAACCGATGACTTATTTTTCATTGACTGCTTAAAATGAGTATAGACAGGGCAACCTTTATAATTTGCAGTGTGGTTACCTCCACAGTTACTGCATTTTTTAATACTTGCGTCGGCCTTTGGCTTATTGCACTGAGTTGTGCCGTGAAGTTCGCCACATACAACACAAACAGCGGGCAACTTACAGTAAGCCTTAGTGTGGCCAAATTTTTGGCAGTTTAGGCACTGAACGGGTCGTGAACGCTTATGTGGGTTCTCAACGGTAACCTTACGATGCAAAAGAAATTTGAGGTTATATATTGGATGAATTTCACTCTTTTTTAGCACAACATCCCCTGGTTCTAGTTCAATCCTAAACATGGGTTGAGGGATCTTTTCACGGTTCCTGATGTTTACTACTGTTTTTATTTTAAAACCCTTACCTTCCAATCCGGTTTTGACATCATCAATATCTACGCATGGGTCAATCCCTTTAATAACGACCTGAAGACCTTTGCTTTTATCTTTTAGTGAAAAATTTTTGTGAATAAAGTTCAAAAATTTATTAATAAAACCAAATTGAGCAGATTTTCGTAGGCGAATGAGATGTACTTTTTTCATTACGAATAAAAGGAACTCGAATAACTTTACTATTGCTTTTTTGTACATCACTTTTGTGTGTGTTAATTTTTCTCATTCAAAAATACAAATTTATTAAAATTGAAATATGAATGGAAGAACTACATACATACAAACATCCATTTATATATATTTGGACACATTTTTTCAATTTCTTTTTCAGTTTTAAATAGTTTTTATTTCAAACAATTTTTTCATATGTATATATGTATGTATGTGCATATGAAAATATATGTATATACACACACATGTATGTTCACACTTATACATGACCAAATAGGATTTTGTCCTGAAAAATTATATTGGGGACAAAAACCAATAAGAGGAATTATGACAAAAAGCAGGTTTAAAGATGGGCAGAAGGTTTATTACAATTTCAGCATTAACACTGAGTTAATATTAGTGTATTAAACAAATATTGGTTTTTGAATAATACTTTAGGGAATTTTGCTCAATAACGATAAGTAAACGTACAATCATTTCATTTTATTGTACAGCAGTGGGCAACCTTTGGACCACATTTTTTTATTTTCTTGGACCAGTACTCAGGGGATGACCCCTACACATGCAGCGCATTGTACTAGAACAATGAAAATAGGTTATGATGAGGAGGAAAGAGGGAGTAGTGTTCGCGCAGTGTTAACAATAACAACACGAAAGACTAAAACAAACTCTATTGCAGCACACTACAAGGCAATGAAATGCATTGAAAATAATATTAATATTGAACATATAAAGAAAACACGGATAACGGTGAAAAAAATAAAAAGAAACACGTGTACATATACTGCTACCTATTCCGGTGCACTTTGATTCCATACATGCTCTTATCTAAATTAATCACCATATTGAAATTAATAAACCAAAAGTTTAAATAAAATTTGTAAGTGGAGTTGTTTCTTCAAAATTGCTAAACTCGGTTAGTTCTACGTGCGTACGATTTAAGTTCCCCATTTTACTTCTTATCTAATCAATTATAATTACTTCCCAACGAGTGGTTATAATTAATTTCTCTCATCTAGATTGGCCCCTAGTCCACTCAGACTTTGCCAACCCGCCAACCAGAAGAGAGCAGTTTATAATAAAGTCGCCCAACTTTATTCAACGCGTCTTTCGATATACTCGTACATATATAAAAGAACGCACTTACATACATATGTACATAAAAAACCTGCAAAGTAATCTGTAGGACAGCACATTTGTTCGATAGAAAACAAGAAAAAAAAACATCGAGTCAAAGTCTAGAAACAAAAATTTATACATAAAATACATTTTTAACAAAAACAGAAATGAAAAATTATTAAAATTTTTTGTTCAATAACAAGTAAAATGAAATTGAATGAAAAAAAAGTTGCAGTAAATCTACCAAAGCTCACATGTTCGCTTTGGGTGCATGCACGAGCGTTCGGCACACTGAAAGTCTGTTGAAAAATCGTTTATATTTTTTAAAGGGCCCAAAATACGGAACTCGGCGGTAATGTAGCCATCTTTGGTGATACTCGCATTTAAGTAGTCTACAAATAACAAACATGAATAGTTATTTATTGAATTTATAAAAAAAATAAGAAGAGTTTACCTGTCGTATATTTAGCACACCTTGTCTGGGCAGCCGATATCCAAAACAATTGCTTGGGTGTGTAACTTAAGCCGGGCAAACTGGGTTCTTCGCCATTTTGAGCCACCCATTTATTGTAGGCCAAATATGATAGCCTCATGCCTCCATTGTCGGCTACATTTCTGAAAAAAGATCTGTCGCCCTCAATCTGCAGATAAGAAATCGAAAATGATTTAAAGCGTTAATTATTTTTTAATCGAGTGTTTTATTTACATCTAGTCCAGTTTGGTCGTCAGTAAATTTGTTATATTGTCTCTTTATACAATTTTTCTTTTCGCTATAAGCATATTCGGCTTCAGGTGACAACAGCGTATCACTTAATGTTTCAAAAAGGAATGTAATTGCATGGCCAATAGTGGTACCAACGCCACCATAATTCATATACTTGGGGAGCTGATCATTGAAGAACGGGTCCTGCAGATAACCATTGGGAATATCTGAAAAGAATAACAAATTATTTTCGAAGCAAAAATATTTTTTTATAATTATTTTTTCCTTTACATTAGATCAGAGAATGCCCCTACAGATACAGTGCTTTGTATCGGCATTAGGAAAATGGGTTATGAGAAGGAAGAAAGAGGTAATTAGGAAATATTTCTGGAAGTTTTATTTTTATCTGTAATAGGGGAGACTGGGGCAGATTCAGCACTTTTTTTTAGCAGCTCTGAATTTAAGAAGTTATATCATAAATTTAAAAACGTTATTGCATATTGTTGCGCTTGGGTATTGAATAAAAAGATTTTAGTAAAGAATTGTAGAATTTAGTAAAAAATGTAGAATTGTAGATTCCATATTTTTGAGAATTAGTAGGAAAAGTAATTTTCGCTGAATGTGCCCCATGCCGGGGTAGTTACGGCATTTTATGGGGCACATTCGTCGTTAATATTTTAAAAGGCAGTTTCTTAATAAAAACTCCTTTTAAGGCATATATTTATTACCTACATAAATAAAATTAGTAATCATATCAACAAACACGAAAAATAAACTCTTCTTTTTATTCATAAAACGTAAAACAAAGATATTAATTAATTATTTAATATAATAAGAGTTCAAGTCTACTTCAAATAAATATTTGGTGCGACTACGTGAGGTTGGAGGTAAGTTCGATCTCCTACCTTAAGCTCAGTACTTTCAGTCCAAGTTATTTAAGTTAAGGTACGCTTGTAGTATTACACCTTTGTTGCATATGCCTATGCTTTTGCATTAATTTTCATAACTTCGAATTTCGCGTTTTTACAAGAGCAGAGAAACAGCACAATTAAAGTTTGTACTTTTTAGTTTTTAAGTCAGTGACAATTTGTTACGCAGCCTACATAGTAGGTATTTATCGTTAAAAGATAATTAAAATCCTCATAGAGGCAATTTCATAATTATAAATCAATATGATTTAAACATGGACAAATAAACCAGTTAAAATATTAATCACCTAAATTTAACTAAATAAGAATAAAAACAAAACAATTGTTCAAAAGGATTTTCAGTTCCTAAGTTTAGAATTTAAATACTAAGTTTATAAAATATGTGAAAGCTTGTTAAATTTGTTAAATAAATTATAACATTGAATAATACTAAAACGTGTTGTGTTTGTCTTGATGCACTTAAAATAATTTATATATCCTTTGGTTCAAAGGAATGTGTCTCATAAAGAACCTTTAGTTGTCATAGAATTCATCCACAGCTTTCCTAGTAAAACCTGTTAGTCTACCTAAGCTAGTTCTCTCTGGCATTCGAAGAGTTAGTGTTGGATTTCGGTTCATAAACCCATATAGCCAATCTTCTCCTGCTTCTTTCATAACATCCCATTTTTCGGGAAACGCCTTACAGTTAGCTTTGGCCTCCAGAAAGCTTTATACGTTAAACCAAATTGATACAGTACACACTTCTTTATATATTCGACTAACTCATTCTCTTCGTTCTTCGTAAATACTTGCTTGCAAGTTAACTTAGATTGGTAAATAATTTCATTAGGCGTCTGGCCAGAACTCAGGTTTGGCGCTTAATATTGTATTTTCTACCGGCGGACGTTAGAGTCTCAAGGCCACGCAAAACATCAGACACTGCCTTGTTCATCATATTCTCATCAATTGAACCGCGCTGAGTTTTAGCCTTATAAATCCGAACCATTTCAAAGGCTAAATTGCAAATGAACATAGAAATAATTATGAAAATTAATCTAGCACTTTATGGGGCACATTAAGCAGATGCTGATTGTGCCCCAATTTTAAACGCTGAATCTACCCCGAAGGACTTCTTTTAAGTTTTTCTTTTTTTTTGTCTTTTATTCTTCACCATATATTTAGATTTCACTTATGTTTTAGGAAAATAACGCATTTATTAATCTTTAGTTGAAAACTAAATTTTAAATATTGAAAATTTTTATATACAAAATACTTACGAACTAGAATCAGAATATTACGAAAACACTTGCAAAAATACTAAAACACCAGTAGTTAAGTAAGTCGGTAAGCTAGAGATGGCAAACTTTGCGACAGTTATTATTATTTTTTTTTTATATTCGATACACTACTTTAAAGCTTAGTGATATAAAATAAGTACTTCATATCGAAAATAGTGTTGGTACTCCAAAGCCGAAGCTACCCCAGTCTCCCCTACGTTATGCGATTCACTAGGCAATCGACTACAAATTGACGTAGAACTTGTATTACTTAAACTTGTATGGATTTCGGAAACAAGTTTCCTAAGACCTTCAGAGCAAAATCCATTATACATACAATAGTAACGATAGAATAGAATAGAATAGAACGAAGAAGCAAACTTCTTCGCTCTCTCTCTCTTTCTCTTGCACACAATCGAGTAGCACCAATATATGCACAAACTCGAGAGTTGTATTCCCTTTTCGGGTGGATATAAGGGCACGTTTACAAGGTAATACAAGATATTTAGATTTTGTGGCAGCAAAATATTACGAAATTCCCTCCGTACTTAGAAAAAGTGAACAAAAATGTGTTGTTGTTTACACTTGTGGGAGACGTACGAGTATAATCAAAGTATTATTATAAAAGTCGAATAATAATGGTTACAATTCATGCAATATTCTTGCACTGCAATTGTTTGGGTTTCCAAATATTGTACCATCGTCAATAAATACTCAAGTGCTGTCCATGTAAATTTAAAAATACACCTCTGAAGTGATTAGAATACAGAGTGTTCAAACAATAAAAGTAAAAAAGAGAAACATCTGGCCACTTTTAATCGCTGTCGCAAGTGCGGTAGGTGAGTTTTTTGTAATTGAGTTGTGGTGGTGGTTTAACTTAACTTTTTAATTAAACTTTTTTATAAAATTAAATTATGTATTTTAAAATCTACACTTAAGCCAACTCGTATAACAGAGATTGCGATTGGAATAGTCTAAGTGAAATTTTAGTAAAGTTGTGAATTTATTAACGAACTTCAACGTATTCAACTTTTCTGCACTTATTCATCCATCGAGGAATTAGCTAATAAAGCCGAATCGGATAGTGCGGTCTCTGAGAAAGCTCAATATAAACCGAGAAAAATCGTCACCGTCTTCAAGAGCAGCAGTTCCGACAGTAATGTACCATGACATACTGTAGCGAATGCCTTGGAAATATGTATCTAGAGCAGTGGTGGACAAATTTGTTTTGCACTTGTGTTAGTGAGATAATTTGAGAGTAATTTAAAGTATAGTGATAAGCAAAAGTAACATAAACATTTTTGTTTGAACAATTAAATCGCGTACGTTAATGCTGTTGTGACAGTTTCGTAAGAGCTATAAATGTTTCAAAGACGTAGAACCAATTGATTACGATGAATTTTAGGTCCGAAAATCTTTTTTCACCTAATTATGTTATTATATTTATTCATATTAGAATGGAAGAAATCATAATACCTTCCAATAACAATTTCTGTACACATTTTAAATGTTTGATGGTATAAAAGACATATACAATCGCATTTTTTATCATAAAAAATTTTGCATAGCCATTTATGTTATCTACTGTAAGTGGGAAAAAAGCTAATGTAAGTGGAAAAAAAGCTCTAAGCTTCTAGCTGACATGTGCATTCGCCAACGTCTGTTGAACGACTAAACTAAAGAGCATAAGAAAAAGAAGGCGTTGCTTATAGCGCATTTACACCAACTCAAAATCTAGTAGATTTGAATTGAAATCGACAACGAAATCTATATCGTTTATACCACCGTTTTCTGACATCTACCAAGATTTCATTTGCTCAAAAATAATTTTTGCATGCGGGTTTGACAATACAATATTATCAGAGACTGAATACACCAGCATTAAAGTGTATATTTTTTGTGCCCAGAGACTGCATACACCACATTATGGTGCAATTTTTGTTGCAGCGTAGTATTTTTAAGTACTTTTTGCATGAAATCACAGTTGCATCGCTTAGTACTGAGTAGATTTCAGGAGATTTTGTCGAAATCTACTCATACAGTAGATTTCATTTTGTATGGGAAATCTTCTCAAAATCTGCTAGATTTGGTTTGAAATCTCGAATGACCAGATTTCGGTTTGGTGTAAGTAGGCTATTACAAACAATTGTTTGAATAAATGTCCATCGGTGATCAAGGCGAATTTATACAGGTGAGTGCAAGCGGAAAGGCGAATTCAGTACTATGTATTTTGCAAGGCGAGTTTATACAGGTGAATGCAAGCGGGAAGGCGAATTCAGTACCATGTATATTGTTATTGTAAAATATATCGTGAATGTCAAAATCTAAATTCGCCTAAGATTGTTCAGCTATGAAAAAATTTTATATAAACGTTAAATATAAACTTTTATAATTGATTGTAATTAAAATCACAGATTATATTAGTTCTTCACTTTTAAATTTACACAAATTTCTAGAAATTACTCTACATCATGCAAAAAAAATCTTCAGATTAAAATGGCGCGAAAAAATTTGTAAACAAAAAAAAATTTGACAGTCTCATTGGAAAAAACGCGAGAAGCAAAAAATAATCACTTGTGCTGTTAAGTTCACCTAGTAATTAATTCGCCTTGATCGCGGATCTAGAGCCACTCTTTTTCCTAGATATATAACAAAATATATCCAGTAGAGTGATACCTGCGAAATGGTTATTGACGGTCACAAAGTAAATTGTGTGACTCTACATACCTCACAAGAAGGTAGTTAAACATAGTTTGATCACTTTCGAAAGCACAGAGCAAATTGCAATTGGGTGGTAATTTTCATTGTTATTTGCCTCACCCGTAATAATTTTTTTCTTACATGGAGTTTGCACGATCAAAATTCGGGTTTTAAGTGTTAGTACACTGACAACTTTTTGCACTCAGACTTTTAAAAAGAATTACTCCCAAAGTCGTAGAAAATTAAGTCACCCGGATCGGTGCCGGTGGAAACGCCTTAAACAGTGGCATGTATAGCTTTTTGAAATAAAAAGGGAATTTCATTAATATCTCACACAGCTTCTCTCATTTCAATTGAAAATCATCTACCCGCTGTTTTTGGAAACCCCCTACATGAGGCGAAATATTTATTCAGTTCTTAAAACCCATTTGCCATCAATAATAATTGTAGTTGTATCCAAGAAAAAGAGCTATCAGCTTTGTCTACGAGTATGTGTGTTTTTATAGGAAAAATTAAAAGAACAGCTTTCTGTAATAATCGCCTTTTTCACGATATCGAACGCTAACGTTTCTCTATATTTCGGAAATAGTAAAACTGATTTGAGACTATTTATGAATCTTCTGTTGAAATGTTCATATATCGCTAGTATTATTTAATTTAGAATTTCTAACCTCCACCATCAGAACGTTAAATGGTGATTTTACCGATATTAACCGTGCAAAATAAAACATATTTGTCTAGCATTGGCTGGACTGAATTAATTTTATGTATTTAGTATTAAGATTTTAATACTTATTGTTAGTTCACTTTGTGAAGATTCAATAAATAAATGAATGAAAAAAAAAAAAAATTCTAACGTTCGTCTTGTCACATAAAATGATGGATTTGAAAATTTCTCCGAAAACCCCACATTTAGATTTTAAAATTTATTCATATTTTTACAAATAAAAAAAATTAAATGACCCCACTTACACATGCTGTTTTCATTCCATGACGTGTATTCTGCTATACTAGTTACATGTCTATAGGTTATCCAGTCGGTCTTTTTCACCGGTACTCTCAGCATATTTAAGGTATGATTGGTATTGAAAATACTTATATTTAATATCGACTCAAAATATTTATCCGGATTAATTTCCAATTTATGATAAGATTGTGCCAAATTTTCATTCTCCAACTCCCCATCCGGATATCCAATATGCGTAGTCATGGAGCGTATTTTTTCCTTGGCAGCTTGTTTTGTCTTGTCGTCCATCCACTCAGCCTCATCGAACTTTTCATTAAAGCTACTGCGTATGCTATCCACCATCTCTTGGATCTTGCCTTTGGCATCTTGTTGGAAGTGTTTGCGCAAGTAAAGAGATGACACCGCAAACGGTAACCTGCGTTTTTTATGTATTCCAAGGAGTTGTTGATTTTTTGATGAAATATTTTGAAAAAGGATAATAACATGATTATTCCGTGACGCATGTTTAAATTTGATTGACGTTGTGATGACGTAGTTTATTTTCAAATGCGAATGAATCACAAAGACATTTTAAAACGTATTGCGTAAAAAAATATGTATTTTTGCGTTTTAAAGCAAGTGAATGGTGTTTTTCAATTTCCAAAATAAATTATTTAAATTTGTAGTACATGAAAATAAATGATTTAAAATAAATTTTATAATAAATAAATTAACTTGCGGTTAGAGGCCGGGGCATATAGAATCCGTCATACATTATACGTTGCCTTTTTCAACTGACAACTAAGTTAAAATACATACATGTATTCTTATGAGATTTTTCACATTCTGTACTTCTCCGTCAACGCAAAGCATTAAAGTAGAGCAACTTTTAACGTACTTTGATAACTTTGACAGCTATGTATCCGGTAATATTTTTTTTAGAAAAAAATAAATAAATTAAAAAGAAATTGTTTTAGATTTTCTGTGCTGTGGCTGAAAGATAAATCAAAAGATTTTAATAAAAATGCAGTTGATTTCATATCCGTTAACAAAGTACTTCATATGTCTATATACGTATACGTTGATGTCAGTTGAAAAAGGAGACGGACAAAGTGCGAGGGATTCTATGTGCCCCAGCCTTAAGTTTATATATATATATATATATATATATATATATATATATATATATATATATATATATATATATATATATATATATATATATATATATATATATATATATATATATATATATATATATATATATATATATATATATATATATATATATATATATATATATATATATATATATATATATATATATATATATATATATATATATATATATATATATATATATATATATATATATATATATATATATATATTCTAGAAACACTTTTTTCAAAACGTAGCTATACGTACCTGTCCGAAACAACATCAACGCATTCTTTCCATTTGGGACGAAGGCTTTGTACGCTCCATGATACAAAAAACAAGGTAGCCGCTTCGCTACAACAATACAACAATAAAAAAAAACAACAGGTATTTTGTTTGTGTTAAAAGGCGAATTCACACTTAAGCTGTCAAAAGTAGTTGATAACGAACATGTAAAAAAATTTACATGGCGCCGAAAAAGGTAAACAAAACTTGACAGCAAAAGTGCCGCCATATTAATCGAATTCGCCTGAATTCGCCGATGCATCCACCTAATAATTAATTCGCCTTGGTACGCTCGATGAACCAATATCAAATTGTAATTTCCGCCTGCGGAATTCTTCAGACAAAAATGGCACCGAGTCGGCATGTATGTGCCACATAATGTAATTGGCGACAACACGTTTATTTGTTTCCTCCAACAATTTGGCCATATATTTATGGTATTGTATTTTATCGATACAAAGCTCCTCATTTTCATCGATTTTAAGACCGTCGGGTAAATAATCGTTAATGAAGTCCTGCCAGTTGATGATATATTGAAATTTCTGAAAATCTCTAACGGTGCGCATTATTTTCGTAGTCCTGAAAGAGAGCTAACCGGATAACAGTTACTGATTGTTTTTAATTTAATTTTTAAAAGAAACTTACCTTTACCAACTCTAATTCCAATTGTAGAACTTCACTTAATTCGGTTTCGGCTGCCTCTTTATCAGCACCAAAAAGTACAGCCATATCGACCATGTAATCGTAGTAGGCTGAGACTACAGGGTTAGTCATACCTTCATCTAAATCATAAAAACGCAGGCTATAAGCGATTTGTTCCAGCTGAAAATTACAATCATAATCGGTATACAGTATGAATGTATGTATGAATGATGAGGGCCGCATAACATAGTGCCAGTTTACACACATCAAGTTTGACTCGTCAAGTCTTAACTTTGTGGGAGAACGTGGAAAAGAGAATGGAAAAGTGTGCAAACTTGACGGTACCGCCAAGTTTAAAATTAATAGCCAAAAATATGAAAACTTGAAGGCAAAAGGACTTAAACTTGAGGACATAAAGATTTTGTGTGTGAACATAAATGCAAGTTCAAAAGCAAATTGAAGCAGAATTGATCAAGAAAACCTGATGTGTGTAAACTGAGACATAAATAAAATAATATATATAATAAGTATTAATGATAAATATAATAGTTAAATTTATTGAATATTTTTAATATTATATGTTATAATACAAGTAGTTATTATTTTTGCAATTGTTATTTTAAGAATTGAAAAAAAAAAAATATATATATATATATATATATTCATTTCATTTTGAACTCTCATCAAATAAAAACCTAAATAGTGTTAATTATTAAATACCAGAAGTAGTGATGAGAACTAATTTTGAACCTCAATCGCAGACATCTGAAGCAAGGCCAAATGATGAATGTAATGCAGAATTTTATAACAGAAACAGTGTTCATGGTGAAACAGATTCAAATATATTAACTGACAATGAAGATGGTGAAGAGCAAAATATAATAAAATCTGACAAAAATACAGCGCTTCCATCGCAGAAGGATAAGAATATGGAGTCTGTTAGGTTTAGCGGTTGGGAGCGTAGAGTAAGTTGCTGAATTATATTACTGGTTTGCACGTAGATACTGCTCTTGACATTTTAAAGGAAGTTCCTGAAAGCTATAGTGAAATTTTTGAGAGACCTGATAATGGGACATGGAAGGCTGCTATTGCCGATGAGCTTAAATCAATGGATGTAAATAATGTGTGAACAGTCACAGATTTAAAATAAGAATATTACACCGAAAGAAACTATTAGGCCGTAAAACCAGAGTCACCTTTAACGCTCGTAAGACCCAATGTTGCTTAATAACGCACAAACAAAACGACCGCAAATGTTGCTTCATCTGTACTCATGGATGGTATAAATACTGAAGAATCGGATGCTCCTGATGTTCTTAGAATGAAGATACAGTGTGATGTTCGCTGGACTAAACACATTTTTCATGTCTCTAAAGAAGCATTCAAGTGCCTCAGTTTTTTGAAACAGTGTAAGATGTACTTCGCTCCATCCGATCTCCTTACTATTCATACCACCTAGAGCTCATCCATTTGTGGTTAAGTGCCCGGCGAATCGTACTACGCATTACAGAGAGGATTCGTTCTTCAGCCGCACGCTTCGTCTGTGGAACAAGTTGGCTGCAGAAGTGTTTCCTGTCTGTTAAACCATTGGAAAATTCAAGTCAAATGTTCACAATCACTACTCCCGCTTTCCCCTCCTCACAACCTATTTTCCTAGTTCTGGTACAATGCACTGCATATGTAGGGGTCATCCCCTGAGTACTGGTCCAATATAAAAAAAATGAGTTTAGCTCTTTGTAGTTGCGTGCAAAATTTGTTTTCATTTTTAAAACAATTATGAAATTATTGAATATTGTCTCTTCTTTGTTTTAAATTTAACAGAAAAATGAAATATTATTAAAGTATTTGGTTAGTTTTAAACTTCTTTTCTTTTCGGATTGTTTTCCTCATATGTATATGATTAAAGTGTTTAATTTTTTTGCTTATTTTTAACTTCTCAGTGGAAAAATATTATATTATATGAAAAATAGAAAATTGTAAAGTATTTTTCCTTAAATGTTCATAGAATATACATAATTTTGCACGAAACATAAAAATTCATAAATTTGTACAGCTCAGTGTAGCAAAGCAAAAACTTTAGCTCTCTTTAAATAGTCTCGCTTTTTTGTCCACTGGTATTAATCGACCATTACCAAACAGTAACCGTGCACAGTTTGTTTTGATATTGAGCGCTGCTCGTTTTTTCAAGTAAGCATTTTGTTTAAATCAACAGTGCTTGTGTCTGCTTCTTGATATTTGGATATGATCGTTAGCTACTCTGTTCAATGCTCAAGCATACGAGTATACTCAGAAATCTAGTATATGATTTGCCGATCTTTATAAGCATGCATACTCGTACCTTATTACTATTAGGTATGTCCCCATCCATACTATGAAACATTTCTAATTTCTCTTTTGAAACTGCATTCGTGTCTACACTGAAGTTTTTCTTTGCAGCTTGTATTGTTGCAGAGCCTTCCTCAGCGTTGCCTTCGAAATTTTCAAAAAGTGGCACGAAAAGGGTATTTTGAAAAAAGGTGTCCCAAAAAGGGTATTTAAAAAAACCAAAAATATAAATATTTATTTCAATTTTTTTTTCTTTTTTATAAAAAATATAAAGAATTAGTATCACTCTTTAGAAATGACAGTTCTATATTTGGTAATTAAATATTCACTTGGATTCCATTCTTTCAGTCCGGCTTTCATCAAATCAAGAGACGAAAGCATGGAATCACAAGTCACTACTTTAAGTCTATTCGATAGTTTATTTTTAAGCAATATTAATTTTGAAAATACCCGATCAGCAGAAGCACTACTATGAGGCAAAGTAAATAACATACATATATCCAACAAATTCATATAAATTTGGATAAGAGTTTTCGCCAAAACTATATTTTAAATTACCGACCTCAAACCAAAAGTTTTCTACGTTAGTTATTTTAAATATAGCTTCATACGTTTTGTCATGTATTTTGTTTTCTAAAAATTCGTTAACAAAATCCTCTACGTCGGGAATTATGTTTTCGAATTGGGAACCAATTTCAAAATAGTTAATATCTTCTTTCGATTTTATAAAACTTGGGTCTAAAAATTTTAAGGCGTTCAATCTTTTATCATTTATATCTATCTATCCTTGATATAATTTTGTTACATAATTTTTTGTAAAAATTTAAAATATTTTTTTTTTATTTGTATGAAATAATTTCTTTGCAACTTTATAGCACATACTTCTGTCTCGGGATCATGGCCTGTATATGCATGCTACACGTTTCTTTAATGTGCAAGCTATTTTCAAAATCAATATTTTCTATTTCTGTTCCAGTAACGTATTCTTTTTTTACAAAGTTTTTAAAAATCGTATCTACAAATTCCTTCGTTGAGGGAACTAGCTACATATGTTATTTGAGAAGACTCGCTTGTATGTATGTATAGGGTGTTTTTTTAAGCCCGATAGAACTTGAAATTGTAAAAAATAACACAAAAAATTAAATTGTAATCAAAATTTTTTTTTATTCGAAAGATCAATACGTGACATTAACATTTGAAAATGATTTCGGGCATATGGGCATCGCGGCTGTTCTTGACGAAGCGCATTCTGGACGTCCAATTTTGGGCCACTTTTTCGAGCACTGCTGGCCGTATGTCACGAACAACACGAACAATGCTGGCCTCCAAGGCGTCAATTGTTGCTGGTTTATCAGCATAAACCAGTGACTTCACGTAGCCCCACAGGAAATAATCGTGAGGTGTCAAATCGCACGACCTTGGAGGCCAATTGACAGGTCCATTTCTCGAAATCAACTTATCGCCAAATTTTGATTTCAGTAAGTCGATGGTTGCGTTCGCCGTATGGCACGTAGCGCCATCCTGTTGAAACCACATCTCCTCCGGATCAATGTCATCCATATTTTCAAACAAAAAATCATTGATCATGGTGCGGTAACGATCTCCATTGACCGTAACGCGAGCTCCGGCCTCATTTTTGAAGAAATAAGGTCCGATGATGCCACCAGCATGAAAACCACACCAAACAGTGCATTTTTCTGGATGTAATAGAGTCTGTAGGGTCTCTTGTGGATTGGTCTCACTCCACATGCGGCAATTTTGCTTATTAACAAACCCGTTAAGCCAAAAATGCGCCTCATCGCTGAACACAATTTTGCGATAAAACAACGCGCGAATCGACGACTGATTTTCAAAGTAAATTTGGATAATTTCGTAGCGTTGTTCAAGCGTGAGTCTATTCATGATGAATTGTCAGAGTATACTGAAACAAATAAAAAAAATGTTTCATCAAAATTTAATTTTTTGTGTTACTTTTTACAATTTAAAGTTCTATCTAGCTTAAAAAAACACCCTATACTTGCATACACACACATACATACTTTACTTGCAAATAAGCATGTACATACATATGTGTATAAAACGAAAGAACTTTTGACATTAAATGTTCTAAAAGTCGGAGAAAGTAGAACATCTGTTTTTTCAGTTTAAACCAAGGCGAATTCATTACCAGGTGAACTTAACAGCACAGGTGATTATTTTTTGCTTCTCGCGTTTTTTCCAACGAGACTGTCAACTTTTGTTTCTTTTGTTTACAAACTTTTTCGCGCCATTTTAATCTGAAGGTTTTTTTGCATGATTTAGTGCAATTTCAAGAAATTTGTGTGAATTTAAAAGTGAAAAACTAATATAATCTGTGATTTTAATTACATACAATTATAAAAGCTTATATTTAACGTTTATATAAAATTTTTTCTCTGCTGAGCAATCTTAGGCGAATTTAGATTATGACATTCACGATATGTTTTACAATAACAAAATACATTGTACTGAATTCGCCTTTCCGCTTGCATTCACCTGTATAAAGTCGCCTTGGTTTAAACTATTAAAATAAATTCGCCTTGGAGTGTTATTATATTCTCAAATATACATATGTATGTATGTTGATATATATGAGAGCAGTTTGCTATAAAACCATGCTTAAACATAAATAGCAACATATATATAAGAGCTGCTTACGATAAGAAACTTTTGCACCAGCGTTGTTAAGATCGTTCTCAACTAAAAATTTCATGTTTGAAAAAAGGTGCAAAAAGTATGAAGAAATTATTAAAAATGATACAAAAGGGTATTAAAAAAAGGGGCCATGAAAAGTGTCATGGACATCAAAAAGGGTCAATTTGGCACTTTAGTATCATAAAAGGCAACGCTGGCCTTCCTTCCTTCTATTTAGTTTTTGACAGTTTTGGGCAATTGGGAAATATTTCGTTGTTTGAAATTAATTGCATTAATTAAATTTTTTCACATTTGTTTTTTATTTTTTGTGTAACTATTTGATTTTTAATATTACACAGACAAAATTATAGTAAAAATAAAATCAGCAAAACTTTTTTCTGAAAAAATAATTTGTATTCACATATGTACCTAAAAATAACCTTGGATATTGTATTTTGGTGTTGTTAAAAAAAATAGTTGTTTTCGATCAATAATTATTTTTACTAAACTTTTGTTTGAATCGACGAATTCCTTTACAGGGACGCATTCAAACAATTTATTAATTGATTCAACGAATTTCGTTTCTGAACACGAAAAAGAATTTTTCTGTGCAACAAAATTAGAAAAGTGTTTATATATGTAATTTGAATTTATAATTGTCACAAATAAAGAAATTATATAAAAAGACTTGACATAGTTGCAGCTAACTTTATATCGAAAAGTGTGAAAGAGAAACTCAACAAGAACTGCATGTACATGAAGCAAAGTACATGTTTCCCTTCCCTATTCCTGTAACAAGACCAAACTCGAAAGGTTTGCAATACATGTTTCACAGCATGGACGGGAACTATTATATACATATGTATAATTAGGTGGGCTGTCATTTAATTGTTTATATATGTATAGCTAAACTGTTAAAGCAGTTCTAACAAAATTCTTACAGAAATGGCCCGTTTTCTGGGATTGGACACATGCTTGCTTGTGGTAATGTCGAACAGGGAGTTTATACTTAAACCTAAATGTCTGAATTTTTTGAGAGTTTCCTGCCAATTCCAAGAATTATCCTTGTCCCACGAGCTACCAACTATAACAGGCCAACCACCCAATGCGTCCGAAATTTCTTTAATAGGTTGGCTGCCCAACGCTTCAATTAAAGCTAATTTATGAGAAAAGAAAAGAGCAAACAAATTAAAAACAAAAGCTCAACAACTTCAACGCCTGGCAAACCTACACTTATTCATGCACGCTTTATACAATTGATTCGGCAATTTCAAATGTTGCGGATCGCTTTCTGATCTTTTTTCTGTTATAACATCTCTCAGTTGTTCCCGAACTTTATCCGCCACATCCTCATAGATACTCATAACTTGTTTATATTCAGGTATTGTAGTTTCATCAATATATTTGCCACAAGCAAATCTATAGAAATCATCACAAGGATTAATATCGGTGTTCATTTTACTCAAAATTGACGAGGCAGCGTGATGACATTCGGCGGAAAGACAAACTTCTCTGGACTTCGCACCACTAGTGGTATCTGGCCCTTTTTCATTGCTGGGTACAGCGTTGGTTGGGTTTATTACTAAGAATAGGAAAGCTCAAAAATAATTATTTTTTTCACAAGGAAAGAGAAACTTGCCTTCAACCGCTATACAAGCAAATGCACCCGCTAATATAAGACATCTTCCTAGCGTTGTCGGTCTACGCCAGCAATTGGATTTCCTAAAAAGAAACAAAATTATAGAAATTTCATAAAATCTACAACTTTTGTTGTTACGAAAATCGTATCGTAAAAATAAATTTAATGATACTACACGCAAAGAAACTGCATTTCTTCATATTATTATGGCAATATTAGTATGTACTCTGTAACATTTTGTATTGTTGCCGCAAAATGAGTTCTGTCGTTTTTAACATAGTTTGAGTCTTTATAAATATGTATGTTAGTGTAAAAATGTTATCGTATCTATTATTACGTCTCTATTATTTTTAAATATGGTTGGATGGAATTATAGTATTTAAAAATATAGTTTGAATACGACAATGACTATTTTTATATATATTTAAACGCTTTTTATTTTAAACAAATGTACGCTAGACTTATTCACTGGCAACAATTGTATGTTTACGAACAATCTTATTATGGTTGCTTTTGCGCAAGACATTTTTTTTTTCATACTCATGGATGGTATAAATATTGAGGAATCGGATGCTCTTGATGTTCTTGAAATGACGATACAGTGTGATGTTCGCTGGACTGAACACATTTTTCATGTCTCTAAAGAAGCATTCAAGTGCCTCGGTTTTTTGAAACGGTGCAAGATGTACTTCACTCCATCCGATCTCCTTACTATTTACACCGCCTATTTATATCCGACCGAAAATGGAATACAACTCTCATGTTTGGGCCGGTGTCTCAAAGTCTATCTTGGGGTTACTTGACCGTGTGCAGGAGAGGGCGAAGAAACTCATCGGTGACAGTAGGGTATCACTCTATTGACTCACTGGAGCATCGACGCAGTGTGGGGTGCGTTACTCTGTTCTATCGTTACTACAACGGATTTTGCTCTGACGAGATTAGGGATCTTCTTCCCGAAACGCGAACATTTTTACGTAGCACGCGTTCATCGTCCATCCATCGTACGTAGCACGCGTCATACATTTGTGGACGATTGCCCGGGGAATCGTACTACGCATTACAGAGAGAATTCGTTTTTCAGCCGTATGCGTCGTCTGTGGAACAAGTTGACTGCAGACGTGTTTCCTGTCTGTTATAACGTTGGAAAGTTCAAGTCAAATGTTCACAAACACTACTCCCTCTTTCCCCCTCCTCACAACCTATTTTCCTAGTTCTGGTACAATGCACTGCATATGTAGGGGTCATTCCCTGAGTACTGTACAAGTTAAAGAAAAATTATTTATTGAATCTTCACAAAGTGAACTAACAATAAGTATTCAAATCTTAATACTAAATACACAAAATTAATTACGTCCAACCAATGCTAGATAAAAAGGTTATATTTTGCACGAACAATATCGGTAAAATCACTTATTTAACGTTCTGATGGTGTTAAGATAATTCCTCCTTCTCAACCGAGAGCGGCCTTCAAAATTAAGCATATTGCGTGCAAAAGGATTTGTGTGAAGTTCCAGTCTACTGATATACCTTGTCGCATACTTTGAAAATTCGTCTTTTACAACAGGAACACAGAGATCCTTATGAATTCGGGAGTTTTTTACGTACCATGGAGTTGCAGTAATCGTACGAAGAATTTGACTTTATCGCCTTTGAATTTTTTCAATGTTAGATGTTGAGGCGGTGCCCCATAATTGAATTCCATAGCTCCATATAAGCTTTAGAATTGCGTTGTATAACAGAAGTTTGCAATCCAGCAAAAAAAGTTTTCAGTACACCCATCCCACTCAGCCTATTTCTTACTTTTAAAACTTCTTTTGTTAATTTGTTTTAGTTTTTTATAGAGCATACAATAAACTTTTTTGTTAATTATCTCTTCTCCTTTTATTTTGGCGGTTAATTAATTGTGATCGGCTGAGTAAGAACTCTTCAAGGGAAGTAAATTTTTATATATTTCGGAATGGGTAAACAAACTTTAAGTGACATTAGAAAATTTGTAATGACACTTACTTTTTTTAAACTTTTCTTAATCTGAGATTGAAAGAGTGAAATAGTCAATAATAGAAAGAGACGATTATATAAGTTACAACAAAATAACTTATGTACACATAAATACGACATCTGTAAACAAAACGATAATAACAAGTAAGTTGAATTAAATTAATAAAAAAAATTATTATTAAAAAAAGGCGAAAAGTGTAAGGAAAAAAGCCTTTTCTTAATTATTGAAGTGAAACAATGGTGTCGTCTATAATTTATAATTTGACAAGCACATTTAAATTGTCAAATATTTTTTGTTGTTTTTCTTTATGCGTTTGTTTTGCTTATTCTTTTTTTAACATTCAGTGATGCGTCATTATTGTATGCATGAAAAAATCGTTTAGTTGAGAAAAAATCTCTACATTCAGGCATTAACCTAAAAAGTTAACAGCACAGTAGCATTTTAAGCAACAAACGTCACATTTTTTGGTCTTTTTTTACATTTCCCACTTTTTATGGATAACATGGTGCAATTATTAATGCATTAGAGTTGCTGTACTAGTTACATAATATTTTGTTTGTGTAAAAATTCCTTCATACTGTCAAAAACATGTTCACAAAACAGGAAAATGAAGAAAAAAAGTGTATATAAATAAAATTAATTGTGTTTTATTATTTTCATAAATTGTTTTTAACGCATATTAAGCAATTAAATAATTTTTGAGGCGAGGAAAGTCGATAAGCAGTAGAATTTTTATTTTTAAATAGCAGATAGCAACGCATTTTAAGGAATAAAATATTTTTGAAATCTTTTTTATTGTTTCTTTTGCACTTTTCAAACTGTTTAAAATATTATTTTTTTTCACTTCATTTTGTATAATTATAAGCAGTTTTTACGCAATTAAAATATTTTTGAAAACTTTTTTATTGTTTTTTTTTTGCACTTTTTATTCCTTTTTTTGCACGATTAAAATATTATTATTTTTTCCCTTCACTTTGTATAAACATAAACAACTTTTTACATTACCGGTCGTTTTAAATAAAAAATTGTCACCTGCGCTAGTGCTGCCACCTGGTTAATGCACCTTGATCGATAACTTGTTGAAAAATTTTTACGTTTTTAGATTTGGTTTAATTCAGACGAACGGTGTGCTCTTAATAATAATTTCAATAGTAATATATCTATACTCTTCTGCAAAATCTTAAAAGGTTGCAAAAAATAAGTGTCATTACTGCTTAATAAAACTTCGGAATGAAAGAAAAACTTTCAGAGATTCTTTTATAAACAGATTCCACAATACTGCAAAAAAAATTGCAAAAATCAGCATGATAGTTTTCCGTTTATAAAAACAGATTTTTGTAACCTGATATTTCGTATAGAGTTGCACACTTATAGTATAAGATTTCAATATAAAACGTCCTTCACCTAGATGTTTATTTGATGAAATGTAATATATATAATTGAATATGTCAATAAATATATTGCATATGGGTTGCCTAACCAATTTCAGTCCAGTATATGAATAATTAATTATTTTAAAAAAATTTCAAAAATTTCACCGGTTTGTTTATTAGAAAAATTCCATACCAATCAAAAGTATGAAGCCTATAGAATATGCAAAGGTGAGATTGCCTATTATTTTCCAGTCATAACTTTCGGGTTGCCAGGTGTAAACAGGTGCATCGATAGTAGCATTTTGCTCCGGTCTGATTATTGAATTAGATTTAGATTAAAATAAAGATTATTTCATCATGAACACTATAGTAGGGTGACCTGCGAAAAATCAGTCCCGAATACCGGTTGTCGAATTTTGAAAAGTGAAATAGTGCTGCGAGTCAATATGCGCGACCCAACCAATTATCTCATGCGATTGAAGATGACATAGCATAACAGCTGTGAAAGTCCGTTAATTTAAAGAAAGGAAGTGCGATAGACTTTTTTATATATTGAATACGATTTTGGAGTACTTTATTATTAAAACAGATAGTCAATTAATTATTATTAAAGTATATACATCTTTAGTAAATAAGAAGGTTATAATAATACATATATACTACTAATTTAAAAAATTTTTTTTTTATTATTAGAAGACAAAATAAAAAACAAAAATTAAAAAAATACCTCAGTATTTTTTTTTTTTTTTTTTTTTTAATTATGCAAGTTCCGAGTCATCTGATATAAAACTGTGATCTCTGACTTCTGAATGTTCTTCGTCATCATTCTTCGTTTCAGTTATTTCGACAGTGTCATCTATTCTTGAAGGTGTATAATCCCCAATGAATCCTACTGGTTTTAAATACTCATCTAAGAACCAACCGTAGTTCTCAGGCTGAAGTTTTATACATAATGGATCCGTTATATTAACGCACATGGAATTTACGAAAATAGTTCGTAAAATTTTTTGAGTTAAGGATATCCAGCATGGTGGTATGGAGTTGGAGTCAAAGCCTTTTATTATTTTTTTTTTTTAACTGCTCGCTGTCTTCTTTAACAGAGTAGTTTTTCATAAAAGTTCTATATCTAGCATAATTCACATTACTGCAGTTCTTGATACCATACATACTAGCTGTGAACTCTTGAACAGTCTTCATTTTTTCATCAATAAAAATATCAGCGGCATCTGTTAATGATGCAAAAACTGATTGATATTTTTCATTTTTCGACAATAGCTGAAAAGGCTTTACTTTTCCTTTATAAGAAAATGCTGCCATGTAATCGTTACCTGTAAACGCATGGAAGGCTGGAAGACTTTAACATAATTTGTTCCTAGCTTCAACGATAAATCGGTGCAATTGATACGATCAACAGGTTGATTATTAGTATTTTTTGCTGAACTAGCAAGCCAAAATTCAAACTCAAGTTTGTGCATATTTCTTCACAAAATAATCAAAACGTCAGTATCAGAGGATTTAATGAAAATTCTTGAGCCTGGTTCTGCTTTAGAAGCATGAAAAATAATCCTTGTATCTGCCACTTCATGATGACATTTATAATTAGTTTCTTCATTTTTTTTTTTTTTTTTTAGTTGATAAGAATAGCACTGATGTTCCACGATTAAAAAGATGTGGACTATTGTTGACAAATGATCGTTTTTCCAATAATCAGCTGGAAACAGCACCAAAGCCTCTTTAAAACGATAATTTTTTAAAACTTTGCAAAAAAATTTTTGGTCTAGTTTGTAGAGGTCCTGAAATTTTGTATGCAATATTGAATTCTTTTCTGACGGTGATAAGTAGCGATCAAAAATTAAATGTATTTCTGTTGCGTTTGTTGAACATACTTTTATAAGTATTGACTCAGCAATTTTATCAAGAGTTTGAGCTACTGGAGATCCGATAAGGTGCAAGTAGTAAAAACCATCTATTATTTCAACGTTGATATGTGTTGGCTCCACGATTTCAGTTTTAGTTTTCAACATTTTTGCTAGCGCTAATTTTGAAGTTTTTAACATCTCTTCAGTACATGAAAAAAGACCAGGTGGCAATGGTGCTAGCGGAAAAGTCAGACAATATTCAAGATTATTTTTTTTTTTGTTTAGACTAATAGCCAAAAGTCGCCCAAATATGTTTCGTTCCATTTTCAATAATACTTTCTAGTTCTTGTCTTTGTTACTAATGACTTTAGTCATGCATTGGGAAACGAAGTTACATATTTTTTTCGTTGTGGGAGTTGAAGAACATTCCGAGATAAAATTTAATTTTTGTTGATAACCTACTGTTACACGTTAGGCATGAAATTAGCAACTTCTTTAGATGCAGCTTTACCCGTTGAGATGTTGAATAATACATCTTTGTCAACACTGTCATCAAATGGATTCAACGAACATTTTATTGATCTTTAGATGTTTTTTGTCCTTCTTAATGTTACTTTGGTGCAATGAGTGCGAAGTATCATCTTTTTTCGTTAAACCGATATTTTGTTCGACACATGTTAATATCATCGTCCTCATACTGTGACTAAGTGTACATCTTTGACGTGCAGATATTGAATCTGCAGCAAGATTATCAGTCAACTGATTGCTAGCATCAGCTTTAATGGTCTGCTCAAGCGTTAAGTCTACCGGCGATAGAGTTATAACTCAACCACATAGGAACAGAATCAATTCTTGACAACGACATCATCCATAATAAATCTTTACCAATTGTTATTTCTCTTGCACTTTTACATAACTCCATTGTATTGGTAAACGAATCTACAATAATCAGCTGCATACTTCCCTTAGGCTTAGAATAATATGGTCGAATTTTTCGTGATAATTCTTTTCGTCGTCATTTACTTCAGGCACTGATGAAGTTGTACCTTCATCATCATCAAAATTATCAGCTCCGTTATTGCAGAATTGATTAATAATTCCAACTGTGTCAAGCATTGTGTCCTTTTCAGAAGTTGTGTCAACGAAGCGGTCGAAATTGTCGAACGCTACGTGAGTGCTGTATCCATTTGTAGCAGTGATGCCTTTTGGTATAACTTTGTTATCTTGGATCGATGTATATGTCATTTCGGCTTCCAATTCTTCTGCCAAATTATATCCAGTCGTATGGCCATACCTATTAAGTGCCGAAGTTGGTTAAAGACTTTACTGCCAATCCAAGAGTTAAACATTTTGCAGGCTAACGTGCACCTTAGTGACGGCATACATAATATCACTACATATTGATGTTATTTTAAAATCGTACTCAATATATAAAAAAATCTATCGCACTTCCTTTCTTTAAATTAACGGACTTTTACAGCTGTTATACTATGTCATCTTCAATCGCATGAGATAATTGGTTGGGTCGCGCATATTGACTCGCAGCACTATTTCACTTTTCAAAATTCGACAACCGGCATTCGGGACGGATTTTTCGCAGACAACCCTATACCATCGTGTTCATAATGAAATAATCTTTATTTTAATCTAAATCTAATTCAATAATCAGACCGGAGCAAAATGCTACTATCGATGCACCTGTTTACACCTGGCAACCCGAGAGTTATGACTGGAAATAATATAATAGGCAACCTCACGTTTGCATATTCTATAGGCTTCATACTTTTGATTGGTATGGAATTTTTCTAATAAACAAACCGGTGAAATTTTTCAAAAAAAAAATTGTTTTAAATAATTCATTATCAATATACTGGACTGAAATTGGTTAGGCAACCCATATGCAATATATTTATTGATATATTCAATTATATTTAAAATACATTTCATCAAATAAACATCTCGGTGAAGGTCGTTTTACATCGGGATCTTAAACTATTAGCATTATTTGCATTTCTCCATAAGCCGAAACAAAAATTTATGTTCTTTTTAGTTTGTTAGTGTGTTATTTATATCTTTTCGTTATTATTATTGAAGCAACAATAATTTTTGGATACACCCAAACATAAAACTTTTTTTATGTATGAAAGTGTGGTATTCCAAATGGAAAGTGTTTAATGATAGTTCTTGCCAAAAAATACTTCCGTATATAGGTTTGTAAATGATGGAGTTATATATAAATTACTTTAGTCTTCAAATAGTTCACTGCATTTTCTTGGATTTTTCTTACTCTTTAACTTAGTAATAGCTTTAGAAACAGCTAAAAAGATTATAAGTGGAACCACTCAAATGTAAAAAAGCAGCTGTTTATATTTCAGAAGTTTTAATTGTGGATTTTGATTGTGAGTTGCAAATATTTAATTTTTTAATATATCGAATACACTATTTGAGCAATTTGCTAAATTTACCTCAGCCATTTTATATGCACAAAACTCTTTTTACTTTTATATGCACAAAAAGCTTTTTAATTTTTATATGTTCATATACTCGTATATAGTTATGATAAAAATATAACAATTATTCTAAAAATTTTTTATTATTATTTAAGTTATGGACGTTATGACACCCTGCAAAGTACCATACTGTCCACGGACTTTATGACACCTCCCTGATGGACATTATGTCGCTTTCAAAAGTGTGTTAACATCCATGGACTTTTTGACACTTTTAAGTCATAATGTCCATGGACGTTATGACATGCCACCGATTACATGCATGATCAACTACGAGTATTTTCTACTACACAAGTTTCTTCCTCAACACTTTTAAAGATGTTGTTTTCAAATAATTTTGAAAACGCAGATAAGTTCTGGCTTACGGTATATGCAGCCACTGATAGATCGGACCCTTTCCTTAAATTGAATGCAGTAGATTATGGATCTGTACTTGAAGCTCAGCTTCAAGTAAGGAATACAGGAGTAATTTAAAAACAGAAGAAATAAATTATTTAAAATGAAACTATCTCACATTTATACATAGGTATATGAAAAAACTTTTAAAAACATTAAGTTTTCAAAAAATTTTCAATAACAAAATGCGACAATCCAAGCAAAGTTTTCCATGATTCATGAGTCATTAAAACTAGAGCTGCAAAACTATCGATAGTCGTCCCCATCGATATCTTCTGGCAATAATACCACAATTTCCTAGTAAAAAGTCGGAGAAAGGCTCCACTGTTATCAGTAGACCACACAGTTTTTTTTTTTTAACTTTATTATTTTATTAATTGAATCTACATAAGAAATGTAATGACAATAAGTATTCAAGTTTTAATACTAAAAAAAAACAACAAATTGTGATTAAAGTCCTGCCAGTGCTGGACAAAAATTTATTTTTATGCGAATATTATTTCAGAATTCAGTCATCTGTTTAGAGCTCTAATGGTAGCCAAAGTATCCCTCCTTCTCAGACGGGTATGACCACCAAAATTAAGAATATTAGCTGCAAGAGGATTTGGATGGAATTCAAGTTTGTTAATATACCTTGTCGCGTACTTCAGATTTCACAAAAGGTACGTTCAGATCTGCGTGGATTCGTGAGTTTTTAACGTACCGTGGAGCATCTGTAATTCTACGGAGAATTCTATTTTGACTTTTTTGAATTTTTTCGATGTTGGATGCCGAGGCTGTGCCCCATAATTGAATCCCATAGCATCATATTGGCTTTAGAATCAAGTTGTACAGCAAAAGTTTACAATCAAGCTTCAAGGTTTTTGCACTGCTTTCAATTTCATCTGCGTTACTTTTGCCTCGATGTGCGACTTCCATGTTAGTCTACGGTCAGGATGAATACCGAGGTATTTGACTTCACTGTGTTGAGGTATTACTTCATTGTTAATAGTAATGGGTGAGCATGTTCCTAGACGCAGTGCGAATGTAACATGGGCACACTTTTGTTCATTAACCTTGATTTTCCAAAGCTTGAGCCATTTCTCTAGTTTGTCGATATGTTCCTGTAAGTTTATTGATGCTTGCTGGTGGTTACTATGTATGCTAAGGAATGCTGTATCATCTGCAAATGTTGAAGTATGAATGTTGATGCTTATCGGCATGTCAGATGCGTAGATCAAATATAAGATAGGCCCTAATATGCTGCCTTGGGGAACTCCAGCTTCAATAGGCTGGGTGGGGCTTATGAAATCGCCTTCTTTTATTATAAATTGGTGACAATATAAATAGCTTTCCAAAAGGTTATGTACGTTTGCAGGTAAGTTAAACTTTATTTTATGCATTAAGCCATCGTGCCATACTTTATCAAAAGTTTGTGAGACGTCGATGAATAAGGCAGAGCAATATTTTTTTATCTTCAAATGCCTTTCTTATGACGTTAACTAACCTGTGTGTTTGCTCAATGGTGCCATGTTTCGCTCTAAAACCAAATTGGTGATCAGGAATACATTCAACCTTATGAAGCATTGGATCCTTTAGCAATTTTTCGAAAAGTTTTGAAGTTGTTGTCAGTAGACTTATTGGACGATGTGATTCTACTTTCGTGTGATCCTTCCCTGGCTTAGGAACCATTGTTATCATGGACACCTTCCACTCTGCAGGGTAATACTCAAGTCGTAAAATAGCATTAAAAATAAAAAGAAGAATTCTTTTAGCTACACGAGGCAGCTCTACGAGCATTTTGTTGCTGATTTTGTCCATACCTGGAGCTTTTTTAAGGTTTAGATTACCAACAGCATTTTCAACTTCTTCAAAATTGAATCTTAAAGGCACAGGAGGTCTACTAACAATAGGCGGCAACTCATTTGCAATATCAGACCTATTTGTGGTAAAAATGTTTTTCAAACGGTTAACAAATAAATTACCCTTTTCCGAGTCATCTCTAGCCCAGTCACCAGACGGTTCTCGCAAGGGCGGCTTACCTCTAACTGGCCTTTTTAAACCCTTAGTCGCCCGCCATAAAGAATAGTCGGACTGAGGAGTACCATCCAGACTTTCCAAATACGTTTGTAGAGAAGCCGTTTTTTGGGTTCCAAGCAAATTTCTTAGTTGATTTGTGCAGAATTAAATGAATTAATCTTGAACTCGTTTGATGAGACCCCATCTACAACAACTCGTATAGATCGGTCTCTGAGAAAGCTCGATATAAACCGAGAGAAGTCATCACCGACACCAAAAGCAGTAAGTTTTGCCAATAGTGCACCATGCCGCACTCTGTCAAACGCTTTTGAAATATCAAGAGCCACCACCCTACTTTCACCGAAATGATGGATTGAGTGGCACCATTTCTCTGAGAGATATGCCATAACGCCAGTTGAACGACCCTTACGAAATCCATATTGACGATCACAAAGTAGTTTATGCGACTCCAGATACCTCATAAGGTGATGGTTAACCATGTTTTCTATTACTTTGGAGAGTGTAGAGCAAATTGCAATTGGGCGGTAATTTTCGGGGTTATTTGCCATACCCTTTTTGGGTATTGGTGTTACATTAGCAACCTTCCAGCACGATGGAAACTCACCAGTATGCCGAAGAGACGTGCTAATGGACGCGCAAGCCTAGAAGAACACTGCTTCAAGACCAGTGCTGGAATGCCATCCGGTCCAGGAGTTTTGTTTATATCCAGGCTCGCGCCCGGAAGAATATCTTCGGCATAGTTACAGATACTATTTCGAGCTCGGGAAGTGGCTGACTGCTTTCCGGCAAGCAGGAATTGCTTGCAAAGATTTCAGCCAACAGGTTAGCTTTGTCAACCGGGTCTGTGAATGCTTGGTCATTCTTTAAAAGAGTTGGAATTGATGAACTAGCACTGTTCTTTACTCTCTTAACGAAAGACCAAAAAGTCTTACTGCACCGAGGAGCTGCAAGGACCTTGGCACGAAGGCGCTGTTCGTGAAGAAACTTTTCACGCCTAAGTATCTTGGCACACGAAGATCTTGCCTTTTTGCGTAGCAAATCAGTATCTGGTGTTTTGTTTAAACGCCAGTTACTGAATGTTTCCGTTGCTCTTCATGGAGATTACGTTGATGAATAAAGCTAATTTTGAATCAAAAGAACTGAGCTTTTTTTGTTAGGCTCGGGACTTTTCAGCCCATCTGGTTAAAAATGTTGCCTAATCACATGTAATATTTCATTTTTAAGAAAAGAAAACGCCATAAGACTGCACTTAGACACGAAAACATTTGTAAAGGAAACATTTAGTTTAGTAGTGTATTACCGGTGGGGAAGGGAGAAAGGATTTTGCATTCTGTACTCGGCAAAATGCTTAGTTGACATTTGCCAGTAAGGTGTTTTGCATGGTTTTAAAAATGTTGTTAATTTTGTTAAAGAAGAAAATTTGAATAAATATGGGGTATAAATAGGAGAGAAAAATATTGAAAAAAATAATTTTATTTGGAAACAGAGTACCTGCACAGTGTGCGATCCATGATATATGGACGGAATAAAAAAGCACATGCCTTTAGTGAAAAAAAATATTTTGGAGAAGTAAATGTTTGGTGTGACTTAAAATAAATGCCTTAAAATAAATGCATATAAGCCATTATATGAGGGAGATGAGATTTATCGAAAACGCAAAAAACTAAACCAAATATGTAGATGACGTATTTGCTACAGTTAAAATTAACGACAAAGAAGAAATACTGAGCACTTTTAACAAATATCATCAAAAACTACAATTTACCATGGAGGTGAAAAAAAAAAACAGTCAGACAGACTATATAGAAAAAAATAAAATCATATTTAATTGGTATAAAAAGGACACAGCATCAAGAAGAATAATAAATTTCAATTCAATGCACACCAAAAGCCAAATATTCAATACAGAAAAAAATTTCATCGCCAGAGTTCTCACAATAAGCGACGAACAATTTCATATGGACAACATTTTAGATATCAAAAACACATAAAAAACAACAATTTCCCAATCAAATTAATAAATTCAGTTATAAATAATATCAATAATATAAAAACGAAAAAAAAAAATTTTACAGTGTACGTTTCATACCTGGTTTAACAGATAATAAAAACATAAGGCATACAATAGAAATCAAAAATATAAACTTTGCCTCCAAAACAAACACTACATTAAATGCCAACAAAACAACATAATATATAAAATAAAATGTAGCGGCAATGAAAACAACACCTGTAACATGAGATGTGTTCATTTACTTTACTAGTAAAAATAGCAACAAGAGAGTTTTCAAAATTACTCTCAAAAATATGAAAAACTAAATGAGCACTTTACTAGATAAAACTTGCAGGTTAACGTAGTGCTGTCATGTATACATTTTTTTTTTTTTTTTTTTTTTTTTTTGTTAAGCGTTTTTATTTATTGAATCTTCAAAATGAACTAACAATAAGTATTCAAATCTTAATACTAAATATTAGAAAAAAAAAATAAAATAAAATGTGCTTTTTACTTACGTCCAGCCAATGTTGGACAAAAAGTTCTATTATGCGGGAGCAATATCGGTCGAATCACCTATCGAACGTTCTGATGGTGGCAACGGTATCCCTTCTTCTCAACCAACTGTGGCCGCCAAAATTAAGTATATTACGCGCAAGAGGGTTTGGATGAAGTTCCAGTTTACTGACATACCTTGTCGCGTACTTAGAAAATTCCTCTTTTACCAGCGGAACACTCAGATCTTTATGAATTCGTGAATTTTTTACGTACCATGGGGCCGCTGTAATTGTTCGAAGAACTTGGTTTTGTCGCCTTTGAATTTTTTCAATATTTGACGCTGAGGCGGTGCCCCATAATTGAATTCCGTAGCACCATATAGGTTTTAGAATTGCATTGTATAGCAGAAGTTTGCAATCCAACTTCAAAGTCGAGTTTCTGCCCATAAGCCAATTTAGTTGCGCTGCTTTTAGTTTCAACTGAGTGACTTTTGCTTCAATGTGAGACTTCCACGTTAGCCTACGGTCCAGGTGAATACCAAGGTACTTGACTTCATTTTGCTGCGGAATAGGTGTATTGTTAATTTGTATAGCCGAACATGTTTGCTTACGCAGTGTGAATGTAACGTGAGTACATTTTTGTTCATTAACCCTGATTTTCCAAAGCTTCAGCCATTTTTCCAATATTGAAATAAATTCCTGTAAATTTCGTGAAGCTAATTGGTGGTTTTCATGAATGCTAAAAACGCTGTGTCGTCTGCAAAAGTTGAAGTGTGGATTCCAGATGTCGTTGGCATGTCAGAGGCGTAAATCAAATATAAAGTAGGCCCAAGTATGCTACCTTGGGGAACTCCTGCCTCGATAGGTTGAGTTGGGCTTATAAAATCACCTTCTCTGATAACAAATTTCCGCCCATATAAGTAGCTTTCCAGAAGCTTGTGGGTATTTGCAGGCAATTTCAACTTTATTTTGTGCATCAACCCGTCGTGCCACACTTTATCAAAAGCTTGAGAAATGTCAATGAATAGAGCTGAGCAATACTTCTTCTCCTCAAAGGTCTGTCTTATGACATTGACTAGTCTGTGTGTTTGTTCTATGGTGCTATGTTTAGCCCGAAACCCAAATTGATGATCAGGGATGCATCCCACATTGTTCAATATTGCACTCAACTTAACCATTAACAATTTTTCGAATAGTTTTGAAATTGTTGGTATTAGACTTATTGGTCTATATGATTCTACCTTGGTCGGATCCTTCCCTGGCTTGAGTATCATAGTAATCATAGAGACGTTCCACTCTGCAGGATAATACTCAAGGCGTAAAATGGCGTTAAAAATAAAAAGTAGAACCCTTCTAGCTACACGAGGTAACAAGCATTTTGCCAGTAATTTGATCAATACCTGGAGCTTTCCTGTGGTTTATGTTACTGATACCTTGTTCTACATCTTGAAATGTGAATCGCAAAGACACAGGCGGTCTAACTACATATGGTGGTAATTCAGATGCATCATTTGTTATATCATTTGTAATAAAAACATTTCTCAAATGGTTAACATACACCATCCCCTTTTCTGAGTCACTTCTTGCCCAGTCGCCAGTTGAAGTTCGCAAAGGTGGCTTACCTATTACGGGTCTTTTCAGACCTTTTGTCGCTTTCCACAGAGAATAGTCAGATTGCGTAGTACCATCCAGGCTTTCCAAATATGTTTTAAGGGAAGATATTCTATGGACTTCAAGCAGATTTCTTAACTGAGTTATGCATTCCCGTAGCCTAGTTTTAAGCTGGGGAGATCTGCGAAGTTGCCACTCTCTTCTGGCTCTTCTTTTTTCTGACTAGTGGTAGCATGCTGTACGGCCAGTTTGAGGTTTTCAGAAAAATCGTTAATTGACACATCAATATCCGCAGGCGTTCTCAAGGCGATATTTTCAGTACAATGTGTACTCAAAAATTTTTTGTATTTTAGCCAATTAACTCTATTGACAGTCAACGGGGAGCCACTCCCTTGGGGAAACGAAACAGAGATTATAGTTGGTGAGTGATCTGAGGACAAGTCCAATGAAGGCTCCACTTGCATCCACTCTAAAGGAAAATTTTTCGCAACTCCAAAATCTATAACATCAGGGATCTTTCGTCGATCTGACGGCCAATAAGTGGGGTGTCCGCTTGAAACCACATCTAAGCCCATTTTGGAAACGATGTCAAAAAGCACACGGCCTTTCGGGGTAATTAAACGTGATCCCCAAAAAGTGTGTTTAGCGTTATAGTCGCCAGCCGCTAAAAATCGAGGCCCAAGTGAATTGAAAAAATTTGTATATTGATTTTCTGTTATTGAAAACCGGGGTGGGGAATAAATCGATGAAATAACAATTTTGTGATGAAAATGTTCAATACATACATATGTTTGTTGCTTGGAGATACTCCTCACATGTCTCGTGTAGCAAATAGTGCTTAATTCTAGTTTTTATCAAAATTGCTGAGCCTCCGCAAGATCTGCCACGGGGATCTTTAGTATCATACAGCGTGTAACCATTAATTTTGAAAAAACTGTTAGTTGTCAAATGGGTTTCAGCAATCAGCATTATGTCGATTTGCTTTTCCATAAGGAAGTGCTCAAGTTCATTTTTGTGTTGGCGAATGCCGTTTTCGTTCCAGAAACATATTTTTAACCAGCTCATTTTTTTAAAATTGCCTGCAAAATAGTGGATTGCATTTTCAGCATTTCCTGCATCATGTTAGTCATAGAAACCGTAAAAGTGTTAATGGATTGAACAAGAGTCTGCAGAGTTGCCTCAAGATTTTTAAAATTTTGATCGGAATTTTGGGGCATGGGCTCCTGATTCAAGTTTTGTATATCGGTTTTGACCACATTAGCATATGAAATTTTTTTGGGGGTTTGCATAATTATTTGGCTGGTTGACTGGCCTATCTGGAGAAAATTTTTTGCAGAAATGATGTTTGACTGCTGGGGTTGCTTGAAGGTAATTGATGACTTATTTGTCATTGATTGTTTAAAATGAGTGTAAACAGGACAGCCCCTGTAATTTGCAGTGTGGTTACCTCCACAGTTACTGCATTTTTTAGCGCTCGAGTCAGTCTTTGGTTTTTTGCACTGTGAAGTGCCGTGTAGATCTCCACACACAACACAAACTGCGGGCAGTTTACAATAGGCCTTAGTATGGCCAAATTCCTGGCAGTTTAGGCATTGAACGGGACCTAAACGCTTATGAGGCTCCTCTACGGTAACTTTGCGGTGCAAGAGAAATTTGACGGTATAAATTGGGTGAGTTTCATTCCTTCAGGACAATGTCTCTTGGTTCCAGTTCAACCCTAAACATGGGTAGAGGGATCTTCTCACGGTTCCTGATGTTCACTACACTTTTGACTTTATACCCTTTGTCCTCCAAACCAATCTTAACATCATCCGTGGCTACACATGGGTCAATACCTTTTATAACGACCTGAATACCTTTAGCACTTTTAAGCTAATAAGTGTAAAAAGATCTTTTCTCCTTTTCCAAAACGTCAGACAATTTTCGGTAATCATTTTCATGGTTTACCTGAATTTTTGTTTCATTGATGTCACGTTGAAATTGTCCTTACCGATTACCGTAATAAGTTGTTTTACCAGCTCATTAGAAGTAGGTTCTCTCAAATATATTGGTGGCGGTTTAAATGTTTTTTTTGCTGTATTTGGCTCATCAGTCTGGAGGATTGCAAATCTATTACTTTTCGTTGCTGTAGCGGTATTATCCTCTTTGAATATCTTTGGTTGTGATGATATCTGAGCGGATTTCGGGCTTCGCTGACGTTTAACCACGGTTACATACCTGTCCATGCCTACTTGTGTTTTCGGCTTATCTGCAATAACTGACCTGGTAGATGGTTGGTCTTCTGTTGTAACAACAATGTTTGGCGAATACGAACGCGTGCGTTTTTTATCTCTTAGAGACAGGAGATGGTCCAATGATTTTTTCAATAATTCCTCTTCAGAAATCCAGAGGTTTTTTCTAGTGGAGCTAAGCTCCCTCTCAGAATTGCATCTACTAGGCACACTCATGCAATTTTTTTTTTTTATTTATATTTTTTTAAATTTAAAAGTATATAAAAATAATTGTCATAAAGTTTTTCGGTTTTGCAAGAAAACAAAACTTTAGTGTATAGATTTTTTTCCCACTGGGTAGGTAATCTTCACGCACAATCACAACAACAACAATGCACTGCCACCGCACTTGTTTTATTGAAATTTATTTTATTGTTTAGTTAATGAAATGTAAGGAATTTATTTTCCCGTTGTTTTTTTTTTTTTAAATAATTTGTTATTGTTTTTACAATTTAATACAATATATTATTGTTTTTATATGTAAGTTTAAAAATATGTTAGCACAATGATTTTTTGGTTTGTTTTTTTTTTTCACTTTTAAAAACACGACCGTGCGGTTGAAGAATCACAGAGTGAATGAGTCATGTACACATGAGTACTTTATACCTACCTACGCTTATAATTTATGGTCTTTTATATTCAGCATTGTCGTGACTGGCGTTTTTCAATTTTTTTTTATAGAATAATAAAAAGTTTTACAATTTTATTTAATCTAGTACCAGACGTAGTCGAAATGCGCTATACAATATAAAGGGGATTGGCTACTTTTGAACAAAATATTTATTTTTACTTAGTATATACGTTAGAGCACATTGCATTTTTATTTGAGATTAATTTCAAAAAGTAAAGTACCGAGTAGCTAGGTACTCACAATATTTACGGTACTAAAAACAACATCTAGCCTGTAAAAATTTATGAAATAAAAAACAATTACATTTCAAAAGTTAAAACTAGAAAAATATTAATATAATTAAAAGTGGAAGAATCTAAGTGTTAGTTTAATTTCTCTCCTAAAAGTTTTAAACTCAACCGAGCAAGTAAATTTGCCGGAACATCCTTTGCTACAGATATGCCAGATACTGTGGTGCTTAGTTCATTTTCATTGGACGTCTTATTTTACTTCTGTTGTTCCTAAGTTACACAAAAATAAATTTGTAATTTTTAAATATCTGTAATCTTTTTTATCGTTTTAAAAGTTTACATACACTTATAATTTCTTAAATTTTCCAAAATATTTTTATTTTTAACTTAGTTTAGAAATATTGTTTTGTAAACACAAACACAAAACAGCTGTTTGAATAATTATTGCAAGGACAAATTTTACTTGTAAAAACTTGCAAGAATTTTCTGACTCTCAATTTTTTACGCTTTTTTGACGCCCTCTCGTTGCGTATTTTTTGGATTAATGAACGCTTTCTAGTCTAATTTGTAAAAAATTTTCATAAATGAACACAACTATGATCTATATACGAACAACAAAAAGAAATTTAGAAACGAGAATAAAAGAACACAAAACTGATGTAGAAAAACATAAAAATTCGACTGCTTTATCATAACACGTACTTGAAAGCAATCATAAAGCAGGTTTTAATAATGCTAAATTTTTATACAAAGAAAACATATACAAGAAAAGATACACAATAGAGAGTAGAGTTGGGTAGTTTGCGAACGAACTAGTGCAACTGAACTATGCACTTGATGGAGCTTAGTGAGCCGATCAATTCTGCGAGCTCTTGTAGCTCCGTAGTTCATGTTTCTTTCTTTTGTCTTTGTTTCTTTTCGTTTATGTTTCTTTTTTTCCTTGTATGTATAGGAAAGTAGTAAAATAGTAGTACTACACTATGATGTAGGAAATATATACATAAAATAATCAGTCGCGTGGTAATACAACTATTCAAAAAGAAATTTTCAAATCATAAAGCCTTTTAACAGTGAATTTCAGTTTTGTTTTAATACTAATTACAATACTTGTAAATGGCAGAAAAAAGAAAATTTAGCACTATATGGAACCATTTCACTGAGCTGGGAGACAAAAAAGCAAAATGCAAATATTGCAACACTAGTATAAGTGTTGCTAGAGTCTCCCACGGAAATCTGGCAAGGCATATGAGATCTAAACATCCTATGACGCAGTTGAAGATTGAGAGGCAAACTCCTATTCCAACAGACCATGATTTGATTGTGCTTCTGCATGAGACTCCATCTAGTAGCTCGCAAGTCCAAAGTAGCAACATAGGACAAAGACAAGCACAGAGTCACAGTGTTTTTCCGTAGGCCTCCGCCTGTTAGAAAAGTTGAGCTGATTGACAGGCACGTTCTGAAAATGATTGCTAAAGGGCATAATGTCTTAAGAATTGTGGAAGAGCCTGAATTCAAAAACCTTATGAGGTTGTCTCACAATGTCCCGGGTACACGCTTCGTACAAGGAAAACTTTGTCAAATAATATAATGGAAACAGTGTATTCTGAAATATTGGACAAAAATCAGCTTTTATCAGTAGTGCAATTCACTAACTTTTAACTATTTTAAAAGAGCATAACTTAACGCGAGCTGTTGTGGTTTGCACTAACGCTTATGTGATTTACTAACTTATTCTTAACACCTCCGGTTGTATGCTAAAAAATTTTGAAATAATGTGGCAGCTTTGTTAAAAATAAAGAAAACCACAAAGAGGAACAGAAAAAAAAAAAACAAACAAATTTGAAAATAATTCCATGTTTAGGATAAGTAAAACTATTTATGTATATGTTTATTATTTAAATTATTTTTTGATAAATAAGATAAGTTCTCACAGAAAACACGCTGACCGACTGTTGGAGTCTTCCGACAATACGTAAGACAAATACAGTGAAGTTATTCTAGTAGAAATTTTAACGACATTGTTGTTAAGATAAACACCACAAAATTAATTGGTGTTTAGGTAACGCTTATCAGTCAGGCTATAAAAACAGCTGATTTAAAACGAAGACAAATAGTGTTAAAAACTGTTATAAAATCGGGAAAACACCAACGCTAGTGTTAATTTCTCTAAACGAATTTTATTAGCGTTAAAACAGGTTAGTGAATTGCACTACAGCTTCCGCAATTTGTCTTACAACTGGTGAACAAATGAGGGGTATTTGGCCGTCACAGCTCACTACATAAATGAAGAAACAAACCTTAATTCTCATTTGATTGCTTGTAACAAATATGATGAAAGGCACACAGCTGAAAACTTAACAAAACAGAGATTATGACGTCCTTCAATATAGAAAATAAAATTACCCCTGTTGTGAGTGACAATTCAGCTAATATAACTGCTGCAATCCGTTTAAGTCAGTGGCGAAGAATTAGCTGTTTTGCCCATAGTTAAATTGTGTTAAATGGTACAATCGGCACTTGCAGAAGCGAGTGACATTTTGAGCAAAATTAAAAAAAATTTTATTTGAACAAAAGCGTACAGGCAACAAAAAAAAAAACTAAAAGATACTCAAAACCAAATGAACCTTCCGCAGCTTAAATTAAAACATGACGCTGTAACTCATTGGAACTCAACGTATGAAATGCTAAGTAGAATAGCATCTATAAAAGATGCTGTAATTGCAACATTGTCACTCACAAGACCGGATTTATCGTTAACTTTGGAAGAATGGGAAAACATAAAAGAAATTATACCCGTCCTGGAACCTTTTTATGATGTGACAAAAGAAATTTCGGCTGAGAAAAATTTCACATTATCCAAAGAGTCTCTCTACGGCCGATTAATTACTGTCACTACGTGGTTTAGGACTGCAGCACCCGGAAGAAATAACGATGCAAACACAGTGGGGTCGTTATGATTTCAAGTTCCGTCAATATAACATGTAAATGAAAGTTATTTTTTGTTTTGTTATTGCGAGATTCATCTGGCATCGGTTTGATTAACTCTTCCATACGGCGACACCAATATATTAGCGGCCTTATGTATAATAAAAAACCTTGTTCTAACTAACTAGCTGCTATCTTTCTTTTATGGGAATTTACACACAAAAAAACTTAGCAGCTAGTTAGTTAGCAAATGGATTTTGATTATACATAATGCCGTAAATATATTGTTTCAGAAGATTTTCCTTCGACAAAATATAACTCATAAATAACACAAATTTAACGAGCATCAGAGGCGATTCGTACAAACGTCAAAAGAATTCCTTGCAAGAGGCTCTATAATTTGTAAATTTTGTAGTGTGCCTGGTGCAAAAATAAAAACAAAATGTTGAATATTTTGGTGTAATTTTTTTGGTGTATTTTGCTGGACTGCCGGCTGTGCTGGCATGATGGCGGATGCTCCGGCTTTGGCTCGCCGATCGGGAGTGGTTCTTGCAACTACAAAAAAAACATACCAGCCTTTTTTTCATTGCCAAACAAAATTCTATTTTAAGTGGTGAGGCCCGAAAGTGAGTGTATGAATAATAAAAAAACAATATAAACCAAAATAAAAAAACTCTCCCACGGTTGTTGACTTTCATCAACCCGTCACACCGCCGACTGATGGTCTGTCGGCACGCCTGCCCTCCCCTGAAATCAAAACTGACTTCACCTATGTGGTTTCTGGCGCTTTTGTTTCGGAAAGCACCCCAAACGCGTTCAGCCGATCTCTCCTCTACTCACCGTCCCATAATTATTAATGTCTTACTCCATTAAGAAAACTTGATGATTTTTTTTTTAAAAAGACATTCTAAAATTCAATTTATTTAATAACAAAAAAAAAAAAACTATTGTTTATTACCAAAATTATATTAAATAACCAAAAACTTTCGCATCTTGAAGGACAAATTATCGTCCCCAATAAAAACGCGTTACTAAAAAATTTCCCCCAGCCTAGTGTGAGCTCACCCTACTCGGAGTACTAATAACACTTCTAATTTGAAGCAAAAAAAAAAACGACAAGCTGTGATGCTTTTACTCCTACGAGTCACTAAAAATAATTTGATTTTACAAATCAAAAATATAAAAAAAACAAAAGCAAAGAAAATATAGGTAATGTATATACAAAAAAAAAATGAAAAGGTAACTTGTTAGAAATTAACCAAACTTGCAAATGAAATTATTTAGTTTTCTAATTGGAAAATTATATAAATCTATATCCAAAATGAAAGAAAAATTTCTTTAAGGCACCGTAATAATAAAAAAAATATAACGAAAGCAAACTGCTAGCCACAATTATTATTTACAAATTATATTCAAACCAAAATAAATAAAACTCAAAACACTCGCACAACAGAGTATATCAAATTTGCCTGTAGATTCTGCGGATGTTGGTTGGGCTTTTTTTTCAGCCGGTTTACATACCCCTCATACAATTCCGGTTGAACCAAGACCTTAAAATTCCTTTATCAGAGCCAGAAAGAAAAGTCTGCTGAACTCTTACCCAATTGTGAGTTTCGTCACCTTTACTCCCTTTTGGTCTCGAGGAATTGTTGCCACATTAGACTGCCGTTGGATATTTTGTAGCCGGGCTGGGCAAATCTTCGTCCAACGCATAAGTTTTCCGTCTACGTCTGCTGTCTCACCGTGCTTGTTTGTGTTATTAAATTTTCTGATACTTCATTATTTGTTTTCTCTTTCAACAATTAGCAATAAAAAAATAAAATCTTTTCAAACGGCACTCAAATTACAGCACCAAAAAAAAACCATATTTTATGGTAACGGCAAATATAGCGTTTGCAAAAATTGTGAGCGTAATTTTCTAAATCCAATTGAAATGCAAAAGGATGTGAAGTTGACGAAATTGCTCTTATAATCGCAACATGGATTCTCCCAAATTCATGTTGCGTACAATATGGTTTTCGCATAGTTCATAATAATTGTGCATAAAATCGTAATTATGACTTAAATTGCCCATTGTTTAAAACGCGTTCAGCTTGAGCGAGTTATGAAAGGCCCGTAAGGAAAAAATGGCTTTTCCATAGCTGCCAAATGTTGCACTTGTCGACGTGCTGAACGTGTTATGCGATACTGATTCCATGGAATAGATTTTGAAAGTATAGCCTCGAAATTTCGTACAACAGACGTTGGCATAATACATACCATCATTTCTTGTAATGTTGCGGCTGATATTTCACGTGAGCTTATAATCTTATCTATTTTACCACGTTCTGTCGAAGAGGTAAGCTTGCGCATAAAGAGCAAAGATATCTGAATACTGGATTAGTATGTAAATATATAAATTAATTTATTAAAGTCTGCCATACAAATCTCTTTCTATCACTTATGTACCTGTTTTTCTTAATTTGATCAAATTAAAAATAAGAACTCAAATAGTGTATTTCCACAGAATATACAAGTGATATCTGTGGCTTTTTCAATGAATTATTATGAATTCGTCTTGTCTCATCTTGAATTTATCATGTTCTTTATGTTTATAATTGTACTTTTCTTTTTTACTTTGTGCTTTTCATTTCGTTTTGGTTTTTTGTTATTGTCATAAAAACTGAAACAGAGCCGTTCATTGATATTATTTTTATTTACGGAGCACTGAACTATTGAACAGTGAAAAGAGCTGAACTAAAGTGAGTATTCTCTTAAAAGAGCTCATGAACCCAACTTCAATAGAGAGCTTATACATTCAGAAAAACAGAGCCAGAAACGATGAATCAAAAAGAATATCCAGACAACATAAATGCAAACTACAGGGTGATAATAAATTAAAAACTGATATATTAATACATACTTTGTTAAAAATTTGTGGCTGTTTAAAAAATTCGTTTTAATATATCTGTAGTTATAAAAATATATGTAATACTCAGGGATGTCATAGAAAACGATATTATTGGAATTGGTGTCATGCAATCCAATCTTATCGGTTTTGTGTTCGAACTTGAATTTTTATCGGTTTAAGGTGTCACAGAAACCAATGTTGTCGGTTTGTTATTGGAAATAAACCAAGCTGCAAACAGCTGTCGGTTTTTGTATTTTTGTAAACAAATTAAAAAAGTTCACGGCCGTTTTCATTTAATTCTGTTTGTTTTTTGGATATTTTAAAAAAATGTAAGTACGGATGTATGTTAATTGAATTTATTTATTTAAAAAAGACAATTTTTTCGTAAATTTTTACTCTTCAACAGGGGAAAGCGTAAAAAGTTCACTCCAAGTTTATAGAGTTTATGGAAAAATATCCAGATATTGCGCGCGGATTTACAAAGCGGGGTAAGCCGGCTGTGGATGATTTTTGGCAACAATTGACAGAGTCACTAAACAGTGCAGGTCCACCGCAAAAAGATGTGAATGGTTGGAAAAAGGTACGTAAAAGCTGTGTAACAAACATTACTCTTGTAAAACTGTGTTGCATAAACCTTTGCAGGCATGGACTGAATGGAAAAGCGATGTTAAAAGAAAACTCGCCCAAAATAAAGCAAAGTCCAGAGCAACCGGTGGTGGACCGTTTTCGAAGTATCAACTAACGAGCAGCGACGAAGCAGTTATACGCATTTGCAACATTGCGCATTCGGTGGTGGGAAAGAGGAAAAATACCGTCAACGTCATCAAAACGTCCACCGTCTCCACTGTTGTCAAAAAGGACCCCTAAAAGGCTCAAAACAGAAACCACGGCTGAGCGAATAAAAAAAGAAAAGCGGAACTAAGTGTCACGAACTTATTAAACTTTAAAAAGAAAATGCCAGCAGCTTACGACGGGTTTATAGGGCGTTAGAAAAGGGACAAGAGTCTATAACAAATGCAGTGGAGGAATTTAAAAATGAATTTGTGCGGGTGAACAATGGAATTTTGAATACAATGCAGGAAAAAAAGGAAATAAAAAAAAACAATTGGATCTGGAGATACAAAAATTTGAATACCAAAAACAAAACATGTGATTTTTAAATTATTTTTCAACAAAGTGCCCTAGTTATTAAGTTTTTTGTTAAAAACATACAATGTACCTTTTTTATAAAATTGTAAGACTGAATTTGGAATTTGCTTTTGTTTTTTTTTTAATAAATGTTGTTTTAATTTTGAACATGACTTGTTTTTTTAATTTTGATACAAAGTATTAGCTATTTCATTTCTAATCATTTGACCTTCGCTTTGCAAAGATGTGTTTGATGGCAAGGATACATCATCTACAGTGTCGTTTTGTGGTAAGAAAAATATCAGTGTCATCGTTTTGTACATTGTAAATAGTTTCTACATATATTGTGCAGAGCACAGCAGGTATTGATGATTTTAACAACCTTCTCTGGATGATAATGTAAGGTGCTCATCAAGCAGCGAAACCGGCTTTTCAGTACGCCCATTGTTCTTTCCACAATATTACGAGCCGATGAATGAGCCATGTTGAATTTATATTCTTTAGAGTTGTAGGATGGATCTCTGTACGGCGTTAATAAAAAAGGCTCAATTCCATACCCACCATCGCCCAATAGTATGGAAGATCGTTCTCCTGACTCATACAGCTGAAGAAAATGATGTCTGGCTTTACTAATGTTCCATATAAATACATCATGACTAGAGCCGGGGTACCGTGCATCTACTGCTCATATTTTCATATCATGATCACAGATCTGAATATAAATATATAAAAAGGAATACAATATAACTTTGATAAGTTCAGTTTGTAACTTATAAATTACTTAAAATCATGGTATTCATACTGAAATTTCCCTTGCGGTTATAAAATAAATGCTCGTTACATCTGGGCTTTATGATTTTTACATGAGTCCCGTCGATGCAGCCAACTATTGAAGGAATTTTGTATTTATTGTAAAAATAGTCCCTTGATTTGTGCTTTTCGGTAGTTTCCATTTCCAGTTGCACCCATTGTGGACAAATAAACCGCTCTATAGCATTTAGCACATCATCTAAAATAGTTGGCATTGTACTTCTACCCAAGCATATGCTAGAGTCGTTACCAACAGATCTTTGATACGACCCTTCTGCTAAAAATCGCAAAGAAGCTGCAAGTCGCAGTAAAGGCGGAATCTTAGAATGGGTAAGATGTTCTTTAATTGTGTTGAGTACCACACAAAAAGCGTCTTAATTTAGCCGGTAATAACCTACAAATCTGCAAAGCAGATTTAAGTATGTTTGTATATAAAGTATAAGAGGACTACTTACGTTGTCTCCGGTAGCTCATGGAGATTGCTATAATCAAGTAAAATTTTTCTTTTTACCTTTTCTGAACGCTTTTCCTCTAATAGTAAAAATGCAAGAACAGCAGCGGCCATTTCATTTATTTACTTATAAGTTTCTTTTATTTCGTCAATTTAATTTTAGCAACAATTGACATTAAATTTTTGTGTTATTAATATTTTTATACATTTATATATGTTTTTAATATTTTTAATACACACAGTTTGTATTTGACAAAAAAATAAAAAATAAAACTAAAATGTAAACATTTATATAAACATTCAAAACAGCTGATTCGAACATCGGTTTTATTTGCATTCGAAAATAATAAAACCGACTTGGTTTCATGACACCAAATGAAACCAATATTGTTTTGTAAAACCGAGTTGGATTCTATGACACCCCTGACTAATGTTATTTTCCACACAACTTAGGTAAATTGTATTGTATTATGTAATGAACAAACTTTTCTCTTTATTTTTCGGTTGGCTTTCATTGGTGAGAGCTAATGTTTGTAACCAGATAAGCCATCACGATGCTACTAGCGTCTGGGCGGATCGATGATATAAAAATATAAGAATATATGGGAGCCATTGAAAAGGCTAGCAATCAGCCGGTTGGGGGGGTTCTTATTCTTATATTTTCTCTTACTAGTAGGAGAAACTACATAAATATTATTATAGACTCCCGAATAGATAAAAAAAAAGTGAAGTGAAAAATGGACTAAAATTGGATCTAGATACTATATATATATGCATAAGATGTTAACTGAACCCTTTTCTAGATCCCAAAGGTAAGCTGTAAATGATAACACAAACTCAACGACGAAAGAAATCCGTTTGCATATTTTCTATTCTAGATGAAATTGAATAGAAACGCACCTCTGTACCCTCCCTACCTATGATTTTAGGGGTGCAAAATTATTTACCTAAAATCCCATAAAAAAAACGCGGCTCACTACATCTTATCGTACCCTTTTTACATTTTGTAAGAAAACTTAGAAAAGGCTTTACTCCATATTAATCTACTTTTATTATTTATAATTTCATTAAATCTTAATTAAACATGTGAAGTAAATGGTACTCAAATTACCAGCCTTGCTGTTCATTTAAAAAAAAACCAATAAATATCTGTATGTACAAGCACATAACAAGAAAAAAACAATTTACTAATAATTAAGATCTTTGATGTACACCGCACTGACTGAAGCAAAAGAAAAAAGACAATGTACATATATTATTTACTGCCAGTGCGCAGGGTTATCCAGATCGTTTTGTTGTTTTGCTTTTGCTTTACCTTTCGGTCTAGGTGCATGTACATATGTATCACTATACGTATATTATATATAGGTGTTAGGGTAAAACTAATTTAATGGTGTGGATATCACCATCCCCGGATGATTTAAAAAAAAAATTAATTATTAAAGGAAACTTCATTCATAAAATCTTAATTCAACATTAGCGTAAATTTATAGTTATCAACATGTTCCGCAACATATAAAAAAATGTTGATAATAAAACCAATAGCGTAAATGTTGTATACATTACAAATGTATATCTATATATATAGATAGAGATTTTAATGAATGAAAAAAATTAAATTATAATATTGATATTTATGTCTTTTGTTAGTTTTTGTCACGATATAGATTTTTATGAATGAAAAAAAACGACATGATAAGATGGATATTTGTGTATTTTGTTAGTTTTTGTCACTCACCATACAAAAAAAGATGAAAGGTTTGCAGCATGTTGAGGAGGCCTCTTCAATAGCTGGTTTTTGATGACTGATTTTTTTGTTGAGCTGTTCAAAAGAAATATGTGAATTTCCCTGCACTTTACCCATACATAATATACTTAGGAGTGACTACAAAAAGAAATTATGAGTTACTAAGGTAAATTGTACGGAATACTTAATAGTACGTTTAGCGTAATATGCAATATTTAATGTAACAATATACTTAGGCAAGTTTTTTTTTTTTTTTTTTTTTTTTTTTTTTTTAGTTTTGTTTTTTTTTTGCTTGTGTGAAATTGTTGCTGTTGTCCGTTGGGCTCCTTTTTGTCCTTATCTGTTTTTACGGGATGGATTATGGGTGTCTTTTTTTTCCGTCTACCAGTTACGGCCAATTGAGAAGAGCGTCTCGAATTGTAGCATGGGGTCGTTGGATCCAGAGGGCTCCAATGGATCAGGTTTATTTTTCTGTTTGACCGGCGTCTACTCAATTTGCAACCTCTTGTATTCTTGTGTTTCTTCGTTTCTTTTTTTTTTCTGAATTTTCAGCGTGTTTAGTTGGTTGCTATTTGATTATTTGTTCTGTGTTTTTTTTTTTCTGTTCTTTTTGTGCCTTTGTACGGTGACACGGGAGATAAATATAACAATGTTCTTTTATAAACACTTCCAAAACCAGTAACGAAACAAAAATGAATAAATGCCCGGTGGTGGCTCAACTATGGAGACCACCACAATTAAGATGACTGTTTCACTCGTGTTAGTTCTAGAATAATGGTAAACATCATTGCTATAAAAGTTTGGTGTAACCAAAAAAAATATATCTTTTTCTTTTAATATTACCTTAGTTTTGTTGAGATTCTTTCTTTTGCTTAATTTGTTCGCATCAGAATTTAAGTTAACTACAACGAAATTACGGGCTATTTGTTTTTTTCGTTGTTTTAGAATTAGAGAATTAGTTGTGTTTGCTTCAACTTCTATACCGGAAAAGAACTTTTTATATGGCGATATCGTTGTGATACCCCAGTTGAAAAAAAGAAACGTGGTCAACCTATCAAGCATAAACGGTTTAGTTAGGCAGCATGACTTTTTTTAGTTGTTTTTTTCTCTGGGTGAATTCGCATTATTATGCAACACAGCTCATAAACGATCTGGTGTTATGACAAAAAGATATTTTTATGTTGGTGAACAAATAAGACCACGAAATGATTATCTCGAAAAGTCGCTATGTTCATAACATGTAGTTAATCATTTTCCGTGTATTTGATAATAGTTGTGTAAACGTATATAATTTATGATAATTATAGGTCCCAGTCTTTAGGAGTAACAAAAGCAAAAAATCTGGTATCCACGCACGGACTGAAATTGGTTAATATCCCAGTTTAGTAAGTACGTAGCTCAGACAGGATCCCACTATTAATTGTAGGTTTTTCAAGTGTTTATTTTAGACGCCACCCACCACAATTTTTATTTTACGGTATTATCGGCAAAGGCTAAACTATGCTTAAAAAAAAAACCCAACTTAAATACCAATTAATAAAAAACCACAGCATACTATAAGGCTTAATATAATTCTTGCCCAAAAGACTTAAGGGAGCAAACAACGCATAAAAAGAACAAACATACTGATAGCTAAATTAATATTAACATTATAATTATCATCTTAAGAAAATAATTAAATACAAAAAAAATAAGTAAAAAGTATCTTAATATGATTGAGAAAAAAAAATAGTAATAATTTGTTTAGATAGGAATTCATCACAGTCGTACCTTACAATTATAACTATAAAGTTGCAAATAAATTTACAAAGTATAGGATGCACAACCTGGGCGGAGTAACGTAGACCTCATGCCCACGATGGTATTAAAAGTATTTTTTGGGGAGCTGTGTACCGACCTATGCCTTCGCATAGGAAGTTGCCGCGTGGTTAACAACGAAATACCTAAAAATACTGTAAACTAATACAGTTAACCAATGAGAGTGAGAAGCAAAACTCTCGAAGGCTAAACAACAACGACAAGCCTAACCGCACTCAAAAAATAATTACGATGACGCGAGAGCTGTTCCCCAGCCCGGAGCTGCTTTACGACTAAACTTAGATAAATTAAAATTACAGTAAGGATGAAAAAAAATGTAAACATATTGTTTATAATGTATTGTTTTTAATAATATTTATTAAGCAGATCCCTCTGAAAAAGTCAACTGTACATAATAGTACATAGTGAAATGTACATAAAACTGTTGCAATTTACATTGGAAAATTTAGGCCCAATTAGCTCAAAAAGAACTAAGGTTCATAAAAATATCGCAAAAACTTTAATTTTTCTTTTTTATAGTTTGTATTAATAATAGCCACAAACTAAGAGACTACAAAAAGAAAAAAAGCAGATAATAATCGAATGTTGCCGGTAGCATGTTCGACTGTTCAAAAGAAAAACCAAAAGAGAATTCCAAATGTTTTTCTTCAAAGTGTTGGCTCGTCTAAGCTCACACTAACAAGATCAAGAAGCAGAGTTATAAACTCGGTGCGTTTCGCACCGTTTTTGGTGCTTTTTAAAATTATTTGTTATTTATTTCTTTAGTCGGTGCGGGGTGCGCTTTCTATACAGTTTCCGTGCGTTTTTTAAATTTCAATGTAAAGTGTGGCACAAAATGAAATTCAACTCAACTTTTTGTTTTAATGTAAGAAAGAAGATTAATCAAGTGACCAAAATTTTTACGTTAAATTTTCCATGGAAGACGTACCAAGTAACACAATCTTGCTAATTTATATAATGTCACCAGATATTCTTTTTATATTAGGCTAGATGGCAACCAATGTCATTTAACTTCGAGGTGGCAACTCCTACTCACGAGTTAAGTTAGTTGAGTTCGGACAGTGGCATCGTAAAGTTGGATTGAACGCATAAACAATTATTTTCTTAATAAACATTATTTATTAATTATTATATTATAAACGGTTGTTGTATATAATTCATTTATTTAAAAGGAACATCATTGGTAAGTTTCAGCCCACTCAGCCATGACGGATTTTCAGAAGTGGGATTGGAAACTAGTGTTCGTAGTGCGTGTGTGTGTGTCGGAAAAAACACGAGGTGCAGGGGAATTAAACTTGTGAGAAATTAACATTAAGGGAAGGGGAAATTGCCATGGAAATAATCTGAATTGTAGTTGTGGAGGAAATAAAAGGACAGATAAATAAATGGAAAATTTGTCTATTGTGAAATTGAAAGGGAAGTTGCTCGAACGTGGTTCAAAAACATCGGGTAATAAAAGTGAACTTGTCGCACGTTTACGCGAAGCAAGTGTTCCAGAGCCTGTCCAGATAGAAGCAGCTCAAAGTATGGAAGAGGAGAATTTGCTCAAGTGGTCAAGAACTATAAATATGCCGATGTTACCCTGCTTACTGCGCGGATAGGGCCCTAATATATCAACATAAAGTCGTTGAAAAGGTCGGAAAGTAACTATTTGTTGTCCGATATTAGGCCTCAAAATAACATTAGGTGCTTTACATTCTTTGCATGTTTCACAGGACCTTATGTAACTCCTTACATCTCTAACTAAGCCTGGCCAATAGAACCTTCGACGAATTAATTCCAATGTTTTCACCATGCCTCCATGCGCTGCTACTGGAGAATCATGGAATCTATAAAGTACAGCTTTTCGCAAATTTTTCGGTACCCAAAGTTTCCAGCATTCACTTTCCTGCTCACTTTCACCAGTATAGTGAGAGGTTCTAATATAGACGTAGTTATCTATGACCTTAACATCGGGATACTTGGATGAATTTTCCTCCATATTTTTCCTCAGCTCTTTATAATCCGGATCATTAAAGCACGAAGAGCCTAAATCGATTTCTGGCTCTGCCAATTCCAAACTTGCTGTCTCGTTATCCGGGTTTCGTGATAAGACGTCGGGAACTATATGATTTTTCCCTCGGCGATGACTGATTGAAAATTTGTAACCTTGCAGCTGCCAGATCCATCTCGCTAGTCTTCCGGTTACCTCTTGCTGTTTCATTAGCCAAACTAATGACGAATGGTCGGTGATAACTTCAAATTCTTGAAGTTCAAGGTAGCATCGGAACTTTTTTATAGCTTCAAGTGCCGCTAAGCATTCGCGTTCAGTAACGCTATAGTTGCGTTGAGCAGAATTCAGTTTTTTTGACATGAAAGCTATAGGCTTTTCGTTACCATCATCATCTAATTGCACCAGCACAGCACCAATGCCAAAATCGCTAGCGTCGCACTGTAGAAAGAATTTTTTTTCAAAGTTCGGATTCGAGAGTATAGGTGCCGAGGTAAGTAAATTTTTAATCAATTCAAACGATTTTTGAGCTTCCAGAGTCCAACAAAACTTTTTCTTGGAAGACAATAACTCCGAAATGGGGAAAACAACAGAAGAAAAATTGTTAACAAAACGTCGGTACCAACCTGCTAAGCCTAGGAACCCTCGTACCTGTTTTATATTCTTTGGCGTTGGCCAGTTCCTTATTGATTCTACTTTTTCCGGGTCAGTTTTGATTCCGCCATTTCCGATTATATATCCCAAGTAATTGACTTCAGTGACACAAAATTTTGATTTCGAAATATTTAATGTTAGATTGGCTTTTGTAAACTGTGCCGCTATTTGAGCTAAGGCCGATAAATGGGATTTAAAATCTTCAGAAATAATAATCAAATCATCTAGATACCCAAAAACACAATATCGAAGCTCTGGAGGTATTAAGCTATCCATTAACCGACACATCGTAGATGGCGCATTACAAAGCCCAAAAGGCATTACTACGAATTGATATAAGGGACGCCCTGGAACCGTGAAGGCAGTAAGTGCTCTGGATTTTTCGGACAAGGCAATTTGCCAGTATGCATCTTTCAAGTCTAGTTTGGAAATAATATTAGCCTTTGGCAATCTGGAAAATATCCCTTCGATATTAGGTAAAGGGTAGGCATCTTTTTTAGTGACCTCATTTAATTTACGTGCATCTAAGCATAGCCTTACTTTATTTGGTTTTAATACTAAACGCATTGGAGAACTCCAGGGAGAGGATGATGGTTCAATAACTCCTAATTCTAGCATACGGTCTAATTCTTGAAACATTACTTTTTCGACAGCTGGGGACACTGGATAAAATCTTTGTTTCACAGGTTTGGCATCACCAACATCAATAATATGTTCAATTAAACTAGTGCGACCTAAACCTTGCTTTTCATAATTTGGAAATAAAGAAATTATGGTGTTAAGATGTTGTTGTTGGGTAAATGACAATGGATATTCTTGGCTACTGCAATTGAACTGAACATCGGATAAATTTTGGGAAAATTCAGGCAAGTGTGTGAAATGGTTAGTAAAATTGTCTTCTGTAGAAGAACAAACTATATTGTTAAAAATATCAGGAGCTAAGTTAAAACTTATCCAAAAATCTAGACCTAATATGAGTCTTTGAGCTATTGAGGGCACAACTAAAATTTTAAGTTTTCTGGTTAAATTTTTAAAAGTAACATCAACTTGTAGGCAACCAAGGACCTTTTGTTCTCTTCCATCTGCAGTTTTTACAAAAGTTTTTAAGGGCAGATATTCTGCAAATTGTCTAAAATCATAATTAGCTAGGTCAGATCCAATACACGTGACGTTGGCTCCTGTATCTAACAATCCAAATTCAGTGAAATGTAAAAATTTTACTGGAGCATAATAACGTTTGTCGGAGCTTTTAGTTATAATGGGTGATACAATATATTTTGAACAAAATTTTCTATTTTTAAAATACGTACGTAATCTTATTGTTGACCGTTTTGGAGGGCGGGTAAATGCATAATTAAGAGAATTTATATTAAAAATTGATCTTCTTTTCTCTAAATAATTTTTGTATCTTATATGGTAAGGGACAATTGGACAAATACTAATTTTCAAAACTCTATCGTTACTATTTCTTGATTCACACTTTTCAGATTTTAAAATTTTAACATTTTGTCCACATTCTGGAAAAATATTATTGGAAGTAATTATGGAAGTTTTTATGGGAGACTGCGCTGGCAGTTCATAGGCAGCTGGTTTTTTGAATTAGCGACTTTTAGGTTAGCACATTTAGGACATTGTGGTTTATAGGTATTTTTCCTGCCACACCCATAGCAAAAGATAACTCGTCTCTCTAGACAGTCTTCCCAGTGATGGCCTTGCTGATCGCAATTCCAACATTGGAATACTTTTGAAATTTGCTGGACTGCATCCACAGAAACTTCAGTCTCCGGCGGAGAATCAGAACCATAAAGCTCTGGTGAAATGTCGATTTCAGCCACTTGACGTCTTATTCCTATATTTGCTGATTGTCGGCTACCTGTGTTTTTCCTATAAAAATCTGAGTCCACTAACTGCTCTCTCATTTGAACTAATTTCCTAAGGTGGGCAATTGAATATATGGGCACGTAAAGTAATTCGTGTCTAATTTCGGGTCGTAAATTACGGGTAATTATTTCCACGAGTTCCGCTTCCGGGATAGGTGTTGCAAGCTTATCTGTTATGGCACACACTGCTTCATAAAATGACTCAAAGGTTTCGTGTGATTTCATTTTCCGATTTCTTAAGTCCTCGTGAATATCAAAACTAGATCTAAATTCACCATATTGACACTTTAATGCTGCACAAAATTCTGTCCAATCTACGACTTCAACCTGTTTGTGATATCTCCAGTACCAATCTCGGGCTCTACCGGTCAACAATACATGGAGGTTTTTACATATTAATGAAAAATCATTGTCGAAATTTTCTTTCGTTAAACTTCTAACCCTATAAAGAAATTCGTTCACACTAATACCACTGCTGGATCCATCAAATTTGATATTCCAATTTTGTATAATAGAAGTAATTTTGTCGGATCGTATTGCAACATTTTCATTAAAAGATAAATGGTTACGACCTGGGTGAACATTTCGTGTTGCATTAGGATTCCTGCGAATTCCACTTGAAATATTTTGAGGCTGTATAGTTGCTCTATAATGTGGTAAATGGGATTGTGATTGATTTTGAACGTCATGTTGAACGTCTGCGGAATTTTGAGTGAAATTCATATTTCGTAATAATCGTGTCACTGTGCTTTCAATTAAACTACTCAACTGCGTAACGTCTACATTCAACGAATTGTTATGGGATCGATCTATATGATTATTATTATTATTTTCTCTAGGCATATGCGGTGAAGGGTTACTAGCATTGGCCTGATTTATCTGAGATGGAATTGACTCCTCCGACACACTATTTCGAATTATCATTAAATTCGTGTTTGTATCATTAAATAAATGTTTAGCCTTACTACGGGTAGAGTACTGTTTAGCTATTGCACCACGCTGTTTACCACGATAACCAGTAGCTTGAGCCTTTTCTATCGGAAGGATGTTATTTTTAACCGTTACCTTTTTTAGCTGAGCCAATGAAAAGGTTTTCTTACACAGTGGACATTCCGAAGAATTTTCCGTTCATTTCCGTCTACGATCCAAGCCGAAGTTGGATTTTTCGGGGGTGGAGATCGCTCCATCCGAAAATAGTAAATTTGGTTTAAAAAAATGAAGATAAAAAAAAATTTATATTTATATTTTTTTTTCCTTACAAAACGTATAGATTTACTTTCGATTTGAAATTAAATATTGCGATAAGTAATTCAGAGACTAACTATTATATGTTTAAAGGAAAATTATAAATAAATATTGAGAAAAAAATTTTATATACTTAATAAAAGAGGTTTAGATTTAAAGTTTCATGATTTATTTTCAATCACCTTATTAAATCTATTTTGGTTGTTTTTGTTGGTCTTTTTTTTTTTTTTTTTTTTTATTGTTTCCAAATAACTAATGAAAACAACAATATTACAGCAACAAAAATATGTGAAGTGTTTTAGACAATAAAACGTTTTCTTACAACCTGTAATGGGGATCGAAAAATGTAGTGTAAACAACATTAACAGATTCTTCCGTAATTGAGTAGAACAAAAAACTTGGTCTATGGGGTGTTTTTCTTCGCTATGTTTAAAAATAGGTGTCTAATTCTCTTTCCTAACACACAAACCGATATACAATTTCTTACTAATTCTTAAACTGATGTTAGCGGACAATAAATCAAAAGCATTAATTATATTGTAGATCCAGCTAACTGCCAGGATATCGATAACTAAGTTGTCACGAAATCAGATGTTCGACAAAATATTTTTAAACCCGCTACAATATTATTTTTGTACCTACAATATTTATCCCGCTTACAAAAGGATTATTACTGCATGAGTGGTCAAGCTATCCGAACTGAAAACCCTCAGATACTCGAAAGTCCAAAACATGATAATAATTATTTGCAAAGAACAAAGACGTTAATAGTTGTAGGCAAAAAAAAAACAATATGTAATTATATAAAATTTAATTCTAACGAAAAGTATGTAATTGAATTGTTTTGGTTAGGGCAAGAATAACCTGTATAAAACTTTTCAGTTCTTAACAGAAACTCCTGGGCATTTTTGGCTTTCTTGTCATTTTTGGTTTTCTTGCCCCACGTTGGGCGCCAATTTATGTAATGAACAAACTTTTCTCTTTATTTTTCGGTTGGCTTTCATTGGTGAGAGCTAATGTTTGTAACCAGATAAGCCATCACGATGCTACTAGCGTCTGGGCGGATCGATGATATAAAAATATAAGAATATATGGGAGCCATTGAAAAGGCTAGCAATCAGCCGGTTGGGGGGGTTCTTATTCTTATATTTTCTCTTACTAGTAGGAGAAACTACATAAATATTATTATAGACTCCCGAATAGATAAAAAAAAAGTGAAGTGAAAAATGGACTAAAATTGGATCTAGATACTATATATATATGCATAAGATGTTAACTGAACCCTTTTCTAGATCCCAAAGGTAAGCTGTAAATGATAACACAAACTCAACGACGAAAGAAATCCGTTTGCATATTTTCTATTCTAGATGAAATTGAATAGAAACGCACCTCTGTACCCTCCCTACCTATGATTTTAGGGGTGCAAAATTATTTACCTAAAATCCCATAAAAAAATCGCGGCTCACTACATCTTATCGTACCCTTTTTACATTTTGTAAGAAAACTTAGAAAAGGCTTTACTCCATATTAATCTACTTTTATTATTTATAATTTCATTAAATCTTAATTAAACATGTGAAGTAAATGGTACTCAAATTACCAGCCTTGCTGTTCATTTAAAAAAAAACCAATAAATATCTGTATGTACAAGCACATAACAAGAAAAAAACAATTTACTAATAATTAAGATCTTTGATGTACACCGCACTGACTGAAGCAAAAGAAAAAAGACAATGTACATATATTATTTACTGCCAGTGCGCAGGGTTATCCAGATCGTTTTGTTGTTTTGCTTTTGCTTTACCTTTCGGTCTAGGTGCATGTACATATGTATCACTATACGTATATTATATATAGGTGTTAGGGTAAAACTAATTTAATGGTGTGGATATCACCATCCCCGGATGATTTAAAAAAAAAATTAATTATTAAAGGAAACTTCATTCATAAAATCTTAATTCAACATTAGCGTAAATTTATAGTTATCAACATGTTCCGCAACATATAAAAAAATGTTGATAATAAAACCAATAGCGTAAATGTTGTATACATTACAAATGTATATCTATATATATAGATAGAGATTTTAATGAATGAAAAAAATTAAATTATAATATTGATATTTATGTCTTTTGTTAGTTTTTGTCACGATATAGATTTTTATGAATGAAAAAAAACGACATGATAAGATGGATATTTGTGTATTTTGTTAGTTTTTGTCACTCACCATACAAAAAAAGATGAAAGGTTTGCAGCATGTTGAGGAGGCCTCTTCAATAGCTGGTTTTTGATGACTGATTTTTTTGTTGAGCTGTTCAAAAGAAATATGTGAATTTCCCTGCACTTTACCCATACATAATATACTTAGGAGTGACTACAAAAAGAAATTATGAGTTACTAAGGTAAATTGTACGGAATACTTAATAGTACGTTTAGCGTAATATGCAATATTTAATGTAACAATATACTTAGGCAAATTTTTTTTTTTTTTTTTTTTTTTTTTTTTTTAGTTTTGTTTTTTTTTTTTGCTTGTGTGAAATTGTTGCTGTTGTCCGTTGGGCTCCTTTTTGTCCTTATCTGTTTTTACGGGATGGATTATGGGTGTCTTTTTTTTCCGTCTACCAGTTACGGCCAATTGAGAAGAGCGTCTCGAATTGTAGCATGGGGTCGTTGGATCCAGAGGGCTCCAATGGATCAGGTTTATTTTTCTGTTTGACCGGCGTCTACTCAATTTGCAACCTCTTGTATTCTTGTGTTTCTTCGTTTCTTTTTTTTTTTTCTGAATTTTCAGCGTGTTTAGTTGGTTGCTATTTGATTATTTGTTCTGTGTTTTTTTTTTTCTGTTCTTTTTGTGCCTTTGTACGGTGACACGGGAGATAAATATAACAATGTTCTTTTATAAACACTTCCAAAACCAGTAACGAAACAAAAATGAATAAATGCCCGGTGGTGGCTCAACTATGGAGACCACCACAATTAAGATGACTGTTTCACTCGTGTTAGTTCTAGAATAATGGTAAACATCATTGCTATAAAAGTTTGGTGTAACCAAAAAAAATATATCTTTTTCTTTTAATATTACCTTAGTTTTGTTGAGATTCTTTCTTTTGCTTAATTTGTTCGCATCAGAATTTAAGTTAACTACAACGAAATTACGGGCTATTTGTTTTTTTCGTTGTTTTAGAATTAGAGAATTAGTTGTGTTTGCTTCAACTTCTATACCGGAAAAGAACTTTTTATATGGCGATATCGTTGTGATACCCCAGTTGAAAAAAAGAAACGTGGTCAACCTATCAAGCATAAACGGTTTAGTTAGGCAGCATGACTTTTTTTAGTTGTTTTTTTCTCTGGGTGAATTCGCATTATTATGCAACACAGCTCATAAACGATCTGGTGTTATGACAAAAAGATATTTTTATGTTGGTGAACAAATAAGACCACGAAATGATTATCTCGGAAAGTCGCTATGTTCATAACATGTAGTTAATCATTTTCCGTGTATTTGATAATAGTTGTGTAAACGTATATAATTTATGATAATTATAGGTCCCAGTCTTTAGGAGTAACAAAAGCAAAAAATCTGGTATCCACGCACGGACTGAAATTGGTTAATATCCCAGTTTAGTAAGTACGTAGCTCAGACAGGATCCCACTATTAATTGTAGGTTTTTCAAGTGTTTATTTTAGACGCCACCCACCACAATTTTTATTTTACGGTATTATCGGCAAAGGCTAAACTATGCCTAAAAAAAAACCCAACTTAAATACCAATTAATAAAAAACCACAGCATACTATAAGGCTTAATATAATTCTTGCCCAAAAGACTTAAGGGAGCAAACAACGCATAAAAAGAACAAACATACTGATAGCTAAATTAATATTAACATTATAATTATCATCTTAAGAAAATAATTAAATACAAAAAAAATAAGTAAAAAGTATCTTAATATGATTGAGAAAAAAAAATAGTAATAATTTGTTTAGATAGGAATTCATCACAGTCGTACCTTACAATTATAACTATAAAGTTGCAAATAAATTTACAAAGTATAGGATGCACAACCTGGGCGGAGTAACGTAGACCTCATGCCCACGATGGTATTAATAGTATTTTTTGGGGAGCTGTGTACCGACCTATGCCTTCGCATAGGAAGTTGCCGCGTGGTTAACAACGAAATACCTAAAAATACTGTAAACTAATACAGTTAACCAATGAGAGTGAGAAGCAAAACTCTCGAAGGCTAAACAACAACGACAAGCCTAACCGCACTCAAAAAATAATTACGATGACGCGAGAGCTGTTCCCCAGCCCGGAGCTGCTTTACGACTAAACTTAGATAAATTAAAATTACAGTAAGGATGAAAAAAATGTAAACATATTGTTTATAATGTATTGTTTTTAATAATATTTATTAAGCAGATCCCTCTGAAAAAGTCAACTGTACATAATAGTACATAGTGAAATGTACATAAAACTGTTGCAATTTACATTGGAAAATTTAGGCCCAATTAGCTCAAAAAGAACTAAGGTTCATAAAAATATCGCAAAAACTTTAATTTTTCTTTTTTATAGTTTGTATTAATAATAGCCACAAACTAAGAGACTACAAAAAGAAAAAAAGCAGATAATAATCGAATGTTGCCGGTAGCATGTTCGACTGTTCAAAAGAAAAACCAAAAGAGAATTCCAAATGTTTTTCTTCAAAGTGTTGGCTCGTCTAAGCTCACACTAACAAGATCAAGAAGCAGAGTTATAAACTCGGTGCGTTTCGCACCGTTTTTGGTGCTTTTTAAAATTATTTGTTATTTATTTCTTTAGTCGGTGCGGGGTGCGCTTTCTATACAGTTTCCGTGCGTTTTTTAAATTTCAATGTAAAGTGTGGCACAAAATGAAATTCAACTCAACTTTTTGTTTTAATGTAAGAAAGAAGATTAATCAAGTGACCAAAATTTTTACGTTAAATTTTCCATGGAAGACGTACCAAGTAACACAATCTTGCTAATTTATATAATGTCACCAGATATTCTTTTTATATTAGGCTAGATGGCAACCAATGTCATTTAACTTCGAGGTGGCAACTCCTACTCACGAGTTAAGTTAGTTGAGTTCGGACAGTGGCATCGTAAAGTTGGATTGAACGCATAAACAATTATTTTCTTAATAAACATTATTTATTAATTATTATATTATAAACGGTTGTTGTATATAATTCATTTATTTAAAAGGAACATCATTGGTAAGTTTCAGCCCACTCAGCCATCCGTGACGGATTTTCAGAAGTGGGATTGGAAACTAGTGTTCGTAGTGCGTGTGTGTGTGTCGGAAAAAACACGAGGTGCAGGGGAATTAAACTTGTGAGAAATTAACATTAAGGGAAGGGGAAATTGCCATGGAAATAATCTGAATTGTAGTTGTGGAGGAAATAAAAGGACAGATAAATAAATGGAAAATTTGTCTATTGTGAAATTGAAAGGGAAGTTGCTCGAACGTGGTTCAAAAACATCGGGTAATAAAAGTGAACTTGTCGCACGTTTACGCGAAGCAAGTGTTCCAGAGCCTGTCCAGATAGAAGCAGCTCAAAGTATGGAAGAGGAGAATTTGCTCAACATGACGAATGTACCAACGACAACGTCAGGTATTGTAGAAGGTTTGCGTGATGACGTAATGCGTCTCCAGCGGACTATGGAGTCGCTCACACAGCAAATTCATGCATACACGACGTCGACGATGGGTATAAATATGTTGCAGCCGCAGAATTCTTTTCAAAGAACAAATACTTTCGTAACTGACGCTCTAGTTATTAACTCTACACAGCAAGCAGCGAAAACAACGAATAGTTTAATACACACACAGAGTGTGATACAACAACACCCATTTAACAACAACCATAAGTGAAGCAGACTGTTTCCTATGCAAACGAACGATCACCGTGTACATTTGTAGGTGGACAACAACAACATTTACCTGTACAATATCATTCAATTTGGCCGTTAAACACAATAAATGATACATATTGTACACAGTTGCCAAGAATTGCGTCATCAGCTGTTAGTTCAAATATGTTTATGCCTGCACAATCGTGCCTGAATTCAACTCAGATGAATAATACTTTTGAAAACAACAACAACCAGAATTACAGAAACGAAAATAATCTGTATAATGTGCGTGAAATAATTGAAGTTTTGCCTTCATTTAACCCTAGTAGTGATGGTATCACTTCAGTGCAATTCATAGAAAGGGTAGAGGAATTGAAAAAGGCGTATGAATGGAACGACCGAATAGTACTGTTTGCAATCAGAAATAAGCTGTTAGGTGTTGCAAAATTGTGGGTCGATGCTCAACCAGTGTTTCATCGATGGACTGATTTTGTGATCGCATTTATAGATGATTTTCCATCTGTGCAGAATAGTGCAGATGTACATATTCAATTGAAGAATAAAAAGCAAATAAAGAATGAAAGTTTAAGTGATTATTATTATGGTATGTTGGCAATCGGTCGTCGTGGTCACCTGGAGGACAGTTCTATAATAAAGTACATCATAAATGGGTTAGAGGACTATAGTTTACGCAAATCGCTATCGGTAATGCAATTTACAAAGTGTTCAGATCTTTTAAGATCGTTACAGAGTGCCGTGGTAATTACGAAAGAACAACAATATGTTAGTACAAAACAGAACGTGTAAAATAAAAGCCGATATGAACAAAAATCGAACCATGTACATAGTCGTGTGCCTCTCGATACCGGACATTCGAAATCAGGCCCAACATGTTATAATTGTCGTGAAATCGGGCACTTGTCGCGAAATTGTCCCAAACCGTCGCGTAAGCCAAGAGACCCAGTGAATACGATTGTGAACAATAATATTATTACCAAAAGTGTTATGGTTAATGGTATAAAATGTAATGCGTTAATAGACTCGGGGAGTGCTGTATCGTTAGTGAAATCATCAACCGCAAACAAATTAGCCAGCAAGGTAATAAGGTGTAGTAAAACATTTCAAGGTTTCGCTGGAGGTGAACATAAATGTAATGAAAAGATACAGAATGTACAAATAAGAATTGATGATCAGTGTTGTAGCGCTGAGCTGTATATCGTGGATGACAATACAATGACTTATGAACTACTAATCGGTTTAGACATTTTATCAAATGGTTGTGTCGTGATAGAAAACGGGAAGTGTCAAGTGTACGCTTTGAATTTTGACAAGGTACAATGTAGCGAAAATCTTAAAACGAATGAACAGAAGCAAGTGATTGAACTATTAGACAAATACTCGGGTTGTTTTGCGGATAAACTGAATAATATGGGGAAGTGTAGTACAATGAAAATGCATATTTCCGTTATGTCTCCAAAACCAATTGTGAGAAAACCATATGTCGTGCCAATTCCAAAACAGAAAGTTGTCGAGAATATTGTGAATGAACTATTGGAGTTGAAAATTATTCGCCCTTCAACATCCGTGTACGCATCTCCTATTGTGTTAGTTCCGAAATCAGATGGTGACGAAAGACTATGTGTCGACTACAGGGCATTGAATACTGTAACTGAAAAGCAACCATGGCCAATGCCAACTGTAGATGGTGTTCTGTCATCTCTTGCAGGTAAGAAGTATTTTTCTATTCTTGATATGATGTCTGGGTATTACCAAATAGAGATTGATAAAGAGTCGAGAAAATTTACAGCCTTTATAACACACCACGGTCATTTCGAATTCAACCGCATGCCGTTTGGTCTCAAAAATGCACCTTGCACGTTCCAGAAAATGATGACGAAGTTAATTGAGCCATTGAAGGGAAAGGTTATTAGTTATGTCGACGAGATAATAGTTGCTTCTGAAACTTTTGAGGAAGGTTTACGTAATCTTGAGGATCTTTTGAAGATTATTCAACACGAAGGTTTGACGTTCCGGTTATCAAAGTGTTTTTTTATGAAAAATTGTGTTGCGTTTCTTGGACATGAGATCGATGAAAATGGTATAAGACCAGGTCGTATTAAAACAATTGCAATTGAGAAGTTTCCTATACCGACTTCAGTAACTGAGATTCGACGTTTCTTGGGGTTGACTAAGTATTTTCGAAAATTTGTTAAAAATTACGCTCAGATGGCTGAACCTCTTACAAATTTAACCAAGAAGACTGTTCCGTTCATATGGTCGGACAAATGTGAAGATGCATTTAGAAAGCTGATAAATGTGATCTCGAGTAATCCAGTTTTAGGAGTGTATGATGCTGAAAAGGAACAAGAGCTGCACACAGATGCAAGTAGCGTTGGTCTTGCAGGAATTTTAATTCAACATGAAACGAATGGTGTCAAACAACCAATAGCGTATTATAGTAGACTTTGTAGCGATGTAGAAAGTAAATATCATGCCTATGAGTTGGAGATTTTGGCGTTAGTGGAAGCATGTGACAGATTCCGTGTTTATCTGCTGGGCAAACACTTTACAGTTTTTACTGATTGTTCCGCAATTTCAAGTATGAAATCTATGTCACCTATGATACCCAGGGTATCTCGTTGGTTATTGAAATTATTAGAATATGATTTCAAGGCATGTCATCGTCCCGGTCGTCAGATGGCTCATGTTGATGCTATGAGTCGTGCACCTGTTGAACAACCACATGAATCCGAAGACGTTAGGTCGAAAATAATGGCGGTAAATATTTCTAATGAGGATTGGATTCTCACCATGCAGAAACAAGATCCGGACTTATACGAAATAATAGCTGTACTGAGAAGTGACAATGATTCGGGAAAGAAGAAAATGTATGAAAATGATTTCAGGTTGAAGATAAATAGATTATACAAAAGAGGCAACGAGGCTCGAGATTTGCTCGTGGTCCCACGAGGGATCAGGTGGCGAATTGTAAAACTGTGCCATGATGATGTTGGTCATCCAGGAGTAGATGGTACTGTGAAGAAAATTTATCAAAACTTTTGGTTTCGTAGAGTAAGAAATTTTGTGAAGGGTTACATAAAAGGATGTGTGGAATGTTGTTACCACAGGGAACCTACAAGGAAGGGATGTCAACTATATGGAATGGAAGTTCCATCTATCCCATTTGAAGTGATTCATATGGATCACTTAGGCCCATTTATTAGAACCAAAAAGAGGAATGAACACATTCTAGTCATTGTTGACTCATTAACACGTTACTCTGTGATTGTTCCTGTTAAAACTACAAAAACAAAGCATGTTCTTGATACTTTGAATCATTTAACCTTATCTTTTGGTCTACCACAAATAATTGTGACCGATCGTGGAACTGCCTTCACATCTTCAACGTTTGAAACTTATTGTAAGGAGAATGATATTCAACATATAAAAGTAGCTGTTCGAACACCGCGAGCCAATGGACTTGCTGAAAGAATAAATCAATCTGTTTTGTCATATTTAAAAACGTCGCCCAATGCCAAGGATTGGGATACCGAATTGCGCAATCTTCAATGGAAATTGAATACAACAGTTAATTCAACAACAAAGTATTCTCCTATTGGGCTGTTATACGATTTTCCGCTGAAGGACATTAGTGCGAACAAACTGCTATCGGCGATTCATGTTGATAATAGTAATACTGAAATGCAAACACCAAAAGAACGCCGTGAAGACGCTAGCAGCAACATATCGAAAGCCAGAGAGAAATGGAAAGCTAGATTTGATGCTAAACATCTCAAACCACACAAGTATGAAGAAGGAGATTTGGTGCTAATGGAAAGTGCAATGCCGAGCACAGGTGAATCTAGAAAACTTGACGCCAAGTACAAGGGCCCATATATCGTCAGGAAAGTTTTAAGATTTGATCGATACGTTATCACTGATATCGAAGGAGCTCAACGTAACCAGCGAAAATTTACTACTGTTGCCAGCAGTGACAAGCTGAAACCATGGTGCGTTTTGATTCCTGAAATAGATGAAGATTTTGAAGATGTAGATGTCAATACCGAATAACTCGAGGACGAGTTCTCGTCAGGGTGGCCGAACTGTCACCAGATATTCTTTTTATATTAGGCTAGATAGCAACCAATGTCATTTAACTTCGAGGTGGCAACTCCTACTCACAAGTTAAGTTAGTTGAGTTCGGACAGTGGCATAGTAAAGTTGAATTGAACGCATAAACAATTATTTTCTTAATAAACATTATTTATTAATTATTATATTATAAACGGTTGTTGTATATAATTCATTTATTTAAAAGGAACATCATTGGTAAGTTTCAGCCCACTCAGCCATCCGTGACAGTAATAAACATTTCGTTTTATAAAACTTGCTGTTTTTAGAGAGTGTTTTGCTATAAAATTATTAAGCCAAGTTTGTGAAATATTGCAATAAATGCAGGCAGGCTCTGCACAGTGAAGTTTGTGAATTCGTTACGTTCAGAAATGACCAAATTACTAAATAAATTATAAAGTTTTACCAAAACGTTTGCATTAAATATTTATTATGGTAAATTTCATTGATATGTTATATTTCTAACAAATTTTCGTATATTTCAATAAATTCTTTTAAAGACATCTCTTACGAAAACACAAATGAAATGTACACTGTGTTTGATATAATTGCTATCAATTGAATTTGAAGTCTTCTAAAGCGATTCTGTAACTTTTAATGATCCGATAATCCTGAATTATTTCGACAACTGTGAAAATGATTTACATCAGTACCTGCCTTGACGGCCTAACCTGATGGTGGACCAATTCCACGGAGTGAATTTTTCACGATTCACCACCGCCCCCGTGTGGCTTGCTAGGCTCACACAGGTAGCAATTCTTGTCATATGAACAACTTCTTGTTGAGGAGTTCGGGCTTTCTAATCCCTCATGTATGCAATTTCCCAGCAATCAATGGAGGACTAGGCTTAATGAGTTAGTAGGCCGAAGCCCATTAAGAGCATCAGCCCTTAAACCAACTCACCCGTCAATCATCACCACTGGTTCCTTACAGTACACGTATCTGTTGTATAGGCAACAGATCCTCGGGAGATTGTTAGCGCTCGAAAAAAGCCATCACCAAACAATTATCAAGGATACTAACACTCCCTTCCTGCGATTTAGATTTCAACCACAGCCAGAACGTTTCAGCCAAGGTAGGCACCTCAACCATGATCAGCCCGGGTCGAACCGCAAGCAGAACTTCCCGGGAGCCATGCTGATCCCCGTTCTGCCAATTTATACCCTTGGTAAGGGTTTCGGAAGCCAACACAACATAAGTTATGTGGTTTCCTAGAGTTTTGTTTGCCGCACAAAGCGAGGGACCCCTTCCCCTCTTTTCCCCGAAAAACAGAGCGCCTAAGTTAGGAATACGCCAAGGTAAAACCTGTTCCCCGGGGGGAATTATTTCGACAGTAATGGTATGCTCATGCAATATAATTTTGACGATGGTAAGCAGCTGTATTTTTGTGTACCTGATAATAGGCAGTAAAAGTAACAGCTGATATCGGTCGTCAACAAATATATTTAAATGATATTGCTTAATAAATTTGATAAATATCGTCATAATTATTGTAAAGGTAATATTATCTGAATAAAATTAACAGAGTCACACTAGAGGCCAAGTTTAACAAGCACTTCTAGCTGACAAACAATTCTAGCTATTGAACGAATTTGATGGCATGCCATCGGGCGGTACTATCAGACCCAGTTTGATTGTATAATACTCGCTTAAAAAGCTGTTTCATTATCGTGTTTTTAATATAAAAATATTGCACTTCTTAAAATACAAAATAGGTTTTTAAAAATGATAAGAAAAAATACAAAATTCGGTGCGTTTTTTTTTTAAATAACGCGCTTATTCCCCCATTTTGATGCGTTTGAAGTTTCTCAGTTGACAACGCTGTCAAGAAACTCATCCTAAGATTTTTTAAGAGAGTTTATTGCTTTAAAAAAAATTGAAAAAATTTACAATTATAAATATACAATAAATATTGTAATATTTCATCTGATGTAAGTCAAAATACTTATAAGAATTCGAAATATTGTACCCAAACACTTTTATAAACATGATTCGAAAAGTAGCAACTTTTCTCGTAGATTGATCATGTTTTAATACTTCATATTCTAAAATATTGTATTTTTCAGATTCTTTTATGTGGGTCAACTTCAGAAATGAAAAAGAAAATTTCAAATTCAAGATTATTTTTAAAATTTAGTGAATAAATACACAAATTTGTTATTTTGCCTAAATCTTCAAAGTTTGACTGTTTATTTATGTTATTTCTTTTTTTGTGAATTTATATAGTTTTGCGGTTTTAGCGCTTTTTGGATAGGTTCGCAGCGCGTTTTGGTTATATAAAGTTGGCAACCTTAATTTTCAGCCCATTTGCAAACTCTTTCAAAAGAAAAATCATCACAAAATAAAGCTTTAAAAATAGTTTTCAACCTTCCGCTTCGTTATAGCACAATTGATTTATTCAAAGAATATGCAAAGACTGTACTTCCAATCAGAGGGCTGTATAAGCAACAAATTTTGTTATATATGTTTAAATGCGTAAATCATATTGGTACGCATACCCTACATTTTGATCGTATTTTATCAAATACACAAAGAAATACGCGACTTGCTATGAATTTAAGTACTGGGGGCTAATTCTGTCATTCGTGATCGAAATTACTATCGAGTAGAAAATAATTTCGATATCGTGTAAATTTCTAATGATATGACTCGTTACGTAACGAATCGAGTTATCACTTCAGTGTTGCAAAATACTGACAAAATGTGTTTTACAACACTGCCGAAAATTGTATGTATTTGCATACTTGTTGTACATTAAAAAATAAATGAACACACATACGTTCACAATAACAATTCATTTAAATTTGTCATGTATGTTTGGACAACAAAAAGTAAGTAAATAGAAATAACAATAAATATGTATGTAAAAACAACCATTTAACTATGTATAAGCATATGTATATATGCATTTCTAAAAACAAAAATAAATTCTTGGATATAATAACATGTGACTTCAAATATAAGTACTTGTGTTCTTAGCAAATACTCATCTTTATACACATATACCTGTATATATAAGTCATGAATTAAAAAAAAAAGCCTTAAGAACCAAAAATTCTCAACTTAATTTAACTATTATTGCTATTAAAAACAAATTTTTAATTTACATTTCTTTTGTGTTATTCTGTTTGGCTGGATTTCGATAGTACTTTTGCTTACGAGTAAAAAGTCGCACGGTTGCATTCGAATGGTTACTCGCTATCGAATGCCATCATTAGAAATTTCGAAACCTTTTACTCGATATCGAATGAGATAATCCCAAAAGTGTAAAAACTCGCACATTCGAGTAAAAACTCGCTCGTAAGCGAATGACAGAATTAGCCCCCTGTTCGCTGTCGCCTTGAAATCACAAAACAACGAATCTCGTTTGCAGGTCCAAAAGAGTACAATCAACTTCCAAACCGATTAAAAAACAACTTGGCGTTGTCCACATATAAAAATAATCTTAAACACTTTTTGTTGGAAGATATAGAAAGACTTCTTGCATTCTGTCTGTAGTTGCAGATACTTATGTACATATATATATGTGTGTGTGAATATATATAGTTGGTATATGTGTTTGGTAACTAAAGTATGCGTTAAGACCCAAGTAAGATTTTTTTTTTTGGATATGGCCCCTAGTCATTTTTTTAAGTTTTCAATTTGATAATATGTGTAAGAATTTTTCTTTGTGTATGAATTTTTCGTATATAGGAATTTTTTGACAATAATTTTCCAAATAAAAAAAATTTCAATAACGATCTCTAGCTGCAAAAATTAGAATTAATTACTTAAAAAAAAATTAAACTTAAAAAAAATATACCTTTGAGTACAAAATACACTTAATAAGATGTATTATGTATGAATATACAATACATATTTCTATTTTAGCTATAATTTGTTTTGAAAACGTTTATCTTTAAGTTTTTTCAATTATTAAAATTTGTTAATGCTGAATTGTCTTATTTTGCTATTTTAAGTTAATAATAAAATATTTAATTGAATTTAAAATTTATATTTTTAATTTGCCGATCTTTTGATATTAAAGTGCCGATAATGCCAATTTCTTTTTGCGAATATGCTGATTTTTTAAAGAAATTATCTGGCACCCTTGATTTCTGCAAATATTGTTTTCTTCCAAAAGAGTAATAAATATTTTCTAAGTAAGGCGGGTTTACTGTCCTGCGACCCTACCCTAAGCTTTTCAACGGATTCTTATATATCCTATATCCATTAGGAGTATTTTCTACATTTTGTTTAGTAATATTTTGAAAACCTGACCAGTGGCTCCGGAAACTACCTCTCAGAGTCTTTTCTGCATTGTAATATTAGTATAGATAAAATTTATCTAAAATAACATTTTTAAAATAATTATTTTATTATCCCCTACTTTGAAAATAATTTAAAAAATAGTTTCAACCGAATAATTCTTGATAATTTATAGCTTACACATCAAAATAATATTTTTGTTTCAATAAAATACAAAAAAGCGAGTTAAAATCGAAAACTTACTTGGTAACTGGCCACATAATTAAAGTGGATTATTTATAAGATCCTGGATAGAGTTTTAAATAATATTAAATTGCCACTTCACAGCTGAATTTTTATTAAAACAAAACGAAAGCGCTAATTTAGCCACACAGTAAATTCCGTTAGATACCTGTTAAACACACTGACTAACGGCGATCAACTGAAGTTTAACAAGAACGAAACAGCGGTTTTATATGCAAAACTCCAAAAACTCACACAACCAACAGGAGTAGTAGTTATGTACTAGTACATAAGTTTGTCGTGTGCACACTGTGTGTCGGCAAAGCAGTGCAAGATTGTAAAAAAGAAAAATAACGTATGCAACATTGGCTATAGGTTGTATGGCAAAAATTTTAGGAAAAGATGGGGTTGTTGAAAGAGAAAAAGAAGAAGAACTGGGTGAGAAGATGGTTGAGTTTTTGGACGGCTAATGGAAAAAAAAGGAAAAGTTAGAAAGAATTGGCGCAATTATTTTTAAACGTGAAAGATTGCGGATTAAAACCATCGAAGAGGTAATTAAAAAAAAAAAAAAAGGAGAAGGCAAGGAACTAGCTAGTGATACCAGCGAGAAATTTGGACGCTGAGGAAAAATCTGGTCAGCTCCGCTACTAAGTATCCAGCGGCAATCTTTTATAGCAATTCCGGGAGGCAATCAAAAAGGGAAGCTGACGAAACTCGGGAGTGTAAGGGTTCAGCAAACTTTTCTATAAATATAATTACGGCAAAGGAAATTTTAAAGTATGGATGCAATCGGAATTTGGTAAGAGCTGACGTTTCCATATAACTGCTGTGGCAAACAAACGGAGGATTTGTGGTATGTAAACCGGCCAAAAAGACGCCAACCAACATTTGCAGGCAGATGTAAGCTATTTTACATAGAAGTTTTATTGATTCTGTTGTAAAATTTTAAATAATAATTGTGATTAGCAGTTTGCGATTTTTTTTTTTCCTTTTAATTTTTTATATTACCGTTCCTTAAAGAAATTTGCATTTCTTTCATTTTTTTGGTATAAATTTATATAATTTTCCCGTTAGAAAACTAAATAATGTCAATTTCATTTGCGAGTTCGGTTAGTTTCTAACAAGTTACCTGTTCGTTTTTTTTTTGTATATACACACATACATTACCTATATTTTTCTTTGCTTTTGTTTTTTTTATAGTTTTGATTTTTTTATATATTTGATTTGTAAAACCAAATTATTTTAGTTGCTTTTAGGAGGGAAAGCAATACAGCTTACCGTGGTTATTAATAACGTTTTTTTTAATGGAGTAAGAAATTAATAATTATGGGACGGTGAGTAGAGGAGAGATCGGCTGAACGTGTTTGGGGTGGTTTCAGAAAGAAAAGCGCCAGAAACCACGTAGGCGAAGTCAATTTTGATTTCAGGGGAGGGCAGGCGTGCCGACAGACCATCAGTCGGCGGTGTGACGGGTTGATGAAAGTCAACAGCCGTGGGAGAGTTTTTTTTTTTTTTGGTTTATATTGGTTTTTTATTATTCATCCACTCACTTTCGGGCCTCACCACTTAGAATCGAATTTTGTTTGGCAATAAAAAAAGGCTGGTATGTTTTTTTTTGTAGTTGCATTGAGCTGGATTGGCCGGCAAGAACCACCCCCGATCGGCGAGCCAAAGCCGGAGCATCCGCGATCATGCCAGCAGAGCCGGCAGTCCATCAACACTACACCAAAATGTTCAACATTTTGTTTTTATTTTTTTGCACCAGGCACACTACAAGTTACACACATATATGCATACATATATACATACATACGTACGTACATACATACATATATATACAACTAAACATACACAGCGTTAGATACATATTCACAATGAAAGAAAACTATTAATATTATAAAAAAATTAACGGCTGTTATTTGACATATGTCTCTATGATATTTGTCAAATAAGTGTTTAATAAACATACAATATTTTCTATGAATGAGGCCAAGGCAAATTCATAACAGGTAAAATTGACAGCGCAGCTGATAACTTTTTTTTCATTTTTATCTGTTTCAGATGTCAATGGCATAATTAAAGCAAAATTGGGGGAAAAAATTTAAAACAATTTTTTAAATTATGTATTCTATCTTGGGCGCCAGCTATTATTCTGAATCCTCCCCAATCTTGCTGGCCATTTTCACCTTTTCAAGCTCTATGATCTGTGACTTCGATTTTCACGAAATAACGAAAGTTTCACCAAATAATTAAATGTTTGTCTTTTATTGTAAATTTGTTTAATATATGTATAATTTTAAACAATTAAGTTTTTTATTCGCTATTTAAGCTTCTAACATTTATACCAATAAAAAATTATAAATAACTTGTTTTCTATGCTTCCCAGCTATCTATATGTCGACATTTCATAGGTACTACACTAATCATCAGTAGACTTTGGAAATTTTTGAAAGATATTCTCAAACATTCAACTTTATATCCCAACAATCCAAATAAATTGCCGAGAATTTAAAAAGAAAAATGCTCTAATAATATCCGTCAAAAAACAAGCTTAAATAGCAAATAAAAAACTTAATTGTTTGAATTTTTGTTCTCTGCTTTTCGATACTTTCAGAAAGCAAATCGTAGCAACCAACGGTTGTTCATTTGTTTGAAAGGTGTAAAGAAATGTTAGAGACGTTTATAAATAGAAAAGCTTGTTTTTTGTGCTTTGACGGATATTATTAGAGCATTTTTCTTTTTAAATTCTCAGCAATTTATTAATTCCTTTTTATGTTTATATTTTTCTCTTGACATTTGAAAAAGATTTATTTTTTGTAGTGTTGTATTTATTTCTCTTGCATTTACCTGGTATAAATTTGCCTGGAATAAGACCATAATTATTTTATAGCGACACTACAGCTAACACTATTTTTTATGACGTCTAGAACTTTGAAATGGAATAATATAAAGGTGAATTTTTTAATTAACACGAAAATTTCTTTATTGGAGAGATAATCTTCTGGAATTATAATTTAAATATGATTTCTGGCATGTGACCGCCAAGGCAGATCCGGATGTAGCCTTATCTGGAAGTACAGTTTTCGATTACTTTTTCAACCATTTGTGGCCTTATATCGGCAATAATGCCACGAATGTTGTCGTCGAAGTGTTCAATCGCTTCGGAGTTATCGGCATAGTCTAGCGGCATTAATTCGACAATCTAGGAGCCCAATGAGTTCCTAGCGTTTCCTTTATTAAATCAATTATGGCATGGGGTGTGTGACATCTTGCGCCGTCTTGTTGAAATCACATATCATGCACATCGTGGTTGTTCAATTGATGATCGAAATATTTTTGAAATTTTTTTGATAATTTCAAAAGAAATTTCGAGCGAATTTGTGCATGAAAAGTTTTCAAATTTCTTTTCAATCATTGATTTATACTGACAAAAACTATGCAAACAAAATAGTACCAAATTGATGTTGTTAGGGCTGTGGTTTTAACGTGTTTAATTTCGGTCTATTCTGAAATTCATGCAAGTTTAAATATTACGAATATACGAAAAAGATAAATGGTTTCACGTGCATTAAAGTCATATATATGTGTTATTGTTACAAATCTTTACATTTTAGTTTTTTTTTTTTTTTCATTTTGAAAGTAATGCCATCGGCGTGCATATTCCACCATTAATATATGTATAACTTCAAAGGAGATCACAAACTGACCGATTATCTTAAAACCAATTGCAATGCTATGAACGATCTCAATATACATCTGCAGATCCAAATCCAAGAAATCCAGTATCGCTATAATTAATACGACTTGCTTATCATGTTGTACTAGACATGGAATATGATGCTCTTAATTATGACCGCGAAATTAATGACAGTCTACAGGAGTGGACTTCTTTTGGTGCGGCAAGATCGAGATAGAAGATATTATAAGCCTTAATTTTTCCTAAAAACTTACCTTATATCACGGAAGATAACGCGGATTTTTTAACTAACAGAAAGGAATAAAATGTTAAGTCTAAATGATAGATCTGGACCAATGATGACAGAAAAAAATAGATGAGATTGTTTTTCAATCGAGTTATGTTATTAATAAAAAACCATAAATTTAATCAAATTTGTATTGACTCAATTAAATCATTATTAATATTAGGTGTGTTCATTTGCTAAAAATTTTCACAAATTTGTAACAATTGTTACTAGAAAGCGTTCATTAACCCAACAAATTTGCAACGACAGAGCGTCAAAAGAGCGTACAAAATTGAGAGACAGAAAAATTCTTGCAAGTTTTTGCAAGTAAAATTTTTACTTGCAATAATTATTCAAACAGCTGTTTTTCGTTTGTGTTTACAAAACAATATTTCTAAATTAAGTTAAAAAAATAAAAATATTTTGAAAAATTTAAGAAATTGTAAGTGTATGTGTAAACTTTTAAAACGAGTATAAGTATTAAAAAGGTAACAAATTTATTTTTGTGTGACTTAGGAACAACAGAGGTAAAATAAGACGTCTAATGGCAATGAACTAAGCAACAGAGTATCTGGCACATCAATGGCAAAGGATGTTCCGGCAAATTTACTTGCTGGAAAGGGTTTAAAACTTTTAGGGAAGCAATTAAATAGACACTTAGATACCTTTCATTTTTAATTATATTAATATTTTTGTAGTTTTAACCTCAGAAATGTTTTTGTTTCTTTAATTTTTACAGACCAGCTGTTATTTTTAGTATCGTAAATATTATGAGTACCTAGTTATTCGGTACTTTACAATTTGAAATTAATTTGAAATAAAAATGCTATGTGTATGCAGGCTGTTATAACGTATAAAGCAGCCCATACACGTTTCAATTCAATTGTTAATTGAGTCTTTCAATTGAATTGATTCTTGGCCACACACATCATAAACTGAATAGAAAGATAGAAAATAATTAAATGCTCGGTGGCTTAGTGGTTAAAGCAGTAGATCATGATACGTCATGTCCCGAGTTCAAATCCCAGTGAGTGCTGATGAGTAGTGTAGCGACTACGAAACAGCTAGTTGTCCCCCAGCTAAAGATTTGATTATTATTTTTCTTGTCTTCTTCAATCAAAATTATTGATCACAGCAGATTTGTATTGTAAAAAATCTTTCTTAAGAAAAAAAACTTAAGAAAGAAAAAACCTGAACTATAACCCGTTGTACAAATGTACAAACCAAAAATTTAATTTAAAAAATTATAAAAGTTCATCAAAAATTCAATAAATTTAGAAAGATTTTCATTCAACTACCAGGTTCAATGAAATTAAATACAAAAAAACTACAAATATAAATTTTGTTCGCTGGTCAGGAGACTGGAACACATACAGTACAATGAAATTGAGAGACTTACTAACCAACTTGAAAAAATCAAAATCTTTTGATTTTGCTTCAACCAACTCGACAACTGCTAATCAATTCACCATACAGGCCTTGATTTGCACAACAACCGACTCAGTTACGAATTGAATTGAGACGTGTATGGGGTGCTATTTAAAAATAGATATTTTATTCAAAAGTAGTTAATCACCTTTATAGTGCTTAGCGTATTTACACTATGCCTAGTACTGGATTAAATAAAATTGTAAAACTTTTCATTATTCTATTACAAGCTGTACTCGAAAAACACCAGTCAAGTAATGCTGAATATGTTTGTATTTGTAACTATACAGTTGTAAATAAATTTGCAAAGTATAGGATGCACAGCATGGGCGGAGTAACGTAGACCTTATGCCCACGATGGTATTAATAGTATTTTTTGGGGAGCTGTAACTAACTGTACCGACCTATGCCGTCGCATAGGAAGTTGCCGCGTGGTTAACATCGAAATACCTCACAAAAACTGTAAACGATGGTATTAACACTATTTCTTTTGCGGCGCTGTGACTAACTGTACCGACCTATGCCTTCGCATAGGAAGTTGCCGCGTGGTTAACAACGAAATACCTCGGAAAAACTGTAAATTAATACAGTTAGTTGAGGTAGACAGTTAACCAATGAGAGTGAGACGCAAAACTCTCGAAGGCCAAACAACAACAACAAGCCTGACCGCACTTAAGAAATAATTACGAGGACACGAGAGCTGTTCAACAGCCCAGAGCTGCTTTACGACTGTGCTGAATATAAATTACCATAATCATATTATTTTTATAATAACATACATATATGTATAATTTGTCCAAAGAATATAATGGTAGTTATTAAGTACCTATACACAACAACACTACTCTAACTTGCAAATTTTGCTAGTAAAGTGTTCATTTACTTTTTCACATTTTTGGGAGTAATTTTGAAAGTTTTGTTGTTATTCTCTCGTTGTTAATTTTTACTAGTAAAGTAAATGAACACACCTATTGAATTTTTAGAAATATCTCTTAAGGCCACTTCAGACTATCACACTTTGTATAAAGACATGTCAAAAATTCAAATAATACGATAACAGATATGACATCCCATAACACTTCACCATTTTTAGAAATTTGTTTAAACAATAAGATTTTTCATTGGATCAGGATTGCATTTTTTCCAAAAACAAATAATAAAAATATTAAAACCAGAGTTAAGCAAATGGGCTGTTTATTTTCAAGTCATATTTGTTCTTTTACTTTAGGTGTGAGGGTGTGAAAACAAAATGTAATGGTACGTAAGATTTTTTGACAGTCGCAACATATATCATTAGATTTTTGTCCCACAAAATCCAATCAAAATCTTAAGACTTGTAGGATAGTCTGAAACGCCCTTTAATAAAATGCAATTAATAAAAAGTTTTCCGAATTATTGATTGTTATTCAATAAATAAATTTCAAAAGTTATCACATAACAGTGAAGAGCTGTTGTTTCTTTAACAATTTTTTTGTTAAGTATATTGTGCAGATTTTACATATTAACAACAATTTTTTTCAACTCAATAATATTTTCTTTTAAGTAAAAAAGCTATTTCTACTTTATAATTTGAATTATATACAGGAAGTTTGATAAAAATAGTGCAATTTTTTTTTATCAATATGGCATCTAGTTTTTTCTGTGTAGGATGATTTTTTTTATGAAGAGTTCGTCATAACCTACTTAAAAGTTTTTGGGAACGAAAAATTTATTGCATCACATCCACTTTTGAAATTTATCATAAACACAATTTTTACGGAGAGAAAAACTTTTGTACAAAGTTGTCAACGTCTATTTCTACGCCCAATTTTTTTAAATCCTTGGGAAAGAAAAATTAAAGTATCACGTAAAATGTATTGCCTGTGAATTCAAGACCATAATAACAATACAACGGATAACCATTGCAATGGATATGCGTTAATTTCATTTACACGGAGTGCTATATACAATTCGTATCGCATTGATAGTTTGTGAAAATAAGGTCAATCATATCTTGAAATATTGCCATCTATTCGAGCAACATGCTGGCTGTATTCAATTTACCATCCTTTTTTACCATTTTACCGAATCAAGATCTGGGGCCAAATCACCGCATACGATATCGAGCAAAATTATCGAAATTTTTCATTTTGGTATCATGGCATACGATATCGAATAAATTGTATTGCAATAATATAAAAAAGTTAAAGGATTTATTATTTGTATTCCTACTTTTAGGAAACGTATGGTCTTCAATCTATTACATTTTGTTTAATTTACGATCCAATACGCATCGTTTGCCATAATTTAGATGTATCGTAATGTTATTCGATACGATAGCTAATTCGATATCGTATGCGGTGATTAGACCCCTGAGCTGATCCACAATGTGCACTTAGCAAAGTTACAAAAATCATGATTGGTTGAGCGGCCGTGATGTTGGCGATCTGAATGTTTGGATTCAAAGTGAAATTTTTTGCGAATTATTGATGTCAAATTCGGTGTCTCTCTCTTTACTTCCCAATATGATGTCGCCAACCATACAACCGAGAATCACCACTTCCCAATCTGCGACTTAATGTCAGATTGGTAATCATAGTGTTACGAAGTATAAACTAAAATGGCACTCATTAATTGCCATGACTTACTTTCAGTACTACGACACAGTAGATTTATTCATTTTTAATACTTTAGCTTAACATTCGGTGAATTTAATGCATCTTTGAAGCCGTCCGTTTTGTGGAACCAAATAAAGAAACTTAAATTGAACGAACGCTACAAATATTTTTGATAACCATAGCTTACCACATGCCTGTTTTTGTTGTATTGTTGTAATTTTGTTCTAGTGCTGCCACCGTGTATACGTTAATACACCCTGGATCGTGGTATGTCGTATATGCGTGATACATTTTTTTTCTTATATTAGTAGACAAAAATTTAACAACAAACAAAACATGAAAAAACACAATAGTCAAAGTAATTCCTTACTACGTATGTATGTATGTTTTATTAACATTTTTTATATTAAAGTATTATATTTGATCAGTTTATTTTGCTTTCTTTGTACTATACTAAGTCAATATTTATACATAATTCAGAGGCCGTTGACAACATTTTCTTAAGCTTTTCTGTATATGTATATAGTTTAAATTTCCGTAAAAAAAGTGTAAACAAGAATTTAGTTTGTTATAACTTTATTTGCCCTCATTGTGAATATGTACGGTAGGGGGCGCCTTATATGTTTGGGCTAATTTTTTTCTTTTTTTAAAGTTTGGATTGTAACTCCCCCCAGAAATGTTCTCCCTACCAAGAAGATACTTTGTGAAAAGCTATAGGTAGATTGCAATAGCAGAAGGCGTGCCGCAACCGCTCACAAGTTGTCAAAATTTTTTTAATTTATATAGAAGAACTACTTATAAATGCTGAGTTGAGGGTTGGCTTACGAAATGTTCTAAAAAATTTTAGGTGGATTATAGTAAATTTATTTGTTCTGAGTGTAAAAACGTCCTTCAAGTTATAATAAGTCTGCGGTTTTTAAAGTTAAGACATTCTTTCATACATTTGCTCGGCTATATATTGATTTTAGCCAATTTTGCCAAGCGTAGGGATTTTTTCCTTTTTGTATAGATTTATTTGATAATTTCGACATGTAGGGAAAAAGGACAGATTTTGTATGATCAGGAATTTTTAAATTATCACAACTGGTTTACATTATTATTTATTATTATACAGGGTGGCTGATCAATTTTGCTAAATTAAGAAACTTAAATATCTTTTTGTAAACTTTATGTAATTTATTTGTTAAGGCCCTGATTCACTATCCTACATGATCGTACGATTCATTCACAGGAAACTGTTTCAAAAGTCTGGCCGACTTGAAAAAATCGCTTCAAAATGGCGTTGCAGGCCACACTAATATACAAGTATGATTGCAATAATTTATATACACAATAAATAATTAAAAACTTTTATTACTATAATAAGTTTACATTATTTATAATTTTTTTCTTGAGGTGCCAACAACATTATTATATTTTTCACAATAAATACCACACTAAAACAATAATGTTTTGAAAAGTTTCATAAAATTTTTGAAATCGCACGATTTGTCAAAAACTGTGTCGCACGGTTGCATTTTAAGTACTTTTTCAGCACACATGCTTTATTTAGTAGATCGCACGATCGTGTATGATAGTGTAACATGGCCTTTAGTAGTAATTCATTTAAAAAATAAATTTTTATTAAAGTAATTCAAGAAGTTTTGAAAATAATTTAATTCAAATGGCCTCCACTCTGAGTGACACATGTGCGACTTCTTATCAAAAAGTTATTCATTACTGCCTAGACTATTGCAGCGAGAATTGTTTCAATTCCGTTCGAATGGATTGCTTTAAATCATCCAAATTTGTTGGGTTTTTTGTAAACTTTTTGTTCCTACAAAAAAAAAATTAAGGTGCAGTGAGATCAGGAGCCTTGGAAGACCACCGGAATGTAGTTTTTCCAAATCAGTCTTTTTGGAAATTTTTGCCCCACTTCTGTCATAACAGATGTGGCTATGTAACAAGTTGCCCCATCTTGTTGAAACCAAACAGAGTTGAAAGGGATTTTCTTTCGGCATAATTCTGAAAAGAAAAACTCTTTGAATATCTTAAGTAACGTAAGACCTTGAATAAACTGCACACCACACTGTAATGCGAAGCCGATATAATTGCATCTGATGGAGTATCTGTGTATTTTGTTTGTTAACATTGCCGTTTGAGTAGTATATATAGAGTGCTATAAATTATTACAAATATTATTTTGCTAATTTGATACTTCAGAAAGAAAAATGTTATATCAGACTTATTATTTTACTGTACGAGTAAAAGTTAAAAAAATCGCTTGTGTATTGCGATTATGAAGTGTCAAGTTATAAAAGAAGGAATAAAATTTCATTCTCTGAGCCACCATTATTTGTTACTTCGTAAGTTAGGTTTGATATTTTTATCATTAAGATAAATACTTGTATCAAATCTATAGTTTTCATTTTCTAGAACATTACTTGTAATTGACTTATTAGGAGGGCAACTCCTATATATGTGGAAGAGTATAGGAACACCTGACTCATTCTCGATAAATCCATGTTTATCGAGAAAGAGAAATACCTCTGGTGGCACAAAAACATATGGCAGAATATTAGCAATATATTGTTCATCTACATAGTAAGGTGCCAAAATTAATGCTTTTAAGTATGTGTTCTCTTATTAAATGAACTATAAATGAATCTATTCTGCTTATTTTTGCCACATTGTACAGTTTCTTGTGTGTTCTGTATAGCCCAGTGCAACTTCTAATACATTTCCTTTCGAAAATTCAAATTTTTTCCATATATGAGGGAGAGATGTTAAACCAAACCTGGCAGCCGTAAGTTAAAATTGGTCTTATTAGAGATTGATAAAGCATTATCTTGAGTTTTGTATTGATATGTTTACTGAAAAATAATTTTCTAAAAAATGCTTTCTTAGCTTTTGAAATTTGCTCTTGGATATGATTATCAAAATATAAAAATTTGTCCAAGTAGATACCAAGATATTTAACAACATTTTTATTTGGAATAGTTATACTCTCCATGGACTTTATATAATATGACTTTCAGTTTTCCTTATATTATGATTACATTTTCCCACTGGTGTTCGAAAAAGTATTGTTTCGCATTTTTCTAAACTGATTTTCATTTGCCAATCTATCGTGTATTTTTCAACAATATAGAAATACTTTTGTAATTTGGTGTTAATTCTGTCGATGTTATTATCGGAATGATATACTATAATATCTTCGGCGAACCCTGAAATGTTTTCAATTTGTTTAAGTATATCACAAATGTATATATTAATAATAAAAAGAATGGTGAATTAACAGTGCCCTGTTGTAAACCATTAACAATTGTAAATTTTTTTGTACTGATAGAATTACCAGAACAAACTTTAAAAGATCTATTGGATAGCATATTGTAAATTAAACAAATAAGGTGAAACGGAAACCCATAATTAATAAATAAATCCTGGCATCCAAATGTTATCAAATGCTTTTTCAAAATCAATTAGCAAGCCCCTGTTGCCATTTTTTTGTTCAAATTCCAATGTAAATATATGTGATGTGAGTAAATGTGTAGCGTGAATAGTGGAGTGTCTGTATTTGAAGCAAAATTGTCTGTCGCAATCTAGTTTTTTCTATCTAGCTTTCAAATATTTTGCTTATATTAGGAAGCACCCCATTTGAGCAGATAAGCTCCTTGTTGAAACTCTAGGATTGGATTGTATGGCAGCAGCAATAGTTTCCTGCGACTGAATTGAGGGATCTCGATGTAGATAAGGCCTTCTTGCGATTGGGCCACGCTCGGCAAAATTCTTTACGACTCTCATTATACTCCATCTGTTAAAAGGAGTGTCGCCAATCGTGAGCCTATATTTTCTTTGAACGGAAACAATGGACTTTTAAGCGTGAAATCCTCATTGTCCCATTTCCCCATTTTAGTGAAATTTAAAGATCAATCTACAAAATACAACAAAAATGAGGCAGGTTAGTTACACAGAAAATAAATTATTACTTTGTTAAATTTTTGTTGAATTTTATAATTTTTAAATAAAAAATTTTTTGGTTTGTCCATACGTATGTACATCGGGTTTTAATTGAAGTGGTTAAAGCAGCAGATCATGATACGTCGTGACCCGAGTTCAAATCCCACTGGGTGCTGATGAGTAGTGTAGCGACTACGACACAGCTATGTGTTCCACAGCTAAAGATTTGATTATTAATTTTCTTATCTTCTTCAATCAAAAATTATTATTCACAGCAAATTTGTATTTTAGTAAAAAATCCTTCTTAAGAAAAAACTAAAGAAAGGAAAAACTTCAACTAAAACCCGATGTACATATGTACAAACCAAAAAATTTTTAATATAATAAATTATTGTTTTTTTTTTTTTTTTTTGTAGCAGCTTTCATCAACCACCGAGGCATAGTCCTGGATAAGAACTCACATCGGAACCGCACCTTGATTCGGTGATAAAAAAAAAGGCAACAACAAGCCTCTGGATTGCCAAAAAACTGCTGAGTAGATCTTGGGGCCTAAGCCCTAAGATGACGTACTGGCTATATACCCAAATGGTAAGACCCACTATACTATATGGGGCTGTAGTATGGTGAGGGAAAACCCAACAGGTAACAGTCATATCAAGACTTCGCAAGGTTCAGAGACTTGCATGCATATGTATCACAGGGGCGATGAAAAACACCTCAACGACAGGAATGAAATCTCTTTTGAACCTAACACCGCTCAACGTAGCTATACAAAAAGAGGCGGCCGTCCAGGCCATCGCAATTTTCAAAGGGAAAAACTTAAGGCAGGAAACCTTATTGGACATCTTGCAATCCTAAAGGATTTCAGAGACGTAATCGATATGTCTCAAACAAGTGACCCTATAGATCTATCTAACTCCTTTTCCAGGAAGTTTAAGATCATCTTCCCAACAAGGGAGGAATGGAGCATGACCCAAAGACGGTTGCGGGATGGTTCACAAAAGTAGTACACGGATGGATCAAAAACGCTCCAGGGTGTTGGAGCGGGAATAGTGGGGCCTAGAGCACGCAAATATATAACTCTTAGCAAAGACACCACAATCTTCCAAGCGGAACTATACGCAATAAGGAAAGCAGTTGAAATACTCTCCGATAGGAAGCACAAGGGAGTGCCGATTCTCTGATAGCCAATCAGTGCTGAAGGCCCTGAGCAGTTGTGTCTTTACGTCCAAGTTAGTACTGAAATGTCTCAACAGGCTAAACGAACTGGCAAGCCAAAACCAGGTCACCCTGATATGGGTGCCAGGACATGAAGTGCATCACGGCAATGAAATGGCTAACACTTATGCCAAGAAAGGATCAGAGGGGACTTATATTGGACCCACTCCAACTTTTGGCTTCAGTAAGGGTCTCCTGAATGAGGAGATAAAGAAATGGATGGAATCTATCGTTGAACAACATTGGAACGAGCCAGCTGGTCTTGAACACTCCAAGAAATTTCTAAACTTTGATAAAAAGAGGGCCGAGGGCTATATTTTAAAAATGATAATTCTATATTTTTGTAAAACTACATTATGTGTTCCCATATTTCTTATACAATTTTTTAGGCGAATATGACATTTGAATCCCAGCCAATTGAAGAAGAGGCTATTGACAATTACGGAAATGAGAAATTCTAGACGCAATGTATGAAATAGGTGCCAATACTTCAAGAAAATGAGGTCTACAAAATTTTATAACACCAGAGCTAGTATCAGTTTTAAATACGTAAGTGTAAATTTAGAGATCGCAAGTCCGTTGGAATTCTAACAGCAACTGTTCGTGCTTTGCACCATGATGTACGAGTACATAAATGATTTATTAATAAAATTATTTTATTTTTATATAAAAAGCAATGAATTCTATAAATATTCTGTCGATATTTATTTGATACTTTTCAATTTGTTCTTTACATTTTTCAAATCTGTTTCAATTATATTTAAGACTATTGAAATATTGGTAAAATTTTTATAAAAAAGATAATGGATTTGAAAAAGTACTAACATTTTGAATTCCCTTTTGAAAGTTTGTTCAAATCAAAATATTGTGTATGCGTTTTGGGAGAACTGGCAACGCTGTTATTTCAGCAGGAAGTTGGGTGACAGTTAAAAAAGAAAAAGGTGTAAAGATTTGATTGTACAAATAAACTGGATTAATAAAAACAGAATCGTGTGTCGTGTGTAAACACAGTGGCACATATGGCAGCACCAGTACAGGGCAGCACTTGTTTTCTGACGTGTGTAGGTAAAGCCAAGTACGAGATATCTGTCAAAATTAAAGAAAAGAAAGATGTCTGTTCGGCGCGAAAAAATAAAATATGGAGTGAATGAGAGACAACAATAGTGTTGCGTATCGCAGACGGCGATGGCCAGAAAGAGAAAGATATGGGAATACCGTAATAAAAGATGGTGATCAGCGGGAGAAATAGGCAGAAACAGGATAGTTTGCAGGTTCGAAAACGGGAGCAGTTGGGGATTGTTAACGTGGTTGCCGTGAGAAGAAGGTGTTTTTTGGTGGTGGTAGCAGCAAGAAGAAAATAAACGAATCGAAAAACCAAAAAATTATAAAACTAAATTTGTGAAAAGAAGAAAATAAACGAATTTAAAAACCAAAAATTATAAAACTAAATTGTGCCAAGAAGAAAATAAACGAATTTAATAACCAAAAATTATAAAACTAAATTTGTGAAAAGAAGAAAATAAACGAATTTAAAAACCAAAAATTATAAAACTAAATTGTGCCAAGAGGAAAATAAACGAATTTAATAACCAAAAATTATAAAACTAAATTTGTGAAAAGAAGAAAATAAACGAATTTAAAAAACCGAAAATTAGAAAACTAAATTGTGCCAAGAAGGAAAGAAACGAAGGTAAAACCAAAAATTATAAAACTAAAATTGTGCAAAGAAGGAAATAAACGAATTTACAAAACTAAAAATTATAAAACTGAAATCGTGCGAACAAGAAAAAACAGCAGAAAAACATAATTTATAAAAGCCCAAATAATACAAAGAAAAGTAAACCGACAACTGATCCGGTAACCGGGTTTAAACCACGCACCGTAACCACCACCAGCAGCGCAACGCACCCAACGAGGGAACTGGTCAGCAACAACATCAGCTTCCATCCTTCTAGAAGCGGAGGAAACGAGGGAACTGGTCAGCAACAACATCAGCTTCCATCCTTCTAGAAGCGGAGGAAACGAGGGAACTATTCAACACCAACATCCATCATACACCCTTCAAGAAGAGAATCCTTCACTGCCTGAGGTCAAAGTAAACAAGAAAAAGGTCAACAGGTATTTTGCCAGACGCTGGACTGAAAAGACAAACAACACACGTACTGTTTCATTTCAATTTATATATTTGTATTTTTCCTGTATTCAGGGTAACGTCTCTTTTGTTTAGACCGCGTTAGGGTTGTGTTTTTACCCGGTACACCCCTATAAACTGAGCTCAGTTTTAGGCAGGTTCGTAGCGTTTCGCAGCGATAGGCCAATTGGCCAATATATGAGGCTACCTTGGAATAGATATCTCTGTTATCTTGATGAAAAATATACATATATAGGTACGACCCATAAACACGTTTGCCCTGCTGTTGGCAGAGACGTCAGACTTAGCGGCAAAAACCAAAAACTTGTAGATTACCTTAAAAGGTTAAATAAAATAAAATCGATTTTGTAAATCGTAGAGTTTCCCTTTGTCTTCATTTGAATTTTGCTTTATATTGGAAATACGAAATTTTGTACACAATCGTATTGGTAATATTTACATTTAAGAAATATATAATAAACATGTACCGGAATTATTTTTAAAGAAAAATGTTTAGTTGTTCAATCATTATGAGCAAATAGGAAGCTAATACAGGTAAGGTGATAGGCAAGGCGATAATGTAAGAAGGCTGAGGTCGGATTTGGGATGACTCAAACATATTCATTTTCGGCAAGAGTCATCATGGTGGGGCGTGGACAGCACGTCAAGCTCCAAGAGGGAGGGCAGCCGAAACAGGCACAACATCAGCCTGCATGTTGGAGGAGCAGCAGCTGTGGTGGGTAAATTGTTTCAATTTTGTCTATATTTCAGGTTATTCCACTTTCGGGCCTCGTAATTTTTACTTCTGTTTTTGGTGTTTACTACAAAGGCTGGTATGATTTTCATTTGTAGCTGCTAATAGTCAGAGGTGGCTGGCAAGAACCACACCCCATCGGCGAGCCAAAGCCGGAGCATCCGCCAGCATGCCAGCACAGCCAGCACTCTAACAAAATAATATTTTTTTTTTATAAGACAGCCCTGCTACAAATTGGCGCCCAACGTGGGGCCCGGAAGTGGATTTGGTTAGCTTTATATTTTTTTTTTCTTGGCGCGAAATCACACTGGCGAGTGGATCGATTGGTGTAAGTACCTACTGAGTAAATTAAGAGTCCTCAGTACGTTGTGACATCAACTGACCTTCTTTAGCAGTCTGATTTTGGCCAGTACCAATGTTGTTTTTGTTTTAATAGCCTTGTTGAATAGTCCTTGTGTGTGTGGGGCTACAGCCGTTTGTAAGACCCGGGAATGAATTCCTAAATTTTCTCGCGATGCGACAGACGGATGTTGCTCAGACATATGGGGATATGCTCACAAGAGTAGTAAGTTCAAATGTATCACACGCGCTGCGACAATGTTGACTGATAGCATAGTTCTGTTTCCGTTAAGCGACAGTTCGTTGTACATTTGAATTATATCAAAGTTAGTTAATATCAATAGACTTATTCAGTTTCCAGTAAGCAGTTAAATCGGTAGAACCGTTTAGTTTACACCGAGTGTAGTGTTGAAGAGTCCTGATAGAGTGATTTGAATCACAAATTTCAGTTGCATCAACTTCGTCGATTTCGGTTATTTGGTCATGAAACTGAACACCACCTCCTCAACCAACCACAGTTTGCCAGTAGAACCTGAAAGGGGTTAAGTCAACTCCAACATGAAAATTTTTTATTACGAATTTTAAATGAAAACGATAATTGTATCACGCTTTCTTCGTTATCGCCTGAAAAAGTCCTATAACCTGCCTTATACGCGCATGTACATCGAAATTTAAAAATTAATTTTTAAACTTGTTTTCTATTTTTCTCGCGACTTATATTAGGTCTTATGTTCATTGGCGTTACGTTCATTTTTTTTTTTTTTTCATTTTTTATTTTTCTTTTATTTTGGATTTTGCTAATTCTTACTCCTATGCTAAGACACGTATGTAAGTAAATATAGAGGTGTACATCTATAGTTACACACATTTTCGCTTTTTCGTGCTTAACCGACACAGTGTTTGAGTGTAAGGTTAGTATACCATTTTTCCATTATTCGTTTGCTGATTTTTCATTTTGGCACTTAGGTGTTTTTGAATTTTTTCTGAATTTTTCTTCAAGTGTTGCCCTACAGGGTAGCAACCACAACTTTTTGTTTGGCAGATTTGACATTTCAGCGGTTAAATATTTCGGCAATGGTTTTAACTCGGTCGGGAAAAAAACCTATGGGGGGAGAAGGGTATAGCAACTCAGCAGTGAGAGCAAACGACGATGTACCACAAACGTCAATAGCTGCCACGGGTGCAATTCCTCGATTCGCATTTACGCGAGCGGTTGCTGCAGTTGACCCTTCGGTCCAACAGTTTTTCTCTTTGGCTCAAGATCGTAATAGTTCCGCTATCGAAAGGAATATGGCGAATAGCCCGATCAGATCTTTGGGGGGCGACACAACCACACGTAGGAATAGCGGCCAGCCTCGGGTAGAAGCGAATTCAGAATCAACCCAACCACAGTCCGCAGCGAAAGATGCCGCGGGAGTTGCAGAGCTCATTCGTGGTGAACTGGCCCGACAGCTGCAGGGCTTACAGGTTTCCTTGAATCACGAAATTGCAAAGTCAGTGAGTCGAGCGATGTCACAGCAATTAGATGCTAGTAATAATGCTCGAATGCGAGGTTCAATGGAGCATGAGTTGCCACCCGATGCTGCCACCGGCTTGTCACCTTGTCCGTTTACAAACCAACATTACGATGATTCCGCAGCGTGTCCTTTCAGGCAACCACCTCAATTTACGGCGGGGGGAACAAATGTTTTGAATGACAGCTTTCAACCGCGAGTACAAAATGGACGGCCGCTCTCACAATTTCCAAGTGTGCAACGCAATCGAGCCCAAACGGATTTTTTTGCTCCGCGCTCAGGGTTCACTCAAGTAAGCCAGCAACCAGATAGGTTGGCGGAAGTTTCACATGCAGACCGGAATAAAATTGATTTGACCAAATGGGGTTTAAAATTTGACGGCAGTTCTCGTTCAATGAGTGCCGAAGACTTCATTTTTCGTGTAAATATTTTACGACAGGATTATGGCCTGCCAGTAGAGGAGGTACATCGTAGTTTCCTCTCACTACTGGAGGGTCAAGCCTTAGAATGGTATTGGACGTGGCGTAAATTAAATCCAGTACAAACGTTTGCGGAGTTGGTAGCCGCCTTGCTGTCGCAATACAGGCGATATGAAAATGAGTTCCAGCTACAGAAGACCATTATGGATTGTCGCCAAGGCCCTCAGGAGACTTTTGAGGAATTTTACAATACCGTCCTAAAACTTAGAAACCAGATGAGGTCACCTTACGCCGAAAAAGATTTAGTTGAAATTATGAGAGGCAATTTGAAACCGGCTTTGTCACATCTTTTATTCGCAGTCAGATTTGAAGGCCTGAATGACTTTTTCCAACAAGCCAAAAAGGCTGAAAACCTGGTTATCAGTCAGCGATCCCAATACCAACACCGCCCATATGCACCACAAAGAGTTCATGAGATCTTCCATGAACCACCAGAAGAATGGCCTGGGATTGACTTAGACGTGGAAGCAGTGTCCGCCAATAACCACATTATTTGTTGGAACTGTAAGCAGCTTGGTCATTTCTATGTAGATTGTCCAGCGCCTGAAAGGAAGATTTTTTGTTACAAGTGTGGGCGGGAGAAGGTAATTACCCCTCAATGTCCGACATGTCGGGGAAACCTGCGGAGGAACCAGCCACAAACTGGGCAGGCTCGTTCAACCCAGATTTAGACCCAGCAATGAATATTTCACCAAAAGGAGTTAGCAAATCAGTCACCATTTTACAAAATTTAGATAAGGAAAGATCAGATAATGAAAAACCAAAATTACGAAAACTTAAACCACTACACCAACGCATTGTGGAATACAACGAAACGAAACGGAGGATATTCGGCGAAGTGTCCAACCGAATAAAGAAAGCGAGAGAACGATATAGGCGGCGTAAGAAATTAAGAAAAGAACTCAATGCTGCGTCTCTATATGAAGGGCCAGACTTTAGATTTTATGCGAAAATAAACATAAATGGTTATGCAATAGATGGGTTAATTGACAGTGGCGCTACGGTTTCCTGCCTGGGTAAAAACTGCGTCGAGTTTATCAAGAAAACAGGTCTCGAAGTTAGGAACTTTTACTCTTTCATTAAAACTGCGGATGGCAGCCCGCATAAAATCATTGGCCGTGTTAAAGCTACAATCTGTTTCAACGATTCTTCACACGAAGTCACCTTTTATTTAGTACCCACGTTGAGTAGGGAGCTGTTTTTAGGTGTTGATTTTATTCGTCAGTTCGGGTTTTTTGCGGATGTTAGTAGCCTAACCACGAATGGTGTACCTCTGTGCTCCGATGCCAACGCTTTGACGGACCCAGTCAATATGCATGAGTTGTCAAGAGAACAAAGGGAGCAATTGGACAAGGTGGTAGCCAAATTTCCATGCTTCACAAGTATGGGCTTGGGGAAAACCAGCCTGGAGGTACACACCATCGATACAGGCGCTGCTGCACCCGTAAAAGACCGACACTATCCGGTCTTACCGGCTGTGCAGAGGTTGATGTACGCAGAGCTTGATAGGATGCTTGACCTTGGGGTCATTGAGCAAAGCGAAAGTCCTTGGAGTCATCCGGTCACACTCGTTCGCAAGGGCGAGAAAAACCGGCTCTGCTTGGACGCTCGTAAGTTGAATGCCCTCACGGTCAAGGACGCCTATCCTCTGCCGCACATCGAAGGTCTGCTCAGTCGGTTAGGAGATACCTTTTTTATCTCGAGCGTCGATCTTAAAGACGCGTTCTGGCAAATACCATTAGAGGCATCCAGTAGGGAAAAAACCGCTTTCACCGTGCCCGGCAGACCACTTTATCATTTTACGGTAATGCCTTTTGGGTTGTGCAATGCAGCCCAAAGACTTTGCCGTTTAATGGATAAAGTGATCCCAGCGGCGCTTCGTGATCGGGTTTTTGTCTACTTGGATGACCTCTTGGTTGTTTCGCCAGACTTTATAACACACGTGTCGTTGCTGGAACAGGTGGCAGAGAGTCTGGTAAAGGCCGGTTTGACCATCAACGTCGCCAAGTCGACGTTTTGCTTTCAAGAACTTCGTTATTTGGGGTACATCGTAGGCAAAGGGAAGTTGCGGCCGGATCCGAGTAAGGTGGAAACCATTTTAAAATTCACCTACCCGAAGACGGTCAAACAAGTCCGGAGCTTTATGGGGGCAACTGGCTGGTACAGGCGCTTTATCCCGGATTTTGCCACGATAGCCACACCCATTTTTAATACCCTGAGAAAGAGCAAGTCCTTCGTATTCACGGATGAGGCGAAAGAGGCCTTCGACAAATTGAAAACTGCATTAACCACCAGTCCAGTTTTAACACACCCGGATTTCGCGAAACCTTTTTATGTTCAGTGCGACGCATCTGACATAGGCATCGGTGCCGTTCTGTTTCAAAAGGATGAAGATAAGAGTGAACGGCCAGTGGCATTCTTCTCACATAAACTTACAGCCGCACAGAAAAATTATTCCGTGACGGAAAGAGAGTGTTTGGCGGTAGTGTTAGCTATCAAAAGGTTCAGGCCTTACATTGAGCTTTTGCCATTTACGGTCATTACAGACCATAGTAGTTTGAAATGGCTGATGACTCATAAAGACCTGAGTGGACGTCTAGCCAGATGGAGCTTGCATCTACAATCCTACTCGTTTGACATAGAGCACAGGCCAGGTTCACGAAATATAGTGCCTGATACATTGTCACGTTATGACATGGAAGAGATTTCCTCAACGGTCGGTAACCTTATTGATTTAGATTCGAAATATTTTAAATCGTCCAGCTATCAGGAACTCTTAGAAACAGTAGTCGAAAATGCTGAACGATTGCCAGATTTGAAAGTGGTAGACAATTTTGTGTATAAGCGTATGCATCATTATGACGGTAGGGAAGTAAACGAAGACTTCTCGTGGAAGCTCTGGGTTCCCGCTGAATTGACCGCACAGATAATTGAAAAATGCCACAATCCCCCAGAATCCTCGCACGGAGGGATTGGAAAAACCTTGTACAGGGTGAAACAGTATTTTTACTGGCCGAATCAAAATGCGCAAGTTAGGGCTATGGTATTGAAGTGTAAAGATTGTCGCGAGACTAAACCATCCAACACGGTTTTGAAACCACCAATGGGGGCAGAGACAAACACACAACGACCATTCCAACGTTTATTTATCGACTTCTTAGGCCCATATCCGAGATCCAAAAATGGAAATAGTGTTATATTCATCGTCCTGGACCATCTAACGAAGTTCGTGTTGCTAAAGGCTATGCCCAAAGCCAGTTCAACGAATGTGGTGAAATTTTTAATTACCGAGGTTTTCCATAAGTTTGGCACACCTGAAACTATAGTTTCCGATAATGGGAAACAATTCGTTAGTAACGAGTTCAGAACCCTGGTGGAAAATTTCGGGATACAACATGTCCGAACAGCGATACATTCTCCGCAAGCGAACGCGTCTGAACGCGTAAATCAATCGATTTTGGCAGCCATACGTACGTATTTGCAAGACGACCACACCGAGTGGGACAAATACTTGTCGGAAATCGAATTTTCCCTTAGATCGTCGGTCCAAACCTCGATCGGTGTTACGCCGTACTTTGCACTTTTTGGTGTCCATATGATCGGTCATGGCGGGATGTATAAGCTGGCTAGGAAGCTGGAAAGTCTAGAAGATCCTGAGCTAAATATCTTGCATAAATCAGAAAAGTTGGACTTGATAAGACGGAAAATAAGAGAAAATCTACATAAAAGCTATTTGCGTAGCAGCAACGCCTATAACGTGAGAACCCGTCCGATTAAATTCATTCCAGGGCAAGAGGTGTATCGCAGAAATTTTCAACAAAGCGATTTTAAGAACAACTTTAACGCCAAGTTTGCTAGGAAATTCCTCAAGTGCAGAATCGTGCGTCCTATAGGAAATAGTCTCTACGAGGTAGAAGATCTGAAAGGGAAGTCGGTGGGGGTATTTCATGCCAAAGATCTAAAGCAATAGCTTTAACATCTTTGGTATACTTAGTCCCAGCGACTCCGAAGAAAAAAATAGGTACCTGAACCTCAGTTGTCTGTATAGTTTTAACACCCGTTAAGTCGGTTCACGCGACATTAGAATAATACTACAGCCTAACTTTTGATCTACGGGGAGAAGCAACATACAAGATACCAACGACTGGCAGTTAATAGCTACTCTCGCCCACCCATTCTAGGCCCGGTGAAGGACTCTAGAATGTACGGGTTTCTGTCGTGTGTAAACACAGTGGCACATATGGCAGCACCAGTACAGGGCAGCACTTGTTTTCTGACGTGTGTAGGTAAAGCCAAGTACGAGATATCTGTCAAAATTAAAGAAAAGAAAGATGTCTGTTCGGCGCGAAAAAATAAAATATGGAGTGAATGAGAGACAACAATAGTGTTGCGTATCGCAGACGGCGATGGCCAGAAAGAGAAAGATATGGGAATACCGTAATAAAAGATGGTGATCAGCGGGAGAAATAGGCAGAAACAGGATAGTTTGCAGGTTCGAAAACGGGAGCAGTTGGGGATTGTTAACGTGGTTGCCGTGAGAAGAAGGTGTTTTTTGGTGGTGGTAGCAGCAAGAAGAAAATAAACGAATCGAAAAACCAAAAAATTATAAAACTAAATTTGTGAAAAGAAGAAAATAAACGAATTTAAAAACCAAAAATTATAAAACTAAATTGTGCCAAGAAGAAAATAAACGAATTTAATAACCAAAAATTATAAAACTAAATTTGTGAAAAGAAGAAAATAAACGAATTTAAAAACCAAAAATTATAAAACTAAATTGTGCCAAGAGGAAAATAAACGAATTTAATAACCAAAAATTATAAAACTAAATTTGTGAAAAGAAGAAAATAAACGAATTTACAAAACTAAAAATTATAAAACTGAAATCGTGCGAACAAGAAAAAACAGCAGAAAAACATAATTTATAAAAGCCCAAATAATACAAAGAAAAGTAAACCGACAACTGATCCGGTAACCGGGTTTAAACCACGCACCGTAACCACCACCAGCAGCGCAACGCACCCAACGAGGGAACTGGTCAGCAACAACATCAGCTTCCATCCTTCTAGAAGCGGAGGAAACGAGGGAACTGGTCAGCAACAACATCAGCTTCCATCCTTCTAGAAGCGGAGGAAACGAGGGAACTATTCAACACCAACATCCATCATACACCCTTCAAGAAGAGAATCCTTCACTGCCTGAGGTCAAAGTAAACAAGAAAAAGGTCAACAGGTATTTTGCCAGACGCTGGACTGAAAAGACAAACAACACACGTACTGTTTCATTTCAATTTATATATTTGTATTTTTCCTGTATTCAGGGTAACGTCTCTTTTGTTTAGACCGCGTTAGGGTTGTGTTTTTACCCGGTACACCCCTATAAACTGAGCTCAGTTTTAGGCAGGTTCGTAGCGTTTCGCAGCGATAGGCCAATTGGCCAATATATGAGGCTACCTTGGAATAGATATCTCTGTTATCTTGATGAAAAATATACATATATAGGTACGACCCATAAACACGTTTGCCCTGCTGTTGGCAGAGACGTCAGACTTAGCGGCAAAAACCAAAAACTTGTAGATTACCTTAAAAGGTTAAATAAAATAAAATCGATTTTGTAAATCGTAGAGTTTCCCTTTGTCTTCATTTGAATTTTGCTTTATATTGGAAATACGAAATTTTGTACACAATCGTATTGGTAATATTTACATTTAAGAAATATATAATAAACATGTACCGGAATTATTTTTAAAGAAAAATGTTTAGTTGTTCAATCATTATGAGCAAATAGGAAGCTAATACAGGTAAGGTGATAGGCAAGGCGATAATGCAAGAAGGCTGAGGTCGGATTTGGGATGACTCAAACATATTCATTTTCGGCAAGAGTCATCATGGTGGGGCGTGGACAGCACGTCAAGCTCCAAGAGGGAGGGCAGCCGAAACAGGCACAACATCAGCCTGCATGTTGGAGGAGCAGCAGCTGTGGTGGGTAAATTGTTTCAATTTTGTCTATATTTCAGGTTATTCCACTTTCGGGCCTCGTAATTTTTACTTCTGTTTTTGGTGTTTACTACAAAGGCTGGTATGATTTTCATTTGTAGCTGCTAATAGTCAGAGGTGGCTGGCAAGAACCACACCCCATCGGCGAGCCAAAGCCGGAGCATCCGCCAGCATGCCAGCACAGCCAGCACTCTAACAAAATAATATTTTTTTTTTATAAGACAGCCCTGCTACACGTGTTATTCCTGGATATATATATATATTATTGGGTTGGTACTGGGATAGCGAGTTATTACAAATATTATAACATTTATATTTTTCTTTTTTCCAAAAGTTATAATTATGTAAATATTTTGTTTTTTAAAACTGACCTGCAGACAAGCCGCAATGGCTTCGCAAGGCTTAGATATAATCAATGAAATGTAAAATTTTAATGAAACAAATAAATATGAAAAATATGGCACTTCAATTCGCCGTGAAACGTTTCAAAAGAAACATATTAAAGCAGTAACTTTCCGTTACTATGGTAAAATGTTACCCTTATTAATATGCAGTGGTCGAGCCGATCGATTTTGTGCAGAAAGATCATAAAAAATGGCAAAATGAGCAGTCGTATAAAATTGGCTTAGCTTTTGTAAATTGAGGGTTGTTAACGATACTGAAGAAAGGGCTGTATAGCTTATGGAAGAATTCAATCAAGTTTTATCACATGATGAAGAAGAAAAACAATTTATAATGCAAATTGTAGCTGACTATAGCAAACAATATTCTAACGCAAACATATCAGTTTTAATAAGTGAATAAATTGTTTCGAAATTTTGCTTAATAAAATCTAGTTAAATATTTTTTTAAATAAGCATAATGAGCATAATTTCATATAAACGATCAAAATCGTACTGTTGGGAGAACAAATGGAGAATAACAGTATTTGAACACTATGCGTTATGGAACTCAAATTCACAAGAAATTGATTTATTATAGTATTTCCTAAAATAATTAAATTTCTACACGAACTAACATTTAAACAACATCTGCGTGGTAATTTTGTATTTTGAAATTTATTTTGATAATATGTATTACCATTTTGTGGGCAGATGCAGTACGCCTACTCCTATTCCAATCTGGCTGAAATATTCAGCAGCGTATTTTTTGGCTACTGAGAACATTTCTAGGGGGAGTTAAGGTGGATTGTTTCACTTTTAAAAATAAGACGCACCCTAATGCACAGTTTTAGTGTTTTAGGACGAAGTTCCCGCTACGTTTTGATTATAAAAAGTTGACACAGTTGTTTCTTTAACCGTTTTTTTAAATGTAAACAGGAAATACATATATTTTTATAAGTTTGTTTGCATTTTTGCTTTGTAAAAAGGAGATACAATTTTTTATAACTTTATTTGCATTTGTGAATATGTACAGTTTAGTATTTTCGGACTGAATTCCCGGAGCAGTTTGGTTATAAAAAGTTGACAACGTTGTGTGCCATCACCAATGTGGATATTCTTACGTTTTTGCCCCTAGACACGTTTTTTCGTATTCATCAATGGTAAATCAAGTAATGACTTAAATAATTCAAAACTTTATTTACACTTAGTACCACTATTAAAACACTAGACTTGCTTACTTTTATGAGTTATGACTTCCTTGCACAAAGTTCAAAAATAAACTGACTTTCCACCGCAGAACTTCAACAATCGTCATGATCTTTATTATGACCCATAATTCTCCACTCAAATGTACAAATTTAATTCATACGTATATACGCACTCGCACACATGCTTGCGAACAGTAAACAAGTGACAACAACAAACAATAAGAAAAGAAATAGCAAGAATGCAGTAATAACAACATCATTTGTAGTTGATTTACTTGGAATTTTGCGCACTTTAAATCATGTATATTTGTTTGGTTGTGTATTATGTTTTAGTTTTTATCTTGTTTTTGTGAATGTATTGTACATTTATAACAAGCAGATCAACGGCTGCACACTGGGTTAGATGCGATAAAATTTCGTAACAATATCACACAATCATTTAGTGCCGCTATTTAGCAAACCCTTATACGAGTCTAATATTCCTAGCCGCCTTCAGATATTTTCTAACATGTATGTGTTTGTGTGATATGTGAATATTTACGGCCGTATTCATAAAAAATATTGTATGTTTATTAAACACTTATTTGACATATTTTACAAAGATATTTGTCAAATAACAGTTTAATAAACATACAATATTTTTTATGAATAAGGCCATTAATTTATAGTAAATATAATAATTTATACATACTTATGTATGTTTTTTATAAAAGTTTTGTTATAAATATTTTTATTTGTTGTAAACATACATATGTAGATGTATCAATACGTATGTTCTTTCCTGGAATTAGTAAATAAGTATTCCTTATATAGCGATGATTATTATCTACCTTTTGTTTGTATGTACATATACTGTTATACTACATATAAGCTAGGCCTAAGTTTTTCAATAGTTAAGACATGGTTTTGGTAGTTATGCAGTAGACGAGAACATGTATGTACATCTCTACTCGTGCTAGGATGATCCATTATTCGACTTTTTCTTAAACCGGTTTACGAATAATTCGAAAAGTGGCAATTAAAAAAAACATTTTCCGTTGCCACATACTCGTATTTGTAAGATGAGTTTTGTTAAGATGATTAATTTCAAATTTAATAATAATATAATACAGTTTAATTAATCATGGGGTAATCTGTTTTCGCTGAGAGTACCTTTAGAAAATGAACTTTCAAATAATTGCTTAGTTTACCGACGAACCGCAGTATTCATATCTATCTGTCTTAGAGCTGCAAAAATATCGATAGTATCGATAGTTTTATTTTTAGTCCACTATCGATAGTTTTTATCCGACAGTGGTACTATCGAAAGAAATTACATATTATTTGCAAAACAAAAGCGTTGTTTGTATTGTGGGTTATTGATCAAATTAGTATCTCAGTCCAGAGGCTTCGGCTCATAAAAATTTTTATCGCCGACTTAAAAATATACTAACGTCTTTGATTTCTTTTCATAAACAACCGGTAACACTACATTTGATTTTCATACATTTTTTTAAAAGTTGTAAGTCTTTGGCAATAATTTTTCTTTTTAAAAGCTGTTGATTAGTATTTTAATATTAATCGGTTGTGACATGGTACAATAATATAACAGGTAAAAGCGGAACTACAACAAGCCAACAATAAACAAGTAAGAGTGTAGTATATTCGGCTGGGCCGAATCTAAACTACCCATCACGATAGTCACGAATATGTATAGTATATTAAAAATGTGACCTAAATATGCTCGGTTATATATGAACCGATATGGGAATTTTCTATTTTCTGTATTTTAGTAACCTTCTTTTATAACGAGAATTGCTTTTCAGCAAAAAAAAAAAAAAAAAAATTTTTTTAATGGAAAAATCGGTTCAGGCTATATCTCGGGTATATATGGCCCGATATCGAAAATTTTAGTTTTCCATATTTATATAACCTTATATCATTACCAGAACTGCTTTTGAGCACAACAAATTGTTTAAGTTCGCTTACGCGATATTTTCATGAAAAACCCGATTTAGGCTATATCTCGGGTATATCTGGACCGATATCAGGAATTTTAATTTTCTCTATTTTCGTAACCTTCTTTTATAACAAGAACTGCTTTTCAGCAAAAAAAAAAAATGTTATTGGAAAAATCGGTTCAGGCTATATCTCGAGTATATATGGACCGATATCGGATTTTTTTCCATATTTATTTAACCTTATTTCATTACCAGAACTGCTTTTGAGCACAAAAAAGTTGTTTACTCGGCATTTTCATCAAAAACCTTGTTAGGCTATATATCGGGTACATATAAACCGATATCGGAAATTTTCATTTTCCATATTAATATAACTTTATTTAATTACCAGAACTGCTTTAAGGTGAAAAAAGTTGTTTGAGTTCGCTTACGTGGCATTTTCATGAAAACCACGGTTTAGGCTATATCTCTGGTATATATGGACCGATATCGGAAATTTTCATTTTCCATATTTATATAACCTCATCTTATTACCAGAACTGTTTTTAAGCAAAAAAAGTTGTTTAAGTTCGCTTACGCGACATTTTCATGAAAAACCCGGTTTGGGCTATATCTCGGGTATATATGGACCGATATCGGAAATTTTCATTTTCCATATTTATGTAATCTTATTTCATTACCAGAACTGCTTTTGAGCACAAAAAAGTTGTTTAAGTTCGCTTACGCGGCATATTCATGAAAACCCCGGTCTAGGCTATATCTCGGGTATATATGGCCCGATATCGAAAGTTTTTATTTTTCATATTTATATGACCCTATTTCATTACCAGAACTGCTTTGGAGCACAAAAAAGTTGTTTAAGTTCGCTTACGCGACATTTTCATGAAAAACCCGATTTGGGCTATATCTCGCATATATATGGACCGACATCGAAAATTTTCATTTTTCATATTTATATGACCCTATTTCATTACCAGAACTGCTTTTGGGCACAAAAAAGTTGTTTAAGTTCGCTTACGCGACATTTTCATGAAAAACCCGGTTTGGGCTATATCTCGGGTATATATGGACCGATATCGGAAATTTTCATTTTCCATATTTATGTAACCTAATTTCATTCCCAGAACTGCTTTTGAGCACAAAAAAATTGTTTAAGTTCGCTTACGCGGCATTTTCATGAAAACCCCGGTCTAGGCTATATCTCGGGTATATATAGACCGATATCGAAAATTTTCATTTTTCATATTTGTATGACCCTATTTTATTACCAGAACTGCTCTTGAGCACAAAAAAGTTGTTTAAGTTCGCTTACGCGACATTTTCATGAATAACCCGGTTTGGGCTATATCTCGGGTATACATATATGGACCGATATCGGAAATTTTTATTTTACACATTTATGTAACCTAATTTTATTACCAGAACTGCTTTTGAGCAAAAAAAAGTTAATTAGCTTCGCCTATGCGACATTTTCATTAAAAATCTGATTTGGGCTATATCTCGCGTATATATGGACCGATATCTGAAAAAAAAATTTTTGTCTTTTAGTCACCCTGCTTAATAAGTGTGTGAAGTTTGAAGCAAAACGAACAACTTTTGTTTTCAAAAATTTTCATACAAAACTGCAAAAAAAAATGGCTTTTTTCGGAATTTTGAATATATCTCAGCTATACGTGGACCGATATTACTGAATTTCAATAGCAAACCCATGAATCGATGGGGTAAAAGAATGGTGAAAGAAAAAAGTTTCTAAGTCTAATGGTTTTCTCAGAAACGGTATTTCAACAGCGGACAGACGGACAGACGGACATCGCTTAATCGACTTTTCCATTAATTCTGATTCAGAATATATATACTTTATAGGGTCGCAAAAAAAAACTGTAGAAATTACAAACGGAATCACAAACTTATAAATACCCTTTACATTTTTGTGAAGGGTATAAAAAAACAATATGGCTTTTTATTGTTGCTTTATAATTATAACTGTCAAAGAACACAAAAGAAAATAAAACAAGTAAGAGTGTAGTATATTCGGCTGGGCCGAATCTAAAATACCCTTCACGATAGGCACGAATATGTATAGTATATTAAAAATGTGACCTAAATATGCTCGGTTATATATGAACCGATATCGGATTTTTCTATTTTCTGTATTTTAGTAACCTTCTTTTATAACGAGAATTGCTTTCCAGCAAAAAAAAAAAAAAAAATTTTAATGGAAAAATCGGTTCAGGCTATATCTCGGGTATATATGGACCGATATCGAAAATTTTAATTTTCCATATTTATATAACCTTATATCATTACCAGAACTGCTTTTGAGCACAACAAATTGTTTAAGTTCGCTTACGCGATATTTTCATGAAAAACCCGGTTTAGGCTATATCTCGGGTATATATGGACCGATATCAGAAATTTTAATTTTCTCTATTTTCGTAACCTTCTTTTATAACAAAAACTGCTTTTCAGTAAAAAAAAAATGTTATTGGAAAAATCGGTTCAGGCTATATCTCGAGTATATATGGACCGATATCGGATTTTTTCTTTTTCCATATTTATATAACCTTATTTCATTACCAGAACTGCTTTTGAGCACAAAAAAGTTGTTTACTCGGCATTTTCATCAAAAAACCTGTTAAGCTATATATCGGGTATATATGAACCGATATCGGAAATTTTAATTTTCCATATTTATATAACCTTATTTTATTACCAGAACTGCTTTAAGGTGAAAAAAGTTGTTTAAGTTCGCTTAGGCGGCATTTTCATGAAAACCACGGTTTGCGCTATATCTCGGGTATATATGGACCGATATCGGAAATTTTCATTTTTCATACCTATATAACCTTATTTCATTACCAGAACTGCTTTAAGGTGAAAAAAGTTGTTTAAGTTCGCTTACGCGACATTTTCATGAAAAACCCGGTTTGGGCTATATCTCGGGTATATATGGACCGATATCGGAAATTTTCATTTTCCATATTTATATAACCTTATTTAATTACCAGAACTGTTTTAAGGCGAAAAAATTGTTTAAGTTCGCTTACGCGGCATTTTCATGAAAACCCCGGTTTAGGCTATATCTCGGGTATATATGGACCGATATCGGAAATTTTTATCTTCCATATTAATATAAACTGATCTTATTACCAGAACTGTTTTTAATCAAAAAAAAGCTGTTAAAGTTCGCTTACGCGACATTTTCATGAAAAACCCGGTTTAGGCTATATCTCGGGTATATATGGACCGATATCGAAAATTTTCATTTTCCATACTTATACAACCTTATTTTATTACCAAAACTACTTTTAAGCAAAAAAAGTTGTTTAAGTTCGCTTACGCGGCAATTTCATGAAAACCCCGTTCCAGGCTATATCTGCGGTATATATGAACCGATATCGGAAATTTTCATTTTTCATATTTATATAACCTTATTTTGTTACCAGAACCGCTTTTAAGCAAAAAAAGTTGTTTAATTTCGCTGACGCGGCATTTTCATGAAAAACCCGTTCTAGGCTATATCTCGGGTATATATGGACCGATATCGGAAATTTTCATTTTTCATATATAGTATGTAACCTAATTTCATTACCAGAACTGCTTTTGAGCACAAAAAAGTTGTTTAAGTTCGCTTACGCGGCATTTTCATGAAAAACCTGGTTTGGGCTATATCTCGGGTATATATGGACCGATATCGAAAATTTTCATTTTTCATGTTTATATGACCCTATTTCATTACCAGAACTGCTTTTGAACACAAAAAAGTTGTTTAAGTTCGCTTACGCGACATTTTCATGAAAAACCCGGTCTAGGCTATATCTCGGGTATATATGGACCGATATCGGCAATTTTCATTTTCCATATTTATGTAACCTAATTTCATTGCCAGAACTGCTTTTGAGCACAAAAAAATTGTTTAAGTTCGCTTACGCGGCATTTTCATGAAAACCCCGGTCTAGACTATATCACGGGTATATATGGACCGATATCGAAAATGTTCATTTTTCATATTTATATGACCCTATTTTATTACCAGAACTGCTTTTGAGCACAAAAAAGTTGTTTAAGTGCGCTTACGCGACATTTTCATGAAAAAACCCGGATTGGGCTATATCTTGGGTATATATGGACCGATATCGGAAATTTTCATTTTCCATATTTATATGACCCTATTTTATTACCAGAACTGCTTTTGAGCACAAAAAAGTTGTTTAAGTTCGCTTACGCGACCTTTTCATGAAAAGCCCGGATTGGGCTATATCTTGGGTATATATGGACCGATATCGGAAATTTTCATTTTCCATATTTATGTAACCTAATTTTATTACCAGAACTGCTTTTGAGCAAAAAAAAGTTATTTAGCTTCGCCTATGCGACATTTTCATTAAAAATCCGATTTGGGCTATATCTCGGGTATATATGGACCGATATCTGAAAAAAAAATTTTTTGCCTTTAAGTCACCGTGCTTAATAAGTGTGTGAAGTTTGAAGCAAAACGAACAACTTTTGTTTTCAAAAATTTTCATACAAAACTGCAAAAAAAAATGGCTTTTTTCGGAATTTTGAATATATTTCAGCTATACGTGGACCGATATTACTGAATTTCAATAGCAAACCCATGAATCGATGGGGTAAAAGAATGGTGAAAGAAAAAAGTTTCTAAGTCTAATGGTTTTCTCAGAAACGGTATTTCAACAGCGGACAGACGGACAGACGGACAGACGGACATCGCTTAATCGACTTTTTCATTAATTCTGATTCAGAATATATATACTTTATAGGGTCGCAAAAAAAAACTGTAGAAATTACAAACGGAATCACAAACTTATATATACCCTTAACATTTTTGTGAAGGGTATAAAAACAAACGTATATTTTTATTCGTGTCTTTATTTTACAAATAATTTTTCAATAAGTTTTTGCATTTAAAAGTCGTAAAATAAATTAAATATATAAATAAAGATCAAGAAAAAGCTGTCTGTTGTGTTTGAAGCTGTTTTTGCGTTTGAAAATTATTATTGGAACATTTTTTTTTCAAAAAGTTTTTCAATTTGTAAACAATAATAAAAAATGTGTGTGTATGTGTGCACTTTTGATAGTTATCATCACAGAAAAAAAATGTCGGCCACAGTTGCGACACTACCTATATATTATTGTACCATGGGTTGTGATAAGCTTCTTTTATTGTTATGAAGAAGTTTTTGGAAAGGCTCAATAGTAAGTAAAGTGAATTATTAAAGTTGCATGCTACAAATTGCTGTTATATATGTTGAAAACAGCAGCGGGGGTGATACCGAGTCAAAAAAAAGCTCGTAAGGGGTTGTTGGCAGTTTGGAACCTTTCATTTTGTAATGCTATAATCACATAAGTGAATGAATTGATTGATCTCATTCTATTTAGTAAGTTAACTATAAGCTAAGCCCTCCAAACATATTTTTGAAAAATTTTTGTTATGTATTGGTTTACTTTTTTCAAAATAATCTAGACCATTGATAGACTAATGACAAACAAAATATATAAATAAAATATAATTGCCTAAGCTAACTCTTAGGCTCTGAACTGAAGTACACATATAGAATAAGAAATATAATATATTCTTTGTTTTTTCGTTATGTTTGTTTTTTTTCAATCTGTATTTTAACAAAATTAAAATTGAAGTTTTATTTGTTGTAGCTGTATTTTTTTTTATTAAGAGGTATACAGCCAGTTCCTCGATGTCGAAAGGATAAGTTCATTCGCATTCAGGGCGAAAGAAAATTGATTTGGGTTTTTTCTAACTTTATTCTATGCGAACGATGTGTCAAAGTTCTATTAAAATACATAAGTTCAAGCGAACGAACAATAGTGACATAGACGAACGCAAATTTATTCGAATGTGAGTGACTAGCTTTCTTTCGCATACATTTTCATTCAATATCGTCGAACAGGCTGTTAATAAAATTAGCCCCCAATACCGTATTCATAAAGTAAATGAATTTCAAATATATATGTGTATGTATTTTATATTAATTTTTAATATATCTTATTTTTCATGAATATAAATCTTTAATTAATTATAAGTTCAGAAAGGTTTTTTATTTCTAAAACCAATATTAAACAGGGTTTCTTTTGATTTTTTTTAATAGCAATATTCTTTATGAATGTCAGCTTTAACATATACATACATATCTTAGAAATCGATACTATCGAAAATATCGATAGTTAAAAACAAAACTGTCGAAAATATCGAATGGGCCGACTATCGATAGTTTTGCAGCTCTAATCTGTCTCCCCACCAGAAACAAAAACATAAACAAAATTACATCCTACAAGCTTTAATTAAAACAAGTTGGAATTACCCGTCGACGCCGGTACCGCTTTTTTTATACCCCTCACAAAAATGTAAGCGTTGTCAACTTTGAAATTTCAAAACGCACTAAACTGGGGAAAAAAGCGCGTTATATCAAGAAAAACGCACCGAATTTTGAATTTTTTCTATTCATTTTTAAAAACCTATTTTGTATTTTAAGATGTGCAATATTTTTATATTAAAAACACGATAATGACACAGCTTGTTAAGCGATTGTTATGCAATCAAACTGGGTCTGATAGTATTGCCCGATGGCATGCCATCAAATTCGTTCAACAGCTAGAATTGTTTGTCAGCTATAAGTGTTTGTCAAACTTGGCATCTAGTGCGACTCTGTTAATTTTATTCAGATAATATTACCTTTACAATAATTATGACGATATTTTATCAAATTTATTATTAAGCAATATTAAATAAATATATTTGCTGACGACCGAAATCAGCTGTTACTTTTACTGCCTGTTATCAGGTACACAAAAATACAGCTGCTTATATTGCAGAAGCATACATGATTATCGGATTATTAAAAGTTACAGAATCGCACTAGAAGGCTTCAAATTCAATTAATAGCAATTCTATCAAACACAGTATACATTTCATTTGTGTTTTCGTAAGAGGTTTCTTTAAAAGAATTTATTGAAATATACGAAAATTTATATAATCAACATGTAATGCAAACGTTTTGGAATAACTTTATATTTTATTTAATAATTTGGTCATTTCTGAATTACCGAAACCGTAACGAATTCAGAAATTTCACTGTCCAGAGACTGCATTCATTGCAATATTTCATAAACTTGGCTTAATAGTTTTATATCAAAACACTAAAAACAGCAAATTTTATAAAACGAAATGTCTACTTTTCTTTCGACAGTGTTTATAATATAAAACAGCAGGATTGCCTTACTTTGGGCATATAACATAGTCTTCCACGCAAAATGAAACCGTAAAGTTTTTGGGCACTTGAATAAACTTTTTCTCATATTAAAATAAAAAGTTGAGTTGAATTTGCTTTGGTGCCACCGAAATATAAAAAGCGCACCGAAAATTAAGAAAAAAGCGCACCTCGCACCGACTAAAGAACTTTTCGCACAAATAATTTTAAAAAGCACCAAAAACGGTGCGAAACGCACCGAGTTAACAACACTGGGTATATTAAAGATTGTGATGCCGTATATCGAGTGTTGAAATACCGTTTCTGAGAAAACCATCAGACTTAGAAACTTTTTTCTTTTACCATTGTTCTACCCCATCAATTCTTGGGTTTGCTATAGAAATTCAGTAAAATTGGTTTACATATAGCTGCGATATATCCAAAATTCCGAAACCCCTCCTTTTTTTTTGCCAATTTGTATGAAAGTTTTTGAACAAAACAAGTAAGTGTAAGATAACAAGTATGTATTATATTTGGCTATATTTAAAATACCCTTCACGATAATCACGTACATGTATAGTATTTATTACAAATTTGAACTAAATATGCTCGGATATATATGAACCGATATCGGGGAAAACAAATTTTTGCCTTGTAATCAACATTCCAAAAACGAAATCTTACATGGAAAAATTTATTTAGGCTAAATCTCGGTTATATATGAACCGATATAGGAATTTTAACATTCTTTTATAATGAAAATTGCTTTTCAGCAAAAAAATATTCATGGAAAAATCGGTTTACTTTATATATCTCGGGTATATATAGACCGATATCGGAAATTTTCATTTTGTGTATTTTAGTACCTTGATTTATAGCCAGAACTGCCTTTAAACAAAAAAATACTTCATGGAAAAAAATGTTTAGGCTATATCTCTGGTATATATGGACCGGTATCGAAAATTTTAATTTTCTCTATTTGGTAACGTCAATATATTATCAGAACTTCTTTTAGGCAAAAACAAAAAAAAAAAACTGTTTAAGTTCGCTCAAGCGACATTTTCATGAAGAAATCGATTAAGAATATATCTGGGATATTTATGGACCGATATCGGAATTTTCCATTTTAGTAACCGTCTTTTATAACCAGAACTACTTATAAGGGAAAAAAAATTTTATGGACAAATCGTTTCAGACGATATCGGAGATTTTCTGTATTTGGTAATATCCTTATATTAAGTAAACTGCTTTTAAGCAAAAAAAAGTTGTTTAAGTTCGCTTGCGCGGCATCGGAACAAAATCGGTTTAGGCTACATCTCGGTACTGAGATCGAAAATTGTTATTTATTAACCTCGTTTTATAATCAGAAGAAGCAAACAAAAATTTCATGGGAAAAATCGGTTCAGGCTAAATCTCGGGAATACGAGTAAATGGACTGATATCAGATAAGATGTTCATTTTCTGTATTTTACTAACTTCCTTTTATAATCAGAACTGCTTTGAAGCAAAAAAAAAAAAAAATTTTCGTTGAACAATCGGTTTAGACTGCATCACGGGTACGATTGAGGAGAAAAACGTTTCAGAAGTGTTTTGAAGATCGGAAAGAAACGCTGGCATAAGTGTATTATATCTGAGGGTGATTACTCTAAAGGGGACAAGATATGTATTGATGAATAAAGAAATACCTTTTCAAAAAAAATTAAAAATAACGATTATTTTTTGATCAACCCTCGTATATACGTGACTATCGTGAAGGGAATTTTAGATTCGGCCCAGTCCAATATACTACCTTCTTACTTGTTTTTACCGTTCTTAAATAATACACTCTCGTATAATGTTGCAATCAATAAAACCTTTACTAATATTTGTCATATATATATTTATATATATATTTATATATATATATATATATATATATATATATATATATATATATATATATATATATATATATATATATATATATATATATATATATATATATATATATATATATATATATATATATATATATATATATATATATATATATATATATATATATATATATATATATATATATATATATATATATATATATATATATATATATATATATATATATATATATATATATATATATATATATATATATATGTAAAACGCAAGTAGACATGGATAGGTATATCACCATCACTAAACGTTAGCGAAGCCCTAAATCTGCTCAAATTGCATCCAAATCAAAAATCTCAAAAGATGCCGACACCGCTAGACCAACCGATCAAAACAGATTTTCTATTCTACAAACGGATGAGCCAACAGCATTGTCAAAAAAATCGTTTAAACCGCCACCAATTTATTTAAGAGAATCTGCCTCCAATGAACTCGTAAGAAAAATTGTTTCAGTAATCGGAGAAAATACATTTAACGTTACCTCCATCAAGCACGGTAACATTAACGAAACTAAAATTCAGGGTGACCATGAAAATTACTATCGAAAACTGTCTGACGAATTTGAAAAAGAAAAAAAGCTTTTTACACTTTTTTTTTGTTTTTTGTTTTTTGACGGATATTATTAGAGCATTTTTCTTTTTAAATTCTCAGCAATTTATTTCGATTGTTGGAATATAAAGTTGAATGTTTGAGAATATCTTTCAAAAATTTCCAAAGTCTACTGATGATTAGGGTAGTTCCTATGAAATGTCGACATATAGATAGCTGGGAAACATAGAAAACAAGCTATTTATAATTTTTTACTGGTATAAAGTTATATAAATATGAAAAATGAAAATTCCCGATATCGGTCCATATATACCCGAGATATAGCCTAAACCGGGTTTTTCATGAACATGCGGCGTAAGCAAACTTAAGCAACTTTTTTTGCTTAATAGTAGTTCTGGTAATAAAATAAGGTTATATAAGTATGGAAAATGAATATTTCCGATATCGGTCCATATATATCCGAGATATAGCCTAAGCCGGGGTTTTAAGAAAATACCGCGTAAGCGAACTTAAATAACGTTTTTTCATTAAAAGCAGTTCTAGTTATAAAATAAGGTTAGATAAATATGGAAATAAAAATGCCCGATATCGGTCCATATATACCCGAGATATAGCCTAAAACGGATTTCTCATGAAAATGTCCCGTAAGTAAACTTAAACAACTTTTTTTGTTCAAAGGCAGTTCCGGTAATAAAGTAAGGTTAGACAAATATAAAGGGTGTTTTTTTAAGCTAGATAGAACTTTAAATTGTAAAAAGTAACACAAAAAATTTAATTTTGATGAAACATTTTTTTTATTTGTTTCAGTATACTCTGACAAATCATCATGAATAGACTCACGCTTGAACAACGCTACGAAATTATGCTCTAGAGCAGTTGGCAACTGACCCGTTGTTTTATCGCAAAATTGTGTTCAGCGATGAGGCGCATTTTTGGCTTAACGGGTTTGTTAATAAGCAAAATTGCCGCATATGGAGTGAGACCAATCCACAAGAGACCCTACAGACTCCATTACATCCAGAAAAATGCACTGTTTGGTGCGGTTTTCATGCTGGTGGCATCATCGGACCTTATTTCTTCAAAAATGAGGCCGGAGCTCGCGTTACGGTCAATGGAGATCGTTACCGCACCATGATCAATGATTTTTTGTTTGAAAATATGGATGACATTGATCCGGAGGAGATGTGGTTTCAACAGGATGGCGCTACGTGCCATACGGCGAACGCAACCATCGACTTACTGAAATCAAAATTTGGCGATAAGTTGATTTCGAGAAATGGACCTGTCAATTGGCCTCCAAGGACGTGCGATTTGACACCTCTCGATTATTTCCTGTGGAGCTACGTGAAGTCACTGGTTTATGCTGATAAACCAGCAACAATTGACGCCTTGGAGGCCAGCATTGTTCGTGTTGTTCGTGACATACGGCCAGCAGTGCTCGAAAAAGTGGCCCAAAATTGGACGTCCAGAATGCGCTTCGTCAAGAACAGCCGCGGTGCCCATATGCCCGAAATCATTTTCAAATGTTAATGTCACGTATTGATCTTTCGAATAAAAAAAAATTTTGATTACAATTTAATTTTTTGTGTTATTTTTTACAATTTCAAGTTCTATCGGGCTTAAAAAAACACCCTATAGAAAATGAAAATTTCCGATAGCGGTCCATATATACCCCAGATATACCCTAAACCGGGTTTTTCATGAAAATGCCGCGTAAGCGAACTTAAACAACTTTTTTTTTGCTTAGAAGCAGTTCTGGTAATGAAACAAGTCGCGGTTTTCATGAAAATGTCGCGTAAGTGAACTTAAACATCTTTTTTGCTTAAAAACAGTTCTGATAAGGAAATAAGGTTATATAAATATGGAAAATGGAAATTTCCGATTTCGGTCTATATATATCCGAATATAGCCTAAGCCGCGGTTTTCATGAAAATGTCGCGTAAGTGGACTTAAACATTTTTTTTTTTGCTTAAAACAGTTCTGATAATAAAATAAGGTTATATAAATATGGAAAATGAAAATTTCCGATAACGGTTCATATGTATATACCCGAGATATAACCTAAACGGGGTTTTTCATAAAAATACCGCGTAAGCGAACCTAAACAACTTTTTTTACTTTAAAAAAGTTCTGGTAATGAAATAAGGTTAAATAAACATGGAAAATGAAAATGCCCGATATCGGTCCATATATACCCGAGATATAGCCTAAAACGGGTGTTTTATAAAAATGTCCCGTAAGTAAACTTAAACAACTTTTTTTGCTCAAAGGCAGTTCCGGTAATAAAGTAAGGTTATATAAATATCGAAAATGAAAATATCCGATAGCGGTCCATATATACCCCAGATATACCATGAATCGGGTTTTTCATGAAAATGTCCCGTAAGTAAACTTAAACAACCTTTTTTGCTCAAAGGCAGTTCCGGTAATAAAGTATGAAAAATGAAAATTTCCGATATCGGTCCATATATAACCTAAACCGCGGTTTTCATGAAAATGTCGCGTAAGTGAACTCAAACAACTTTTTTTGCCTAAAAACAGTTCTGGTAAGGAAATAAGGTTATATAAATATGGAAAATGGAAATTTCCGATATCGGTACATATATACCGGAGATATAGCCTAAACCGCGTTTTTATACGTGACTATTGTGAAGGGTATTTTAAATTCGGCACAGCCGAATTTGCCACACTCTTACTTGTTTCTAATAATTCTTTTCCTCCGACAGGACAGTCAACCACCGACATAACCGTTCAAAATCAAAAACAAATTTCTTATGCTAATGTAGTTAAGTCTACATTCGCAAACCCGAATCAGCAATCCATATCTCAACCGCCCGATCAAAATTCCAGTAACCTTGAGGCAACAATACAGACCCTTATTCAAACTATAAACACTTTTACGTCGTCAATGATGACGATGATGCAGGAAATGGTGAAAATGCAATCCACAATTTTGCAGGTTATATCGAAAAAATCATTTGATTAAAAATATGTTTCTGGAACGCGAACGGCATCCGCCAGCACAAAAATGAACTCGAATACTTCCTGATGGATAAGCAGATCGATATAATGATGATTGCAGAAACTCACTTGATGTCAACAAGCTTCTTCAAAATTAACGGCTACGTACTATACGATACTAAAGACCCCCGTGGAAGAGCTTGTGGAGGTTCTGCAATCTTCGTAAAATCTAGGATAAAGCATTTTTTGTTGAACGACATATGTGAGGACTATCTTCAAGCAACTAATATCTGTGTGGAAAATTTTCATTACAAATTGGTTATCTCATCGATTTATTCGCCGCCTCGATTCTCAGTGACAGAATCACAATATTCAAGTTTTTTCACCTCATTAGGACCTCGTTTTATAGCAGCTGGAGATTACAACGCAAAACACACTTTTTGGGGCTCACGTTTAATCACCCCGAAGGGTCGGGTGCTTTTCGGTACAATTTCTAAAATGGGCTTAGACGTAATATCAAGCGGACATCCCACTTACTGGCCGACTGACCGGCGAAAGATTCCTGATGTGATTGATTTTGGAGTGGTAAAGGGATTCCCTGTGGAATGGATGCAAGCTGAGCCTTCGTTAGACTTGTCATCGGATCATTAACCTACTATTATTTCAGTGCGTTTTCCCCAGGAGACTTGGTACGATTAACAATTTGCTTAGGACTGTCACCCGAGTGAATTGGCTAAAATAAAAAAAATTTTTGACTACCCATTGCACTGAGAATATTGTTTTAAGAACATCTGAAGATATTAATGCGTCACTAAGCAACTTTAGCGAAAACCTTAAACAAGCCGCTGAACTTGGCTCTAGAGTTTATTTAACACGCAGAAACATTCAAAATAGAACATATTCTTCAGAAATCGAGCAACTTGTATTAGAAAAAAGAAAAGGTAGACGAGAGTGGCAACTTCGCAGGTCACGGCAACTAAAAACAAGACTCCGAGAGTGCACAAATCAACTAAGAAATTTGCTTGGAAACCAAAAAACGGCCTCTCTACAAACGTATTTAGAAAGTCTGGATGGTCCGACTATTCTTTAATAGTGACTGGGCTAGAGATGACTCGGAACAGGGTAATTTATTTGTTAACCATTTGAAAAACGTTTTTACCACAAATAGGTCTGATAATGCAAATGAATTGCCGCCTATTGTTAGTAGACCTCCTGTGCCTTTAAGATTCAATTTTCAACAAGTTGAAAATGCTATTGCTAATCTAAACCTTAAAAAAGCTCCAGGTATGGATAAAATCAGCAACAAAATGCTCGTAGAGCTGCCTCGTGTAGCTAAAAGAATTGTTCTTTTTATTTTTAATGCTATTTTACGACTTGAGTATTACCCTGCAGAGTGGAAGGTGTCCATGATAACAATGATTCCTAAGCCAGGGAAGGATCACACGAAAGTAGAATCATACCGTCCAATAAGTCTACTGACAACAATTTCAAAACTTTTCGAAAAATTGCTAAAATCGAAGTTGGATCCAATGCTTAATAAGGTTGAATGTATTCCTAATCTCCAATTTGGTTTTAGAGCGAAGCATGGCACCATTGAGCAAACACACAGGTTAGTTAACATCATAAGAAAGGAATTTGAAGATAAAAAGTATTGCTCTGCCTTATTCATCGTCTCACAAGCTTTTGATAAAGTGTGGCACGATGGCTTAATACATAAAATAAAGTTTAACTTACCTGCAAATATACATAACCTTTTTTTTTTTTTTATCTTGGACTAGTACTCAGGGTATGACCCCTACATATGCAGCGCATTGTACCAGAACTAGGAAAATAGGTTGTGAGGAGGGGGAAAGAGGGAGTAGTGTTTGTGAACATTTGACTTGAACTTTCCAATGCTATAACAGACAGGAAACACGTCAGCAGGCAACTTGTTCCACAGACGAAGCGTACGCCTGAAAAACGAATTCTATCTGTAATGCGTAGTACGATTCCCTGGGCAATCGACCACAAATGGATGAGCTCTGGACGATGAAAGCGTGCTACGTAAAAATATACGAGTTTCGGGAACAAGACCCCTGATCTCGGCAGAACAAAATCCATTGTAGTAACGATAGAACAGAGTAACGCACCCCACACTGCGTCGATGCTCCAGTGAGTCAATAGAGTTGGATACCCTACTGTCACCGATGAGCTTCTTCGCCCTCTCCTGCACACGGTCGAATAACCCCAAAATAGACTTTGGGGCACCGGCCCAAACATGAGAGTTGTATTCCATTTTCGGTCGGATATAGGTGGTATAAATAGTAAGGAGGTCGGATGGAGTGAAGTACATCTTACACCGTTTCAAAAAACCGAGGCGCTTGAATGCTTCTTTAGAGACATGAAAAATGTGATCATTCCAACGAACATCACGTTGTATTTTCATTCCAAGAACATCGAGGGCATCCGATTCCTCAATATTTATACCATCCATGTGTACAGATGAAGCAGCACCTGCCGTCGTATGTTTGTGTGTTAATAAACAACACTGGGCCTTACGAGCGTTAAAAGCGACTCTGTTTTTACGACCCTATTCGGAGATTAATAGAAGATCACTATTCAGTGAGTCATTCATATTTTGCCTCTTGACAACGATCTCGGATAGGCTGGGCCTATTACTGAAAGAGTACGAATGGCAAATGCTGCTGTCATCTGCGAAAGAGTGTATAGGGTTAAAAGTTTGAAATAGAAGGTCATTGATGAAAATAAGAAATAGGGTAGGAAAAAGAACGGAGCCTTGCGGTACCCCTGAATTAACCTTGAACTCGTTTGATGAGACCCCATCTATAACAACTCGTATAGTGCGGTCTCTGAGAAAACTCGATATAAACCGAGAAAAGTCAACACGGGCACCAAAAGCAGTAAGTTTTGCCAGTAGTGCAGCATGCCACACTCTATCAAATGCTTTGGAGATATCTAGAGCCACCACTTCACTTTCGCCGAAATGATGGATTGAGTGGCACCATTTCTCGGAGAGGTATGCCAAAAGATCTCCAGTAGAGCGACCTTTACGAAACCCATACTGACGATCACAAAGTAATTTATGAGACTCTAGATACCTCACAAGGTGGTAATTAACCATACTTTCCATTACTTTGGAAAGCGCAGAACAAATTGCGCCCCTCTTTTTTGGGATTGGCGTTACATTAGCAACCTTCCAGCTTGATGGAAACTCACCAAAATGGTAAAGTATGCTGAAGAGGCGTGCTAATGGACGCGCAAGCCTAGAAGAGCACTGCTTCAAGACCAGTGCTGGAATGCCATCCGGTCCAGGAGTCTTGTTTCTGTCGAGGTCGGCCAAAACCCTTTTAGCTGCTCGCGCCCGGAAGAATATGTTTGGCATAGTTGCAGATACTCTTTCGAGCTCGGGAAGTGGTTGACTGCTTTCCGGCAAGCAGGAGTTGCTTGCAAAGATTTCAGCCAACAGGTTAGCTTTGTCAACCGGGTCGGTGAATGTTTGGTCATTCTTTATGAGAGTTGGAATTGACGAACTAACACTGTTCTTTACTCTCTTAACGAATGACAAATAGGTCTTACTGCCCCGGGCAGCTGTAAGGACCTTGGCACGAAGACGCTGTTCGTGAAGAAACTTTTCACGCCTAAGTGCCTTGGCACACGAAGATCTTGCCTTTTTGCGTAGCAAATCAGTCTCTGGGTTTTTGTTTAAACGCCAATTACTGAATGCTTCCTCTCTAGATCTGACTGCGTTTTTGCACGGCTGATTAAACCAGGATTTCACTCTTGGCTTAACCGAAATCTGCTTGGAGGGGATAAATGATTTCATCCCTAGCAATGTCATATTCTAAACCATTTTTGCTGGAGCATTTATGTCGTTATCTAGAAAGCAAAGTTTCCAATTAAAATGCTCATAAAATTGGTTTAGCTCAGCCCAACGCGCCTTTTCGTAAATAAATATTGAACGTTTCGTAGCTGATTTCGAAACGTTACGAAGTTCAGAGATCGAAAAGGAGGCAGAAATGGTGCAATGATCCGAATTACCGAGAGGTGCACTAACTTTGACTTCATACTTTTCAGGGTGTGAAGTCAGGAATAGGTCAAGTGTGTTTGAATGGTGCCCTTCAACACATGGAATATGCGTTGGATCATTCACTAATTGCGCTAGGTGGTTGTGCGCAGCGAATAACTCAACATATTGGCCTTCCGGAGTTGTATGACTCCAATGACGAAGCCATGATGAGTTGTGAACATTGAAATCACCAGCAACAACGATTTCACTGCTCGGAAAACTCTCCAGGATCTTCGATATGGAGTCGGAGAAGGCATCGAAGCCAGAAAAGGTAATATCCCTCCCCGCATTTGGACTTCTGTATAGAAACCCGAAATGCAAAAAGTGTGACCTGATTTTGAATTTAATGCCTAATGGTTGCTGGCACTGGAACACAAGTTCATTGCGAACGTAAATTACAAGGCCGCGATGGAAATGAAATAGAGATAGAAGTTGATAGCCAGGTATATGAAAATCCTGTGGATCAGCATCCTCAGATACCTGGGTCTCACATAAGGAAAGCTATTTATATTGTCGCCAATTTATAATAAAAGAAGGCGATTTCATAAGCCCCACCCAGCCTATTGAAGCTGGAGTTCCCCAAGGCAGCATATTAGGGCCTATCTTATATTTGATGTACGCATCTGACATGCCGACTAGCACCAACATTCACACTTTAACATTTGCAGATGATACAGCATTTCTTAGCATACTTAGTAACCTCCAGCAAGCATCAATAAATTTACAGGAACATATCGTCAAACTAGAGAAATGGCTCAAGCTTTGGAAAATCAAGGTTAATGAACAAAAGTGTGCAGATGTTACATTCGCACTGCGTCTAGGAACATGCTCACCCATTACTACTAACAATGAAGTAATACCTCAACACAGTGAAGTCAAATACCTCGGTATTCATCTTGACCGTAGGCTAACATGGAAGACGCACATCGAGGCAAAAGTAACGCAAATGAAATTGAAAGCAGTGCAAATTAACTGGCTAATAGACAGAAATTCGACCTTGAAGCTTGATTGTAAATTTTTGCTGTACAACTCGATTCTAAAGCCAATATGGTGCTATGGGATTCAATTATGGGGCACAGCCTCGGCATCCAACATTGAAAAAATTCAAAGAAGTCAAAATAGAATACTCCGTAGAATTACAGACGCTCCATGGTACGTTAAAAACTCACGAATCCACGCAGATCTGAACGTACCTTTTGTGAAATCTGAATTTGTGAAGTACGCGACAATATATATTAACAAACTTGAATTCCATCAAAATTCTCTCGCAGTTAATATTCTTAACTTTGGTGGTCATACCCGTCTGAGAAGGAGGGATACTTTGGCTACCATTCGAGCTCTAAACAGATGACTGAATTCTGAATAATATTCGTTGCTTTTTGTCTTTATATTAGTGCACAAGTGCTGTATGTACAGTATGTTTATGTGTGTGTTGTTCATAGCTTTTGCTTTATACATAGGCAACTCATACGTACTGCATGCGAAGTTGTTTGTGTATTTTTCATTGCTAGTATTTATGTATTAAAGTATTTATGTATTAAAGAGCACAGCCCTATAGCTAAGCGCATTTACAAAAACAATTTAGTACCAAGCGCATAGACCTGGGCATGTTTGATTTACAGTGTTCAAATTACGAAGAGAAAGAAATCAAAAGTTTGAAACAATAAAATGATGATTTGAATAAAAAAATTTATCTTCTCAAATAAAACTTTTGCTTTTTCTTAAACTATTAAAATGAAAATGTTCCTTCAACAGTTTTTGGGTTCTTTACGCTCATTCAGTTTTGTTTGAGGGAAGACGTCACACACTAAAGCAAAGGAGTATAGGCCAATTAGCCTGACGTCCTTTCTTTTAAAAACGCTAGAGAGGATCATAGACATACACATAAGGTCCATAATTAGCAAAAACAAGTTGTCGCCATCTCAACACGCCTACACAAAGTGCAAATCAGTTGAAACGGCGCTACAGAGTTTGGTCAATCATATTGAACGGTCCAATCAATACAAAAACTATACATTAGTTTCTTTCATGGATATTGAAGGATCAATAGTGTCTAGATACTGGCGGTTATAGATCCACTTGACGGTCTGAAGGTTGATCGACCTACAACCATGTTCATTACGAGCCTACTTAAGCGCAGAACTATAACAGCAACAATGGCGAAATCCAGAATTACGAGAAAAGTATGCAAGGGTACACCCCATCCCAGGGAGGAATACTATCCCCCTCTTGTGGAATGTTGTAGTGAGTACTCTGCTGAAAGATCTAGATAATAATAAGATAAAGACTGTAGCCTATGCTGATGACGTAGCGATTGCAGTTTCTGGATTTAGACACCATAACAGAGCAGTTAGAATACGCTCTGAAGATGATATGTCAATGGAGTGTACAACGCAGACTAAAGACAAATCCAGCGAAAACGGAAATCGTACATTTTAGTAAAAAGTATAAAATTCTACATTTCACCCCTCCAAAAATGGATGGCACCACACTTATCCTATCGAATAAGGCAAAATACCTAGGCGTCATTCTAGACAGCAAACTATCATGGAAAGAGAATATACAGGCTAGAGTAACCAAGGCTACAATAGCCATCTATCTATGCAATAAGCTCAACATGGGGCATACAACCAAAAGGAGTTGTGTGGCTCTATGACATGGTTATAAAACCGATCATTTTTTATGGAGTAGCAGTAAGATGGAAATCACTGGACTCCGCAACCAACAGACGGCAAATTGAAAAAGTCAGTCGAATCATGGCAATACTGATCACAGGGGACATGAGGACAACACCAACTAAAGCAATTCTTGTACTTTTGAGCTGCACGCTATGTGACTTAGAAGCCAGGCAGATAGTACTAAAAGCCGCAATCAGGTTGAACGCGACAGGAGCATGGACCCACAGACTGTGGGTATATGCCAATATACTGGAGATTGGAAGGGAGCTAGTCCCCGATCTAATTGACTACTGCATCCCAAAACCATTCCTCTCAAGGAGTTTCGGCTACCAAATTGAGGAATCTCCCCTAGAGTGTGGATACTTCTATGTTTACACGGATAGTTGCAGAAGGGGGGAAAGGGTTGGGGGTGGCGTTTACATAGAAGAATTTAACACTAAAATATCCTTCAGATTATCAGACGGATGCAGTGTTCTTCAGGCTGAAATATCGGCTATAAGTAAACGACGCTTTACACGAAATTCGGTAGGGATATCATAATAGTAACGGACAGCAAGGCCGCCATCAACTCCCTGATTGGAATATACACTAATTCTAGTCTAGTCCAGGAATGCCGGGCATCTTTAAATAAGATGGCGAGACATTCTAACATAACCCTAAAATGGGTACGTGGACATGGGTCCAACAATGGCAACAAAATCTCTGACCACTTAGCCAAATAAGGGACAAACCTAGGGGATAGGGATATATACTCCTTTTGCGGATAACCATTAACAGCGTGTTGGAAAAGAATAAAACTCCACACTGGAACGTGCACAAGAAAAGTGGCTCACAGAGCCCATATGTGTTATATTAGGGAACTTGTGGCCGCATATTAACTCTAAGAGAACGTGGGAGCTATTAAAACTGCCCAGATCTCAACTAAGAGTGACTGTAGCAGTCATCACTGGACATTTCCCGTTTTGTAACCATGCGAAGAGACTAGGCCTTCCCCACGACTTCTGTAGAAGTTGCCAAGACGAGGAAGGAGAGGAGCCGATCCTTCATCTCCTCGGCACATGCCCGGCATTGAAGCATCATCTTCTAAGATACTTAGGCGAGCGGAGCTTCAACAGCCTATCTTGTCTGTCCTCGGTCATAGCCTCTTTCATAAGAAGCAGCATGTAACGCTACACTAGGATGTTCCCGCCTTTCCTTTCCATCCCCACCCATCTATTCCACTCACACTATATTGCTATAACTTCTTTTCTTCACTCCACTATCCCACTTTTCAGCAATCACAAAGGGAACGACTTCAGGACCCAAGTGAGCTGGACAATCTAGACTATTCCGGGGGATCCAGCGGCCTGCCTACCTAACCTAACCATTCAGTTTTGTTTTAACTTTTAAGTTAAATGTAGAGTGAGCATAAATTGTGTTTGCGTTGGTGAAAGAGCTAACCAGCAAACACAAAATGTGTTTGATATAACAACCAGGATATTATATGCATATACCGGCACATGATTTTTAAAAAGCTGTTTGACGCTACTCAAAAATAAATCTGACATAGGCAAAGGAGAGTGTAATATTTGCACATTTTCTCTAAAGAATAGCCGAATTTAAAAACATATTTGAAGACCATAATTGTAAATGTCACTGACTATTTTTTTAATTTCGGAAGGCAATTGAAGAGCATAATGCAAGTCATAATAAACAAACACATTTCATGATAAACAAATCTGTTATATCGCTTTTCAACAATATCGCTACTGAGTTATTTTTGCCATAACTTTAGTATAAGCGCGGACTAATTTTTAGTTGTCTCTTTTTTTTTAATATAACAAGTAGTCAAATGTTGCCTACAATTAATAGATTTCAAAAAAAAAAGTTACCATGCTTTTTGAGTTTATCGAAAAATCGGCATTTTTGTAACAAAAATCGGCTTATCGGCACTTTGATAATTTTAAGGGAAAAAATCGGCAAATATGGCAGGACTGCCAGGAATCAAAAATAGAAGAATGGAGACAAGTTTCGTAAATCACTGTCCACGAACGTAATTTGCAATGACTATAATGTTGTTCTGCGTACGAGTTCAAACATTTTAATGATCGCCTGACTTGAAACCGGCCAGCTAAATGACTGCTCGTTGGTCTCATGTAGAAAGACCCTAACAAAAATAATTACAATTTTACAGGAGAAGGAAAAATCGTGGAAGCTCAATTGCTTGTAAGAGCGATATGTATGATATTAAATCTTTGTGACACTATGTACTTGTGTGAAACATAGTAGAATTCCTAAACGAGCTTAATTCAGGGAAAATTCGAGTTAGGGCCTTTCTACGTAAGACTAACATGCTGCTTTTAGATCAGTTGCTCATATATTGTAAATATTTTTATATGAACAAATAGATTGTTTTTTATTTATTTTTTATTTAATGTATGTTTTACTTATTTTTGTGCAAAACCAGTCAGAAAATATGTACAACCTGTTTTTTATGTTTCCTGGTAGCTATAGGAGCTACCTTAATTATCAGTAGATTTAGAAACTTTAAAAAAATAATTTTAGGTATTTAACAGTAATTTCATTATCCTTACTTAATACTATAAATGCGAAAGTAACTCTGTCTGTCTGTTATCTTTTCACGCCTAAGCGGCTTATGATGAGATTAGGTAAGCAGATAGCTTGAAGTCCCAGACGTATTACAGAATAGTTTTTATTCTGGAATTTAAGTTACAAAATGGTCAAAAGCGGGCAAAATCACCGTCCAAAAAAAACTTTTTTTTTATATATCCATAATTTATGAGCCGATCTTTTCTTTTGAGAAGGTTTCTAAAGAATCTGCCTATTAGTAATTTTTTGCACATCCTTTTGAGATACTCCCCCTTTTATGAACCACTGTCCAATAATCTTCCTTCTTTCTAAAGGGGCATAAAACGGAATAAAAATAAAAATTTGGAATTTGGACTCACGAAATGTCCGTCCGAAAAATTAATTTTTTAGTATGGAGTCTGAACATTTATTTATTAGTTACTATACAGTTGCAAAGTATAGGATGCACAGCATGGGCGGGGTGACAAAGACCATAATGTCCAAGAGGGTATTAACAATACTTTTGTAGCGTCGCTGTGACTAACTATAACGACCTTCACATAGAAAGTTTCCACGTGGTTAACAATGAATAACCTCTAAAAAACTGTAAACCAATAGTTAGTTGAGGCAAACCGATAACCAGTGCGAGCGAGACGCAAAACTCTCGAAGACCGAACAACAAACACAAGCCTGACCGCACTTAAGAAATATTTACGATGACGCGAGAGCTGTTCTTCAGCCCAGAGCTGCTTTACGACTGGAGTCTGAACATATTTTTAGGTTTTCAAGCTTAACTGCTGAACCAATTTAAATGAACTTCGGTTTACAGGTATTCTGAAGTCTGGGAAACATCATAGAATAGTTTTTATTCTGAAATTTTAGCCACAAAGTGAGAAACGCACCCCTCGAAACGACCGTTTAAAAAATAATTTCTTTACATTTTACGAACTGAGGTTTTCTTTTAAAAGAGTTTGCAAATAAGCTGAAAATCAAGGTTGCCAACTTTATATAACCAAAACGCGCTATGAACCTATCCAAAAAGCGCTTAAAACCGCAAAACTATATAAATTCACAAAAAAAAAAAGAAATAACATAAATAAACAGTCAAACTTTGAAGATCTAGGCAAAATAACAAATTTTTGTATTAATTCACTTAAATTTTAAAAACAATCTTAAGTTTGAAATTTTCATTTCTGAAGTTGACCCAGATAAAAGAATCTTTAAAATACAATATTTTAGAATATGAAGTATTAAAACGTGATCAATCTACGAGTAAAGTTGCTAGATTTCGAATCAGGTTTATCTTCTAGTCATACAACTTTTTGGGTATAATATTTCGGATTCTTATAAGTATTTTGACCTACATCAGATGGAATATTATAATATTTATTCCGATCTACACTCTTATTTTATATGAATTTATTATATTACATTTACCCGTACATAAAAACAATTGCACATTTTTTCAATTTCTTTTTCAAAATCAATAAACTGTGTAAAAAATATTTGGATGCCCTTCTTGATCTTGTTAGAGTGAGTTTAGACGAGCGAACATTTGGAATCCTCTTTTGGGTTTTCTTTTGAATTCACACAGTCGGACATGTTATTCCGATCTGCGCTCTTATTTCAAGTGTTGCAGTTAATTACTGTGGAAATTGCAGGAAGATTCGTTCAGAGGTCTGGCCGATCTTGATTTACAAACAAACATACAAACACACATTCAATTTTATATATTAAGATAAATAATTAAAAAAAAAAGCGAAAGAGCTGTTTTAGCAGCAAAAAAAGAAAAACGTCGATGAAAAAAACTTAAGAAATTAAAAACTTTAATTTGCGAATAGCGTTCGTATAAGTCAATCGATGCGATTACAGACCCTGGTAATGTTGTTAAGTATCCAATAAAGTTACTGAATTCATTTTAATTCCGCAAACGCTACCTAATGACTTACGGCACCAGTTTAGTTGTGATGTTACGTAATCTGAATCAGCCAACACTATGCAATGACACTAGCAGGATATAAAAAATACAAGGTAGTTTCATTCTCTTAATTTTCCTTTACAATCACCATCTGAGAAGTTAAGGATTGTGACATTTTTCATAAAATTGTGCTGCCGTATCTTAATATATAAAATTTAATGTGTGTTTTTACGTTTGTTTGTACCTTAAGATCTGCCAGACCGCTGAACCAATCTTTCTGAAATTTTCACAGTAATTAACTGGAACACTTGAGTGAATTATAGGTTTTTTTTTACGCCCCCTATTTTAAATTATGTTATTTCTTTCACAAAATTTTCAACAGATTTTTTAATATAAATTTCAAAATTTTTTGTGTATATGCAAAACGACCAAATCGACTAAGATTATGTTGTAGGGACGAAGCTATCGCCAATTGCCAACCCCAATAATTGATTGTCAAATAACTTCAGTATTTATGGAGCAATTTTCAAAATTCCTTTTTCATGTAATGGGTGATTTTATAAGAACTATCGGAAAATAAAAAAAAAACACATAAAATTCAGAAAAATGCATGAAATATTTATTTGGATCGATAGTTGGGTCGATATAATTTAATGTTTGAAGATTATTTCATGCAAATGTTGGCCGCGGCTGCGCCTCAAATGGTCCATCCGCTTAGTCCAATTTTGGCATACTCTTTCCAACACTTCGGCCGGTATCTCACGAATAATGTTGGCAATGTTGGCTTCCAGTGCGTCAATCGAAGCGGGCTTGTCGCTATAGACATTAGCCTTAACATAGCCTCACAAAAAATAGTCTAGAGGCGTTAAATCGCACGATCTGGGCGGCCAATTGACTGGTCCCAAGCGTAAAATAAACTGTTCACCGAACTCGCCTCTCAATTGGTCCATTGTTTCGCGTGCTGTGTGGCATGTGGCACCGTCTTGTTGAAACCACATGTCATGCAAGTCAAGCTCTTCTATTTTGGGCAAAAAAAAGTTTGTTATCATCGCACGGTAGCGCTCACCATTCACAGTAACGTTGTGATTCGCATCATCTTTGAAGAATACGGCCCAATGATGCCGCTAGCCCATAATCCGCACCAAACGGTTGTTTTTTGTGGATGCATTGGTAGCTCTTGCAATGCTTCTGGCTACTCTTCAATCCAAATACGGCAGTTTTGCTTGTTCACGTATCCAATCAACCAGAAATGAGGCTCGTCGCTGAACACAATTCTTCGATAAAAAAGTGGATCTTCATCTAACTTTTCAAGAGTCCATTCACCAAAAATTTGGCGTTGTGGTAGGTCGTTTGGCTTCAATTTTTCAATCTTATAAGGCTTCACACCCAAATCCTTCCGCAAAATTTTCCACGTAGTGGAGTAACAGAGGCCCAATTGCTGCGAACGGCGCCGAATCGATAATTCACGGTCATCACCAACACTGGCCGATACGGCTGCGATATTTTCTTCAGTTCGCACTCAACGTAAGCGTGTTGGTGGTTTAATGTCCAACAATGTAAATTTGGTGCGAAATTTTTTTACAATAGCCCGAATAGAAGCCTCAGTAGGTCGATTAAACTGACCATAAAATGGAAGAAGCGCGCGATGAACTTTCTTAACAGAGCACGCATTTTGGTAATAAAATTCAATAATTTGCAAGCGTTGTTCGTTTGTAAGACGATTCATGATTAAATTATAGACCAAACTGAAGATGTTTGACAGTGACACAAGACACAAAACGTGCGTGAGCTGTCAAAACTAGTGTTGCCAAAAAGATAATAGCAAAAAAATCACTCGTTAAAAGACATCTCATCAAAATTGAACACACTCCAAAAATCCATTTTCAAATAACTTCGGCATTTGTGGACCAATTTTTAAAAATCGTTTTGGATACTGTAAATTTCTACTAATTTTTCTTTTATCGTCAAAAAGAGGAAGGAAAAAAAGTTGCCAGCTCCAATAATTGATTATCAAGCAACTTCATTTTTGAACCAATTTTCAAAATTTTTCTTGCATTTACAAAACGACTAAGATTACTTTTGCGGGTTATCGCAAATTGACCACCCCAATAATTGATTGTGATATAATTTAATCATTTATGGAGCAATTTTCTAAATTCCTTTTGTGTATAAAAAAGGTTAACAACTTTTTTTTTATTTTGGAAAATTGGTGGCGTGATTGTCCTTCCCATAATTAATTATTAAATAACTTCGTCATTTGTGGACCAATTTTCAAACCTCTTTTTTCATATAAAAAATATCCACAAAACTGTGTTTTTTAAAACTGAAGGTGGAGAAGGTTGTCGCAATACGCCCATCTCAAAAATTCATTGTCAAAGAACTTCGGCATTTGTAGACCAATTTTTAAAATTCTTTTTTGATGCAGGAAAGCTGTACTAATTTTTCAATTTTTTGGTAAAAGGGAGAGGGAAGCAAATTGCCAGCTCAAATAATTGATTATCAAGCAACTTCGGCAAAATTCTTTTTGTATGTGGAAAAGGTTAAAAAAAAAATTATTGAGAGGGCTAGTCAGAATTAGAATAGAGTCGCCAATGGACAGTGTTGTCAACTTTGAAGTTTCAAAATGCACCAAAATGGGGAAAAAAAAGCGCGTTGTTTCAACAAAAATGCACCGACTTTTGAATTTTTTTCTGTTATTTTTAAAAACCTATTTTGTATTTTAAGAAGTACAAAATTTTTATATAAGAAACACGATAATTTAACAGCTTTTTAAGGGGCTATTATACAAACTGAGTCTGATAGCGCCCCCTAATGGCATGCCATCAAATTCGTTCAATAGCTAGAATTCGTGTTTGTCAAACTTGGCCTCTATTACGACTCTGTTAGTTTTATTAAGATAATGTTACCTCTACAAAATTATAACGATATTTTATCAAATTTATTATTAAGCAATATCATTTAATTATATTTGCTGTCAATCGAAATGCTGTTACTTTTACTACCTATTATCAGCTGTTTACCGTCGTCAAAATTATATTTCATGAGCATACAACCATTACTGTCGAAAGAATTTACGATTATCGGATCATTAAAAGTTTATCGATGTATTTGGAGAGACAATTAATTGCAACATAGGTAGATAGAGATAGTTAATTGCAACATAGGTAGGCGCCTCTTCAGTTACACTATCGCGAACAGCAGCAATATTTTCTGCAGAACGAGATACGAGCGTGCACTAATGTTTTCACATCTCCTACAGACCCAGTTTGCTCAACGTTTTGCACAATTTTTTCCGATACTACGCACATTTGAACAATTAAATTTACCGAAATTTATTGACTGCAGGATATGCAGTTTGATTTGAACGCTCATTTTCATAATTAACCTAAAAAACCGAGTTCGAATCCCAGTGGGTGCTGATGAGTAGTGTAGCGACTACGAAATAGCAAGTTGTCCCCCAGCTAATGGTATGCAATTATTTTTCTGTTCTTCTTTGGTCTTATTGTTTCACAGCAATTATTATTATAATTAAAAATAATCCTTCTTCTTGACTGAAGTTAGACTTGAACTCACAACTAGTTAGTTAATATCGTAACCTAAATAAAGTTTAACACGATGCTCGATTGTGTATTTTTTCATCGTTCAAATTGAGTTAGTCTGAAATTGAGAAATATCAAATGAAATGCAGAAAAAAACTTGACGTTTAGGTGGGTGTGGTTCACATTCAACATCGGCCCTCAAAATTTAACCATTTAACCGACATTTTCCCAGGGGCCAGATTCCGCAACTATAATTTTTTTTTACCAGTGAACACTCAAAATAAAATTCACTGACAGACACAGTGTTCACTTTTCATTAAAAAGCGAATCCGTAAAAAACAATGAATTTTATTGCACTGAATTTGTTTCTTCAGGCTGAATGATATGCTGATTTGTCAAATTAACTGTGTCACACAAGTTGTTGAATATATAATTTTAATTTACATACATAATCCTTCTATTTATTTTATTCAAGTTCAAAATATTTTACAAAAAAACTAAAATTCACCGAAGATTTTTGAGTAAAAAAATTATTATTAAGTGTACACTTTAAATGTCAAAATTATCCATTCTCACCATTGCGGGCTCAAAAATCAAAAGTGAACACTGAAATTGGTGAACATTTCAAAATTCATCGTTGCGGAATTTGGCCCCAGGTCTCAAAAAATAGATATTCAAATATAATAAGGCCCAAATAATGTGTTTTTCAGCCATGTTCCGAGAACGCGCGTTCTGAAACCGCAATGCGTTTTGAAAAACGCTTAATTGATTTTTAGGTATTCTGAAGAACGCGCGTTTTACTGGCGTTTAGGAGTTTTTTCTGAAAAAATACAACATGTGTTTTACATACTAATATAAAACAAAAAATATTTGACAACAAATAGAAAAATTTTTCAATTTAGTTTTCTTAATGAAAATGTGTAAAATTCTTTAAATTTTTTATTGAAATAAAAAGAAAACATATTAAATTTTAATTGTGAATAATTTTATTGCCTTTTGCAAGTTCAGTTTTAGCAAATTCAATCAGTTCACTTCAATATATACATGCGAGTTGAAGTCGCCAATTTTAAGCGATATGCATTTTCCAGAACACCTATTTGGCGATTTCAAATCGCTAAACCATATTTTTTGCGTTATACGTTTGTCAGAACGCCTATTTAGCGTTTTCAAATCGAAAACGCTAAATTTAAGCAATTTGCGTTTCTCAGAACATGCATGTTTATCGAAAATATTTTTATTTTCGTTCGTATTTTGAAAAAAAATATGCTTCAGTAGTAATAATGTGAGTCACCTTGTTTCTAGCACGTACTACATTTACTCGTATACTACATTTACTCATATATAAACTTGCCAGCCGGCCAGGCTTCATTCGGAAGGTATTTACTAACGATTATATAAAATTGCTAAAAATTATAACACACATATTTCAGCAGAAAACATTTTTTGTCAATTTATTGCTTAAAAAATTCTTTTAATTTGGGTTATTAGTATAACTATATATATGACAATAATTGATTTAAAAACGAAGAGTAAAAAATATTGCATGTCAAAGCTTGATAGTAAACAACATTTTTAGTTTTGCCATGAACTGGCCGTGGGAAAAACCTTGAGATTCCAACCCATACATTTTTGTACTAAATAAATCTTTTCATTTACAACATTGACGCATAAACAGTGAGTTATATACATATTTGCAAATAGTTTTCATTTACGAATTGAACACGCATAAACGGAATAACAGGTATAACTTGATCAATGAGGAATTTAGGGTTTTCAACACAGAAAAGTGGATACTGGGCCTTGATGGAAAGCAAGCTGATTTTAAAAATATTAAATAATCGATATTTGTATAAAAAGGTACCATTTGGTTTAATAAAAACAAATTCAAAAACTAATAAAAAAAAACTTATTATTCAGTTGTTTATAAAAGAACTTATTGTTTTCTTCCATTTGACTGTTACTGCGAGGAGGGATTACAATCGGAAGTTAGTTTATTTAAAGATTTATTGAGAATAATAATTAATTGCTTACTTGTGAAATGTTATACTGTTCGAGTTTTTATTGATTAACACCATAATTTTTATTGCGCAAATATACATACATACGTACATAACTAACTTTCAGCTGCAATAGATGAACTTTTATTCACAGACTTTGGCACTTCAACTTTCATATATACCTCAAGTTTGTTTGGCAACAAATGTTTAAGTGGTTCAAAAATATTTTCTTGCTGCAAATAAGTTATTTTTGTGCTCTCCAAATCATTAACATTCATTCCCAGGTGACTGGTTAAAATGTGTGGCGGAAATATTGCATGAATGCACCGCTGTATATATGGTGTTAGGTCGTAAGCAAAACATGAGCACAATTTTGAAAAAGTATCCTTTTCACTAGCGGTAAAGGCCTGTTGTTCCTGGCGATAGAATGCTAAAATTTTTCTCGACACCATTTCCAGAGACTGTTGTAAACTATTGGTAACGTCGTTTGCTAAAGCAGTTGGAGCACATAAACGTAAATCGTTAAGAGCGTTCAAATAGCCATTGCACAAGGCTGCCAAAGGATGAAAATCTAATAAAGTTTCGGGTGGCGAATAAGAGTCCGCATCGTTTTCACCACCCGAAGAGGCAGTGTTTGCATGATGTACAGTAACTTTATTAATGAGCGTGTATTTCTCCAATTCCTGTTCGAAATTCTGATTTACAACTGCAATCGACTTGAGAAATTTCTCCTTTATAACTTTAACAAATATTGGCACCATAAGTGCTCTAAAATCAGCTCCTACACGGCTGAAAGACAAACCAAAATACATGCATTGCCCCAGAACCGTATCGAAGAGAACAACACCACGTTGTAAATCAAATTCTAGAGTTTTCAAAAATTCACATATCTGAAAAGATTTTAAATGGAAATAAATATTAATTTATTACCGAACGCTTGCTTACTTTTTCATTTAACCAAGACTGAAATAAGCGGGATCCATCACAAATAACACCCTGTAAAGGCTGTTGGCTCGCTGCTCCTACTGATGTTAATGTTTCAGCGGCTAATACGTCTTCTTCTGGAAATATGGCCTTGTACTGATTAATGATATTGAAAAGATTAACGCGTGTGACTTCTATTGTTTTAGTGAGGTGTTGTTGTGCTGAAAGAAACGGTTTCAATAAATTTCGATATAAAATATATTTTTTATATAGTTATAGATTTTTCGAACAATTGAGTTTATTCACTATATTAGTTTCTAATATTGATATCAAGGCAGATTGATACCAATCAAAAAATTATAAGCAGCTTGTCTTCTATTCAGCGTTGCCTTCGAAATTTTCAAAAAGTGGCACAAAACGAGTATTTTACAAAAAAAAAAACATGTTTCAGAAAAAGGGTATTTTCAAAAAAAAAAAAAAAAAAAAAGTCAAGATTTTAAACAAACAATAAATTTTGAGTTGGCGATATGTGTGTGTTGTTTACCTTTTTTTTGCACTAACAAAAAATTTAAAATAGTTTTTCGCATATAGATGGAACTTAAAGCTAAATGACATTTATATACGAACTCAAAAACTGGACTTTAAAAACTTTTTTGAATCACAGTTGTACTTCTTCAGACTTATTAATTTTAGAAATAAAGATTTCACTACCAAATATATGTTAATATACATACATACAGTTTAATACAAAACCTTACTCAATTATGAATGAGAACTGGGTATTTATGCATATATACAAGAGCGGTTCGATTGCTTTCAATAAACAGTTCCTTGTTTTAAAAAAGGGTGAAAAAAGGTATTTTAAAAAAAGTATCATAAAAAGTCTCACAGACATCAAAAAAGGGCCAAATTGACACTTTATTATCAAAAAATGTAACGCTGCTTCTATGTTTCCTGTCTATATGTCGACATTTCATAGGAGCTACCCTAATCATCAGTAGACTTGGAAACCATTGAAAGATATTCTCAAACATTCAACTTTATACCCCAATATTTCAAATAAATGATTGAGAATATAAAAAGAAAAATGTTTTAATAATACCGCTCAAAACACAAAAATTCTCAATAATTTATTTAAAATATTGGAATATAAAGCGATAGCGATACTATTTTTTTTTTTTTTAACTTCATTATTTTATTTATTGAATCTACATAAAAAAAAATGTAATGACAATAAGTATTCAAATCTTAATACTAAAAAAAAATTATGATTAAAGTCCTGCCAGTGCTGGACGAAAATTTATTTTTATGCGAATATTATTTCAGAATTCAGTCATCTGTTTAGAGCTCTAATGGTAGCCAAAGTATCCCTCCTTCTCAGACGGGTATGACCACCAAAATTAAGAATATTAGCTGCAAGAGGATTTGGATGGAATTCAAGTTTGTTAATATACCTTGTCGCGTACTTCACAAATTCAGATTTCACAAAAGGTACGTTCAGATCTGCGTGGATTCGTGAGTTTTTAACGTACCATGGAGCATCTGTAATTCTACGGAGAATTCTATTTTGACTTCTTTGAATTTTCTCAATGTTGGATGCCGAGGCTGTGCCCCATAATTGAATCCCATAGCACCATATTGGCTTTAGAATCGAGTTGTACAGCAAAAGTTTACAATCAAGCTTCAAGGTCGAGTTTCTGCCTAGTAGCCAGTTAATTTGCACTGCTTTCAATTTCATCTGCGTTACTTTTGCCTCGATGTGCGACTTCCATATTAGTCTACGGTCAAGATGAATTCCGAGGTATTTGACTTCACTGTGTTGAGGTATTACTTTATTGTTAATAGTAATGGGTGAGCATGTTCCTAGACGCAGTGCGAATGTAACATGGGCACACTTTTGTTCATTAACCTTGATTTTCCAAAGCTTCAGCCATTTCTCTAGTTTGTCGATATGTTCCTGTAAATTTATTGATGCTTGCTGGTGGTTACTATGTATGCTAAGGAATGCTGTATCATCTGCAAATGTTGAAGTGTGAACGTTGGTGCTTGTTGGCATGTCAGATGCGTAGATTAAATATAAGATAGGCCCTAATATGCTGCCTTGGGGAACTCCTGCTTCAATAGACTGAGCGGGGCTTATGAAATCGCCTTCTTTTACTATAAATTGGCGACAATATAAATAGCTTTCCAAAAGGTTATGTATGTTTGCAGGTAAGTTAAACTTTATTTTATGCATTAAGCCATCGTGCCACACTTTATCAAAAGCCTGTGAGACGTCGATGAATAAGGCAGAGCAATATTTTTTATCTTCAAATGCCTTTCTTATGACGTTAACTAACCTGTGTGTTTGCTCAATGGTGCCATGTTTCGCTCTAAAACCAAATTGGTGATCAGGAATACATTCAACCTTATGAAGCATTGGATCCAACTTCGCCTTTAGCAATTTTTCGAAAAGTTTTGATATTGTTGTCAGTAGACTTATTGGACGGTATGATTCTACTTTAGTGTGATCCTTCCCTGGCTTAGGAACCATTGTTATCATGGACACCTTCCACTCTGCAGGGTAATACTCAAGTCGTAAAATAGCATTAAAAATAAAAAGAACAATTCTTTTAGCTACACGAGGCAGCTCTACGAGCATTTTGTTGCTGATTTTATCCATACCTGGAGCTTTTTTAAGGTTTAGATTGCCAATAGCATTTTCAATTTCTTGGAAATTGAATCTTAAAGGCACAGGAGGTCTACTAACAATAGGTGGCAACTCATTTGCATTGTCAGACCTATTTGTGGTAAAAACGTTTTTCAAATGGTTAACAAATAAATTACCCTTTTCCGAGTCATCTCTAGCCCAGTCACCAGACGGTTCTCGCAAGGGCGGCTTACCTCTAACTGGCCTTTTTAAACCCTTAGTCGCCCGCCATAAAGAATAGTCGGACTGAGGAGTACCATCCAGACTTTCTAAATACGTTTGTAGAGAAGCCGTTTTTTGGTTTCCAAGCAAACGTCTTAGTTGATTTGTGCACTCACGTAGCCTTGTTTTTAGCTGCGGAGACCTGTGAAGCTGCGATACTATTGACGAAAAAATTAATTTGCAAAGAAAAAAACGTTGTCAGCCAAAAGTAGTCGTAGTCGAATCGCAATAGTTGTGAATAACTGTGGCAATGTAGTTGAATCAAGCTAGAGTAAAATTACAACAAAAACTGGTATATAGTAAGATGTGCTTGTCAAAAATATTTGTAAATTCATTTCGCAATTTTAAACTATTTTTATTTCCACAAAATTATTCTTAAATGTTTAATTCAGATTAAACCACTAAATTCATTTTCAAAAATGCCCACAATACATTTGACATGTATTTACATGCCGTTGCGCTGCCTACTTGTAGGCATTAATGCACAGCGTTATCAACTCGGTGTGTTTCGCACCGTTTTTGGTGCTTTTTAAAACTTTTTGTGCGAAAAATTCTTTAGTGGTTGCGTAGTGCGCTTTTTTTATATTTTCGGTGCGCCTTTTAATTTTTGGTGGCACTAAATCAAATTCAACTCAACTTTTCGTTTTAATGCAAGAGAAAAGTTTATTCAAGAGTCCAAAATTTTTACGTTTCATTTTGCAGACACAATCAGAACACGGAGTTATAATAAGGAAAATGCTGCTTATTATAAGCACAAAGTAAAATGAAGGGTATAACAATCTCGAAAGTCAAAGAAACATTTCGTTTTATAAAATTTGCTGCTTTTAGAGCGTATTTACTATTAAACGATCAAGCCAAGTTTGTCAAAATTATAATAAATGCAGACACAGATAGTGAAGTTCGTATTTATGATGGCACGTGACTTCGTTACTGTTTCGGTAATTGATAAACTACTAAATTATTAATGAAATTAAAAAAATTTTCCAAATCGTTTGCTTCATCTTTTATTTGTTACAATTCTTGCAAATTTTCGTATATTTCAATAAATTCTTTTAAAGACATCCTCTCTAGCCAACTGATTTTCGTTGTTCGCTTACAAAAACACAAAAATGAAATTTACACAGTATTTTATAGAATGCTGTTAATCGAGTTTGATGGCTTGTAGTGCGATTCTGTAACTTTTATCCAATAATCGTAAATTTTTTCAACAATTTTCATCTCTTGCTGGAACGATTGTTTGCTTCTACAATATAATTTTAACGACCGTAAGCAGCTGTCGTTTTGTGAACTTGACAGTAAAAGTAACAGCTGATTTCGGTCGATTGCGAATATAATTAAATACTGACGTTGAATTATAAACATGATAAATAATCGTTATAATTTTTTTAAATAAAAGTAACTAGAGGCCAAGTTTGATAAACACGAGTTCTAGCTATTGATCAAATTCGATGGCATGCCATCAGGCTGTCCTATTAGACCCAGTTTGAATGCCTTGCAAGGCTGTTTCATTACTCTGTTTTTAATACAAAGACATACCTTTTATAATCTAAAATAGATTTTCAAAAACGAAAACAAAAATTCAAAATTCGGTGCGTTTTTCTTGAAATAACGCGCTTTTTTCCTGATTTTTTTTCGCTTTGAAATTTCAAAGTTGACAACGCTGTTAATGCATCTTGAATTATTTTTACTGATTGAGGAGTTGAAAATTTACCGCAACAAAAACGATTTCCTTCGCCAATCGTGCCTGCAAGGCACAATACAAAACTAACCAAATTAGTCCAAACTTGTCTACTTATGTAATTTTTAGAGCAAATGAGTTTTTTTTTTTTAATTTCCCGAACTTTTTCTTTGAGTAAGTTCGGAGGAGAGTTGAATGATTAGTTGGTTTTTTTGTGTACCGTGTCTTTACACACGAAAGTACTTTTATGATATCTTTGTATATGTATTATAAATAAAACTTTCAATGAAATAGACGACTTTGCTGAAATTTTCTTGTTCGTTTACACAGGAAAGTGAAAGTTTATTTTAAAAATGTCGCCGAAGCAAAGAGTCGAAAAATTTGTCTCTATATCTCTCCATTCGTATTTTGTTTGCTTACTAGTTAGAGTTGCCCAATTACCACATATACAAATTTATGGGACAATAGTTGAAAAAAACTTATTATTGTAATATTGGTTGAGATTATTTTTATAAAAAGGCTTTAAGTGTTTTCTTATATACATTAAATGGAAAAAAATATAACAGTTTTCATATACAAACAAAAAAAGTTAATTTTATAATTATTATTTTACTACAATAATGCAACTTTGCACAATTCTTAGTATTTGGCAACAGTGCTTAGGAATTTATCAATTACTTTCCGCTGAAAGGGCATTAGAATATATTCATTTGTTTTTTTTTTTCAATAAATAAAGCTTCGTACCGTACATAATTGAATAAGAAGAGACTCATATTTTATTTTAACAAAGCAAATGAATGAATACATAAGCGGAACGAATAATGATAATAACTCGATTCGTGGATAAAGAAATGCAATCACATTCAAATAAAACGAAAACAAGAAAAAAAGTTTCAAGTATATTATCATTCGAATAAATGTAAGTATCCTTCGAATGTATTCTTACATATGCATCTATGTATACATATTTTTATGATACATGTAAAAAAAATATGTTTGCGTGCCTAGTAAGAAAATCTAATCACATAAAATAAAACAAAGGGGTTTAATAATAATACAAGAAGAATATATCTTTTATTTATTCAAAAAATGTTATTACAAAAAATGTTGGTGAACAAAATACAGATCCTATGAGCACAAGATTCTCCAAACAAGCAAGGAATTTTTGTATATGGCAAAAGATGGCGAAAGCAACGGTTTCACTTGTCAGAATCTTAACGAAAAAGCTCCGAAAAGACAAAGTTGTCCACAAACGGAGTATAATCAAGAAACTAACGATGTTCAAAATAGGTACAGCAATTAAATATATTTCGGTTTTGACTTGAACATTGCCGGCCACCTAGCAATAACGTAATTAGATGCAACACAATTTATAGCCGTTGCATACAATTTATTTTATATAATAAAATGAAGATAAAGTCTAGAATAAAAACTGGGTACGGAGAATATTAAAATACAAAAATATGTATGTTAATAACTAAAGGAAATACCGCTAGTTCTGAGACAGCAAACGCTGTACAAACAATGTGGGAAATAAGTAAATGCTCGGTGGCCCGAGTTCAAATCCCAGTGGGTGCTGATGAGTAGTGTAGCGACTAAGAAACAGGTAGTTGTCCCCCAGCTAAAGATTTGATTATTATTTTTCTTGTCTTCTTCAATCAAAATTATTGAGCACAGCAAATTCGTATTATAAAAAATCCTTTTTAAGAAAAAAAAAAAAAAAACTTCAACTATAACCCGTTGTACAAATGTAAAAACCAAAAAAAAAGTTCAACAAAAACTCAATAAGTTAATAATTATAACAATATTTTATCAAATTTATCTTTAAAAAAAATTTATTGAAATATGCGAAAATTTGATAGAATTGTAACAAATAAAAGATGAAGTTTACCATAACCAATATTTGATGCAAATGGTTTTGGAAAAATTTTATAATTTAATTAATAATTTATTAATTACTAAAACAGTATATGTGTCTGCATTTATTGTAATATTTGACAAACTTGGCTTGATCGTTTGGTAGTAAAGCAATCGTCCGATACAGTTCGGAATGCGCCACATACACGCAAGGCGATCAGCCTATACACAGGAGATATCAGGTTCACATAAGTAGGATATCTAAGTGAGCCTGACCATATAGGCGATGCATATAAGATAATGCTTCTTACTACACTAGAGAGTAATCTCCTCTGCAGATATTTTGGACCTCTTGTATTCGGCATGATCCGGCATAGCGCTGTGCATGTTTTTGATGCTTTACTGCCTATGTACTCCAAGTGCTCTTGAAAAGACAGACGAGTGTCAATATGTGTATGTATGTATGTATGTATGTATGTATGTATGTATGTATGTTTTTTTTTTTTTTTTTTTTTTTTTTTTTTTTTTTTTATTCGCGGGGTGAAAAACCATCGAAAGGCACTGGCAGTGATGGTGGTTGCCAGTAGTGCGAGACTTTAACTCGCTAAAAAACACCCCTTCGCCCTGACCCAGATGCTCCCCGAGGGACTGCCGCTAGGCTTTACGTCTCGGGGTGGGAAAGGTGAGACACCCTACATCTAAACTAAACTACATTGATTCTGCTGCGAATCTGTTCTAACCTACGAAGTTCCAACAAAACCAATTTTACAAAACTACAGACGTACGTCCAGTTGCACAAAGATTCCAACATGATTGGAACGATACTGCTCGGACTGATACTACGTCCTAGGACTGTTTCTAAATATTCCCTATCACTATTAAACCGTGGACAGATGAAGAACACATGCTCAGCATCTTCCAAGACATTACCATCACAACTCGGACAGAACGGAGTACTGTCATGTCCAAAACGGTACAAGTACGACCTAAAACAACCATGCCCAGTTAGAAACTGTGTAATATAGTAGTTCAAATCGCCATGCTTTCTTGATAGCCATGCTCTGATGTCTGGTATCAGTAAGTAGGTCCATCTTCCCTTGTCAGCTGTCGCCCATCTTTCTTGCCATTTTCGCAGACACGATTCTCTCAACCCAACCGTGATGTCCGAAGCGGCCTCTAGCTCGATCGGTATCATGCCGGCAATGACAAAAGCGGCCAGGTCCGATACAGTTCGGAATGCGCTACATACACGCAAGGCGATCAGCCTATACACAGGAGATATCAGGTTCACATAAGTAGGATATCTAAGTGAGCCTGACCATATAGGCGATGCATATAAGATAATGCTTCTTACTACACTAGAGAGTAATCTCCTCTGCAGATATTTTGGACCTCTTGTATTCGGCATGATCCGGCATAGCGCTGTGCATGTTTTTGATGCTTTACTGCCTATGTACTTCAAGTGCTCTTGAAAAGACAGACGAGTGTCAATCATGACCCCAAGGTATTTTAAACATTCCTTAGATTCTATGCTACACGTGCCAATATTTAGCCTGACAGTTTCCCTAGTTTTCCTACTACTAATCAGAACCGCTTCCGTTTTATGGTCAGCTAGAGTTAGGCCCATTGATCTTAGCCAAGATCTTACGATCTGAATACTGGCATGTATGTATGTATGTATGTATGTATGTATGTATGTATGTATGTATGTTTGTATATAAGTGTGTACAATAACATATCTTCAAAGTTCTTTTACCAACTCCAATTTAAAATTTTCGGACCTTGTTACGCACCTGCAAATTTTTTATAGTATGACGAATGTAATGTACATTCGAATTATATTCGTTTTATTCATTCATTCATTTGATATTTTTTGCACTCTGCCAAACAGTAATATTCCCAGCGTCGAACACTGCCTACCACATTACTTCTCTTCAATGATGTGTGCAACACTTTGTAATCGATGACTACTAACTTACAAAGTGTATGACAGTTGTATATGGAGTTCCCAAAAATGAATTACGTTCATCTTTTGTATCACATTTATATATATGTATTTTATTTTTTAGTTGTAAATCTAACGTGTGCCGTGTTTGTCGGACTACGTTAAAAAAAATTTTAATTAACAAAATCAGTGCTAAAGGTAAGAGTGCCTAGAAAACATTATAAAAAAGGTAAAAGAAATATGAAACATTTAGTGAAAAATAAAATAATGCAGTAAACAAAACACAGAACAAATTTATTTAATGGAACATTCCTAAAAAACTGAAATGCGCAGTACGTACGAGCTGCCTACTGCCGGCTTACAATGTATGCGAGATTGTATCCGAACTGCCTACTTCCGACTTACAAAGTATGCGAGATTGTATTCGAGCTGCCTACTGATAGCTTACAATGTATGTTAGGAAGTAATGAGCTTTTGTTGGATGAACACCACACTAGCCCGCTTACTTTGTGTGCAGGTGGTAGGCGTTCACTCTACAAATGCGGCAATGTATATGAAAAAGTATACTAGGTTCGTATATGAGATGGTGTGCATTACTGACTTACAAGTGTGCATCGGATCATCGCTTCTGTAAGCTAAACTTTGGCCGCTGGGTATTTGAATTAGAATGAGTATATGAAAGGATCTATTTATTACGATCAACTATAAAACGCAATTCATTATCTTTTCTGTTTTTCCTGATTTTACTTTGTTAACCTCTCTCAAATTATTTGATATTTGAATGAATATTGTATTTTCAAAGTGTATAGAATCAAATTAATGTATTCCTGCAGCCTGTTATTAAACACTAGGTTATTAGGTTTTTTGTTTAAAAACGAATTGGAAGCAAAATGGGTAGTGTTTTTCAATATTTCGTCTTCCTGTGGAAGACTTCTATACAAAAATTCGTTTTTTTGTGTGATAGGTTCATTCAATTGAAATTTTGTATTTTCATATTGTATTAATCACACAAAAAAACAAATTTTCCTGAAGAAGACTTTCATGGGAAGACGAAATATTGAAATATACATTAAAATTAAAAAAAAGGAGCTTGAGCTGAAGGAATTTATTGCAAATGTTGTTTATTTGTTTGAAGGGTGTAAACAAGGCAGCTTTAAACAGGTAGTGGCAGAATTACAATAAATACAACACCAAAAAACATCACATATACAATTTTGGTAGAATTTTCGAAAAATTGTAAAATTTTGTTTGAAAAAGTAAGGAAGTCTACGTGTTTTTGACAAATTAACGCAAAGGATATACCACTACCCTATTAAAGCTACCTTGGGTGTAAAACAAAGTAGAGACAAGGCGAATTCATAACAGGTGATATTGACGGCGCAGCTGATAACTTTTTTTTAATTTTAATCATTCAGATATCAATGTATTTATTAAAAGAAATTAAGACAAAAATCTCATAAAACAAAATTTTAAACTATGTATTGTATCATGAGCGACAGGTATGATCCAGAATCCACCCCAATCCGGCTGGCCATTTTTACCTTTCCAAGCTCTATGATCTGAGAAATAATTAAAAGTTTTACGAAATAATTAAAAGTTTCACGAAATAATTAAAAGTTTTTCTTATGTAAATATTTTTTATTATATTTTGTTGAATTCCTTTTTGTGCTTACATTTGGAAAATATTGTTTATGTAGTGTTGTATTTATTGCACTTGAATTTAACTGGTATGAATTCGCCTTGAGTAGAGACGTGTAAATGTTTGAGAATATCTATCAGAATTTTTCAAAGTCTACTGATGATTAAGGTATGAAATGTCGACATATAGACAGCTGGCATGGTACAATAATTTATAGGTAGTGTCGGAACGGAGGCCGACATTTTTTTTATGTGATGATAACTATCAAAAGTGCACACATACACACACATTTTTTATTATTGTTTACAAATTGAAAAAGTTTTTGAAAAAAAAAAATTTTTTTCCAACAATATTTTTCAAACACAAAAACAGCTTCAAACACATCAGAAAGCTTTTTCTTGATCTTTATTTATATATTTAATTTATTGCACGAGTTTTAAATGCAAAAACTTATTGAATAATTATTTGTAAAATAAGAACACCAATAAAAATATACGTTTGTTTTTTTATTTTCTTTTGTTTTCTTTGACAGTTATCAACACAAAGCAACAATAAAAATCCATGTTGTTTTTTTTATTGTTGGCTTGTTGTAGTTCCGCTTTTACCCGTTATATTATTGTATCATGGCAGCTGGGAAACAAAAAACAAGCTGTTTGAAAAACAACAACTTTAAATTATTTCAAAACTTTGACAGAAGGAGGCCAGGACTAAAAACTTGTTTTTTTTGCAAAACTGTCGTAAAAACTCATTTTTATGAAATTCAAAATATTAATAAATATAATTGCATCTAAACAGAAACGCAGATTTTAATTTCATTAAAGCTAATATAAATAGTGTTTGTGGAGACAGTTTCTTCATTTCCCGAGCTGTTCAATTTACTTTCATGAAATTAAAAGCAAACATAAAAATATATAAGTATCTCTGAAACGACAAGCCTGTTTGAAACCAGGATCGATTGGAAATTTAGAAGCAATTCTGATGAAACTTAAAAAAAGCTTCATTTACTTCTAAAAAGACACAGGCCGTTTAGTTTTTATTGACTTTTGAGAACTCTAAGGAATCCAATGTGCGCGAGTTTGCCTCGCGAATGCACTAAACGATGTAATTGATATTTTATCATTATAACTTGCGATTTAAAAGTCCCTTTAATTGTGAAATGATAACATTTATTTTGGCTGGGGCGTTTCAACCATTATAACTTGACCACTTTCGCAACATTTGCCTGAGCTTGTTTCAGTCGGTTTTAACAACTCATAATATACTACGCGGAGCTGGTACTACCAAATACTGAGCATCACCTTGGAGCAGTGAATATTCGGTTTGGCCGTCGACATGGAAGCATGGCCGAGATATCACTAATAGCGGCCTCACAATAGGTATTTGAAAGCATTCGAACATTCTTTATATTAAAGCAAATGACGAGAACACGGCTGGCAAGCTGACATGTTTAATCGAGAATAACTTTATTATGCAGAGACAAATATATTTCGATGGCATTATGTTTACAAATACCTAAGCTTATAGATCACATACAGTACTGGACAATTCAATGGAAACTTTTCTAAAAATTTATTTATTTATTTTTAGAAGTCGAAAATCAAAAATTATTTCTAAAGAAACTTGACAAGTATTTTAGAATTTAATTTTATAGATTCTTTTTGATATATAAACAAAAAAATAATAACATAAAAATAACGTAGTTCTAAAATTATAAAGAAAAATTAAAAGTATAAAATTTTTGGGGTTCGACAAAACAATGGAAACTTTTACACTTCTGCACGAAAGATGACTAAAGCAAAATGTATTGATGAAAAAACGAGGCAAAATGCATAATAATTTACCGTTATTTTTTAAATTACTCTCTTGCCAGCTTCTTTTTTCAAATATTTTAAACACAAGAATCTTGAATACATAATTAGTAAATATGGCTAGAGTCAAGATAAGTGAAGATTTAAAAATAAAAATAATAAATGATTTTAATGCTGGATTAAAACAAAAAACTATTTGTGATAAATATTCGATGAATAAATCAGCAATTTCGAAGATTATCAAGAAATTTCGTGAAACGGGTACTGTTAAAACTCTGCATTCAGGAGGAAGACCACGTAAAACTACTCCAAGACAGGATAATTTAATATCAAGAGAGTTCAAAAAAGACCCCCAAATGACATCAAGAGAGGTTAAAAATGTTCTTGGATTGGATGTTAGCTCTCGAACAATTAGCCGTAGAGCCCGCGAGGCTGGTCTTGGTTGCTTCCGCCCTGCGAAAAAAACCTCTGATATCGGAGAAAAACCGTGCTGCTCGTTTAAAATTTGCCAGAGAGCACATAAATTGGTCTAAAGAGAAATGGAACACTGTCCTTTTTTCAGACGAGTCCAAATATAATTTAAGGGGCAATGATGGAAGATCATTTGTAAGGCGGCCAAAAGGAAAGAGACTAGACCCAAAGTACACAAGCAAGACAATCAAGTTTGGAGGTGGCAATATTATGGTGTGGGGCTGTTTTTCTGGGCAAGGAATGGACCCAATTCACATTATGAAGGATACAATGACTGGTGTCGGCTACAGATCCATTTTAAACGACATAATGTATGCATATGCAGAGGAGAACATGCCACTAATTTGGAGATTTCAGCATGACAATGATCCAAAACACACCTCTAGGGTTGTAACTGACTGGTTACAATCAAATGAGATCCGTGTTTTGAAGTGGCCTGCCCAATCCCCGGATCTCAATCCCATAGAAAATCTATGGGAAATTGTAGAACGCAAGATAAGAACTCGAAATTACACATGGAAGGAAGATTTATCCAATGCAGTTTTGAGTGAATGGCAAAAGGTACCAAAGGATACAATTGACAAATTAATTGGGTCAATGCATCGTCGCTGTGATGCAGTAATTAAAAACAAAGGATACCCAACAAAATATTAATTTTTGATAATAGGCCGAAGGTTTTTATTGGAGTAAATTTTAAGTTTCCATTGTTTTGTCAATACCTCAAAATTTGATACTTTTAATTTTTCTTTATAATTTTCGAACTACGTTATTTTTATGTTATTATTTTTTTGTTTATATATCAAAAAGAATCTATAAAATGAAATTCTAAAATACTTGTGAAGTTTCTTTAGAAAACATTTTTGATTTTCGACTTCTAAAAATAAATAAATAAATTTTTAGAAAAGTTTCCATTGAATTGTCCAGTACTGTATATGATCTATTTATTTCGACTACCACTTACCGCAATGTTGCATTTTATTAACATATGTTAATAGCTCTGATTTTAATACAAGTTGATTTAAATGTCTTCTTTGTCTTTGTTATTGTTTATTGTTCAAACAGCCGATTGTTTAACTACTTGCTCAAAATAGCCGGAAGAAAAAGTACGGGCTATTTCGTGCAAGAAGAGGACGCATACTGTTCTCTCAAAAGTACTCTCATTTGCCCAATTTTAAAGTACGGGAACGCTTTTCATACAAATTGGGATCGCAAAGTAGTGTAAAAAAACACAACTATAATAATTTCGTTTTACAGAAAAATAGAGATTTTTTACACTTTTGGGCTTTTACGAGTTAGGTCTTTTGCATATACTTTTTTATTTAATAGATTTCTTCTAAATTTTCCAGCTAAAGATCTTGATTGATTTTTGTTTTTATAAAAAAGGTTTAACGGTATTTTATTTTCAATATTTCGATAACAATTTGTTATCTTCATCAGGAAAATTAAAATGTTAAAAAAAATATAAAATACCGTTAAACCTTTTTTTTATAAAAACAAAAATCAATCAAGATCTTTAGCTGGAAAATTTAGAAGAAATCAATATAAACAAGATCAAATAATACGAATATTTAATTTTTATTTAATATTAATATGTGCAAGCCTGACTCGTCAAGTCTTGAGTTTGTTGGAAAACGGGGGGAAGAGGATCGAAAAGGGTGCACACTTGACGGCACCGTCAAGTTTAAAATAAAGTGTGAAAAAATATGAAAACTTTAAGGCAAACAAAAAAAAAAAAAAAAAGATTAAACTTGATGACACAAGGCTTTTGTGTGTGAACGTAAATGCAACTAAAAAAAAAAAGAAATTGAAGCAGTTGCTTTTTAACCATTATTTAGTGTTAAGTTATAATTAGAATTCAATAGGGGTTTGAATAATTTTCCCCTAAAGAAGAAGTCATAATATCTAAAAAAAATCATCATAAAATCTCAGAAAAATCCAATATTTAACTAGAAAAGGAGTATATATTGATAACCTCTTTAATCTAAATATATCATATCGTTAACAAAATTATACCAAAAGAAAATAAATAAATTGAATTGAACACTAAACTTTACTGCAATAAACTTTTGCAGTAAAAATTGGTAGGTTCTCAGTAAAAGAACTGTCACTTTACTTTATTTTTTGTGATCTTATTTTTATTTATTTATTCACAAATTTATTATAATTTAAATTACAATAAACTATATTTAATTAAACACTAAGCAACCGGGGCTATCAACTCGCTTTGTGTTTTTATTTACTGCAATTCGGGTAAACGAACAGCATTCAGTAAAATGCAGTAAAACAGCATTCAATAAAATACAGTAAAAGAGACATCTTGTTTATTTTTCAATCAGCTAATTTCTTAACTATATGCCGTGCTTTTTCTTCGCGCTAGCAAGAAAAAGTTTTTGTTGGTTGATAAAACCTCTATATGCTATTGACAGAAATTATAGCTTTGTTTTAACTTTTTTTAGTTTTCTTGTAATTGGAAACATAATTTTGTGTCTTGTTTTTAGGAGAAATTTCAATGAATAACTAACTCTAAGAACAAATGAAAATAAACCAAAATTACATAAAAATTTTGTCAATAATACGAAAAAATATTTTGATATAAATTATGTATAAATTAATCAAAATAGATACAATTTTAAAATTTTTGAAAATTTGACTTAAGTTGTTATGATAAAACACCACAGATATAGTCGTACATTAGCGCACGAAATATTGCCTCTAACGAAAATGCTTAATCGGAAAAACAAAGGTCACAAACTTTAATCAAAATCAAAATTTGGTTATTTCCAGTCGTAGGGTTTATGCAAGCAAGGTCGAAAAACCAACAGCTAAAAATATATTTTTTATATATATTATTATAATTAATTCGAATAATTGAGACATAAGACAGAGTGAGCAGACGTATAATTATAAGTACAGGTGTTCATATTTGCAATCGGAAAATCCGTTTCACATTAGTGAGCTGGCATACGCTGTTATTCAAGTTACTAAAAGTTAAAAAACAATATATGTCTACTTACCGTTTTCCATTGGGATAGTCTTCAACGAATTGACTAGCCAGGCATCTCTTGTTTGTAAAAATTTCAATTTTAGTTCATTTGTTCCAAATGCCTGCATTCTTCGCAAGTAACCGACAATTTGCAAGCACTTTGGTAATTGCAAATCAGTACGCAGCTGAGCTACCAATTGCACCAACATTGTATGCCATAACATTTCCACGGAATTAACTATACTCTAAAAATAAAGTTTAATATTGTTTAACCATAATTTTTTAAACTCATACTTTAATTATTAAAATGTTTCCATGGTTTTCGCCAATCTTCTGCACATAGCCGGCCAATTCCAGGGCTTCTTCATATCTGCCTTCTCTTATGCAGCGCTCCATTAATTGCGGCAATTCTAAAATCTCTAACAGTTGGGCATTTTTCTTAAGCGTTATCGAATTTAAACGTCGCTGCTTATTTATTTCCGCAGACTCGCGTTGGAAGTTTTCACATTTATCAATTAATTCAGGTAGCTTTTCTATTAAAGTTTCCACCTGCGACTCGGCATTTTGAAATTCGCTGTATATTGACCGAGAGTTTTCTGCTGTTTTTATGAAGGTTTTGTAGTTGGATATAGCCAAATCTTGGGTTTGTTCGACAATATTTTTATTTTCCTCCGTGAGCCGAGTTTGCTCCTTTTTTAATTGATCTACTTTATATGAACCCAACTTGTTGAGATAATTGACTAATTCCGGATTGTCGCGTAAGTTTTCTGCAATAACCTTTTAGTTTTTTTAATGCATCTTTCATACATACTTCTCATCCTTACCGGGAACACCATCTGGAAATATTAGCTTTATTACCCGTTCTTTTTCCAAATCCATTTGAAACGATAAACAAATTATAAATAAGTATGTTTTTTCGGGCACAAAGTAAATTTTTGCCAAAAAACAAACGATTTGTTTTTGCCACGACACGAACAACAAATGGTCAACAGCTGTTCGGTTTTTTGATGCCATTTTTTACAGGGTTGAACTTTACAGTAGTAAACAACAAAACAGGAAATGAAAAAAAGAGCATCTTAAAATCTATCGACACTGAAACTTAAAATAACGGAAAGTACAAATTGAATTTTATTTTTACGTATTGCTTTATTTTCATGTGCAATTTTTTTAAAAAACTATTTAAACTATGTGTAGTGTGGACTACAATTATACATATGTTTTTATTTAAGATTATTAACAGACATCATGTTCAGACCGAATAATCAATCACTTGTTTTGCTCTCTGAAGCACAATGGTTTTTTTTCGCTTTGAGGTTTATATTATTTGTACAACACCATTTTTAGATGACCTTATTGTACAACCAGAGCTACTTTTAAGCAAAAAAAGTTGTCTAAGTTCGCTTACGTGAAATTTTCATGAAATAATCGATATCGGAAATTTTAGTTTTCCGTATTTATATAACCTTATTTTATTACCAGAACTGCTTTTAACCAAGAACCCTTGTTTAAGTTCGCTTATGCGGCATTTTCATTAAAAATCGGTTTAGGTTATATCTCGGGTGTATATGGACCGATATCGAGAAATTTTTTTTTGCTTTTTAATCGCCGTGTTTCATAATTATGTGAAGTTTGAAGGATAACAAACAATTTTTTTTTTTAAATTTTCATACAAAGTTGCAGAAAATGTTTTTTTTCGGAATTTTGGATATATCTCAGCTATACGTAAACCGATTTTACTGAATTTCAACAGCAAACTCATGAATCGATGGGGTAACAGAATGGTGAAAGAAGAAAGTTTCTAAGTCTAATGGTTTTCTCAGAAACGGTATTTCAACGACCGACAGACGGACAACGTTTAAACGAGCTATCTATTAATTTTCTATTTATCGGGACCCAAATGAAAACTAGAAATTACAAACGGAATCACAAACTAAACATTTTTGCGAAGGGTATTGAAAGAATGAAATTTGAAGCATCTTCTTATATCTCATGGTGACCTACAGAGTGTCAAAGTTGACTACGTCTGGTACGAAAAAGTGTGTTCGCCTCATTACTTTTGTAAATACTAACTTAGTGACTCACTGGGTTATTCCTTAAGCCTACTGAATGTTTTAAACATGAAAATTTCCATGAGGGCTGGATGACAAAAAAAAAGATATACATATATATATATATATATATATATATATATATATATATATATATATATATATATATATATATATATATATATATATATATATATATATATATATATATATATATATATATATATATATATATATATATATATATATACACTGTTGGACAAAAAATAGTGCAAAAATATTGTTGTCACACTTTTAAGAAAAAAATAATAAAACTCTCCTTTTGTATAAAAAAAATTAACTAAATTCATTTATTTAATATACATTACTACATAATAAACAAATATATTTACATATTAAAATTAACTTTTTTTTCAAAAAATAACGAAAATTAAAACACTCCTTGTTTACGGCTGGCCAAAACAAAGTGCAAAAGCAAAAAAATTAAAATGAGAACTGCAGAAATACAAACTACTACTGCAATTTAGTACTTGGTAGCTCCCCCCTTATTAATTATGACCTCTCGAAGCCTTTTGGACATACTTGAAGATAAGTTTTTCAAAATTTGAACAGGTATCTCTCTCCATTCGGCTTGCATTTTTTCCCAAAATGTTTGAAGGTTTGTGCGAGATTCCATTGGAATTTTGTCATCAAGTATGGTCCGAAGGTGCTCTATGGGGTTCAGGTCGGGGCTCTGAGCGGGCCAATCAAGTATTTCCACATTTTTTTCTTGAAAAAACTTCATGGCCACCTTGCTCTTGTGTTTGGGGTCGTTATCCTGCTGGAAGATAAAGTCCCCCAAGCCCATTTCCGCAGCACTACTGTTAAGATTTTCTTGCAAAATGTTAACGTAGTGCTCACCTGTCATTTTTGAGTCGATTTTGACAAGCCGCCCCACCCCCGAAGAAGAGAAGCACCCCCACACCATGAGACTCCCACCGCCATGTTTCACAGTATGTGAAATGTGCTTAGATTTTAGCTTTTGGGAAGGCTCACACCACATCCTCTTAGCACGTTTTGCATTTTTTAATTCATATTTGGACTCGTCTGACCAAATGATACGATCCCAAAATGTATCTGGCATGTTTACATATTTTTTAGCAAAGGCCAAACGCTTTTTTATGTTAGCAGCTCGTAACAGTGGCTTTCTCTTTGCATACGAGCTTCTAAGACCGCTCTGGTTGAACCTTCTACGAATAGTACGTGATGAAACATTTAAATTTAATTCTTCCTTGATCACTCTAGAGAAAGAAAATGGCTTTTTTTTTGCTAAGACTATTATGCGATTGTCATCTCGCTTTGATGTCTTGACCTTTCTCCCAGACAATTTTTTTAAACTTTCATTGGATTTTCTAATTTTAAAAAGCTCGTAGATTTTTCTGGCTCCTGATAAGGAAATTTCATATTTTTTGGATAAATCCTTGTACTTCATTCCATTTTCTCTGTCTCTTACTAAGAGATCCTTTACAGCTTTGGACAGCGGCTTCATTTTGATGTTATCAGGAGGTGTCTAAAGAAATCATGATTTTATTCGCCAATTTTGTGTTTTAATTTTAAAAAATTTTAACGTATTTTATACCTCGATTATCTTTATTAATACTTACCTATAATTTTTTTTCAAACAAACGTACAGTTTATGTTTTATGTTTACAACAAAAAAATAACACTTTATTTTGTCCAGCGCACCAACAAACAAACTGAATTATTTCGCTTCCAGAACAAAAATGAATCATTAAATTTGACTTGTGTTTTTTGCATAATAACCACATCATCTACAGTTATAACGGTATAATAAATAAATACTATTTCTTCGCTTTAAAACTTCGACTTTAAATGACATTTGTTTGCTTTGCACTTTTGCACTATTTTTTGTCCAACAGTGTATATATATATATATATATATATATATATATATATATATATATATATATATATATATATATATATATATATATATATATATATATATATATATATATATATATATATATATATATATATATATATATATATATATATATATATATATATATATATATATATATATATATATATATATATATTTTTTTTTTTTTATTGTGAGAATGACTGTTTTCTTCAAACTTTTACAAGTTAACTTAAGCTTTAAACACTTAGGCGACAGCAGACTTCACAACCTCACGATTATAAATGAAGTTAATTTCAAATGCTGCCGTCTTCAGCAACATAATTATTTTAAAGACAGCAGCAGCCATATGTGTATTTTAATAATACAAAGTTTGGAGGTGCCACGTATGTATTTTCCATGAATAAAAGTAAAATTACTGACTGCAAACGTAATAATATCACATAAAACCGAAAAACACATAAGTTTATTTGTTTATTTTAAGTTTTAGTTCTTATTGCTGCCAATGTATATTTATAATGGCAGCACTGCATTTACTTTTTGCCGCTTACTAAAATAGAAATTAGTCTAAGCTAGCAGCAGCACGTGTGTTTTATTTTTGACAGATTACTGCTTGCTGTCTGCTGTCGTTGTGTTTAATGCTTTATTATTTTTATAATTAATGCTTTTTTTTTATTTTTATAATTATATGACGGTGCGGTGTTGCCATATATACGTGTTTTACCATTTCCCTTTGAACCTTCTTCGGCTGTATAAACTGTGAGTTAGCTACTCGTATTTGCAAACAGTTATTCGGATATAACTTATAAACGAGACAAGAGAGAATTATTATTAATTATTTAAATGAGATAATATTTACAAAAATAATGAAGCGAAGCAGTCAACTTTGACACCCTGTAGGTCACCATGCGAAATAATAAGGTGGTTCAAACTTCATTATTCTTAAAGCCTATTTCCTCCCAAGGCGAATTCATTCAGTATAAATTCGCCTTGTATCCTCCTCTATGATTCCTTCATATCAAGGCGAATTCATTACCAGGTGAACTTAACAGCACAGGTGATTATTTTTTGCTTCTCGCGTTTTTTCCAATGAGACTGTCAAATTTTGTTTACAAACTTTTTCGCGCCATTTTAATTTGAAGGTTTTTTTTGCATGATTTAGTGCAATTTTAAGAAATTTGTGTGAATTTAAAAGTGAAAAACTAATATAATCTGTGATTTTAATTACAAACAATTATAAAAGCTTATATTTAACGTTTATATAAAATTTTTTCTCTGCTGAGCAATCTTAGGCGAATTTAGATTATGACATTCACGATATGTTTTACAATAACAAAATACATAGTACTGAATTCGCCTTTCCGCTTGCATTCACCTGTATAAGGTCGCCTTGCTTCATATATTGTTTTATGCCTAAATTGCACGTTTCATAGATAAAGATGTATTATTGTTTGGACCAGTGTATGCTGATTTACAAATATGTATGTATTTTGTTGTATCTCTAGCAACCTATTTACTAATACAAAAATGTTGAATTTCGTTTCTTCAACGCAACAGTTGCAAACTCACACCTAGGTGATAAGACTTTAGAATCTAGACTCTAGTAAATCTTGCTCGTTCCATTCATTTACTTCAACAAATTTTTGCCCCAAAAAATTCATAGAAGGATTGATTTTTCAACATCTTTGGATAATTTTATTTAGGCTTTATTTACACACATATAACAGCCGAATGCAAAAACGAAACAACAAAAATATTAGTGAATATGGTTATTTGCTTCATCCTTGGATTAATTTTCTTAACTGTTAGAAGTTGCCGCTTATTAGAAATCAAATGCAAAATAATCAAAAGACTACAATAACAAACTCGTTTGCGTTTCTGCTAAAAAATTTGTTTCTTTAACACATCTCCAGATTTTTGTTTAGTAATTAAAACTAAAAAAAGACATCATTAAGTATTATTATATAAAACTTTTATTGGTTTGGTGGGAGATTTGTTCAGGCAAAAGCTAATGTCTTTCAAAAAGCTTAAGTTAATACAAGCAAACTAGCAATTAAACAACAAAAACAGAAAAATCCATAAAAATGTTAATCAACAAAACGATAAATAATTGCTTAAATACTATTTCTGACTTAAAAGAGCACTAAAAACAACAGCATGATTAAAGCAATGATGCAAAAAAATTAAATAATAATAGACTAGAAAATAAATTAAACTTTTCATATAGAAAGCTAAATGTAAAGACGCCAAGCTGTCTATATTAATCTTGACTAGACGCCGATGCACGCACATAGACTGAGGCATGAAACTGTACAACAATCACACACATACACACCTATACTAAAGACATGTTGACAAAACAATAACAAAAAAAAAAAAAAAAGAGCCAATGAAAGTGCTACCAAGCAACAGACTTCAAACGAGAACGTTTATAATTTAAAACTAATCCATAAAACATAATGCCTAAGCCAGTATTTCTATTGGTATAATATACACATTAAAATTTACTAAATATGCATTTAAAATGCGAATATGCATTTATTAAAAAAATATATTTGGACTTTTAATAAAATATAAAACTATCATAGAGTCTATACGTGATGTAATTAATATGAATTATTTTTTTTTTTTCAGCAAAGATCCAATTTGATAGCAGCGAGATATATATTGATATTATTACGTATGAGTATATCAGATATCACAATTGTTATTCACCCCTATCGTGAATACGATGGGAAATATTTGCTGCCATAAAATGTTCAATTCCCAGGAAGGGGAAATTGCTATCGCAAATTCATGGGAACTCTTGTAGGTGCTATCAGTACGTAGTGAATACAAAATATGTAAGAGTAATAAAACTTTCAAACTGTCAACGCAGTGAAGAAAAAGTACGAAAATTTGTTTAATTGAAATTTGTTTAGAATCGAAGCATTGATTAAATTACCGGAGGAAGAATTTCGACAGCACCGAATTGCTCGTACACTTTTACGAGATGAATCTAATCCATTGGAGCTATGCGATACGTCGTAAGTTACTTATTCTATAAACAAATTGTGTTTGTACATAACTTTTTTGTTTTAGAATTATTCAATATTGTTGGGTAAATAAAGCCGCATTTATATTCCATATTCAAACAACAACAAAATATTTTGGAATAACACCAATAATAAAATAACATTGTGCGCCTGCCTGCGGTTCTTTGCAGAAGATGGTTACCAGACAGGTGTAGCCAGAGAATATGATCTGCTGATGCCACATATCCAGGAGCCTGTAGTATTTAACTCTTGCGTAAGAGAATTCCAACACGTCTTCAGGGGTTTTTACAAAATTGCAAGGAATGGACCTGTTACTTTGCATTATATTGAGCAAAATATCATTTGGCACCTTATTAATAATTCTAGTCCTAAAATAAATAATTACTTACGTGATGAATACAGTCCGCCAGCAACACTGATGTGAACGAATTAAACGGAAAAACAAACATAAAGGTTTACGATTAGGTGAATTTTTACCGAATGTGATTTTTTTAGTGTTATTATTCCAAACTGAATGAACACATAGAAAATGTGAATTTGTTTCTAGGGGAAACGTATTAATGATTGCAATTTCGTGAAATGGGAAAATTTTTTATGGGAATGACTGTTTACGATAGGGGTGATTGTGTTATTAGCCAAAGAAATTATATACACACCAGAGACTGACAAAAGTAATATTTTAAGTACTTATTGGGTATTTGTAGGAAAACGTGTATGACAAATAAGAAATCACACTGTACACATACACAATATATTCCAATCTAAGTATGGGTGTGTATGGGTGGAAAAACTCAATGGCTATTACCATACTCATACTAACCCATTCGGAATTAGAGTTAACTCAAAACCAGTGACTTATCACCCAAAAATTAGTTAGAGGTGACTTAAATCTAGACCTATTTTGCATGTTAAAAGTGTTCAGTTTTCGCATTGAGTGGCCGCAGGACGAGTCAGTACTCACTCATCTCTGCATAAGTTTTTAATTAATCATGAGTTAGGTAATTATAAGTTAGCTCAACCATGAATTAAGTATATATGAATTAGCTTATGGCTCATCAGTATTTAACCAATGATGATGTAGGTAATCATGAGTTAGATTATGCTTCATCAGGTTTTAGCTAATCATGAGCTAGGTTATTATGAGGTAGCTTATGGCTAGTAAATAATTTGATTTATATTACATATTTTCAGATTTTTATTTAACCATTAATACATTAGACTTCCGATTTTAGCTTGAATGCAATAAAATAGCAAAATGTATATTAACCTGTACAAGTACTATTATTGGCGATATATCTATTATTTATACTGGTTTTCAAATTTTTTTTTTTGTTTTGAGGAAAATTGATTGGAAATGTCGCTTCTTAATAAGCTTCATAGCATTTATTATAGCCTTTTCTGGATCTTCCTCTCCCTTATAACGAACTGCTTCTATTGAATAAAACGAATATATATGTGAGTAGTGATTTTAATGAGGAATATAATGCATTTTATATTTAAATACACTTACTTGTTAAGGTATCATAAAGTTTTTCAAAGTTTTTGAACGATACTTTTCCATGTATGCCATCTAGATTGGAAGCGATAATCAATTCAAGAGAGAAAACTGATAGCACGACTTTTGTAGTTGCCCAGTAAGCAGAGAACAGAATGTAACTTTATCTAATTTTTCATTCGCATTATTTTTTACCGTTAATCTTTTTTACTGTTAAACACTTTAAACCTCAGCGATTTATTTCTGCGGCACTTGTTGTTTCAAGTTCTTTAATTAACTGAAACAGAAATGAAAATAAAATCTCCTTCAACTGGTTTTTCTACTTTTTGTTTTTGTTTCTAAAACTGTTATTCTGCTTTTGCCTTAATTAATCTCCGCATCAATTTTAAATTAATCATGAATTAATTAAATTCTTATCGAAAAGACACTTTTCCAAGAAACTGATAAGTGCTGTTGTAGTTGTTGCTACTACTATTTTTATGCATCAGTTTTGAGTTATCCCTGAGTTATTTAATTACTTGTCGAGAAAAAAGGCAATTGTGAAAAATACAATTGACTCAATTCGATACAATTTTTAGGTTAGATTAGGAGTTAGGCATAGAGAGTTGATAAAAAGCTAACTTTATTTTGAGTGCATTCAGCAAATTCTTGCAAGAAAATCAAATTAAGTGCGTACGTTAACAATTATATGTGTGATGGGTATATGCAATACATATATAAATATTGTAAGTATATACATAGCTACGTCCCAGTTTTCATTCTACAACGTTTGTCCTCTCAATTTTTTCCGTTTTTTTTTTTTTGTTTTTTTGTTTTTTTTTTAATTTTATTTGCGTTTATATAGTTAAGTTTTTATCGCAGCAATTTTTTATTGATGTATTTATGTATAATAGAATGTGTTACTGATGTATGGGAAAAAATAAAAGTTCTCGAACCATATGCTAATAGCAAATATTTTTTGTCTTATGCTAGAAAATTTTTTTAAAAGGTTACATCTCCAGCCCACGGTGGTACATCTAAAAACTACGCTTTTTTTTTTTATTTTAAATATTTTATTTACACCTAAAAATTACGCATATGAAAAAAAAATCTTTTTGTTTAATTTTGAAATATTTTATCCCATACAACATATTTACACTATTAGAAGTCGTCATGAGAAAAAAATTTTTGACCCACCCTAATGTAGAACATGTATAAAAAACAAGTGTCAAAAGAAAAATTCTATTGCCAACAATTTCAAAACTGTTCGAGAAATTGCTAATGACGAGGTTGACCCCAATATTGAATGAAGTAGGATGTATTCCTAACCATCAATTCGGTTTTAGGGCTAAGCATAGCACCATAGAACAGACACACAGGCTGGTAAATGTTATCAGAAACGCGTTCGAAGATAAAAAATATTGCTCAGCTCTATTTATTGACGTTTCCAAAGCTTTTGACAAAGTGTGGCACATAGGCTTAACCCATAAAATAAAATTAAACTTGCCTGCAAACACGCACAAGCTGTTAGAGAGCTACTTATATGACCGGAAATTCATCGTTAAGGAAGGTGATTTCAAAAGTTCGGCTCAACCAATCCAAGCTGGAGTTCCCCAGGGTAGCATATTGGGTCCAACCTTATATTTGATTTATGCTTCAGATATGCCAACGAGCTGCAAAATTCACACTTCAACTTTTGCAGATGATACAGCATTCATCAGTGTCCATGAAGACTATAAATTAGCATCACAAATTTTGCAAGAACATATTCTTATATTGGAGAAATGGCTGAAACTTTGGAAAATCAAAGTAAATGAACAAAAATGTACCCATGTTACATTGACACTACGTAGAAAAACTTGTTCGGCTATTAAAATCAACAACTACATTGTTCCGCAGCACACTGAAGTCAAATACCTTGGTATTCACCTCGACCGTAGGCTAACGTGGAAGTCTCACATTGACGCTAAAGTCACCCAGATGAAATTAAAAGCGGTGCAACTAAATTGGCTAATCGGCAGAAATTCTATCTTGAAGTTAGATTGCAAACTTTTGTTGTATAACGCAATCCTAAAGCCAATATGGAGCTATGGAATTCAATTGTGGGGTACCGCCTCTGCATCTAACATTGAGAAAATTCAAAAGCGCCAGAATAAAATTCTCCGTATAATTACTGCAGCACCATGGTACGTTAAAAACTCTCGAATTCACAAAGATCTAGGTGTACCCTTAGTGAAAGATGAATTTTCAAAACACGCGATAAGGTACATTAACAGACTGGAGTCTCACCCGAATCCTCTCGCACGTAGCATCCTTAACTTTGGTGGCCACACTCGACTGAGAAGGATGGACACCCTTGCAACCATCAGAGCGTTGGAAAGGTGATTTACCAACAAAATACACGCAAGAAACAACTTTTCGTCTAGCATTGGTTGGACCTAAGTAAATAAAATTTTTCAATATTAATTAATTTTTTTTCTATATTAATTAATGATTTTTTAGTTTTAAGATTTGCGTACTTATTGTTAGTTCTTTTAGAAGATACAATAAATAATTGAATTATAAAAAAAAAAAAAAAAAAAAAAAAAAAAAAAAATTCAACTCTCTACACATGAAAAAGCTAATTGCACGTGCACAAGCATTTGTGTGCTCCTTTGAATTCCTCTCTTCCTGTTTTGTCACCATTAAAGTAAAGGCCCATTTAGTCGACCGTCAAGTGCGGTCTTCAACTGGCATGAAAACATTAACTTTAACGCTAACTTCAAGTTAAGGTTAAATGTGGACTGCTCAGGTTGAAGTTTGGTTAAAGTTACGCCGTGTCTTCACGTGCCATCGACTTGAACATGACATGAACATAGCGTCGGCAGAGCAAATATAAAAATAAGTTCATGTTCTTGATATGGCGTATACATATGTTCGGATTTACCTCATCAAAGTGTTCAGTTCGGCGCCATTTCGTGTATTTTTGTTCGTGATGGCCAATTTCATGGCGAACATCGAAGCTCAGCCATATGTTCGAGCATCGATGTCAGAGCTTGAACGAAACATGAACATGAGCGGTCCACATTAGCCATTTGCGATGTTCGCCATGGTGCTCATACCATGTTCATGCCTAATGTATACCCCCAGTTATAACTTCGTTGTTAAAACATTTTATTGGAAGTGAACTGTTATAACTTAAATTGACAACAACCTGCTATTTGTAGTTGTTTTTCGCCACTTTTATTTTTTTACTATGAAAAGTTAGAACTCTAACATCACTACGCGTATGTCGTCTTTAACAGACGGATATATAAACAGCAAGTTTTAACTTCATGTTTTAACTGCGTTTCAAGTTAGGTGTAGATTGCATGTAAATGTAGTTGGAACATCTGATCGTTTTTGGTAAACTAGAAACCATAAAAATGCTTAGAGCGCTTTTACTGGGTGGCCCAGAAAGACCGAAGTGGTGTGAATTCCTTATAACTTTTTTATTATAATTTTTTTTTTCTTTTCTTTTCAGTATTTTGTAAAGAAGACTTGGATAATTTATAATGGAGCAATACACAATTGAACAACGTGCCCAAATTGTTGAAATTTACTTTTCAAATCAACGGTCCATTGTGTTGACTCAGCGTGCATACCGTCGTCAATTTAATGTGCGGGTTGCACCCTCTCAGTCAACAATAAACCGTCTGGTTGCAAATTTTCGAGAACAAGGAGCAGTAAGGAACCTTCCTGGTCCCGGCAGACACCGAACTGTCCACACGGCTGACAATATTCAAGTGGTACAGGAGAGTATTCGGGAGGATCCAGAAACATCAACCAGGAGACGTTCGTCACAACTGGGCCTCTCAAGGACGTCGCTGCAGCGAATTTTGCACACCATAGGATTGTTTCCATACAAAATTCAACTTGTCCAAGAATTGAAACCAACAGATTACCAGCAACGACTTGACTATGCAATTTATTTCCAGCAAAAAGCACAAGAGAATCCAAATTTTATTCATAACTTAATAATGAGTGACGAAGCCCATTTTCAATTAAATGGGTTCGTTAACAAGCAAAACTGTAGGATATGGGCTACGGAAAACCCGAGAGTACTTCATCAACGACAATTGCACCCAGTTAAGTGTACCGTTTGGTGCGGTGTTTCTTCAGAAAGGATCATTGGCCCATTTTTTTTTGAAAATGAACAAGGTGTCGCCATTTCCGTCAATGGTGATCGATATCGGGCCATGTTGCAAAATTTTGTAAGGCCAGCCGTGGAAAACCATCCGCAAATATGGTTCCAACAGGATGGAGCCACAGCGCACACTGCGAGGGCCACAATGACTCTTTTACGCGACATCTTTGGTGAAAGAATAATTTCTCGTAACAGCAATTTTAATTGGCCTCCGCGTTCCCCGGATTTAACCGCTCCAGACTGTTTTCTTTGGGGCTATTTAAAAGGAAAAGTTTATGTTAATAAGCCTAGGACTATTGAGGAGTTAAAAACCAATATTCGAGAAGAAATTAACAACATACCACCGGAAGTTTTGCGAAAGGTCATGGAAAATGTGTTGGAAAGAGCACATTTGTGCGAAGCAGAATATGGCCACCACTTGCGGGATATCATTTTAATAACTAATCCAAAAATATTCCCCATAAATTTAATGTATTTAAAAAAAAAAAAATTAAAAAAATATCTCTTAAATAAAAAGTTATAAGCAATTCACACCACTTCGGTCTTTCTGGGCCACCCTGTACATTTGGGCAGACGATGGGCAGACAGACGAAATTTGAAGGTGCTGCAACGAAAATTGTCGGTGGGGGAGAGTATGTAGTACACGACTCTCTGTACTAGACATTTGTGGACATTTTTTGTTTCTCTTTTGAAGTTTTCGCATTTCACATGCTGTTGCTTCATATCATTTTTCTCATATCAGCATCAACTTCATATAAGCACACTAGCTGCGCTTAAAAAAACAACAACAACAACAAAGAACGAAAAGAGAAACGAAAAGTTTCTGTCTGTCTATTAATTTCTTATATGTAAAAGGTTTAGGCAAGACCAAAAGAGAAATGAAAAAATGTCTGCCCATCGTCTGTCTATATGTAAATGTAGACTTACCTGACTGTAATGAAATGTAACCGTAACGTCTCAACCTGTAGAAAATAGAATTTTATTATGGGCTTACGTGGCAAGTGTTGTCAGTGATGGTATATATTATTGTGAATGGCAGGATGGTACAAAAACCCTGTTTTAGTACTTTTTGTTTATTTGATAATTGAACGGTTTAAGTAGTTATGCATACATAATATGTTTTAATACATTTAAGACTTTTCTATAAAATACGCAAAATAAATGTACATACATTGGTAGCATAATTAATACAATAATAATACGCACAATTTTTGCAACTATCACATTATATGTAACCACAACATTTATTCGCCCAATTTCCAAAAATATATTCCTTAAGCATAATCTTCCAACGATAAAATGAATTTTAAAAGTTGGTTCATAATATAGAGTTATACTGATATAAGTAAATGTAAGAAAGCATACAGTATTAATATAGGTCTGTGATGAAATGAAAATGTAATAATAGAATAATTTTAATATTTTTTAAGTATAATAAACCAAAAATAATACATTATAAGCAATTGAGTTTTATTTGCAGCAACCGGTGATTGCTACGATTTGTTTTTTTGGAAGTATCAAAAAGCAGAGAACAAAAATTCGTACCACATTGGTACCAATCAAGAAATTATAAATACTCGTATGAAATGACAGAAAAAAATATTGGAAATTTTAAGAGGCACAATTTTTGTACTTACTGTATATGTACTGAATACTCGTATTATGAAGTCCCATCACTGCTATGAACAGTTCTATTGCTTTTATTTTATTTTTGTAATTTATTTCATAAAATCTAGACGGTGAAAATTAATTTCTTTAACACACAATAATATAAAAATGAAAAACATGCACACACAGTTTTGTTTTTTTGTTTATGTCGAAAACACATGATACAGTTTTAAGTGTTCTATAAGTGCTACTACATTTCCATTTACGCTACAGTTACAATTTCTACGGTCGGCTAAACGGGCCTTACGAATTGCAGCGGTAAAAGTTGTACAATGTAAATTGAGATTATTTTTTTTATTATAAGGGAAAAAGTAGGTAGGTTTTCCATAAAAAATATTATGGCAACACTGAGTTCGTATAATGCAGACCAAGGCAGCTTTAATAGGTAGTGGCAGAAATACAATAAGTACAACACCAAAAAACATCATATGTATTAGTTGGTAGAAATTTCGAAAATTTGTCAAAATGTTGTTTGAAAAATCAAGGTGTTTTTTCGGCAATATGTATCTCGTAAACAAAATTTTTACCAATTTACGCGAAGGAAACGAATGACAACTGTGTTTATTCCACTACACTGGTAAAGTTGCCTTGATGAAGATGAAATTAAAAGAATTTGTGTACTACAATGATGTCTACACAAATGTTATTCACTACTTTCGCCATATTTTAATAAACATATAAATGGAGCGTATTTGTAAAAATGAAAATATATATTCTTCGTGGATTTAAATTAGGAACAGCACTGAGGTTCAAAAGAATATAAAGTAAAGATGCTGAAATTATATTGAGCAGAATGTCCATTAATAAAAGCGCGGGGTATGATAGGATAACTTCGAAAATGGTGTTGTGCACGAAACAGGTAGTATCAAGAATTATGTCGAAATTATGAACTGGGTATTTATGCATACATACAAGAGCTGATCGATCATTCGCAACAAAAAGTTCCATGCTTGAAAAAAAGAGTCAAAAAGGGTATTTAAAAAAGGTGTCATAAAAAGTCTCATATACATCAAAAAAGGGTTAAATCGACACTTTAGTATCAAAAAGACAACACTGACTATCTTTTACTCACTCTCATTAAATACTGTCAGCAAAAGACAACAAAGAGTTCTTACTATTATTTGATTTTTTTTTAGACCAATCAAATAACTCAGAAACGCACCCTGAACAGATAAACGTCAAGTTAATAAAACAAATATGTGCATACATACATATGTATATGTATGTTTTCAAGCATTTTTAAAATATACTATATTTAATAACTATCAATTAACAATTTTTCTCGCACTAAAATAAAGTATAAAATAAAATAGTTGAGCTTCCTTTAAAAATAAATCATAATAATATAAGTTCCAGAAGCTGTTTTGAAGAAGTACTCAAAGCAATCATACTGATTCAGTGCCTTTTTGAATCATATGAATAAATTGAAATGGCAAGCAGCCACAACATACATATATTTATTAACAGCAGTCTCGTTTATATGAATCATGCATTAGAATCATTTATCTTTGCAATGCTAACTGCTAGCACAATATTCATTTTAAACAACTAAGAGTGTGGTATATTCGTCTGAGCCGAATCTAAAATACCCTTCACAATATTCACATATATTACAAATTTGAACTGAATATGATAGGACCGATATCGGGGAAAAATATTTTTGCCTTGTAATCACCATTCCAAAAAAGAAATCTTTCATGGGCATTTTCATGGAAAAGTTTGCTTAAGCTATATCTCAGTTATAAATGAACCGATATCGGAATTTTCTATTTTCTGTATTTTAGTAACCTTCTTTTATAACGAGAATTGCTTTTCAGCAAAAAAAAAAAAAAATGGTAATGGAAAAATTGGTTTAGCCTATATCTAGGGTATATAAGGACCGATATCGAAAATTTTCATTATCTGTATTTAAATAACCTTGTTTTATAAGCAGAAGAAGCAAAAAAAAAATTATAATTTTCATGGAAAAATCGGTTCAGGCTATATTTCGGGAACACGAGTATATGTACCGATATCAGATATTTTCATTTTCTGTATTTTACTAACTTCTTTTTATAATCAAAACTTCTTTTAAGCAAAAAAAAATGTTTTTCGTTGAAAAATCGGTTTAGACTATATCTCTTTTGTATCTGTATTTCAAATACATAATTTAAAAGTATTTTGTATTTCAAATACATGTGGCTCAAAAATACATTTTTACAAAATACATTTATTTATTATAGTAAATGCAAAATAAGTTATTTCTAAATTTGCTAGAAACTACGACCATTATTTTGCAAAACTGCAATTCTGTGCTCAATTGTTTTGTCCAGAGCAAATTGATTTTACACTAATCAGGTGATATCAATAAGAATTTCCACATATTCGTCCCCAACTTTTTTCCAACGTTTTGGATTATATAAATTAATGAATAAGACTTGTTGGTCAATAAATTTTGCTTTTATTGATTTGCTATTTGCATGCTGACGACTTGTCAAATATATTATTAAATGTGTTTGAACGCATTCCATGAAGTCTACAAACAGAGTGTTTGTAGGATTTATTGGTGACCTTTTAAATTCAATTTCACAGGTTTATTATTTTTTTATTTGAATAGTTTTTTATTTAATAACTTTTAATGGAATACAAAAGAAAGTACTTATTAATTCTAAGTTTAATAAATGTGTTTCTTTTCAAATACAATGGGTTTGAATCTTTAAATTTATTTTTTTGTCAATGTTTCTTTTACTTTTATGTTAAATCTTTTTACATAGTTTTTCTACTATGTAGAAATTTTTAGTTCACATGTTCATTTTTCTTTGTAAATTTCAATTTTTAATTTTCTATGTAGAAATTTTTTATTTCACAAACTCCTGTTTTCAACGACTCGAGTAAAAAGTTTAGATTTTCATATTATCTCTATAATTGCATTATAGTTTTAAATTTCAGTCTTTTCTACTATGTAGAAATTTTTTATATAACAAATTTTGTTTTAAACAATTAAAAATGAAAATTTAGATTATTATATAATCTTTATGATTTTCTACTATGTAGAAATTTTTAGTGCACATACTCCACATACTTTACACATATTCAGTTTTCTAATTTTATATTTCAGTTTTTAATTTTCTGTTATGTAGAATTTTTTATTTCACAAAATCTGTGTAGAATTTTTTTCACAAATTTTGGTTTAAACAATTAAAATAAAAATTTTGATTATTATATAATCTTTATAATTTCTTTATAATTTATTTTATAATTTATTAATTTTTTTTAAGGCAATAAGTCAAGATCAGTTCACATCAAATTCATTAATAATTTACTATCTTTTTTATGAATGAAATGTTCTCATCAATTAGAACTAAGGATGAGACACAAAGAATAATAAAAAGAGTAAATTTACAATTTAAGTTCTAAAGAGTATTAATTGTAACGGTAAATCAAATTTACAATTTCATTACATACATTGCCGTTGTTTATTATTATTTTTAAGCAATTGGTAATTAAATACTGAATACAAAAAAAAATCAGCCTAGCAACAAACTAAAAACTATTCAATACAGTTAACGACAAAAATGTGCTACCATGTTCGTTAACTTATACAGGGAAATAATTGTTATTACGAAAAACTTTTGTCTACCTTACTGTCTGTGAGAACCAGATTAGATCGACTGCAAATATAATAATTTGAGGCATTTCATTTGTATTTTAACAAAATTAATGGAGAGCTTGGAAAAGAGAGTGAAGCAAATAGAGCTATATTGGTATCATGTTTCCACCCTAGTTTCAAAATGCCAAAAAGCATCTCATTAAAAGAGAGTCAAGGAATTAGAACCCTTGCAATAAATACCTTGGAGAAAAATTACAAAAAACATGAAGCCAAACGTGAATGCAGCAGAAGAAGTAGTAGTTGCAGTAAAGATAAGGATTTTATTGTTTTTATGCATTTATAGAGTTTGGCAGCAGCTTATGTTCCTCAGGACCTGTTTGTCGGGTGAGTCATTAAAATATCTTGTTTTTATTAAAGGAAATACTTATTTTGCCGAAAATTTTAATAGGCTTTCAATATTTTGCCAATTACGTCCTTTTAAGTTTCAGATGACTATACATAACTTAGTTTACGTGCATATGTAAAATAAAATATGTATCTAAAACCAGAGAGGTATATTCTTATGAGATCGAAATACAAAAATGTATTTGTATCTTTTAGTTGTGTTTTGTATTTAAAATACGCAGCTTGAAAGTATTTTGTATTTTATATTTGAAATACACAACTTGAAAGTATTTTGTATCTTGTATTTGAAATACGTAGCTGGGAAGTATTTTGTATCTTGTATTTGCAATACATTTGACATTGTTGTTAAGATAGACACCACAAAAATAATTGGTGTTAAGTTAACGCTAATCAGTCAGGCTATAAAAACAGCTGATTTAAAACGAAGACAAATAGTGTTAAAAACTGTTATAGAATCGGGAAAACACCAACGTTAGTGTTAATTTCTCTAAACGAATTTTATTAGTGTAGTAGGATAGTGAATTGCACTACAGGACTGCCTTTAATAAGAAAAAATGTTTTCATGGAAAAATATGTTTAGGCTGGTATGTACGGACCGATATCGGAAATTTTAATTATCTCTATTTAGTAACCTCTTTATATTGCCACTTTTAAGCAAAAAAAGTTGTTCACTTATGCGGCATTATATGGACCGATATCTGTAAAAAAAATTTTTTGCAAAAAATGGAATTTTTCGGAATTTTGAATATATATATCTCAGCTATACATGAATGAACAGATATTATTGAATTTCAATAGCAAACCCATAAATCGATGGGGTAAAACAATGGTGATAGAAAAAGTCAAATGGTTTTCTCAGAAACGGTATTTCAATGACCGACAGACAGACAATGCTTAATCGAATTCTATCAACACAAATATGTATACTTCATATGGTCGGAAATGAAAATTATAGAAATAACAAACGGAATAACAAATTTATACATATATACCCTTTACATTTTGTTGAAGGGTATAAAAATGCAACACTATGCCGTATGATTCGTTATCATACAGATCTCTGATACATAAAAGTTGTATCAAAAGATAATTATTTGTGAGTTTAGCAAAATACAGAAATGTTTATTTTAAGGAAAAATACATTTAACTTATTTGTGAAAGATTTTGCCGTGAATCGAGATTGCTATACTGAAACAGGGTGGCACAAAACTACCTTTATGTATTGAATGTTCAATAACTTTCTTAGTTAATTGTGAATTATTATTATTTTCTTACATAGTGGAGAATATTTTTGGCTTAGGTATTAAAAATTATGTCCCGCCATTTTCGGCTTCGCACATTCGTGCGCTGTCCAACACATTTTCCATAGCTTTTCGTACAATTTCCTATGGTATAGCTTGCGTTCATTGCGTATGATTTATTTTAGTTGTACTATTATGTACCCTCTAACAATTTCATCATAAACATAACGTCAAGCATTGCTCTTCTGTTTTCCACCGTGGACACACCAACCATGGTCAATCTTACGGCATAGGATGGAAGTTTCACATCAGGATTCCAAGTTGTATTTCCAAGACAGAATAACAAAAACTGCTTCCGAACAGATTCTAAACAGTTCCTTTGATAACATGTATATGGATTCTAAATAACCGATCCATACTTACTGTACCATACTTACTGTACCGTACGATCCATACTTACTGTATTATTGAAGGTGCTAAAGGTCCAGTACCCACCATATAACAATTGGCCTTTTTCAACAATTTTTGCTCGCTGTTCTGTTGTGTTTCATGTTATATTCTCTAAGTCTTTTTCACAAAGTTCTGCAATAAAAATGAAATATAGATAAACATAATATAGATACTCTAAAAAATTTTTTTGAACATTCAAACTATAAAAGTAGTTCCGCACCACTCTGTATATTTACCGTGGGTTATATACAGGGTGGCTGATCAATTTTTCTACATTAAGAAATTCAAATATTTTGTTGTAAAGTTTATGCAGTTTATTTTTTAGTAATTCATTTAAAAAAATACATTTTTATTAAAGTAATTCATGAAGGTTTGAAAATAATTGAATTCAAATGGCCTTCATTCCCGTTGACACATGTACGACATTTTAACAAAAAGTTCTTTATTACTGCCTGCAGTGTTGCAGCTGGAATTGTCACAATAACCGTTCGAATGGATTGCTGTAAATCATCTAAATTTGATTTCGGCCTGACGCTGTGTTTTGGGACACTCTGTATAACAAGTCTTCACCAACTCGCAGATGTATGCAATTTTGTATTCGTAATTGTATATACTTTACTTCTATTTTAAGTAATGTAATGCCAAAATATATTAATCTTCTAATTTGCGGGCTGGATTGTTCTCATTTTTACTAAATATTGTGCGACTTAAAAACCCTTTTGTACATCTGATTTTGCTTCTTTTTTTTGAATTTATAACGTCGCGTTAGAATGGAAAGCACCATATCCTGTTATATTAAAATGTAATGTGTATGTTTTGCAAAACACTTTTCTAAATAATGATCTGTAATACTAAAGTTGTGTGATGATGGCTTCGAAAAAACAACTAATTATCTTGTTGGCAATACAAATATTTTGTTTGTTGGTATGTACTCGTCTGCACGCATATCTTTTCGCGAATGGAAGTTGTTGTCGCCGAACTTCTGCAAGCAACAAGAGCAGTTGTTGCTTTTATTTTGTCATTGCTGCTGACAATGTTAAGTTATGTTGCGTTGGTGAAAGTAGAACATTTGTTTGATTGCTCTGCATATCGATGAAGATTGTGTTATAAATTTATTATTACGGTGTTCAACAAACAACACAATAAATCGAGCAATTTATTGATTTATACCTTTAACTCTAATGAAGCCAACTTTGCTTTGTAGATTTTTCAAAACGATTTTATGATCGTTAAACGGTGCTTATATACATGTGGATTACCCAGTTTGCATTATAGTCCTAACCGACTTAATATTCAATGATATACATATGTATGATTTGTCCTATTTTATTCAGATCTTCCAACGAAATTTTAAAAACGCCAGATAATATCTTCAATCTTCGACAAATTGTTCATGTACCTACATATATAATATCTGTACAGAAAATAGAGGCACTTAAAAAAAGAACTCAATAAAACGGTCTAAGATTTGTTTGAGCTACCGTCAAAGTGTGCTAGTCTAGTGCGTTTATACATAGTGGTATTAAGTGTAAATAAAGTTGTAAGTTATTTACGTACCCACTGTGTAACGAACAAGTGTGTCATTATTTCAGGAATTCGCAAAACCGTTTTTAAAGGCAAAAATGTAAACATATTAATAACCTATTGCATTTAAAGATGTTTTGAAACCCATATTAACTATAGTGGAAATCACCTTCCTTTGCAAACTGCCCTTGAACCCTTGCAGATATTACAACCGCAGCATACGTGTTATATCTGCAAGACTACAACAACAAAATATATGAAACCGAGATTTGCAGCACTTGAACAAATATGCATAACCTAAAACCATTGCAGAATCTTATTTGCAAATGTTCTTAGTACTGAAACAGCCGCGTTTGCCGATTCTTTTTACAATCAAAATACATATGTAAACCCTTGCGCTTAAAAAACGTTGCTTTAGTCTCCGGTGTAGAAATATTTATAAAGGGTGTTTTTTTAAGCTAGATAGAACTTTAAATTGTAAAAAGTAACACAAAAAATTAAATTTTGATGAAACATTTTTTTATTTGTTGCAGTATACTCTGACAAATCATCATGAATAGACTCACGCTTGAACAACGCTACGAAATTATCCAAATTTACTTTGAAAATCAGTCGTCGATTCGCCCCGTTGTTTTATCGCAAAATTGTGTTCAGCGATGAGGCGCATTTTTGGCTTAACGGGTTTGTTAATAAGCAAAATCGCCGCATATGGAGTGAGACCAATCCACAAGAGACCCTACAGACTCCATTACATCCAGAAAAATGCACTGTTTGGTGCGGTTTTCATGCTGGTGGCATCATCGGACCTTATTTCTTCAAAAATGAGGCCGGAGCTCGCGTTACGGTCAATGGAGATCGTTACCGCACCATGATCAATGATTTTTTGTTTGAAAATATGGATGACATTGATCCGGAGGAGATGTGGTTTCAACAGGATGGCGCTACGTGCCATACGGCGAACGCAACCATCGACTTACTGAAATCAAAATTTGGCGATAAGTTGATTTCGAGAAATGGACCTGTCAATTGGCCTCCAAGGTCGTGCGATTTGACACCTCTCGATTATTTCCTGTGGGGCTACGTGAAGTCACTGGTTTATGCTGATAAACCAGCAACAATTGACGCCTTGGAGGCCAGCATTGTTCGTGTTGTTCGTGACATACGGCCAGCAGTGCTCGAAAAAGTGGCCCAAAATTGGACGTCCAGAATGCGCTTCGTCAAGAACAGCCGCGGTGCCCATATGCCCGAAATCATTTTCAAATGTTAATGTCACGTATTGATCTTTCGAATAAAAAAAAATTTTGATTACAATTTAATTTTTTGTGTTATTTTTTACAATTTCAAGTTCTATCGGGCTTAAAAAAACACCCTATATCTAACTTATCTTTGTGCTCTCAAATCTCCACAAATTCAGTTTCATCAACAGCATTTTGAATCAAAAAATTTATGGTTTTGTTTTTTTCTGTTCGTTTAGTCATTTCACTTACGATAAAATTTTAAAGCAAAGTCTGATTAATGACATTTTGCAATTTCTTTTCTAAGCTTCCTTCTCAATTTGCAGTCCAAAAGTATTTATATTGTTTCTTACTCTTTTATCAGCTGTTATAATTAATATGCTAAACACTTGCAAAAGACTCTCAAGCTTTAAAGCTAAAAATCATGCTATGTCTGCTAAGATTGCACATGTGCAACGAAGAGTTATTTCCGCTTATATTGAAGTTTAGCAAATATATTTGTATACTGCTAAAGTGATGATAAAAACTTTTTGATGTACAATCAATATATAAATTAATTTAAAAAAATGAAGTATGTATATATGTAGTTGTGAATGTGATCTACAAAAATCATTAACAACAGCCCTTAAATCGTGAAAGTATTATTTTCAGCACGCAAAATCGTCAACATGATGATAAATCGTCAAATATGGCCACCTTGACCGCAGGATAGATGTGCGAAAAATGCCAAAAGCGTTAAGCCAACCTCACTTTTAAGAATATCTGACGCCACAAACATATGTCACAAACCCAAAAACAATCAATAACCATAACGCTTAATAGCGATATGGTTACTGAGATCCTCTAGATTTCACACACCCGTGACTTCGCCTACAACACCACGAACTCAGAAATTTCCAGATGTCACAATGGCCACTACACCGACTGAACAAACGCCAATCGTACGAAAGGAATGTGGATCTGTACTATGTCTTACGCACTCAACTGAAAAAGAGTTATTACGACTAGTGACGATACAAATACAAAGCCAGAAAAAAAATTTGTGAAACCGCCACCTAAACCTACCCTGGCTCTTGAATACCAAGAAGATTAAAGCGACAAGTAAAGTAGGACATGGAAAAACTTATCAAAACTAAATTAGTCAAATACTATTATGCGGCGCAGAGCGATTATGTGTTTACCACAATAGTTTTAAGATTTAGTCTGCAAGCAAGCGTAGAGCCTTCCTAGTTGTAAACTTTAATGCAACAGAAAGATAAACAGCAAATACATCTGAAAGTGCGGCATTCATTTAATAAAAGAGCTTGTCAAGTATGATGATCAGTTTGGAAAATAGCCCAGCTATTTTTAGAAACCTAGTTGCTTAGGTTGCTGAGTTTCTTAACTCTAGTACCAGTTGGACACTAAAATTGTCAATTTCTTAATTTCAAACCCTAATAGGGAATATGGGGTTTATATAGAATACTTCACATACGAGTATTTAGGCATTTCTAATATTTGAAACTGAATATTAATGTTTTTGATGAATTTATTTTGGATGTTTTAAATTAATCGCAACGTGACTGTGTTCTGTAATTTCCGCCACGAGAAACTTTTCGACCGAAGCGTGTGAAATGAAACAAATTTGAAACAAACAGCTGCTTTTTCTCACTAAACTGTAGCTATATATTACTTTTCTTGGTGAGTAATAGCTGTCACGTAAAGAAATTACTCGCCATTTTACAGAAAAACTGTGTCTGTAAAACGCTTTCAACTGTCATTGTTTCTCGCATATAAAAAGGCTGTGAGATAGTAGGTGTGTTCATTTACTAAAATTTTTCACAAATTTGTAACAATTGTTACTAGAAAGCGTTCATTAACCCAAAAAATTTGCAACGAGAGAGCGTCAAAAGAGCGAAACAAATTGAGAGACAGAAAAATTCTTGCAAGTTTTTACAAGTAAAATTTTTACTTGCAATAATTATTCAAACAGCTGTTTTTCGTTTGTGTTTACAAAACAATATTTCTAAATTAAGTCAAATATAAAAATATTTTGGAAAATATAAGAAATTGTAAGTGTATGTAAACTTTTAAAACGTTAAAAAGTATTAAAAATGTAACAAATTTATTTTTGTGTAACTTATGAACAACAGAGGTAAAATAAGACGTCTAATGGCAATCAGTGCATATCAGTGGCAAAGGATGTTCCGTCAAACTTAGGAGAGCAATTAAATTGACACATAGAATCTTCCATTTTTAATTATATTTGTATTTTCCAAGTTTTATGCTCTGAAATGTTTTTGTTTCTTTAATTTTTACAGACCGGCTGTTGTTTTTAGTATTATAAATATTATGAGTGCCTAGTACCGGGTACTTTACACTTTGAAATTAATTTGAAATAAAGATTCTGTGTATGCAAGCTGTTATAATGTATAAAGCGGTCCATACACGTTTCAATTCAATTGAATTGATTCTTGGCCACACACTTCATAAACTGAATTGAAATATTTCCATTCAACTATCAGATTCAACGTAATTAAAGACAATTTTAAAAATTATTAACGGTTTCCTCGCAGAAAGATAACTATAAATATAAGTTTTGACGGCTGATCAGGAACCTCGAACACACACAATACAATGGAATTGAGAGACTTACTAACCAACTTGAAAAAATCAAAATCTTTTGATTTTGCTTCAACCAACTCGACAACTGCAAACTAATCAATTCACCATACACGCCTTGATTTGCACAACTCAGTTACGAATTGAATTGAACCGTGTATGGGGTGCTAATTAAAAATAGATATTTTATTCAAAAGTAGCTAATCACCTTTATAGTGCTTAGTGTATTTCGACTATGCCTAGTACTAGATTAAATAAAATTGTAAAACTTTTTTTATTATTCAGTTAAGATAATGCTGAATATAAATGACTATAGTCATATTATTTTTATTATAATAAACATATATGTATAATTTGTCCAAAAGATATAAGGGTAGTTATTAAGTACATATATATACATATATACAACAACACTACTCTAACTTGCAAGTTTTTGCTAGTAAAGTGTTCATTTACTTCTTCACATTTTTGAGAGTAATTTTGAAAAATTTCTTGTTACTCTCTCATTGCTAATTTTTACTAGTAAAGTAAATGAACACACCTAGTATTTCAAATAACAGTAATCATCATTAAATGAATAATAATGCTGAAAAAATACGTATTTTATTGTTATATTTAGTTTGATATATATATTTACACAGTTTAGAATGATTTTTTTTATTTTAGCTTTTTAATTAATTTTTATACCCTTCACACAACAAGTTTTAAGGGAATACTTATATACTTTGTTAGGTTTAATTTCCAACCTAACAAAGTATATTGTAATACTTTTGTATAATGTGTTTTTTTTTCAGAATTCACAAATTGCTATTGTTTTTTAATTTTGCAAAATTTTGTGCGTAAGTATGTATGAATGTATTTGTAAATAAAATTTAAACGTTAGAGCCATACCACACATTTTCTAGAATAGCCGGCGGTTATTATATGACGCCATCGAACAAAATTTCTTAACTTTAGTAAATTTTGATCGGCGGCGGTTTTAATTGTGGCTGGCGCATTTATTTTTAAAATTGCATGTCGGCAACGTTTTATATTTTCAGACTTTTCTAACGTAACGACGTAATCGCTTTGGATAGTTTTCGACATGAGTTACTGACGCAGTATTTTCTCACTTTTCGATAAACGATGGACTAATTTGTTCCGCAAGTTTTCGACGCGAGAACTTCTCGCCAAAATTACAGAACACAGCCACAGTTGGATCTATTCTAATTTTCCTCACAGCCGCGGGCAGCAGCTAGTATTTTATATTTCGTTTAGTAAAAATATGTTAGCAGCAGAACCTTGTTTACTGGCACCTTGAACTAAAATACTTTGCCGGCCAATGCTGCAACTTGTTTTCCTGCTTCGTTTGCTCGCAGACACATGAGCGTCAACTGTTTTTGTTCTTGGTTTTATCGTGACGATGAAGAGCAATATGGTAGAAGCAAAAACAATTTGAAATAAACATCGATAATGAAGAGAAAGACAGATCGATCGATGTAGTTGGATAACAACATCATGTATGTATGTACATATGTACATAATACTCGTATGTATGTAGATATTGGACCATTTCCACTCACAACTTCAACCGTTATAAAGTCAGTGGAGAGCGCAGAAAACGAGTATTTGCTTTTCGATTGCAAGATTAACATATAAATTGTTAGTGATGTTGTTGTTATTTGTAGTGAGCGGTTCGATATTTCTGCTGTTAGTTGTTGCTGTAATGGTGATTGCAAATTCAAGTATTTTTGCTTCTGGGGGATATTACAAATCAACCCACTGCCAAAAGATAAAAAGGAAATCACTTATGGCTTGATTTAATGCAAAAAAACTGCAACCATAAAACAGTTTTCGTTAAATTTCCTTTTATTTTCCAAGGAAATGATAAATATTTTTATAAATTGTTGTTTTCAATTTTGTTGCATCTTATCAAGTTGATAAGACAATGTTAGGCTAGGTTAGGTTTAACAGGCTGTCAGCTATTGTAAAGCTAGCCGGCTTGGGTCCAGTCTGGTCCCGTTGTGTTGAAGACAATGTTTTTTTTTTTTAAGCATTTTTTTATTTATTGAATCTTCAAAATGAACTAACAATAAGTATTCAAATCTTAATACTAAATTTAAAATTAAAAAATGTGATTCTTAAGTCCGGCCAATGCTAGACAAAAAGTTTTATTATGCGGGTGCTATTTCGGTAAAATCACCTATTGATAAATCTGATGGTGGCAACGGTATCCCTTCTTTTAAGCCGAGTGTGGCCGCCAAAATTAAGTATATTGCGCCCAAGAGGGTTTGGGTGAAGTTCCAGTTTACTGACATACCTTGTCGCGTACTTAGAAAACTCCTCTTTTACCAGCGGAACACTCAGATCTTTATGAATTCGTGAATTTTTTACATACCATGGAGCTGCAGTAATCGTTCGTAGAATTTTGTTTTGTCGCCTTTGGATTTTTTCAATGTTTGACGCTGAGGCGGTGCCCCATAACTGAATTCCGTAGCACCATATAGGCTTTAGTATTGCGTTGTATAACAAAAGTTTGCAATCTAATTTTAGTGTCGAATTTCTGCCCATAAGCCAATTTAGCTGCGCTGCTTTTAGTTTTAACTGAATGACCTTTGCTTCAATGTGAGACTTCCATGTTAGCCTACGGTCCAAGTGAGTACCAAGGTACTTGACTTCGTTGTGCTGCGGAATAGGTGAGTTGTTAGTTTGGATAGGCGGACATGTTTGCCTACACAGTGTGAATGTAACATGAGTACATTTCTGTTCATTAACTTTGATTTTCCAAAGTTTTAGCCATTTCTCTAATATTGAAGTATATTCCTGTAAATTTCGTGATGCTAAATGGTGGTTTTCATGAACACTCAAAAACGCTGTGTCATCTGCAAAGGTAGAAGTGTGGATTCCGGATGTCGTTGGCATGTCAGAGGCGTAAATCAAATATAAAGTAGGCCCCAGTATGCTGCCTTGGGGAACTCCTGCCTTGATTGGCTGAGTTGGGCTTATAAAGTCGCCTTCTCTGATAACAAACTTCCGCCCGTATAAGTAGCTTTCCAGAAGCTTGTGTGTATTTGCAGGCAAGTTTAGCTTTATTTTGTGCATCAACCCGTCGTGCCACACTTTATCGAAAGCTTGAGAAATGTCAATGAATAGAGCTAAGCAATACTTCTTCTCCTCAAAGGTCTGTCTTATGACATTGACTAATCTGTGCGTTTGTTCTATGGTGCTCTGTTTAGCCCGAAAGCCAAATTGATGATCAGGGATGCATCCCACATTGTTCAATATTGGACTCAACTTCGCCGTTAACAATTTTTCGAATAATTTTGAAATTGACTTTGACTTATTGGTCTATATGATTCTACCTTAGTCTGATCCTTCCCTGGCTTGGGTATCATAGTAATCATTGAGGTCTTCCACTCTGCAGGATAATACTCAAGGCGTAAAATGGCGTTAAAAATAAAAAGTAGAACCCTTCTAGCTACACGAGGTAACTGTTCAAGCACTTTACCAGTAATTTGATCAATGCCTGGAGCTTTCCTGGGGTTTGTATTACCGATAAAGTTTTCGACATCTTGAAAATTAAATCTCAAAGACACAGGAGGTCTAACAACATATGGTGGTAAATCCGCTGTATTATTCTCTGAATCATTTGTGATAAAAACGTTTCGCAAATGACCGACATACAACATTCCCTTTTCAGAGTCGCTTCTTGCCCAGTCGCCAGTTGAATTTCGCAAAGGTGGCTTACCTATTACGGGTCTTTTTAAACCTTTTGTCGCTTTCCACAAGGAATAATCAGATTGAGGGGTACCATCAAGGCTTTCCAAATATGTTTTAAGGGAAGCCATTCTATGGACTTCAAGCAGATTTCTTAGCTGAGTTATGCATTCCCGTAGCCTAGTTTTAAGCTGGGGCGACCTGCGAAGTTGCCACTCTCTTCTGACTCTTCTTTTTTCTGACAGAAGTTGCTCAATTTCAGATGAATAAGTTCTATTGCTCTCATTTCTTGGTCTTAAATGCCTAGTGGTAGCATGCTGTACGGCCAGTTTGAGGTTTTCAGAAAAATTGTTAATTGACACATCTATATCCTCAGGCGTTCTCAAGGCGATATTTTTAGTACAATGTGTGCTCAAAAATTTTTTGTATTTTAACCAATTAACTCTATTGACAGTCAACGGTGAGCCAATCTCTTGAGGAAAAAACAGAGATTATAGTGGGAGAGTGATCTGATGACATATCTAATGAAGGCTCCACTTGCATCCACTCTAAAGGAAAATTTTTCGCAACTCCAAAATCGATAACGTCTGGGATCTTTCGTCGGCCTGTCGGCCAGTAAGTGGGGTGTCCGCTTGAAACCACATCTAAGCCCATTTTGGAAATGGTGTCAAAAAGCACACGGCCTTTCGACGTAATTAAACGTGATCCCCAAAAAGTGTGTTTAGCGTTATAGTCGCCAGCCGCTAGGCTGTCGCTAGTCGCCAGCCGAGGAAATAACGATTTTTTCATGAAAATACTCAATGCATATATTAGTTGCTTGGAGATACTCCTCACATGTCTCGTTCATTAAATAGTGCTTAATTCTGGATTTTATTAGAATTGCCGATCCTCCGCAAGATCTTCCACGGGGATCTTTTGTGTCGTACAGTGTGTAGCCATTAATTTTGAAAAAACTATTGGTTGTCAAATGAGTTTCAGCAATCAACATTATATCGATTTGCTTTTCCATAAGGAAGTGCTCAAGTTCATTTTTGTGATGGCGGATGCCGTTTGCGTTCCAGAAACATATTTTTAACCAATTCATTTGTTTAAAATTGCCTGTAAAATAGTGGATTGCATTTTTAGCATTTTCTGCATCATGTTTGTCATAGAAACGGTAAAAGTGTTTATGGACTGAACAAGAGTCTGCAGAGTTGCCTCAAGATTGCTAAAATTTGGATCGGATTTTGGAGGCTTGGGCTCCTGATCCAAGTTTGGTTTATCGGATTTTACCACATTTGCATAAGAAATTTGTTTGGGGTTTTGCAAGTTTACATGGCTGGTTGAATGGCGTACCTGGGAAAAATTGTTTGTAGAAGTGGTGTTTTTAATTTTGAAGCCATTGTCTTCTAGTCCGGTTTTGACCTCATTCGTGTCAACAAAAGGGTCAATCCCTTTTATAACGACCTGAATACCTTTGGCACTTTTAAGCTGATATGTGTAAAATGATCGCTTCTCCTTCTCTAGAACGTCAGACAGCTTTCGGTATTCATTTTCACTGTTTACCTGGATTTTCGTTTCATTGATGCCGCCGTGCTTAACCGATGTTACGTTAAAAGTGTCTTTGCCGATTGCCGCAATAAGTTGTTTTACCAGCTCACTAGAGGTAGGTTCTCGCAAATATATTGGTGGCGGCTTAAAGGTTTTTTTAGAAACTGTTGGCTCATCTGTTTGCAGTATAGCAAACCTATTGCTATCGGTTGCCGAAGTCCTATTATCGTCTTTAGAAAATTTCGGTTGAGATGATATTTGAGCTGATTTGGGGCTTCGCTGCCTTTTGACCACGGTTATGTACCTGTCCATGCCTACTTGGATTTTTGCCTTATCATCAACAATTAAACTGGAAGATGTTTTGTCTTCAGTTGTAACAACAATATTTGGCGAACACGATCGCGGGCGTTTCCTATCTCTTAGAGACAGGAAATTTTCCAATGATTTTTTCACCGATTCTTCTTCAGAAATCCAAAGGTTTTTTCTACCGGAGCTAAGCTCTTTCTTCAGAATTACATCTGATAGGTACACTCATGCAATTAGTTGTTTCTATTTTTTATTTACAATTTAAAATGGTATTTAAAAAAAATGTCACAAAGTTTTTCTTTTAAACAAAAACACTCTGTTCACCTATTACGGTTTTTACTTAATCCCGTTTTATTTATTTTATTTTATTTTATTTTATTTTATTTTATTTTATTTTATTTTTTTTTTGCTTTGCGATCAAAAAACAAACACGTCCGTTCACTATCGAAGCTAAACAACGACTTGAAGACAATGTTAACAAACATTTAATTTTTAGTATAAAATTCCAACAATTTTGATTTTTTTTATACAAGCGTGGCACTTAAGCAGTTGTGGGCTAGGAAAATATGTGCCAAATAAAAATAATTTTGAGGTGATAGCTTAGATAATTCTATTGTAGTTCTAGCATACGCCAATACGCTTTTTTCCAAACTTGGTTAAAGTATTTTGTCAATATTTTATTTATTTTGAAATGGCGAAATATGAAAACATTTCTGCAATTCAAACGTTGAGTTTAAGAAAACACGGTTTTCGAGGGTGGTTTTCGGAAACTTCTTAGCCTATCAATGAAAGAGTTAGTTTTTCAAAAATATTTTTATTTTTCAATACAATCTCCTGAAAATTCAGTACACTTAGTCTAACGCTTTTCTAGCAATCCCTTGATTAAAATAGTTTTTCTCCAGGTCTTCAAAATAGTGGTTTACAACTGTAATTGCATCTTCATTTGAGGTAAAACGCTTGCCAGGAAGGATTATTTTTGGATTTGGGAACAGGTAAAGTCACTGGGAGCTAAATCAGGAGAATAAGGTGGGTGGTCAAGCAACTCGTACTTTAATTCGTTGATTTTAGCCATTGTTAAAACATTCTTGTGCGCTGGTGCGTTGTCTTGATGAAAAATTATTTTTCTGTGTTGTAAGCCAGGACGTTTTTCTCGAATTTGTACATTTAATTGACACAAAAGGTTGCAATAGTACTCTGAACTTATTGTTTTACCCTTTTGCAAATAGTCAATCAATAAAATACCTTTGAAGTCCTAATAACCTTACCAATAACCTTACCAGCCGATTGAATTGTTTTTGCTTTCTTTGGGGCACTTCCTCCAGCTTCAGTCCATTGTTTGGATTGTTCTTTTGTGTCTGGAGTATACTGGTGGATCCATGTCTCGTCAACAGTTGTGAAACGACGCCTAAAATCCATTTTATTTCGCTTAAAACGATCCAAACAAGCTTGAGAAATGTTCATTCTTATGCGTTTTTGGCCGACTGTTAAAAAATGCGGCACCGATCTTGCAGAAAGCTTTTTCATCTGTAGTTCTTCATCCAAAATTAAATGGACTCCATCATTTGAGATGCCCGTGATATTAGCTATTTCACGCACTTTTATTCGTCGATCATTTAATACCATATCAAGCACTTTGGCTACAATTTCTGTTGTTGTTGCTGTTTTTGGACGTCCACTACGTTCATATTCAATGCTGGTACAACCACGTTTAAATTCAGTAACCCAATTTTTTACTGTTGCATATGAAGGACCACTTTCACCTAACACATGCACCATATCATTATGAATTTCTTGTGCGGATAAACCTTTTTTATGTAAATATTTAATAACACCAAGCATTTCTAATTTTTCCATTGTAAAAAAATCGCGGATGCAACTTTTGTAAACACCTGTTTCTATATAAAGGAGTTACCAGATGGAAAGAAAATTTACCATGTGTTGATAGCAGAGATGGAAGTTTCTAAAACAATTAATTTTCTTCTGTTTATACCGCGCTTTTTATGCTAGGCTAAGAAGTTTCCGAGCCCCCCTAGTATGCTTTTGAATCGACAAATTTGTTATATCGTTATTAGCTGATTTTTGTAAAAATCAAATCTGCTCGCTTGAAGCTTTCTTTTAGTTACGATAACGTTGAAAATTTGTTTCTTAAAATATGTTTGAAAGGCGTTGGGTTTGCTGCTAACCCTGTAGTTCAGTATTTTGATTACGAAATATATTTAGTTCATAGACTTCAAATACAAACACATTAAATTCAAGGTCTCTTTAAAAGATAGTGATAGAATTGCAATAAATACAACACCAAAAAACATCGCAAGTATTTTGTCGGTAGAAATTACGAAAAGTTGTCAAAATGTTGTTTTAATTTTGTTTGAAAAAGCAAGGAAGTCTATGTGCTTTGACAAATTAGCGTAACGGAAACGAAAGATAGTTGTGCTTATACCATTATCTTCGTAAAGCTGCCTTGAATCAATTTAAAGCAAAAAGCAGGCGACGAAGAACAATTATAAAGCACATCGGGACATAAATGGGAGATATTTGTGTGATAACATTTTTAAACGGAAGCCAAGATTTCTCCATCCAACCAACTTCTCTTGCTGCTGGAATTTTTTGAAATTTGTGCGTATGTATGCATGTACATATGTACATAAATAGCTTTTAACAAGCTTACTAACATACGAATAGATCTTAAGCTTGGAAAAGTGTTGTGAGTACAATTGCAAAACGCTTATTAAACATTTGCCCTATTCACAATCTTGTGCAAATGGCCTTGCATCATTGCATTTGCAAAATAATTGAGTATATTCTTGCTTTACACTAACAAAATACACCCAAAAATGTCACTTTTGCAATTGCAGAAATATGCAATCTGAAATGCACAAGATTGTGAATGGGGCTATTGTTTAATAATGAAAACCGAACCCTTGCAATAATATTACCTATCTATACTATACAGAAAGTTAGGAAGTCTAAATATAGAATAAGTTTGCAGAACAACTTTTTTATACGCATGCTTTAATAAGTTTACATGCGTAAGATTTTCGTAAGTGAACTAGGTTTTTTCATCAGGATTTTATTTATTTTTTTGTTTATAAAATATTCCATTCATAAAAGGCAAAATACTCATCAAAATACATTTAAACGTCACAGACTCCGCATGTTTACATGGTGGCCTTCGAAAAACGAATTATTTGTAGAATGGTCCCAAAATATTTCCAGAAGGGTCGAAAGTAATTATTATTTTGCTCTTCAGTAAACTTGTCTGCCTATATGGTTGGGCAGCCTTACAGACATCAGAAGTGAACATATATTTTTCTCTTTTATAAATTTACCGGTAGACGTAGTTCGTTAAATTCACGAAGGTCAAGGGCAAGTATTTCGGGTATACACTTGCAACCAAATTACTACACTTAACCTATCATACCTGAGGCGCGTAACTCTATCACGCTCGCTGCTTTTGCCTCCCGAAGAGTTTGATGACGATGCTGTCATTGCTATGGCTGGAACTGTTGTTCTTGTACTTTCGGTGCTTTTAGTTGTGGACATCGGCTCTACTACCGAGTGTTTCTAATTGTGTACCTCGGCTGGTGTCTTCCACTATGTACCCCGGCTCTGCCACTGCCGTTTTCATACAAAAAGTTTTGGCGCACCGCCATTAAGAAGTACACATGCCACCATCAGAGCGATAAATAGGTGATTTTTCCCGCATAATAAAACTTTTCGTCTAGCCTTGGCTGGACTTAAGTAAAAAAAACATCTTTTTACTTTCTATGTTTAGTATTTAACGGCAATGAAGCCCAAATGTCATCTCAGCCAAAAATATTTTTTCTTTTTTTTAAATTCATTTATTTATTGAATTCAATTCTTAATACTAAATACACAAAATTAATTATGTCTAGCCAATGCTAGACAAAAATGTCTTATTTTACACGAACAATATCGGTAAAATCACTTGAGGCGGTGCCCCATAATTGAATTCCGTAGCACCATGTAAGCTTTAGAATTGCAATCCAGCTTCAAAGTCGAATTTCTGCCCATAAACAAATTTAGTTGCGCTGCTTTCAACTTTATCTGAGTAACTTCTGGGACTTCCATGTTAAGCAAGCTAAACTTTAATTTGTGCATCAACCCGTCGTGCCACACTTTATCAGAAGCTTGGGAAATGTCTCTCGAAAATATATTGGTGGCGGCTTAAAGGTTTTTTTTTAGATGTTGTTGGCTCATCAGTCTGAAGGATAGCAAACCTATTACTATCCATTGTCGTGGGAGTCTTATCATCTTTAGATATTTTTGAGACTTGACTTTCAAGATGTCGAAAACGTTATCAGTAACACAAACCCCAGGAAAGCTCCAGGCATTGATCAAATTACTGGTAAAATGCTTGAACAGTTACCTCGTGTAGCTAGAAGAGTTCTACTTCTTATTTTTAACGCTATTTTACGCCTGCACAGTGGAAAGTGTCTATGATTACTATGATACCCAAGCCAGGGAAGGATCTCACTAAATCAGGATCACATAGACCAATAAGTCTACTGCCAACAATTTCAAAACTGTTCGAAAAATTGTTAATGGCGAAGTTGATTCCAATATTGAATGATGTGGGATGTATCCCTAATCATCAGTTTGGCTTTCGGTCTAAACATATCACTATAGAACAAACACACAGACTAGTCAATGTCATAAGACAGACTTTTGAAGGCAAAAAGTATTGTTCAGCTCTATTCGTTGACATTTCCCAAGCTTTTGATAAAGTGTGGCACGACGGATTGATGCACAAAATAAATGTTAACTTGTTAACTTACAAGCTTCTGGAAAGCTGCTTATGCGGCCGGAAGTTTGTTATCAGAGAAGGCGATTTTATAAGCCCCTTACAGCCAATCGAGGCAGGAGTTCCCCAAAGTAGCATTCTAGGACCTAATTTATATTTGAACTACGCCTCAGACATGCCAACGAGATCCGGAATCCAAACTTCAACTTTTACAGATGACACAGCATCCATGAAGGCCATCAATTAGCTTCGCGAAATTTGCAGAAAAACTTTGGAAAATAAAAGCTAATGAACAAAAGTGTATTCACGTTACATTCACACTGCGTAAAAAAACATGTGCGGCTATCCAAATTAACAATTCACCTATTCCGCAGCAAAATAACGTCAAGTACCTTGGTATTAATCTCGACCGTAGGCTAACGTGAAAGCCTCACATTGATACGAAAGCCACTCAGCTGAAATTAAAAGCAGCGCAACTAAATTGGCTTATGGTCTGAAATTTGACATTGAAACTGGTTTGCAAACTTTTATTATATAACGCTATTCTAAAGCCTGTATGGTGCTACGGAATTCAATTATGGGGAATCGCATCACCACCTAGCATTGAACAAATTTAAAGACGACAAAACCAAATTTTTCGAACGATTACTGCAGCTCCATGGTACGTAAGAAACTCACGTGTTCACAAGGGTCTGTGTCTTCCGCTGGTAAAAGACGAATGCGACAAGGTATATCAGTATACTGGAACTTCACGTAAATCCTCTTGCACGCAACATACTTAATTTTGAAGGCCACTCTTGGTTTAGAAAAAAGGAATACCCTTGCCACCATCAGAACATTAGGTTAGGTAGGCAAGCCGCTGGATACCCCGAAATAGCCTGGTTTATTCAGTTCACTTGGGCCCTGAACTTGTTCCCTTTGTGATTGCCTGAACAGTGAAATGGTCGAAGTGAGGAATACAAGTTAGAGAGGTATAGTGGGACTGGTGGAGAGGGATGGAAAGGTGGGAGCCGGTTAGTGTGGCGTTACATGCTGCGGTACTAGCCATCCGCTGCTTCTTATGAAAGAGGCTAGCGCGGTCGAATTGACCGAAGTCAGACATGATGGGCTGTTGAAGCTCCGCTCGCCTAAATTTCTTAGACGGTGATCCTCCAATGCCGGGCATGCACCGAAAATATGAAGGATCGTCTCCTCCCCTTCCTCGTCTTGGAAACTTCTGCAGAAGTAGTTATAGGGTAGGCCTAGTCTCCTGGCATGGTTCCCAAGCGAGCAATGTCCAGTAATGACTACTACAGTCCCTTATAGAAAGAATTCGTACGAAAAATTCCAGCACCTCTACGAGTTTGTCATTTGTACTACGATTATTTCCTAAATTTCGGAAACGTCCCTAAACGATACTCTTCGATTCGAACTGATAAAATTTGGCTAATGAAATTGAAACTTCTAGAACTGTATGTACTAAAAGCCTTTTTAAAATTTTAGGCAGACGTATCGGTGATACAAATAAGCCTTGGCGTCAGGATCAATATATTTCACAATTTACGACGATTACAAATTTCTCCCATATACATATGTAAAGAGAGATTAAATTATAAGGGCATGTGTTGATTTTGAATAAAATACAAATTATTTAGCAATTATTACCAGTTCTATTTATTGTGATAATATTAGTATGGTGTAATTATGTATGAAACAAATATCGACCAAATGGCAACCGCCATCTCTGCAGCACACCTCCTTCCGATGGTCAAAATTTTCAATGATGCTGAGGCGTAATTGAGGTTCTATGCCGTCAATGTGTCGAATTAGCTCATCCTTTAGCTCTCCACCCGGGAAAAGGTTTTGCCATGGCGTATCCCAAACCAGGCACTCTGTTTTTCGGGTAAAGAGGAGAAGGAGTCCATCATATGTTGTAGCAAATAAAACTCTAGGAAGCCGCATGGCTTATGTTGTGTTGGGTTTCGAAAGCTATACAAACATGCACTAGTGTTTTCACATCTCCTACAGACCCGATTTGCTCAAAGTTTTGCGCGATTTTTCCGATTCTACGCACATTTGGACAATTAAATTGACTGAAAAAATCATGGAGTGCATGACATGAGCGCTCATTTTAATAAATAACCTAAATAAAGTTTAACACGTTGCTCGATTGTGTATTGTTTCATGGTTCAATTGAGTTAGTCTGAAATTGAATGAAATGCAGCAAGAAACTTGAAGTTTAGGTGTAGTTTGCATACAACATCGGCCCTTAAAATTAAACCATTCGAAATTGGCAATAAATGATATCTCCACTGATAAAATAGGAATCACAAAAAATTAATGGGACCACCTACAGGATTTGCAAAAGCTTTTACTTGCAGATCTTTTTGATTATTGTTTTACATGTTCACCCCTAATTTATTTTATTAATTATTTTCTTTTTTTTATTTATAACTATATTTCATTTTCAACTCTTAGCTTACTTCATTAAAATAAAAAAAAAATGTAAAATATTTTATTTGAAATAAAATGTGTTGTGTCTTCATATTAAAAATTGAATTAAAACTTTTTTGTATCTAAAATTTTAATGATTTTATGTTTTGTTTCTTTTCCTGTAAACTAACGAAAAATCGAGTTACGCCCTTTTTGTATTAAGCCATCGATATATACTAGTATGATATATAGATTTTTGTAAAGTGAGCTCCATCCAATTTTGATACATTAAGAAACTCAAATACCTTTTTGTAAAGTTTATGTAATTTATTTTTTAGAAATTTCATTAAATTAATTGATTAAGTTTTGAAAATAATTGAATTTAAATGGCATTCACCCTTGTTGACACGTGTACGATATCTTATCAAAAAGTTATTCATTACTGCCTGAAGTGTTGCAACAGGAACTGTCTCAATTACCGTTCGAATGGATTGCTTTAAATAATCCAAATTTGTTGGGGTTTTTTTTTTTTGGAAACTTCTTGTTTGCAATAACCCCACAAAAAAAATCAGGTACAGTGAGGTCAGGAGACCAGAAGGCCAACAGAATGTGGAGTTTCTTGAAGTTTATTGGGAAATTTTTGCCTCAATTCTGTCATAACAGGTGTGGCTATGTGAGAAGTTGCCCCATCTTGTCTTTCGGCGTAAAACTGGAGAGAAAAACTCTTTCAACATCTTTAAGCAACGGTCTCCATTAACCGTAACAGAAAGACCGTTTTCTTCGAAAAAGTAAGGCCCGACATGGAACCTTGAAGAAACTGCACACCACAATGTGAAGCGAATTGCATCTGATTGAGTATGTGATTTAGATTTACTCCATACTCGACAATTTTGTTTGATAACATTGCCGTTTAAATCAAAATGTGTCTCGTCAGCCATAAAAATGCAGGTCAAGACATTTTCATCATCTGACACAATTTGAATGATATTCCCACAAAATGCCAAGCGAATCGGGACGTCTCTAGGGTTCAGTTTGTTTGTTAATGGATTTTTACATGGAAATACGTTTAAATCTTGGTAAAAAAAACTGTCTGCTGCCACCCATTTGAGCAGATAAGCTCCTTGCCGAAACTCTAGGATTGGATTGTATGGTAGCAGCGATAATTTTCTGCCTTCGAACTGAGGGTTTTCGATGAAAAAGACTTCTGTCGATTGTGCCACGCTCAGCAAAATTCTTCACGAGCCTCATTCCATCTGCTAAGAGGACTGCCGCCAAACGTACGCCTATATCCTCTTCGAACGGAAACAATGGACTTTAAAGCGTGAAAGCCTTGAACTACACAAATTCTTGTTTCATTGTCCCAATTCTCCATGTTAGTTAAATTTAAAGATCAATCTATAAAACACAACAAAAATGGAACAGGTTAGTTACACAGAAAATAAGTTCTTACGCTTTTTGTTTTTGGCAGCAGCTTTCATCAGCCACCCCGTATTTATAGCGTAGCTCGTTCTAAAGACGTTTGAGTGTATCCTATGCTATTAACTCTGAAATGCACATTTCATATTTATTTATTTATTTATTACTACTTCATCTAAAGAATTATATTCTTACAGATAACTGAACACTTTAATTAAAATATTTAAATATTACTTACTAATAGGATCTTTTTTGCTGAAAATTTTTAAAAAATCTCATAGACGACAAAACCAAGTTCTTCAAATGATTACTGCAGCTCCATGGTATGTAAAAAACTTACCAGTTCACACGGATCTGTGTGTTCCGCTGGTAGAAGAGGAATTTAATCTAATTAATTAATCTAAGTACACGACAAGATATGTCAGTAAGCTGAAACTTTACCCAAATCCTCTTGCACGCAATATACTTAATTTTTGCGGCCATACTCGGTTGACGTTCGTAGGTGATTTCACCGATATTGTTCGTGCAAAATAAAAATGTTTTGTCTAGCATTGGCTGGAGCTAGTTAATTTTGTATATTTAGTATTAAGACTTGAATACTTTTGTTAGTTCCCTTTGAAAAAACATTAAATAAATAAATGTAAAAAAAAAAAATAAAAATCTGTCGCTGAACCAAAATATTTACAAATATTACTTAACGTTTAAGTCATAAGGTTCGTTTCTAAAGTATTTTGATTTGTCAAAATGCAAACACGAACAAAAAAACTGGCAGCACAAAAATAAATACGTAATTCTGCAATTATTGAAATAAACGATAAGCAGTTGATAGGTAACTATTAAAAATATTTAAAACACAATTAATTTCAAATCGTTTACTTCCGCCTCTGCAATACAATACACACAAAACGACACTTTTAAGCGTAGCTGAAAAAAAAGAACTTGTTACCATTTTTAAGTTTGATAATACCAATATTATTTACCTTACGAGTAAGTGTTGAATAAATGCAGTGGTTGGTGTGTGAGAGAGGCTTGCTTTTTATTTTGTTAAGTTTTTTTTTGCACTTTCACTTACGTTACCCTAAATATCATGTTAACGTTAAACCATTTAAAGAAATTTGTACAAAAAACAGCAACACTAAAAATAACAAAAGAAATAAACCAAAGAAGTCAAACGATCAAAAGCAATCTATATACAACAATCGGCCAAGAAGAAAGAAAGATATAAAAGAGGCACCCAACTGCAAAGAGATATGAGAGGTAGAAAGGAAAAAACTCTCACACGTACACCTCTAAACAAAAAGCCAACAACAAGTAAATAAACCAAGTCTTTTGCCAAAGTTTTCAGACAGAGACACGAGAAGCCATGGTTGCCAGATAGATTTGGTTTAATAAGTTTAGTTGGCGGCATTAAAAAAGTTATCTACATACACAACTATTTGGTCGTAATTATATGATTGGGCCTGAGTTCTTGGTTAATTAGTCTGTTGACTTTGCAGTTACAATAAAGTCTGCAAAACGTCGTTCATTCATTGAAACTGTTACACTGTCACATAAACTTTGAATTCAATTCAATTTATTTCTTTCAATTGTTGGTATTTACAATTTGCTTATAATAACACATACATATATTTACAAAGAGTTTACGGATTTTTCCTTCCTTGTTCTACTTATATATAATTATTTTTATTTCTATTTATAAGGAGTTTCAATACTATTAAATAAATTGGAGGCGAAAATTCGTAAAAAAAAACCTTTGTAAAATGTATAATAAAACAAAGTTTGAGTTAAAAACATTTTTGCTTGAATAAAAAGACTAGAGTTGAAGACGAAATTTCAAAAAATAACTTATTGAAAGCAGGTCTATTGTTAAAACAAAAATTTGTGGCAATGTATTCAGATTGTTTTTCTCAACTTCACAAGGAAGAAAATGTGTTATTCTTGATGAAAAATTTTAGCTTTTAAAACAATAATTACGTATGAGTAGAAAGCACGAGCTGTTTATTTTTTCTACAAAGTAATTCAAATATACGAGTACATAAAAGGCGATGCAAAAGTTACCCGAAATTCTTTGTGCCCTGAGAAGATTTAGTCCAAATTCTTCTGGCTGCGATAGGAGAAAGTCTTTGTATTCAGAGTCATACCCTCCGGGGAACAGGTTTTGCATTGGCGTATTCCTAACCAGTGCATTCTGTTTTTCGGGTAAAGAGGGAGTTCCTCGTTTGCTGTAGCAAATAAAATTCTAGGAAGCCGCATTACTTATGTTGTGTTGGCTTCCGAAACTCTTACCAAGGGATTAAATTGGGAGAACGGGGATCAGCATGGCCCCGGGTGGTTCCGCTTGTAGTTCAACCCGGGCTGATCATGGTTGAGGTGTCTGGCTGTGGTTAAAACCTAAAACGCAGGAAGGGGGTGTTACTCGTAGTATCATTGATAATTGTTTGGTGTGTGGCTTTTTCGGGGACTAACATCCTTCCGAGGGTCTGTTGCCTTTACAACAGATACCTGCACTGTAAGGAACCGGTGGTGATAGTTGAGGGGTGAGTTGATTTAATGGCTTCGGGCTACCAACTTATTAAGCCTTGTCTTCCATTGATTGCTGGAAAATTGTATACAGAAGGGATTAGAAGAACTCCTCGACAAGAAGTTGCCCGCACATATGGCAAAAATTGCTACCTGTGTGAGCCTAGAAACTTACACGGGGGCACTGTTGAATCGTGAATCATTCACTCCGTGGAATTGGTCCATCATTCAGATAGGGCCGTAAAGGCAGGTGCTGATGTAAATCTTTTTCACAACTGTACAGAGCCATGCTCAATGACTTTCTCCTACCTACTCACCTATCTACTATCTATGGCATTCAAAGTTCACAGTGATCGTTGTAAAGTTCAATTGCGCCTGCATCATATACGAGTATTTTGAGCGGGTGTAATGTTTTTCCATCCGTTCTACATGATCTTTCGATGCTCAAGAAACGATAACTCTCCTCAAGATTAAAACAAATTTTCTGCGTTATTGATGAGTACATCAAATCATGCTTCACTCACGTGTATTTTGTATCTGTTTACTTTACAAATGTCAAAGCAAATCTAACGCTACTGCCATTTGTAAGAAATATACATATATTCTATATACATATATATATTTATTAAAAATAAATTTAATATTGCCTTAAGAAGGTACCACCTTCATATTTACAAGCTCAACTAGTTAAAAGTCAAAAGCATTAAATGTTAACCAGCCGTAATTTATAACACTTTAATATTTGAGTTTACTTATACTTCAAGTGTATACGTGACAAGCACTTGTAGCGTGGTTTTGTCGTCGACTGAGACAGCAAAAGGTCTGCCGGCCATTGAAATACCGTTTCTGAGAAAACCATTAGACTTAGAAACTTTTTTTTTATCCATTCTAATACTCCAGCGATTCATGGCTTTGTTATTGAAATTCAGTAAAATCGGTTCATATCCAAAATTCCGTAAAACCCATCTTAGGGCAATTTTATAGAAAAACTTTGGAAAAAGAGATTTTTTTTTGCTTCAAACTTAATAATATTTTAAGCATGGCGACAACAAGGCAAAAAAAATTCTCCCGATATCGGTCCATATATATCCAAGATATAACCTAAATCGGGTTTTTAATGCCAATATCATGTAAGCGGACTTAAATAACTTATTTTGCTTAAAAGTACTTCTGGATAAAAAAGGTTATTCGAATATAGAATATGAAAATTTTCGATCCATATATACCTGAGATATAGTCTAAACCAATTTTTTTGCTTAAAATTGTTTTGTTTAAAAGCAGTTCTGGTAATACAAGGAGTTTACTATAATACAGAATACCTGTACCCGACATATCGTCTAAGCCGATTTTTCCATGAAAATGTTGTGTAAGCGAACTTAAACAACGTTTTTTGCTTAAAAGCAGTTCTGGTAATAAAAGGTTACTAAAATACAAAAAATTTATATTTCCGATATCGGTTCATCTATACCCGAGATATAGTCTAAACCGCTTTTACCATGAAAGTGTCGCGGAAGCGTACTTAAACAATTTTTTTAAATGAGGTTACTAAAGTACAGATAACTTCCGATATCGGTTTATATTTAGCCAAGATATAGTGTAAACCATTTTTTCATAAAATTTTTTTTTTGCTTGAAATAAGTTCTGGTAATAAAAGTAGTTTACTAAAATGCAGAAAATAAAGGATATAGTCTAAACCGGTTTTCCATGAAAAAGTTTATTTTGCTTAAAAGCTGTTCTGGTTGTAAAAGGAGGTTACTAAGATACAGAATATAAAAATGTCCGCAATCGGCCTATATGTACCCGAGGTATACCGATTTTTCCATGAAAAAATTTGTTTTTGTTTAAAAGCTGTTCTGGTTATGAAAGAAGGTTACTTAAATACAGAAAATGAAAATTTCTGATATCACTCCATATATACCCGAGATATATTCCGCGTAAACCGATTTTTCCATTTGCTTAAAAGAAAGCAAATACGAAAAAGGAAATTTACCATATCGGCCCAAAATCAATTTTGCTAATATAGGAAGGATACTTAAATACAGAAACTGAAAATTTCCGATATCGGTCCATATATACCAGAAATATAGCTGAAACCGATTTTTCCCTAAAACAATTTGTTTTTGCTTAAAAGCCAAAAATGAAAATTTCTAATATTTATCCATATACGAGTATACCCGAGATATAACCTAAACCGATTTTCCATGAAAGATTACCTCTCTGGCATGTCGATTACAAGGCAAAAAATATTTTTCTCCGATATCGGTCTATATATCCGAGCATAATTAGTTAAAATTTGTAATATAGTACATATGCACATGAATATTGTGAAGGGTATTTCAGATTCTACCCAGCCGAATATACTATAGTCGTACAGCCTGTTCGGCAATATCGAATGAAAATGTATGCGAAAGAAAGCTAGTCACTCACATTCGAATCAATTTGCATTTGATTGAACTTTGACACATCGTTCGCATAGAATAAAGTTAGAAAAAACCAAAATCAATTTTCTTTCGCCTAGAATTTGAATGAACTTATTCTTTCGATATCGGCGAACTGGCTGTTAATTGTTTTTATATAAAGTAAGACATGTTGCCATCTTCTTTAAAAGTTTCAGTTTTGTTTAAAACATCAGTTACTGTTTGTTGTGAAAGACATTAATAATAATAAAATTTTGGGAGAACATTTTTGAAAATGGAATTTAATTGCAAGGCAAATAATTGTTTCTATTTTAAAATTCATCATTTTCTCAAATTTTTCACAAGTTAGTTCATATTTTTACAATCAGGTGGCTGTGGCAGTGTTACCATATCACTGTGAGTTTTACCATTTGACTGTGAGCCTTCTACGGCTCTACAAACTGTGAGTTAGGTATTTGCAGATAGCTTTTATTCGCAAAAAAATCTTTACGTATAAGCGAGATAAATGTAAATAAGTAACTGACTGCTAAATTGGAAAATATGGCAACAACTATTTGCCAGCAATTGCTTAAGTTTTTATTTTATTTCTTTTCTCCAATAACTATTAGCGCCGCAAGTTGTAATCAAATAAAATGGAAACGTAATTTCCCCGAATTTCGCAATAATTTCCAAACAAAAAAATCTCTTAACTCCAAATATGTATTAATGTATGTACGAGTTTGAGTGCATAAAAATACATGCTTCAAATTTGGAAGAAAAACAACAAACAAAACTCGTTTAGAAAACGAAAAAAAAAAAATCAGTCAATGAACAAATAAGCAACGACAACAGAAGATTTAACACTGTTTGCCGTTTTAGATGATCAAATTGCTGCTGCCGCTTTAAAAGATGATCATTCCAAGAGAAGAAAACCAACATTAAACCTCATAATGTTTCTCATAATAATGATGTAAGACATAATGATGAAACATGAGCACAAATATAATAAATGAATTGGTTGTGTAAACTTATTTGACTGGCTGGCTAGCTGGCTGGATGACTGGTTTATTAGTTGGTTGGTTGGCGGTGGGAGAAAACAAGTATTTAGGCAAAATTTTCACATTCAACAAAGTCACCAACCAACGCAAACGAATACATAGACTTATTTACATACATTTTTCCACAGAGAGGCAGCGGCAATAGGAATAACTGAAAGCACAGAAGACCACCCGCCAGTTTTGTATTTAAACACATGAGTACTCGTATAACGAAAAAATAAAACATAAAAATAAAGACAACACAAGCAGAACCTAAAAATTTGAGGAAAAAAGTCACACACCACACTCACAACAGAGCTCAATACAGTTTAGTTTAACTTCATCATGAGTTGACTGCAGTCAGGACATTCCCACAACTTCCAATTTCATTATAAGTTGCACTTTTGCCACTTAATCATTATGCACAAATGCAATCACATACAGACATGCTTGCAGACAGAGATTTACATTCAATAACAAGAAGTTGCATGCAACAAAAAGTGTTTTTTTTTTCGTGTCGACGGATACCCTACGCAGGGCCAGCAATAAATTTGATTCAAAAGAAATGAAATTATTACAAACATTTTTATTTTTTGATTTCAATTATTTGCTCTATCTTCTAAGTGGACTAAGTATGAGAATTTTTATACTAAAACAGTTAGCCAGTACAAATTTTTTTATTATACAGGGTGTCTGATGGCAAATTTATATCTTTAAATACGATTATTTCGAAAAATAATCAACGGTGCGGGCGTAGGGTGGCGTCGTTGGAATTATCGATTGTGCGGTTTTGTTAGTCCCAGGACCGCTGTATTGCGTCAAGGTGTTTGGTGTGCCTTATCCACGCATAAGATAATTGCTCCATTTTTTTCGAACATTCTCAGAACACAAGGCTTTGTTTTGAACGGTGTGTTCACATCGACGGACAACATCGGGATGACATAATCTTTGAAAAATAAAATCGGCGTTTTCATTACATCGTTCAATGCTCTTAATAAAATACTGTATCAATTATTATGTGTTTTATTTAAGTTTGAATATATAAATCTACAACCAGATATTTCATTATTACATTTCAAGTTGCCATGTAGATACGAGTTAGGAAAGATGAGTTTTGAGTAGAATGAATATGGTATTGGCGTGTTGGTAAGGCAAGGAAGGAAAAGTCGGTACGGCTTTGGGGTTGTAAAGCAAAAATTGGGTTCAGGACAAACTTTTTGCAAACAGTTTCCCCCTGTAACATAAAATGGCTATTTTATGTTACGGCCGCAGAGACCATGGAGGTTTCCGACTAGTCATTTTATTGAGCTCAAACCACTTAGTGGGTTCCAATCCCTGGGTACGCTGACATAAAAATTATTTAAATGCTACAAAAACCAAACATTTACTCTAGCCGCTTAGCTTGTTACTTTACCGATCTCTTACAGGGGAGAAACTGATGTTTTTGTTTTTCCATTTCCCACCCAACCTGGTTGCAAAATGTTTGTCCTGAGCCCAATTTTTGTTTTGCAATCCCAAAACCTTACCGATTTCTCCTTCCTTACGTTACCAACACGCCAATACGATTTTCTGTGGCAAAAATGCGTTACGCAAGCATCCCAGAGGCTGTCATATCTGATGTATATCGGGTTCCACGTACCGATTAAAAACCTCCTCTTTCCCACTCTAAGGGAGATAATCTATTTTGGAACTGCATTTGCATTGCTTCAGGTTGGTCCATATTTGTGGCACTCTATGTGCCCTTAAGCTATGTAATATATGCCTGCATCGGGATCCGATTATATTCTAACTTATAGATTCAGCTGACTCCAAATCACCCTTTTTTAATCGAAGAATTTTTTCGCAGTATTTTGTTTTTACGTTCCATTTGGTTTCATCTGAAATAATGATATCTACGATATTTGTTACGATCGCACAAGCTTCTGCTAATCCACATCCCAGTTGGAACACTGAGAGAAGGTATGCGCACGCCATATTCCTCATATAAAAAAGAATTGCTACACTTTCCTACTATAGGGAGGAATTTGCAAAAATATTGGTGACCGGATAATATTTGAGTAAGGTAGTAATTCTCCTCTCCCCATCTCCTGCTTAATAATTTCCCAATATCTTGGATAAGCATTGCCATCTATCAGTCCTGTTCGACCATAGCAACACACATATTTTTCTTCTCACTTATATACTCAGATCAATTAGCATCATACATGCAACGACAAAAACTTGTCCAGCAGTTACAGTGCGGTATGCCGAGCCATCCTTTTGACCCCTAGAAAAGCTTTTGTTTTCTCTGTAATCCTCATTTTCCTCCTCAGATCTCGCACCAGTAAAAAATAATGGAGTTAGTGGCTTTCATAAGAAGCCGGTAACGGGCTGCCGATATTCGCCATCAAACTAGTCAACCTTGACGTTATTCCAGCTGCCTTCCCAGTGGCATATTCTATCTGGGCTAAGTATCGAGTCCAGTCTTACTCGTAAATAGTTCACCACTTTATCAGTGACTAGTGTAAAGTACTTGATAGGAATATGGACCTCTAAGGCTATGTGACGCTTGGTCAAGAGCAGTTTTGCAGCCCATGCACCTCCAACCATGTCCTTGCCCTTATCGTAATCTAGCTGAATTTGCGCTCGATATCCTCTGTACCCCTGCCGAGAATTACTATAGCAATGTCATCTGCAATGTTCTGTGGCATTTCAATTCTCCATCATAAGTAAAGTTCCACAAGAGTGAATCCTTGCGCCACCTCGTCGCTCGCATGTTGCGTGCGACAGGGTTTGAGTAACGCTGCCATTACACAAGAAAGTACTTTCATGAAATTTTTGTATACGTATTACAAATAAAAATTTCAATGAAATAGACGACTTTCATAAAAATTTCTTGTTCGTCTACACAGGAAAGTAAAAGTTCATTTTACAAATGTCGCCGAGGCAAAGAGCTGCAAAATTTGCCTCTACTTCTCTCCACTCTTATTTTGTTTGCTTACTAATCAGAGTTGCCGAACTTATTACATATACAAATTTATGGGGCAATAGTTAAAAAAACTTATCATTATAAACTTTTCTATGATGTTATTTTTATAAAAAGACTTTAATTGTTTTCTTTATGTGTTAAATATACAATACAATGACAAATGGCAACAGTGCTTAGAATTTGTCATTTTACTTTCAGAAAACGTCAAAAAATTTGTTTCATAAAATTTTTGATGAAAGCTAAGTGGAAAGTAAGCAAAATGTGAGTGTGTTAGTAAAAAAGTGTGAGTGTATTGCAACTTTCATGAAGTTACTTTCCTGTCTAAACGATAGGTAAAGTACCAACTTACTGATATACATACCTTGCTGTGTGCTTCGAAAATTTATCTTTTACTAAAGATACATTTAAGTATTTGGGAACTCGTGGTGCTACAGTAATTAGAAAAAGAGTTTTGTTCTGACGTCTTTGAATTTTTTCAATGTTTGATGTAGAGGTGGGGTCCCATTATTGAATAATATAGCATTAAATAAACTATAGAATTGCATTATGCAACAAAATTTTGCAATTCATCTTCAAAGAAGAATTTCAGCCCATAAGCCAATTTAGTTGCACTGATATTTATTTCATCTGAGTAAGACACTCACTTCACTTTGAGACATTTACAAGATCCGACGATTCAGGTGCATACCTCAGTGTGTTGTGCTACTACATGGTTGTTAACTTCGATTGATGTGCATGTTTTTTTTTACGGAATACGAATGTAATATGAATAAATTTTCGTTCACTAACCTAGATTTTCCAGAGCTTTTGCCCTCTCTATAACATGAAAATATGTTTCTGAAAATTCCGTGCAGCTAATTTATAATCTTTCTGGATGCTAAGCAATACAGTATCATCTGCACAAGTAGAAGTATAAATGTTGCAGCTTTTTGGCGTATCAAAGACATATAATGTATATAGAATAGTCCCCAATATACTGCTTTGGAGAGCTTCGACTGACTGAGCGGGGCTTATAAAATCACCTCTAGTGATAAACTAGCTGCTTGTGAAAATTTGCAAGCACACTTTCGCAAAAGCTTGGGAAACATCACTGAAAAAACCTGAGCAATATTGCTTATCTTCAAACGGCGCTTTTTAAGGATCGTGCTATTAAGACTTTCTACATACATATGTATGTCCTAAAGGAAACTTTCTTTGGACTTCAAGCAGCTCTCTTTGTTGGGTAGTGCGTTGCCTTACCATCACAACAAAGAAAGATAGCGACAAACGCATCCTTTGTTGGTCGTTTTATATAGAATAAGTTTTATTATTTACATTTTTGTCTGCTATATCCAAGGTTAAAAATAAAAGCGCTAATTGTCATATCGATATCTTCAGGCATTCTAAATACATTTTTCTAAACTAATTTTTTTTTACATTTTGACCAATTCACTCTAGTAATATCATTGCTATGTCATTAAACGGGGACCCAACCTTGTGGGGTGAAACATATAGAAATAATAGTGTGTGAGAGATCCGATGATAAACCTAATGAAGGTTCAACTTGCATCCATTCGAAAAGAACGTTTTTCACAGCTCCTTGTACCGTTCTGACGACCAATAAGTGGAATTCCCACTATGAATAACTTATAGTACCTTTCGGGAAGGTGAAAAAGTGTTCGGTGTATGCCCCTTAATGTTATTTTCACATACGATTATTGTTAAAAAACAAAAAATCCCATCGTATTAAAAACTTTGTTAAAGTAAATAAAATCTAGCATCACTATACATATAATCCATACATCTTGTTTCTTTTTGTTTATTTTAAAACATTACCTTTCTTTAGACGGCGTTAGTGTGTGAAATTTTCGGTCGTTTTTATTTTATATCTTTTTTGTTTCCTGTTTTTTGTTGTCTGTTTTGGTACTTTAACTTATTTTAAATCACATGCATTGTGTGTTAAAATTTTGGCAATCAGAAAAAATTTAAAATGCTTTACAGATGAACCTAGATGAACGCGTAAGTCGTAACTCGTAAAACTTCTGCGATTTAACGCTATAATGCAAACTTACTCGTAACTGAAAGCAAACGCTAGAAAAAATGCAAAAACAAAAATAAATTAAATATCTACAAAAATATACACAATTTTTTACACGTGGTAAAGGTATTGCATTTTTATTTTTAATTTACTGTTTCAAGTACTTTCATTTTAATCCTTAAGTTGTTTTTCACGATTGTCAGACACCTGACAACCGTGATAACACTGTTCCCCGCCCTTGCCAGACAATTCGCTGGTATTCTAAACATATTTTTTATTGGCAGATGTGTGCATCTTAAAGCAACTGGCAATGACACTATTGTTAAAGCAATATACATATCTATTACAATGCTAAAATTTAATTAGAAGCTGGGGAGAAAAATGATAAGATATATCGCACGGCAAAGGAAAAAATAAACTATATCCCAGCGAAAACTTGGTTGCACTTACCTAAGAACATTCTTTTCAACAGCTTAGTATTTATCTTCTGCATTAATAAGAAGTAGTTAAGTAATGACATGCCTAATACCTGTTGTATATGTACGTACTTGGCAAATATAATTACATACACAATATTTACAATGAAAATGGATTAAAAGAATTCGAGTAATACTTGGATTTGCAAAAACTCCAAAACACAAAATCAGTACTCGCTTTCATAAAATTTTACTGTTCTAGGAATTTTACTGTTCGTGCCGTTTGTTTTGTGGTCATTACGACCTACAGGTTGAAAAGTGCTATTTTATAATAACAGACGAGAACAATTTTTAGTCCGAACAATTTTTTGTTCTTTTAAGAACAGACGAGACTAATTAATCCGGCATAACATGTATACGTATACACAGCATTGTGTATGTATTCGTGTTTTTGTATACATTTGATCAGCATTGTCAACTTGTTGCGTTTTGCTCCATTTTTGGTGTTTTTTTAAATTTTTTTGTGCAACAAATTCTTTAGTCGGTGCGCTTGTTTTAAATTTTCGGTGCGCTGTTTAAATTTCGGTGGCACCAAATCGTATTTAACACAAATTTTTGTTTTAATGTGAGATAAAAATTTGACTCAAGCGTCCATCATTTTGACATTTCATTCTGCAGAACACAATCAGGACCCGGAGAAATAATGTATACACAAAATAAGATAATCTTGATATTGTATGTTATACATATTCTATAAAAAAAAGAAACATCTCGTTTTATAAAATTTGCTGCTGTTAGAGACTGGTTTGCTATTAAACGATCAAGCCAAGTTTGTCAAATATGACAATAAATGCAGTTTATTTTGTGTTTTCGTAAGCGACTGCTTACGAAATAAAATTTACACTGGGTTTGATAGAATTGATATTTATCGAATTTGATGGCTATTCTATAGCTTTTGCTGATCCCATAATTCTAATTATCCTACAATATAATTTTAAGAACGATAATCAGCTGTATTTTTGTGTACCTGAAAATAGGTAGTAAAACTAACAGCTGATTTCGGTCGACAGCGAATATAATTAAAGAATGTTGTTGAATAATAAATTTGATAAAATATCGTTATAATTATTGTACAGATACCATTTCGTAATAAAAGTTCCATAATCGCTTTACTGGCTAAGTTTGACAATCACGAATTCTAGTTATAGAACGAATTTGATGGCAGCCATTGTCCAGTGCTATCACACAAAGTTTGATCGTCTAACAGCTACTTAAAAGGCTGTTTCATTTAAAAAAATTTGTGTTTTTAAATATGAAAGGAAAAATTTTACACTTGGTGCATTTTTGTTGAAATAACGCGCTTTTCCCCCATTTTGGTGCGTTTTGATATTTCAAACGCTGCATTTGATTGCTTGGCTTGTATTTGTATTGGTTTGTTCTGCTTGTGCCGGTATAAAGCTGGTTGAAAAAATTATGCCGACAAAATATCACTTTCATTATCCCGTTCGCCTACAAGCTACAGAACAATTGTCCAGTGATATTACATATGCGCTGCCAGGCACATTCAAATGTATAACTCATAAATTTTTAAAGTTATAAACCACAGTGCTGAAAATCAGTTACGTAATTAATTCCATGACGTTAGAAATATATTTTCATGGAAAGTTTTTAAGAAATATATTAAATATAAGTTGCTCTTTTATCAAGAAGATATTTTTGAAAAGGCACACGTTATAGAAAAAGAGATTTACAAGAGATATTGTTTCACCCAATTTTCACGACGACTGTTTGTTTTTTATTTTATGTTAAAGCTGCTGCCAAAATCCTGTTACATTTTTATCATGATTTTTTAAGATATGTCTTTTTTCAATTGCAGTTGTAAAATAATATCGTTTGTCTCTTTTTATTCTTTTGTTGGTATAGATGTAGACATCTTGTCAAACGAATGTAAATGAAAAAAAATAATAACAAAATTACAAATGATAACAAAAAAGGGATTAGAAAAAAACACGAAAAACAGAGTTCGTATCTTTTTGTTTACCCCTCTTTCATTTCTACCAAATTTGCCCACAAATATGAAAGACATAATTTAAAGACGTTTGTAAAATTCATCGTGAAAATCGGGTGTTTGAAAGAATGCATTTATAAAGGTGGCATTTATACCATTATTTAGAGTCATGCCTTTTTTTATATAAAGTTATTTATTGAATTTTATACATATATAGAAAACATCTACATCAGGGAGTTACAAGCAATTAGCTTTTTTAATGACTTTTTTGTAATGCCATTTTGAAATAGTTATTCGTAAGCGTCCAATGCCATCGCCATGTTAAAATAATGACTTAAAATGTCAAAGTAGAAGTAGTGAAGAGTAAATTTATTAAAATTTTAACACATTACTTTGCAATAGAAATTTTCGCTGCGATTTTTATTATATATTTATTTATTACTTGGATTAATGTTAACAATATTTTGAATAAATACGAAGCTGGATTTATAAGACATTACTCAACCGTCGACAATGTTTTTAATCTGATTAATGTTATTCAATTAAACAAGCTGAATAGTAATAACACCTTTGCCTGCTTTGTTAATTTCATTTACTCTTTTGACTCGATCCGAAGGATCTCCTTGTTTTATTAACTTGGCAATATTAGAATGTCATCTAAAATTATAACTATACTACAGCACTCATCTAGCCGAACGTTGCATGCCAACTCCGTTTCTGATTCTATTGATGTGAACCTTGGCGTAAATCCAATTCTATTTGCTTTCCTAGAATCCCCAGTAACTCAAAGTGGTTATATGGTGAAATGTAATTGAGTTTGTTAACTCGTACAAGTGACTTGGTATAGATCTACGAGTATGTTACAACTCTTCATGTAATGAGCATTTAGAAAACAGGTTAACAACTTGAAAAATGACGATTGGTTGAGCTAGTGGTCCACTTTTAAGAATTATAGTTTGTTATTTTCTTTAATATTTCGACACTCCGTTGGGTCTTTTCTTCAGGAATTTTTTTTTTAGAAGCAAGAAATATAACATTTCCTCGGTAAAAAATGGTGATGTTGCCCGGTAACGCTCTAAAATATATGCTTTATTTGGAAACGGATTTGAGTTATCTATATCTTGATACAATAAAACTACATTTTTAAATTAAAAATTTTTTGGCTTGTACATATGTACATCGGGTTTTAGTTCAAATTTTTCCCTTCTTAAGTTTTTTTCTTAAGAAGGATTGTTTACAATACAAATTTGCTATGTACCTATATCATCCAATTCAAGTCGGCATAGTCAACGTCTTTCCCACAGAAACTGTGATCAACTCAATATCTACATTGTGCAGAGACTTTTTCAGAATTCGTTGGTTGCACTTCGATATTCCGTAGTTCGATATTTTCCAAATGCGAAAATCATCCAGAAATAGGCAGAATAGCTGGCCATCGCAAAGTGAGCGAAGCACCTGGAACGTTGCTTGCACAGGACACTGGTTTTGAACCCGTGAGAGTTTTAAATAAGTTAAATAGCTGCTCTTAATTTTAATTTCTCACAGAATGTGTCATTAATTTACATCAGCTCCTGCATTTAATGAATTGGTAGGCCGAAGGTCATCAGCTCTTAGCCAACTCACATGCCTAATAATCACTACAGTTTGTTTACATTACAGGTATTTGTTGCAGTAAAACACCTCCTCAGGCGTTATGAAAACCGTAAGGCACCTCAACCATAAGTGTCGGGATGTTCTGCATGGCAGGAGCTATGCCTATCCCCGTTCTGCCAATTAACCCATACAACATAAGTTATGAGACTTCCTAGAGTTTTATTTGCTACAAAAATCGAGGATCTCCTTCCTACCCCTCAATGCCACAAAAAGGAGAGTGCTCTGCTTAAGCGTAAATCCCAGGGGAACTTTTGCTTACGGTGCATTTCTTATCTCAAGCAAAGTCGAACAAACTACGAAATCGTACCAATTTTTCTAGTTTGCTTCTCACAAAAGAAGATTACCACCATTTTTGCCGATGTATTTAAACTGAAGACGGTGTTTTACGATCTCGACTCGCAATCATTTTGTATGACAAAAATCCCAATTTATATCTTTCTTTATATGTAAAATACTATAAGCAAGAGTCGCGGCATAAATACCAATTGTAGTACCATGTCATAAAAAACTCGTTACTGTGTTACAATTCTATTCGTTGTCGCTTCAATTGCAGGCACAACGAAATCTTCGGATTGGTGGGCAGATACACAGACCAATAGTAAAATTTAATGAGAATAGTTATTTCGCCTTATTTTCGAAAAAGAAATATTTCATATTTCTTTTACATGATAGGTATAAAATAAAATTTATTTTTAAACGCCTAAGAATAATGATGGGCATAAAAATTATTTTCTGTGAAAACCGCTTCTAAAAAAGACAAACTTTTCAACAAAAAAATAAATAAACAATTATGAAAATAAAAACAAAAAACAGAAATTCTAGAACCAAACATTCGAACAGCAATGGCTGCAGCAAGAACGTACATACTTGTACGTATGTATGTACATATGTATTTGTATCATTGCTCTTACCGGTGTAGCTGTTGTTGTTACTGATATCTTGGCAGATGTTTACGTTCCTTTTGTTGTTCTTGTTGTCGTTTTTAAGTGAAGAAGACCACTACTACTGACCTACTAACAGAAGAGGCTCGAGCACGCGTTTTATACGAAACACTGATATTGAAGATCACACACACACACACGCAAAACCGCAAAAGAAATATTAACGTCATAAGCAGTGTGACCCTTTTAGCATTTTCACTGCTAAATTTAACATTATCATCTTGTTTGGGGGCGAATTTTGCATTTGGCAGGTTTTATTATTTTTTTCATTCATTTTTATTTCATATACATACATATATAAACAAATTAATGTTTGAGGGGATGACCCCTACATATGCAGTGCATTCTACCAGAACTAGGAAAATAGGTTATGAGGAGGGGGAAAGAGGGAGTAGTGTCTGTGAACATTTGACTTGAACTTTCCAATCTTATAACAGATAGGAAACACGTCTGTAGGCAACTTATTCAACAGGCGAAGCGTGCGGATGAAAAACGAATTCTCTCTGTAATGCGTTGTACGATTCCCTGGGCAATCGACGACAAATAGATGAGCTCTAGACAAAGAACGCGTGCTTTGTAAAAATATGCGGGTTTCGGGAACAAGATCCCTAATCTCGTCAGAGTAAAATCCATTATAGTAACGATAGAACAGAGTAACGTACCCCACACTGCGTCGATGCTCCAGTGAGTCAATAGACTTACCGAAAAGCTCCTTCGCCCTCTCCTGCACACGGTCGAGTAACCCCAAAACAGACTTTGATGCACCGGCCCAAACATGAGAGTTGTATTCCATTTTCTGTCGGATGTAGGTGGTATAAATAGTCAGGAGGTCGGATGGAGTGAAGTACATCTTACACCGTTTCAAAAAACCGAGGCACTTGAATGCTTCTCTGGAGACATTAAAAATGTGTTCAGTCCAGAGAACATCACACTGTATCTCGATTCCAAAGACATCAAGAGCATCCGATTCCTCAATATTTATTCCATGAGTACAGATGAAGCAGCATCTTCGGTAGTATGTTTGTGTGTTAATAACCAACACTGGGTTTTACGAGCGTTGAAGACGACCCTGTTAATACGACCCCATTCGGAGATTAATAGAAGATCACTATTCAGTGAATCGTTCATATTTAGCCTCATGGCAGCGATCTCCGATAGACTGGGCCTATTACTAAAAGAGTACGAATGGCAAATGCTACTGTCATCTGCGAAAGAGTTTTTAAGGCAATGAAGAAAATATCGTCGCATATATTTATAATAAGTCTACAAAGTCGCACACATTTTCATTCGATATCGTCGAACAGGCTGTATGTATTTTAATTGAATTTTGACACATCGTTCGCATAGAATAAAGCTAGAAAAAACCCAAATCAATTTTCTTTCGCTCTGAATGCGAATGAACTTATCCTTTCGACATCAGCGAACTGGCTGATAATGTACGCACGAAAGTGCGAACGAATAATAGTGACATAGACAAACCCAAATTGATTCGAATGTGAGTGACTACACAGAAAAAAATAGATGCCATATTGATAAAAAAAAATTGCACTATTTTTATCAAATTTCCTGTGAAAAAGATTTTTTGCCGGATTGATAATTCAAATTATAAAGTAGAAATAGCTTTTTCACTTAAAAGAAAAAATTATTGAGTTGAAAAAAATTGTTGTTAATATGTAAAATATACTTAACAAAAAAAAATTTTAAAGAAACAACAACTCTTCACTGTTATATAACAACCTTTTAAATTTATTTATTGAATAACAATCAATAATTCAGAAAACTTTTTATTAATTGCATTTTATTAAGAGATATTTCCAAAAATTCATTATTAATAATAATTTAATTAAGTCAATGCAAATTTTATTAAATTGATGGTTTTTTATTAATAACATAACTTGATTGAAAAAAATCTCATTTATTTTTTTCTGTGTAGCTTTCTTTCGCATACATTTTTTTAACATTCAACTAATTTTTCAGAATGAAAAATTGTGCTCGATATCTAAGTATATATGCATGTATATATAGTAGGGTAGTCGATTATTTGAAATTTTTCTAAAACCGGTTTTCGAGTACCGCGAATAGTGCCCATTTAGAAAAATCCCGATTTTCGATAAAAAGTTAAAAAAAAGCCTGTTAACCGGGCTTTAATGAAATAATTAGAAATAAATTTGTTTGATTTTGGTAGTTTAAGTAACATTTGAACAACTGCAAAGTATTTCCCAGAAAGAACAAAGTTTTTGACTTAAAAATTCCTTAATAAAATAAATATAAATCAGTGATCTCTACAAAGAGCAAACTCAGTATATAAATGTATAAGCGCACTTACTCTTAAGGGCATTATGTGGTAATCATTGATTTTGATATATAGTCCCAAAACGTGCTTAATAGCACTCAGGTTAATAATAGTTATAATATATATTTATCTCAACACGATTTTAAAAGCAGATTACTCGAAAGGTTGTGCGTTATTGAGTGAATCTTTTAAATAATCTTTCAAAAGCAATACGCAGTTCATATGTTTTGTAGTATACCTGTTAATTTAAACAAAATGCTTTCAATATCAAAACAAACCGAGTCCGATTATTATTTGATTATGGTCGATTAATGCCTGCAGATAAGAAAGCGAGACTATTTAAAGAGAGCTAACTTTTTTCATAAATTTTTATGTTTCGTGCAAAAGAGGAATTTGCAACTTTTTAAAACAAAATATTTAATGAGTATGTATGTGTATCCTATGAACATTTGAGGAAAAACACTTTACAATTTTCTATTTTTCATTTAATATAATATTTTTCCACTAAGAAGTTAAAAACAAACAAAAAATAAAACACGTTAATAATAGATGAGCAAAACAATCAGAAACTACTTTAATAATTTCCAATTGTTCTTTTAAATTTATTATAACTGAATATACTTACTGCCGATTTACCCAAATGCCCTCTGCTTCGGGATTGTAAAAGAGAAGTCACAGCAGCTAGAATACGTAAATGCTATATTTTTCTAATTCACAATGTTTATTGCTCTTCAATATTGGGGGTTTCTTATCGGCTATATATAAATGTATTAAAAAGGATTTATGTATTAAAGAATACAATTCCTTAGATTAAAATAAATTGAGCTTTCAGGTGGCGGTACTGCTTTAAAGCTGCTAAAAAAGGAAGTGAGAATCTCTGCAAATTTACGTTTTAAAAAGTAGCTGATGCGTTTCGAAAACCATCACAAAAGTTCTGCTGCACAAATTCACTCCCCCCGGGGAACAGGTTTTGCCTTGGCGTATTCCTAACTTGGGCGCTTTGTTTTTCGGGGAAAAGAGGGGAGGGGTCGCTCGTTTGTTGTAGCAAACAAAACTCTAGGAAGCCACATGACTTATGTTGTGTTGGCTTCCGAAACCCTTACCAAGGGTATAAATTGGCAGAACGGGGATCAGCATGGCTCCCGGGTAGTTCTGCTTGTGGTTCGACCCGGGATGATCATGGTTGAGGTTCCTACCTTGGCTGTAACGTTCTGACTGTGGTTGAAACCTAAAACGCAGGAAGGGAGTGTTAGTATCCTTGATAATTGTTCGGTGTGTGGCGAGGATCTGTTGCCTATACAACAGATACCTGTATTGTAAGAAACCAGTGGTGATGGTTGACGGGTGAGTTGGTTTAACGGCTGATGCTTTTAGTGAGCTTCGGCCTACCAACTCATTACGCCTTGTCCTCCATTGATTGCTGGGAAATTGCATACAGGAGGGATTAGAAGGCCCGAACTCCTCAACAAGAAGTTGCTCATATGACCGCAATCATATGACAAGAATTGCTACCTGTGTGAGCCTGGTAAGCCGCACGGGGGCGCTGGTGCATCGTGAATAATTCACTCCGTGGAATTGGTCCATCATCAGATTAGGCCGCAAGGCAGGTGCTGATGTAAATCTTTTCACAACTGCACAAATTAACCTTCCACAATAGCGACAAATGTTTAGAGTTACCTGATAACTCGTAGTGGATTGCCATTTTAGTTACACGATTTTTTTGTATTGTTCAAACTTAGTTTGAACAATAATATTTTCTCAGAAATTAAAAACTAAAACCACTATAACAACAAAAAATCAAATACTTTAATAATGGTATGAAACCAAAGTACACCGGAATAGGTATTTTTGTATTTTTTTCATCGTTGTCCATGTTTTCTTTATATGTTCAATATTAATTCATTTTCAATCCATTTCATTACCTTGTAGTGTGGAAAGTGTTGGACTAAATTTTGCTAATCTGAGCAGTGTCGAAGGTATATATATACACTGGGCCCTGATCAGTTTTAATTAATTTAATTCCAACATTTTAAATGCTGCAATAGAGTTTGCTTTAGTCTTTCGTGCTGTTATTGTTAAAGTTAAATCTCTATGAAAACTACTTCCCCTTTTCTCCTCATCATAACCTATTTTCCTAGTTCCAGTACAATGCGCTGCTGGGACCCTGAGTACTGGGGGCTAATTCTGTCATTCGTGATCGAAATTACTATCGAGTACAAAATATCGTGTAAATTTCTAATGATGTGACTCGTTACGTAACGAGTCGAGTTATCACTTCAGTGTTGCAACATAGGAACAAAATATGTTTTATAACACTGTCGAAAATTGTATGTATTTGCATACTTTGTGTACATATTGTACATAAAAAAATAAATAAACACACATACGTTCACAATAACAGTTCATTTAAATCTGTCATGTATGCGTGTTTGTATGTACATTAAAAAGTAAGTAAATAGAAACAAAAATTTAACTATGTATAAGCATATGTATATATGCATTTCTAAAAAAAAAAAACAAAAATAAATTCTTGAATATAATAACATGTGACTTCAAATATAAGTTTTTGTGTTCTTAGCAATACTCATCTTTATATACATATACCTGTATATATACGTCATATACATCATCACATGAATTGAAAAAATCCTTAAGAACCAAAAATTCTCAATTTAATTTAAATACTATTGCTATTCAAAGCAAATATTTAATTTACATTTCTTTTGTGTTTGGCTGATTTTCGATAGTACTTTTGCTTACGGGTAAAAAGTTGCACGGTTGCATTCGAATGGTTACTCGCTATCGAATGCCATCATTAGAAATTTCGAAACCTTTTACTCGATATCGAATGAGATAATCCCAAAATTGTAAAAACTCGCACATTCGAGTAAAAACTCGCTCGTAAGCGAATGACAGAATTAGCCCCCTGGTTCCAGATAAAAAAAAATCGGGTTTGTTCTTGATTCTACTTTGAAGTGAAAATAGTTTGTAATCATTTCAATTCCTAGTTTTGGTTTTCTACATTTTACTCTTTACTTTTCATTTATGTTTTGTTTTCGAATTTTCTGATTCGTAGTGAATTGCTTCTTGAAACTACTTTTACACAAAAAGTTGTAGTTTGAAAACACTTTGAAATTTCATTGTGAAATTTAAAACTTTTACAGAAAAACTGAGTATAATTACAAACCCATTGAAATAAAAGGGTTAGATGACGAAATATATATTTGAGATAAGATTATGCAAATATTCATAGGGAAAATAAGGTAAATATTATATAAAAAACTAATATTAACTAAAGTCGATTATTACAGCGTTTACGGAATAACTAACGTAACGCATCCAAATCATTGTCATCACTTTCTTGTATTTCGTTTGCCGCCACTGGCTTTATCAAATTTTAGCAAAAATGCGCTTAAAAAATTACGATCATCGTTGTTCACGGAGAATTTGATAAACCTAACTAAATTTTGCTCTTATAAGATAACCAGCGATAGTTAAAAATTTTGCATGTTGTTATTTGGGCAAAATGCATTTCACCGGTTTTCCACAAAAAAAAAATAAAATTGAAAATATAATTCATTTAAATTTGAAAGCCTGGTTTGCGTCAATACTAGTTATTTGAAAATTTAGCCAAGTTTTATTTTCGAAGTACAGTTCGAATGAAAGAATGAAACACCCAAACTACTACTTTTTCAGAACAACAAAAATGAAAAGTTACCTTTTCAAATCATTTAATTTTTCTGTTAAATTTAAAACAAAGAAGAGACTATGTTCAATAATTTCATAATTATTTTAAGAATGAAACAAATTTTGCACACGACAACAACGAGCAAAACTCATCACTTATTTCAGTGTAATATTCTTATTTTAAATTAGAGACGTAAAAGTTATAACCAATGCCGGACCATTGCATATGAGTACAACGAGTAATGCTCATAAATTTCGAGCACCTCAGACTATCCACTCATTACGGCTTATTGCTTAGGAACAGTAGTGCTTGCTTGAAATGAACAAGCATGAACAGAGTATAAAATAGAAACGAGTATGATCATAGGTCCGAATTTCAATGCTCGTGCAACCCTTTAATTAGGAGTGAAGTTGTGAAAACAAAATGTAATGGTGCGTTATATTTTTTGATAGTCGCACCAAATATCATTCGATTTTTGTCTCACATAATCTGAAGACTTGTGTGAAACGCTCTTAAAATCAAATAGAGATGATGTCGCTAAAATAGGTAAAAGTAAGGTTTACTTTAGTTCAATATATTTGAGTTTATATTTCACTATTGTAATCACACTTTAATTTAATTACAATAAAACGTGGTTGACACAATCTATACAGCGTATCCGCCGAGACGGTAATACTACTTTGTTTGTTTATGATTTTTTATTAAATGAAAAAGAATGGATCTTATACTGATAAATGTTTTATTTTTTAATTTAATAATCGATTTATTTACAAAATTACATATTACAATTGAAAGGTGCCTCAGCGTCATTGACATTAATGTTGGCAACTATGTATAGAATACAATATCATATAAATCTCCGCCTTTGTTAGTTTCATTACATCCTGACACATTTCACTCGGTTTTTCATTAATATCATCACGAATATTTTGTTTGAGTTACACAAGCGTTTCTGGTTACTTTGCATAAACTTGCTTTTTTTGTTTTATATCGGACCAGTATGCGATTTCTGATAGGCTGGGCCTATAACTAAAAGAGTACGAGTGACAGAGAGAGATATCCCCACAAAAAGAATTCCACAGCGACCATAGAGGCCAATCAACATCACCATTTATTGAAGTAACTTCTAGCGGAAAGAGATCTCGCTGTAATTGTATTCCTGGCTATATGCGATGTGGCAGCGTCGTGTAGATTACACATGTTACTCAAGCCCAAGGCTTGCAATTGTGGCATTAGAACGTTTTCAATCATATCACGATATCGCCCTCCATTCACAGTTACTGTCAAGCCGTTTTCATTTCCAAAAATGTAAGGATTTGATATCTCCTGACCAAATTGCACACAGACACTTTTATTGCATGCAAAGGTGACTGATGAATAATTTGAGGGTTGGGTTTTCCATTGCCCAAAACCGACTATTCTGTTTATTCACATATTCATGCAAATGAAAATGTGCCTCGTCACTCATTATGAGTTATTCATAAAAATCGATGATTAAATTTGATCAAATGTTTTAACGATTGAAATACACTCCGGTTCACTTGTTTAAAGGCACTAAAAATTCCATATTCAGAAGCCTGTATCTTTTACAATTTTTTGCCGATTTCAGAATTTAAAACAGAAGTAGAAGCTCGACATCTTGAGATAAAAAAATCATGACAATAAGACCACTTAACTAAACACTTTTTTCTGGGCAATCTTAATAATTTTAATGAAAAACAGTTGCTCTTGTTTTTTAATTCATTTGTATTATTACGGCTTTATTTACTTTACACTGCGTTTAGACATACAAGTAACTTGTTACAAGTTGTGTGTACATATTAACAACCAATACATCGAAAAAAATAATAAAAACACTTGCAATTTGCACGATTGTTTACACACGCAAGTGCAAGTTCATTTTCAAAATGTCGTCGAAGACAAACATTGTACGCCTTTGTACTACATGCGCTTTTAATGTCTGTGCTGCCAAAGTTTTAGCATAGCAATATTACAGGGGAAGTATATTAAGTACATACATTTTTCACAATTAAAATAATAAATTTGTAATCCAAGTAAAAATTAAGTTATAGATGTTTATTTATTTTTGTGTTTTTATATTATGTTTTTGGCATATAACTAAAAATATTAATATTTTCAAAATTTTTCCTTGAAAAATACCTATTAAAGTTAAAATGAAATATCTATGGGCAACACTGTTTGTTTCTGCTTGCATGCAAGTGAAAAAATCACTGCCAACCAAAATCAGTTGCAAGTGAGGCTACTACTTGCAGGTGTGTGAATGTATTAGTAAAAAAATGTTAATGTATTGGGTTTTTTGCACTTGCACTTGCGTGTGTAAACATTCAGTTAGGATATAATAAGATAATAAGAAAACCAACTTTGTTTTTAATAACATCAAATATACATGTTTTCATTCACATTCAAAAAAAATGTATATAGTCCAACGGGTAAGTATCCTTAATACCCTGAATTAGTGACTGCTTGTCATCAAATTGTCTATCTCCTTCATAGACTTTACGAGAGAACCAACGGCAGACATTTTCGATAATGTTTAGATCAGGCAAATAGGGTGGCCAGCCAAGAATATCAAGATTTTGGTTTGCAATGAACCTGTTGCAATATCCAAGGTATGGGACCAAATAGTTCATTGAATTTTGGAAAAGCTTATTCCTTATACATTTTATATGATGTCATAGTACGCAATCCCACACCATACCATAACGTCTCCCTCTCGGCTGTAATGTCGGTTCAAAAATTGCCTTTCTTTGCCCAAATCATGGAAATAATAGTTATAGTCATCAGGCCTATCCAACTTAAACTTCTTCTCATCCGTAAATATAACGGTTCTCCAGTCATTTCATTACCTCTTTACTGTACACCCTTTGCCATATAGCCTTTTGCGAATTGAAGCTGCTTTTCCTTCCGCGGAGCATTAAGTGGTGCTTGCTTGCACTCTAGCTTGAGATCTTATTTTTGACAAGGATAAGGACGAATTAGAAGCAATTCTGATGTTTTTTTTTCTCATAATCATAAAGACGATGAAACCCTTCTTTTAAAATGTTTTCCATACCCCTTGGGATCCTTGATCTAATTGTCGACGACTTTTGGGCTTCGTATAATTTTTTAGCTATTGCGCTTAGAATATCCTTCAGAACGGTACACGTGGATCTTAGTTTCTTTCGATATATTAAACGTTTTATGTTTTGACACGTAACTTGATTAAGATGTAGTAAGCAATCCCGCTATACAAAAAAATCCTCGCTTACTTTAAAAATAATAAAAAAATCGAAAATTTCGACCATCGGATGGAGGTGTGCTGCCGACGTTGCGACTGACATTTGGCCATAATTGCACCGTACCAATATTATCATAATAAAAAGATATGACAATAATTCCTAAATAATTGGTGTTATTCAAAATCAACATCCGTCCTAAAAATTTTAGCCCCCTTATATTATTGCCTAAAAAATTTACCATATTCATTAATATTTCTTCTTTGATTAATGATTAAAACAAATTAATGTGTAATCCTTCCAAAAAAATATATGTAATGGTGTTTACTTTTATTCCTATAGTTAACTAAAAGTTACCGTGTTGTTATTGATAGGATGAAGTCAAGCGTCCACAAACACTATTCCCTCTTTCCTCCTGCTCATAATATATATTCTTAGTGCTAGTATAATAGATAACAAAAAAGAACGACGCAAACCGTTTGACAAGCACACGCTTTTCGTTTGCACTCACACGACACAAACATAATTCATGCAAACACAAATTAATCACTTTTTTGCTTGTTTTCAATGTCAGTATACAGCTATTATGTTGCGGCAATTTCGATTTTGGCTTACGACGCCAAAAGTAGGTTTATCTTTTACTTTTGCACGCGTCACAAGCGTTATAAAAACTGTCAGTTGTTTTTGATTTTATTTCTTCAAAGCTATCGCCAAAAATATTTGTGCCATGGATTGTTACTTTATGTTTTTGTGTTAAAAAATGTTTTTATTGAAAAAATAATTCAAACGCAACAAAAAACTTATCGCATGAAAAGCGTTGCATGTAACTTGAGTTTAGAAAAGGTGTAGAACGCGCATATAACGCGTGGTATGGACTTTCAGCTTTATAGAGTTTGCTTTTAATTTTTCCACAAAGAAGGCATAATTTTTTATAATTCTATAAACTCCAACACGGCAATTTAATATTTTCTGTTCTTGTTATTCTTCCACTTTACTCGGCAAAATTTTCACTGCAGCAATAAAATTTAGCATTAAACAACACAAACATCAACAGTTTTTGTCCAAACAGGCAAACATTGCCATAAACAACACAAACAAATATTTCGTACAAACGTAAAATTGTAGAATCTTTTCCAAGTACTTTGTGTAGTTTATTCTGAATTGAATTTTACTTAAAATTTTTTTATATTATCTTTTGTTAGAATAGCCATTCTTTTGTAATAATTAACACACATTATTTTTGAGTTTACGCATAAAACAAGTAAGAATATAAACGAATATACTACACGTCTGGGCCGAATCTAAAATACCTTTCACGATAGTCACGTATATATAGTATATATTACAAATTTGAACTAAATATGCTAGGATATACTTATGTATATGGATCGATATCGGAATTTCTGTATTTTAGTAACCTCTTTTTCTTACCACAACTGCTTTTAAGCAAAAAAAAAAAAAAAAATTTTCATGGAAAAATCGGTTTAGACTATATCCCGGGCATATATGGACCGATATCGAAAATTTTCATATCCTGTATTTAAGTAATCTTTTATTATCAGAACTGACAAAAAAAAGTTTTGAGTTCGCTTACGCGACGTTTTCATTAAAAAATTAGTTTAGGCTATATCTCGGATATACTATGAGCATCAAAAGTAAGTCAACATCAGTGATAGTTTTATATTTCGTTGTACTGCATTGCCAGTATTATCACTAGAATAATTTTAGTAACTACAATTATAAGTGTCAAAAATTACACTTCATAAGTGAGTTTTTTTCTCTAAGACCGTTAGATTTACAGCTATTTTTATGATGAAATTTATTGAAAAAGACAAAAGAGAATTGTTTTAGTTAATTGTTGATCAATATCCGTTCTGGAAGTGTCAGTAAAGCTTTATAAAACCCGTGAATAAAGATGATAACGGAATTTTCAATAGAAACAAGAAAAACTAAGTTTAAAGCAAAACAAAAAAATTTTTTTTCAAAAATTTTCATACAAAATTGCAATTCGGAATTTTGTATATATCTTGGCTATATGTGAACCGATTTTACTTGATTTCAATAGCAATCCCATGAATCGATGGTGTAATAAAATGGTGAAAGAAAAAATTTTCTAAGCTTTCTCAGAAACGGTATTTCAACGACCGATAGACGGACAGACGGAAATCGCTTAATAAAATTTCCTATTAACTCTGATTCAGAATATATATACTTAATACGGTTGCCAATAAAAATTGTAGAAAAAACAAACGGAATCAGAAACGTATATAAACCCTTTACATTTTTGTGAAGGGTATAACAAGAGAAACTGTTTTTCATTAATATTATTAAGGTGCCTTTTTTAAGTGAACCAAAAAACAAAGCACATTTTTGGCCTTTTTATAAATTGCTCAGTTAGTAGTTTTGTTAAGAGACCACTATTGGCATGATTTTTTAGGATACACCTGTTAGATCCTTTATCTTTCTTTCACTAATGCAAAGAAGTCACACAAAACCATATCTCTCCTTTATTGCAAGGTAGTCATAACTAAAAAAAAAGCCCCTTCGAGAAAAACGCATTTAATATTTTTAGTTTCCATACAAGTCTTAGAAATTGTGTTTAGAAAATATCTCCTAAAGAAAACAGTTTAAAAGTAAATTGAATAAATTTTTAGTACAATATAAAAATTCTGCATTTTTAACTCGAAAAGCTCATTTTTTGAGACATGTATAAGCAATAATTTAAACCCAAAAAATAATTCGTTAACAGTTCCATTCAAAATTAATTCATGTCTTTATTCTGGTCAATTATTACTTAAATAAATTCAACATTCTCTTTTCTGTTTATGTCAATGTGTTCACGTACGCGTTGGCACAACTTGCTCCTTCGGCTTTACTTCAAGTCTCGTTGCTTTCATTCAGCTTTGTTCCTCACACATGACTATATTGCAATAAAGGAGCGATATGTTAAATGGCTTGATCCAAATTTGTGTTGAAAAATTAATTTTCATATTTAAATGGAACTTACTCGTAGGGCTAAGTTACATTCAAATGCGAAGTCAAAAACTGGGCTCCAATACAGATATTTTTTATATGCTTAGAAGTAACGGGGACTCACCACACACCAGCAATTTTAACCGTCCGGTTCTTCTAGTATATTTAAAAGTGCAAATAAAAAATAAATATTTGAATCAACGGTGTGAAATAAAATGTGCAGAACGTTGTAAAATTAATGCTTCATAAAGATATATAATTATTTAAGAATTATGCTTCAAATTTTCAGAATTATTATTAGCATTTCCTAATGTATTTTTTGCATCATTTTAAGTCTATTTAGCATCAATTTTTATTTCAACTGCGGCCACAATGGTCGTAAGAGAACTTCACTGCAAAAAACAATAATAATAAGAAAATAAAGCCGTAGCATAAAAAACTATATTGAAGAGATTAAGCAACTTGATTCTCTTTATGTAAATAAGCCTTTCCATAGAGGGGAAGTACCATTTGGAACAACTGAAAAGAGTGTGACTCTTAAGAAACTATTCTGCATGTTTAGCGGCACAAGAGCAGTCGTTTTGGTATTTTCTAACCACAATATGCGGATACGAATATTTTGTTTAATTTTGGTTACTTTAAGAATAAAAAATTACTCTATTTAAGTGGTTAAACTTTCAAAGCACAATTCTTTATTTATCATTTACATATTGAACAAAAGTGATGCTTTTTGAGTGCTAAAAGCAAACTTTTTTGTTAACCAACTCTGCTTTATGCAAAGCAGAATTGGGAATATGATTAACTCGGGTTGAGTTAATGATAATGATGTGGGGAAAAGAAATAAAATAAAAGAGGATTTATTATTTCTTTTCAATAAATCTAATAGGTTATATTTATTATTCACCTGGGTTGCAGGGTAGTGCTCGTGTGTTAAAAAATGGGTTGTAGTGGGGAAACAAATTTGTTGATCGCACTAGCAGTCTTCAGGCTATCTAGATGGTAAGTAAGTTTTTTTATTCAAAAAAACCGGAAATGATCCAAATTGACACTTGGAAAGTTTCCAATTGATTAGACTTGCCACTGCGAACAACTTTACATAGTGGTGAGTATACACATAAGGCAATTCAAATAAATAATTGGTAAGTATTAAGTAAGTTAATATAATGGTAAGTATTAGATAATTAAATTCATTAACACTTCATAATTATAATAATTCATAATTAATCATTAAACTATAGGGATATATATATAAAAAATTCAAACCATAATATACTAATATAGCTATATAATATTAAATCCAAAATAGTTTTGTCCAAAGTAGTTTGGACACATATATTACTGTTTATGTATTAATAAACACGTAATTTACATTACATTCGTCAACATATCTCCGTACTACAAAGATTAAAGCTACGTACACACGGTTGTCAGATCTTACAATATAGCCAGTAAAATTGTCTGAAAATGTATTATAATCGTGTGAACTGGCAATTTTTAACTTACAACGTTATCAGAAAAACCAATGTCAATCAATTGTAAGACGACAATGTTGTCAGGCATCTGACAATCGTGAGAACACTCTTCGTCGGCATTGCCAGATAATTGGCTGGTATTGTAAGCTCAGTTTTAATTGTCAGATGTATAAAATTAATGCACCTGACAATGGCATCATTGTCAAAAAAAAAAATGATGGGCAACACTGTCAAGCAGATGGTTGTTGATATATATAAGTGGCAGTGCATTACAACATGTATGGCAATTTTTTTCATCTAACAATCTGACAACCGTGTGAACTGACAATTTTTGTTGTCAGATGAATTATTTGTCAGACCATAGTTTGGCAATGAAATTGCAAGATTTTCTTACGATCTTCTGAACACAAAATTTACTTCTGCGGGACAAATTTTCATTGTCACTACATTGTCAGCATGTTGCCAGATCTTACAATATTGTAACATCTGACAACCGTGTGTACATAGCTTTAGGATCATTATTATAACCTAACGATAAAGTTCTTGATATAAAACCTTAACGTGAACGATAAAGTCACCATTAAATTTCCCCCATTTTTACAATGGCAGCTGAAAATATATAAAGATAGCTTTGTAATTTACCATGAGGATAAACCTGCTGTAATTAAGTTACTGATAAAACTTTTCAGGTTAATGTTAACTTGTAATAACCAAAAAAAAAAAAAAAATTATCCGTAAAATAATCCCTCCTGTATGAAACTTCCCAACAGTCAATGGAAGACCCCATTACGAGCACTAGCCCTTAACTAACTCACCCGTCTAGTCACACCTCCTGGTTTCTTACAGTATAGGTATTCGTTGCAAAACAACAGCACCTCGGCGGATTGTTAGCTCCAAAAATTGGCATGCACCATAGTTATCAGGGAAACTAATTCACCTTCATGCGATTTTAGATTGAAACCACAGCCAGAACGTTTCAGCCAAATTAGGCACCTCAACCATGATCAGCACCCAGAGATCTACAAGGCAAAATCTCCCGAGGACTTTGCTGATCCCGGGTCCGCCAATTTTAACCCTTGGTACGAGTTTCGGAAGTCCAACATGACATAACAACAAAAGAATGAATCCTATCCTTCTATGCCCCAAAAAACAGAGTGCCCTGGTTTGGTCTACGTCTAGGACAAAAATTTCCCCATGGGGCTAGTGATTCTCTAATAAATACAACACACCTTGCATTAAGACCCCATCTAAAGCTAAAATCTGTCGAGTACATCTGATTTCCTAGAATTATATTGTTACGTCAGTATGCGTATGTTAGTATTTAACTTTTCTATTGAATTCAAGTCTGGAAAGCATGGAAATTCAATTTCTCTCGTGATGAGCACTGAAAAAATGGATTAAATTATATTCTAATATGTGTACACAATCGCTACTTTTCATATTAGATGAAATTATCATCAAATCTAAACATCCGTCTATTGAAAATGCTCCCTATACCATCAGACTTCCGCTTCTAAAATTTGAAAATTGAAATCACAATATGAACTACTTGTCCCTCATACGAGAAATTCTGATTTAAAATCCTTACAGGTTTTGCAAAACAGAGCTTTAAAAATTGTTTATAACTTGCCAAGCATACATCCTACTATGTAATACTACACAGATGTAGCTCGTACTGTTGCACAAAACGCACCTTCTTACATACTCGTATGTTTTTTTTTCTTTTAACGTGGACTAGTACTTAGGGGATAACCCCTACATATGCAGTGCATTGTACCAGAGCTATGAAAATGGGTTGTGAGGAGGTGGAAAGAGGGAGTAGTATTTATGAACATTTAACTTGAACTTTCAAACGTTATAACAGACGGAAAACACGACTATAGGTAACTTATTCCACAGGCGAATGTACGAACAATAATCGCGTGTTACGTAAAAATGTGTGGGCTTCGGGAACAATATCCATAATATCGTCAGAGCAGAATCCATTGTAGTAACGATAGAACAGAGTAACGCACCCTGCACTGCGTCGATGCTCCAGTGAGTCAATAAAGCTGGATTCCCTACTGTCACAGATAAGCTTCTTCGTCCTTTCCTGCACGGGTCGAGTAACCCCAAAATAACATTTGAGGCATCGGCCCAAACATAAGAGTTGTATTCCATTTTCATTCTGGATGTAGGTGTTATAAATAGTAAGGAGGTCGGATGGAGTGAAGTACATCTTACACCATTTCAAAAATCAGGGACACTTGAATGCTTGAATGTCTTTAGGGACATGAAAAATGTGTTCAGTCCAGCGAACATCACACTGTATTTTCATTCCAATGACAACAAGAGCATCCGATTCCTCAATACTTATACCATCCATGAGTACAGATGAAGCATTAGCGATCGTTTGTTTGTGTGTTAATAAACAGCACTGAGTCTTACGAGCGTTAAAGTCGACCCTGTTTTTGCGACCCCATTCGGAGATTAATAGAAGATCACTATTCAGTGAATCGTTCATATTTAGCCTCTTGGCAGCGATTTCTGATAGGCTTGGCCTATAACTGAAAGAGTACGAATGACAAATGCTGCTGTCATCTGCGAAAGAATGAATAGGAATGGAAGTTTTATATAGGAGGTCGGTGAGGAAAATAAGAAATATGGTAGGAAAAGAACGGAGCTTTGCGGTACACCTGAATTAATCTTGAACTCGTTTGATTGGACCCCATTTATAACAACTCGTATAGTGCGGTCCATGAGATAGCTTGATATAAATCAAGAAAAGTCGTCACCGACACCAAAAACAGTAAGTTTTGCCAGAAGTGCAGCATGCCACACTCCGTCAAACGCTTTGGAAATATCCAGAGCCACCACTTTACTTTCACCGAAATGATGGAAATGTGTAAAAGGTATTGCTCAGTATTGGATTTCACACAATTGAATTGCAGAGTATGCAACATGACGTGGCCAATACAAGGCGTTTAGAAGCCACGAAACAAAGAATCGAGTATAATGGCAGTTTGCTTTACACTAATTTGCTAATTTGACTTGAATCAGTAATTATCATATTTTTAGCACAAGCTGCTTTTGGCGCTAAAAATATTGAACAAATAGAATTTTTTATTTTGAAAAAAAAAAAAAAATTGCTGTTACTTCATAAAAATTATTACTCTATATCAAGGCAGCTTTAATAGGTAGTGTCAGAATTACAATAAATACAACACCAAAAAACATCAACATGTATTTTTTTGGTAGAGTTTAAGAATAGTTGTCAAAATTTTATTTGAAAAAGCAAGAAAGTCAATGTGTTTTTGACAAATTTATGCAAAGGAAACGAAAAACAGCTGTGTTTACACCACTACCGTATTAAAGCTGCCTTGCTCTATATGTCAAAAATAATAGACTACGCTTTGCGCAGGTCCGTGATGTTGTTTGCATCAGTGAGCTGTAGAATGTGACGTATACAGTGATTTTTGTATACTATTGTGATAGCAGAATAGAATAAAGAAACAATAAAGTGTAATTCCGTATGACGTGATGCGCAGTAATAAATTATTTTATTATTATCTTAGTTATTTGCTTAATGTTTTAAAAATGACGTTATAAATATTGAACAGAGTCACACAATTCAACGTCAAGCCGAAACAGGATGGCAAGATTGATTGTAGCCATCATTAGGAAAATGAGAAAAAAATTCTATCCCATACAATTTGAAAATTATGGGCATATAAGAAAAACCTAGAGACATTTGGTCAAACTGTAACCATTTTTTGGTTATTGTGGTAAATTTTTATTTTTGTTCGTTTAAACCTTGGAGCCGTAAATAACATTTTAAGAACCACAGTCAAAACTAATGAGACAATTGCCCCAAGTTTTCAGAATTAAGACAATTTCTTAAACTATGAAATTAAAATCTTGAAAATTTGTCGACGTTGAAAAGCTCTGCTTTGAAAATATGTACTAAAGTGTCTTGGCAACTTCCATTAAAAGTTCGCGCATTTAATCAGGGGGGTTATCACTCTCTACTGCGATGCGAAAGAAAAATGGAAGAATTAGTATCCTGTTTTGCGTTTTCGGATATTCCTTTCGCATTTAATTTTTCCCTTTCGCACATTTTATAATTTTTCGCTATTGTTTATCTTGTGGTACGATTGTTGGTTCCTTTTTTTTACACTGAATTTACATGTGCAAATAACTTGTTACAAGTTGTTTGTACATATTAACAACCAATACATTGAAAAAGATAATAAAAACACTTGCAAGTTCTTTTTCAAAATGTCGTCGAAGACAAACGTTGCACGCCTTTGTACTACATGCGCTTTTAATGTCTGTGCTGCCAACGTTTTAGCATAGCAACATTACATGAAAATTATATTGTGTACATAAATTTTTCACAATATAAATAACAGATTTGTATTCCAAAGCAAAATTAAATTATAGACGTTTATTTATTTTTTGTTATACTATGTTTTCGGCATATAACTAAAAATTTTAATACATAAAAAAGTTTTCCTTGAAAAATACCGATTAAAGTTAAAATGAAATATCTATGGGCAACATAGCTTGTTGCTACTTGCATGCAAGTGGAAAAATCACTGCCAACCAAAATCACTTGCTAGTGGGACCACTACTAGCAGCTGTGTGAATGTATTAGTAAAAAAATGTTTTTTTTGCACTTGTATTGTGTGTGTAAACATTGAGTTAAAGTATTTCGCGAAAAAGTACCAAATTATACTCTTATCGCACTTACCTTTCGCATCGAACTTACTTTCGCATCGCAATACTCATAGAGAGTAACACCCCAGGATTGTAAAACGGTACAAAACTTGTTAGTTTTATACTAAAAAAAACGAGTAAAAAATAAAAACCTCAAGTAACGCAATTTTATTAACCAATTTTGCTCAGTGTAAATATTTTTTATTCGCATAAGTTCCTGGTAGGTTCTTAATTTTATCGCCAAATAATGAGAGCGATGGAGAGTGGACATGTTTGCCATGAGCTAGCGAGACAGATAGTGAGCCATATTTAATAAAGGCAACAAAAGTAAGTGAAATTAATAAAAATCATGAAAAATCAAAAAAATTGTATACACTATTATAGGGTATCACCTACTTTTTAAAACGTGTTGCACACAAAACTAGAGTAATAGCGCATTTACACATAAGCCAAATTTACCACATACGAGATTTTGAGACATACGAGGGCTGATCAAAAAATAACCGTTGTTTTAAACTTTTTCAAAAAGTATTTATTTATTCATCAATAACTATCTTGCCCTCTTTAAAGTAATTCCCCTCAAATGTAATACACTTATGCCAGCATTTTTTTCAATCTTGGAAACATTTCTGGAGCGCGCTTTTTGGTATCGCCAACAGCTACTGTTTCCATTTTTCTTTTATATCCTCAATCGTAGCAAAACACTTTCCTTTCATCGGTGTCTTCAGTTTTGGTAGGAAAAAGTCAGCGGAGACCAAGTCCGGTGAATGCGGTGGTTGAGGCATGATAACGGTTTTGTTTTTGGCCAAAAACTCACGCACAAGTATCAATGCTTTTTCCCCAACTCTGTGTGTTTCTGACGAATTGCTTCGAATTGCATAACTTCAAGGTAGTATTCCTTATTGACCATACGATCTTGTGGCAATAATTCATGGTGCACCACGCCATTGCAGTCGAAGAAACCAGTGAGCAAAACCTTCACATTTGACCGAACTTGACGTGCTTTTTTTGGTCTTCCGGACGCTTCCATTGCGATGATTGGGCTTTGGTTTCAATGTTATAGCCATACACACATGATTCGTTACCAGTTATGACCTTTTTGAGTAAATCTGGATCGTCATTGACGATGTTCAAAAGCTCCTGATTTTGCTCAAAATTTAGTAAATTTCGTAAAAAATCGAAGAGCACACTAAGACACGACTAACGTTTTTATCTGTCAAAAACAAACTGACAATTCGAAATGGCTGATATTGCCAACATACGAGTATATGTATAACAGACATGTGTACCAACATAACAGACAAAACATGCGGAAATTTTTACAGTTTCCATGAAAACAATGATGCAGGAAATGCTGAAAATGCAATGCACTATTTTGCACGCAATTTTAAATAAATGGTTTGTTTTAAAATGTTTCTGAAATGCAAACGGCATCCGCCAACACAAAAATGATCTTGAGCACTTCCTTATGGAAAAGCAAATCAAAATAATGTTGATTGCTGAAACTCATTTGACAACAACAGTTAATTCAAAATTAATGGCTACACACTATATGGCACTAAAAATCCCCGTGAAAGATCTTGTGGAGGCTCAGCAATTCTGATAAAAAACTACAATTAAGCACTATTTACTAAAAGTGGCACGTAAAGGCCTTGTTACACTATCACACACGATCGTGCGATCTACTAAATAAAGCATGTGTGCTAAAAAAGTACTAAAAATGCAACCGTGCAACAGAGTTTTTGGCAAATCGTGCGATTTCAAAAATTTTATGAAACTTTTCAAAACATTATGGTTTCTGTGCGATCAGTGTGGTATATATTGTGAAAAATATAAGAATATTGTTTGTTCCTCAAGAACAAAATTTAAGTAATGTAAAATTATTATGTTAATAAAAGTTTTTAGTTGTTTTATTGTGTAAATAAATTATTTCAATCATACTTGTATAATAGTGTGGCCTACAACGCCATTTTTAAGCGATTTTGTCAAGTCGGCCAGACCGTTGAAACAGTTTCCTGTGAATGAATCGTACGATCGTGTAGGATAGTGAATCAGGGGCTTTAGGAGCATCTCTAAACAACTAATACAGGGTGGCACAAAAATAACCTTCCGATGTTTTTTTGCTGTAATTAAAAAAAAATTAAGAACTTTGATTTTTCTTGTGGATTATTTTTATTTTGTCTTTTAATTTTTTTACTTCAAATCGAGAATATGAAGTCATATAAATGGCCGTCGCCACAGTTAATTGTCATTTGAGCCCTTTTTGTAGCATTTTCCATCACATTGGCCAAAACTTCCGGCGATAGGTCCTCACATTCTTGACGGATATTGTCTTTAAGAGCTGCAAGAGTCTGAGGCTTGTTGACATAAAACCGCGATTTCAAAAAACCCCACAAAAAGAAGTCTGCAACGGTCAAATCAGGAGATCTTGCTGGCCAGTGCAAATCACCAAAACAGCAGATTAGGCTCCCGGGAAATGCATACTTCAGCATATCGGTTGTGGCACGTGCAGTGTGTGCCGTAGCACCGTCCTGTTGGAACCACATGTTTTCCAATCCCAATTCATCAAGTTGCGGCAAAAAGAACTCTGTAGCGCTCACCATTCACAGTAACCGTTTGGTCCACGACGTCTTCGAAGAAAAAGGGTCCGATGACTCCTCCTGCGAAAACAGCACACCATACAATGACCTTGAGCGGGTGTAATGGCTCTTCGTGGGTTACACGCGGATTTTCAGTGCCCCAGAAGCGTAAATTTTGCTTATTTACGTACCCGCTAAGATGGAAATGGGCCCCATCACATAAATATCTTCATTTTAACTGATTGCAGTGATGAAGATACCGTAACTGCCACGACGGATGCAGGGGGATCCAACATATGGATTTTATCATGCTACATGGCTCATGGCAAGGATGAATCGCCACCAGGCAAGCTGGTGGAAAAAGCGGTAAGAGACGCGAAAACAAAAGGCATACCGTGCATTATAGGCGCGGATGCGAATGCACACCACCTGATCTGGGGAAGCTCAGACACAAACAAAAGAGGTGAGAATTTAATAGAATTTATTCAAGATAACGATTTAGTAATTCTAAATCAAGGGAACAAACCCACTTTCGTGACTTCGAACAGGCAAGAGGTGTTAGATATTACGCTTGCCAGTTCGAATATCGCAGATCAAATACAGGAGTGGAGAGTGTCAGAGGACTGCTCCTTTTCCGATCACTGTTATTTAGATTTCAAAATAAGCAAACAACATAGAATAACATTCTATTGCAACAGGCGGAGAACGAACTGGGGAAAACAGGAAGTAGAGACCTAGCCCAATACCCGACCATAACCAATGTCATGGACATTGAAAGATCAGGGGGAAACTCAATGACGCTTTCAAGAACGCCACCAGACGATCTTGTACACTATCTGTAAAAAGGGAAAATAGCAGACCTAAATGGTGGTCAGCAGAACTGTCTGAGACAAAAAAAAATGTCGTAGGCTTTTTAATGAAGCTAAAAGAACAGGTAACTGGGATGACTATAAAGCTTCGGTGAACAAATACAAAAATCTCATCAGGAACCGATATTGACCGTGCAAAATAAAACATTTTTATCTAGCATTGGCTGGACTTAATTAATTTTATGTATTTAGTATTAAGATTTGAATACTTATTGTTAGTTCACTTTGTGAAGATTCAATAAACAAATGAATGAAAAAAAAAAAAAAAATTGTACACTCCATGGACTTACCATCATCTTCAGAGCGTATTCCAACTGCTCTGTTATGGAGTCTAAAAGGGTTCCAGAGACTGCAATCGCTACGTCATCGGCGTAGGCTACAGTCTTTATCTTATTATTATCTAGATCTTTAAGTAGAGTATTCACTACAACATTCCACAAGAGGGGGATATTACCCCTCCCTGGGGTGTACCCTTGTATACTTTTCAGTTGAGCTGCTTTTAACTTTAACTGAGTAACTTTCGCATCTATGTGAGACTTCCACGTTAACCTACGGTCCAGGTGAATACCAAGGTACTTGACTTCATTTTGCTGCGGAATAGGTGAATTGTTGATTTGGATGGCTGAACATGTTTGTTTACGCAGCGTGAATGCAACGTGAGTACACTTTTGTTCATTAACTTTAATTTTCCAAAGTTTTAACCACATCTCTAATATTGAAATATACTCCTGCAAATTTCGCGAAGCTACTTGATGGCTTTCATGTACGCTGCAGAATGCTGTATCGTCTGCAAAAGTTGAAGTGTGGATTCCGGGTGTCGTTGGCATGTCAGAGGCGTAAATCAAATATAAAGTAGGCCCCAGTATGCTGCCTTGGGGAACTCCTGCCTCGATTGGCTGAGTTGGGCTTATAAAGTCGCCTTCTCTGATAACAAACTTCCGCCCACATAAGTAGCTTTCCAGAAGCTTGTGTGTATTTGCAGGCAAGTTCAACTTTATTTTGTGTATCAAGCCCTCGTGCCACACTTTATCAAAAGCTTGAGAAATGTCAATGAATATAGCTGAGCAATACTTCTTCTCCTCAAAGGTCTGTCTTATGACATTGACTAGTCTGTGCGTTTGTTCTATTGTGCTGCGTTTAGCCCGAAAGCCAAATTGATGATCAGGGATACATCCCACATCATTAAGTATTGGAGACAACTTCGCCATTTTCGAACAGTTTTGAAATTGTTGGCAGTAGACTTATTGGTCTGTATGATTCTACTTTAGTGGGATCCTTCCCTGGTTTGGGTATCATAGTAATCATGGACACCTTCCACTCTGCAGGATAATACTCGAGACGTAAAATAGCGTTAAAAATAAAAAGAAGAATTCTACGAGCTACACGAGGTAGCTGCTCAAGCATTTTACCAGTAATTTGATCAATACCTGGAGCTTTCCTGGGGTTTGTGTTACGAATAACATTTTCAACATCTTGAAAACTAAGTCTCAAAGGCACAGGCGGTCTAACAGCATATGGCGGAAATTCAGCAACATCATCCACTGTATCATTTGCAGTAAAAACGTTTTTCAAATGATTAACATACACCATCCCTTTTTCAGAATCGCTTCTTACCCAATCTCCAGTTGAAGTTCGCAGAGGTGGCTTACCTACTACGGGTCTTTTCAGACCTTTTGTCGCTTTCCATAGAGAATAGTCGGTTTGAGGGGTACCATCAAGACCTTCCAGATAATTTTTAAGGGAAGCCATTCTTTGGATTTCGAGCAGATTTAACTGAGCTATGCACTCTCGTAGCCTGCTTTTAAGCTGGGGAGTGTACAATGCGGACTAAAGACAAATCCAGCGAAAACGGAAATCGTACTTTTTAGTAAGAAGTATAAAATTCCACATTTCACACCTCCCACAGGTTCCCACATCTCCTTTCCATCCCCGCCCATCCTTTCCACTCACTATCATTTTCCTACAACTTCTTCTCTTCACTCCACTATTTTAGTTTTTCAGACAATCACAAAGGGAACGACTACAGGACCTAAGTGAGGTGGACAACCTAGATTATTCCGCGGTATCCAGCGGCCTGCCTACCTAACCATACTGCGATACTAGGGTTGCAAAACTTTAACCAATTTTTTTTATTTTTAATGCATCTTTCGCATATCTATAAAAACATACAGACTTTCTAGTGGCTACAAAAAGTCGAAAACGTGGCATTGTACACAGCGTTTTAAAATTTTTTTTTTATCTGGGACCAGTACTCAGGGGATGATCCCTACATATGCAGCGCATTGTACTGGAACTAGGAAAATAGGTAATGATGAGGAGGAAAGAGAAGTAGTGTTCGCGAAATGTTAACGATAACAACACGAAAGACTGAAACAAACTCTATTGCAGCATTTAAAATGTTGGAATTAAATTAGTTAAAACTGATCAGTGCCCAGTATATATATACCTTCGACACTGCTCAGATTAGCAAAATTTAGTCCAACACCTTCCACACTACAAGGTAATTAAATTCATCGAAAATAATATTAATATTGAACATATAAAGAAAACACGGACAACGGTGAAAAAAGGACAAAAAAAAAAGAAGAAATTTGTGTACACATACTGCTACCTATTCCGGTGCACTTTTATTTCATACGAAATTAGTAATAATTAAAATAAAGCACGGACAACGGTAAAAAAAGAGAGAAACAAAAAACAAAAATAAATACGTGTACACAACTTGCCACCTATTACGGTGCAATCCGCCCTAATACGAATTTAATTAATGAACATAGACATATTGGAAATACGGACAGCAGTAACAAAAGACGTGTGCACCTGATGAGAGACAAAACACTATTCTCAAATTTGATAGATTTCTGATATATGGTAGATGTATCTTGATTAGTTTTAATGCCTATGTTATCATTAACTTAAGCTATATTTTAATAATAATCATTTCTTGCAACAGTCCAACATTATCATCGACAGGCAAATTATGCACAAGACGCAGTCTGCTATTTCATCATTCCTAGAGTGCTAAGGAATATTATGTACTAAAGCATATTTGACCAATCGAACAGATTGAGCACCGGCTGCTGCTCTCTGATACATAGATATGTATATTCTTCGATATGAGTATATGTATATTTCAAATCTGAACAAATAAAATCTTTTTAATACAATTTCAATAACATTGTGAAAGTTAATTAATGAATAATGAAAAATAGGCTAAAGTTTGTATTTATTATGTGGGATTCTTAACATGTGAAATTTTAACGTGAGAAGCACAAAACAAACGTTTTTTTGTTTTCATATGATGCCAAACTTTTCCCTATTTAATGTTCTTGTTGAGCCGGTGTGGTAACCTCTGCTAATTGCAATATCTATAAAGAATGTTATATGCTGTTCATACCTACACTTTTAATAAAAATTTTGCAATTACCGCCTTAATTGATTTTAATTACCCATACACAATTTTAATTAACTTAATTGCCAATTAGAGTTAATTGTTCTAATATTTATTAAAATTAAATATACAACCCTGTGATAACCGTGATTAGTTAGCACAATAATACCCAATGCATACTTTGTTCAAAGTTGACAACTCAAATGTAAACAAATACAAACAAAAGATGGCAAGAAATACAACAGGAAGAAATATTCACAATCAAAATGTAAACAACTTTTCTGTCAGCTGCTGTGAAGCGTTAATTGCATTAGCAATAATAAGTATGTATGAACACTTAAAAAATTTTTAATTAACTGATAATTGAATTAATTTAAAATTGTATGTATGAACAGCATATTAAGAAGAATTGTTTCGATTCAAATGTGTGTATATTTCTTCCACTAGCGCTTATTTTCCTCGTAATTATCAAGTTTATTATTGCTACTCATTACGAATGTTTCAAGCCCTATCGATTTCGGTTGGACTATACTTTAATATGCCGCAGTTCTTAAAAATACTAAGATTATTTCAAAGGTCAGTACTTTTTGTAAGTTTTCAAATGTGAATAATGTAAGTGTTGAAAGTAACTGGAATAATAAAAGGTAAAAAAAAAATTGCAGTAAAAATTTTCATTTTCAATACGAGAATTTGCTGAATCATGTCAGCTCTATTCACAGTCTCGTGCAAATGGTATTGCATCATTGCATTTGCAAAAAGGTTTAGCATATTTTTACTCTGCACTAACAAAATACACAGCAATGCACTTGCTAGTCTTATGTGTATATGCAATACATAAAACCTATAGTTTTTATTTGCTCTACTTATGCACAAGTTAATTGCAAATCGACAGCTGACAATCAGCGATCCAATCCAATTAGTTCGTAAACGCCGCTTATTTGCTGTCGCACATCCCGCATTCAAATAACACCAATCGTTGTCTTTATCTAACTTAAAAACGCTTTTTCTATTAAAAAGTTAATTAACTGCTCCATAAAGCTTTTTTCGGCATATTTATTTTTGATTAAAATTTCAGCAAATTATTTTCTACTCTAATTATCAATCAGCTGTGAATTTCGTGTTTTGCAAAAAGTAGTACAAACTAAACCAACAGAGGTGGTTCACAATTGATAGCATATATTTGCAATCACAAATGCACAAGATTGTGAATAGAGCTATCATATAAGCCCGATTCACAATCTTGTGCATTTGTGGTTGCATATTTCTGCAATTGCAAAAGTGACATTTTTTGGGTGTATTTTGTTAGTGTAAAGCAAGAACATACTCCATTATTTTGCAAATGCAATGATGCAAGGCCATTTGCACAAGATTGTGAATAGGGCAATTGTATTGTTGTGTATTGTATTTGTAACCATACAGTTGCAAACAAATTTGCAAAGTGTATGATTCACAGCATGGGCGGAGTAACGAAGATTTTATGCCCACGATGAAATGAACAGTAATTTTTTGCGGCCCTGTGACTAACTATACCGACCTATGCCTTCGCATAGGAAGTTGCCGCATGGATAACAACGAAATATATTTTAAAAAACTGTAAACTAATACAGTTAGTTAAGGTAGACAGTTAACCAATGAGAGTGAGGCGCAAAACTCTCAAATGCCAAGCAACAACGACAAGCCTGACCGCTCTTAAGAAATAATTACGATAGTGCGAGAGCTGTTCTCCAGCCCAGAGCTGCTTTACGACTGAGTCAATAAATTGCTCGAAAGTTTTATTTGTATAGGAAATTTGCAGATATAAACAAAGAAAACAACAACTCAAAATATATGAAATATGTGTAAATGTAGGTGTTTTCCATCCTGTGTATACGAAGAAGAATTCGACAACTACCAGAAAGCGATAGGAATATTGCATATAATAGGCGCTGTTAACGACGCTGCTGAAAGAGGGGTGAAATTAATAAAACAAATTGTGCCGTAATAAGGAAGAGAAAGTATTTTCGATTCAAGTTGTCGCTGAAAATAGAAACCAATATCGTTTGTATAATGAAAACGTATTAATTTAGCTACATAATATTTACTATAATACTATTCAAATAAAATTTTTTTTTTTGAATATTAAATTTTTTTATGAGGACCACCCTAATGATTAAAGATGGAAGCTAAGTATGCTCTACGAAAATATAAGGGTTACAAAAATATTGGAAGTCAGTCATACATTCGGCACCTTTCGGAGTCACCTGCGGCTAGTTACGGCAGTTGACCCCAAAATGTTGAAAATTAATATTTTGTATGCGAGCGCCTTTAAAGAGGGCATTTAGGGGGTATGCTCACAAGAAGGAGAAATATTAGCGCGGGTCAATCTTACATTTTACTCCCCTAAGGGTGATTCAGAGACAGTAATGAAGCTTTTTGTGGTTTTTCCTTACCTTTAACCCCGATGTCAACCCACTTACCCCATCTTACCATCCTAAATTTTTGGCTTAATAATTTTTTTACCAAACGCACCAAATTAAAAGGTTCTAGCGTACCCAAATGTCGTTCCTAAGATTTTCCATATAATACTAATTCACACCTAATATACATACGTATGTAGCTGTAAGCGGAAATTATGCTGCGTATAGTATCATTTTGAAAGTTCATTAAAAATTGGGAAGAACTCATATAAAACTATGCTGCCTTATACACGTTTTTATACCCTTCACAAAAATGTTAGGGTTGTATATATAAGTTTGTATACATACGTTTGCGATATATAAGTTTGTGTAAATTACTCATATTCAGAATCAGCATTGATAGAAAAGTCGATTAAGCGATGTCCGACTGTCCGCCGTTGAAATACCGTTTCTGAGAAAACCATTAGACTTAGAAACTTTGTTCTTTCACCATTCTATTACTCCATCGATTCATTGGTTTGTTATTAAAATTCAGTAAAATCGGTTCCCGTTTAGCTGAGACGTATCCAAAATTCCGAAAAAATTTTCTATATCGGTCCATACATACCCGAGATATAGCGTAAACCTGTTTTTTCCATTAACTTTTTTTTTTTTTTTTTTGCTGAAAAGCAATTCTTGTTATTAAAGAAAGTTAATAAAATACAGAAAATAGAAAATTGCGATATCGGTTCATATATAACCGAGATATAGCTTGACAAACTTTTCCATGAAAATGTCCATGAAAGATTTCGTTTTTCGAATGGTAATTACAAGGCAAAAATATTTTTTCCTCGATACCAGTTCATATATATCCGAGCATATTTAGTTGAAATTTGTAATATATACTATACATATACGTTACTATTGTGAAGGGTATTTTAGATTCGGCCCAGCAGAATATACCACACTCTTACTTGTTAATAATGTAATTAAAATGTATGCCGCATTAAAAGTTTTTTAGCGGTTGTGTCTACATTTTTTTTTCTTTTTATTAGCACTGATTTTGCAAAAAAAAAAAAATTCAAAAAAAAATTCTTGACGAATCCTCAGCTAGTTAGGCCGAACTTATTTCCTTGCAGTCTTTGTACTGAAAGTATTAAAATAGATTATGAGGAGGGAAAAAGAAGGACTAGTGTTTCTGGGAGTTTGACTTGAACCGTACAACGTTTTAATAGCCTCAAAACGCGTTTGCAGGCAGCTTGCTCCAAAGACGTAAAATGCTGTGGGATGTGCTGGATAATCGGCCAGAAAATGATGAGGTCTGGACGATGGACGCATATTGCATATAAATATGGAAGCTTCGGGAACATGATCCCTAATCCCGTCAAAGTCAAATTTATTATAGTAGTGATAAAACAAAGAAACAACCTCACACTGCAGCGATGCTCCAATGCTTCAATAGAGTTGGATACTCTACTGTCACAGATAAGCATCTTCGTTCTCTCAAAACCACGATCGAGTAACCCCAAAATAGACTTTGAGACATCGGCCCAAACATGAGAATATTATTCCATTTTCAATCGGATGAAGGTGGTATAAATAGTAAGGTGATCGGATGGAGTGAAGTATTTCTTACACCGTTTCAGAAAACCAAGACACTTGAGTGCTTCTTTAGAGACATGAAAAATGTTTTCAGTCCAGCGAACATCACATTGAGTTTTGATTCCAAGAACATTAATATCTATACCATTCATGAGTACAGGTGATGAAGCATTTACGGTCATAAATTTGTCTGTTAATAAACAACACTGCGATTTGAAGTCAACCCTGTTTTTATGACCCCATTCCAAGATTACTAAAGTGAGTCATTCATATTTTGTGCCGCTTGGCAGCAATCTCGTTTAGGCTGGGCCTATAACTGTATGAATGTGAATGGCAAATACTGCTGTCATCTGCAAAAGAGTGGATTGCGGTGGAAGTTTGATATAAAAGATCATTAAGAAATAGAATAAGAGAAAGATCCGGATCTTGTGGTACCACTGAATAAATTTTGGACTCATTTGATGAGAACCCATTTATAACAACACGTATAATACGGTATCTGAGAAAGCTCGCTATAAACGAAATCCATTTTTACCGTCACAAAGCAAATCTGGTAACTCTGGGTACCTCACAAGAGGATAGTTATTCATTACTTTCGAAACCGTAGATCAAATTGCAATTGGCGTTATGTGCTGAACCCTTCTTGGCGGTTGCGTTATATTAACTTCCTTCCAATAAAATGGCAACTCACCAAAACGGTACAATGTACTAAAAAGGCGTTCAAGTTTAGAAGAACACTGTTTGTTTTTTGGTTTGGCCGCATTAGCAAAGGACAAAACTACATATAAATCCTGTTCAACATTTATAACGCGAGTTTTAAGCTCACCCTCTTAATGAAAATGAGAGACAGCAGACTGCTACTTTATTCGACTTAAATGTAAAAAAATATATAGAGTAATAAACTAGTGGAGTGGAATTTTTATGAAGTAACAGTAATTTTTATATTTTTGTAAAATAAAAAATTCTCTTTGTTCAATATTTATAGCACCAAAAGCAGCTTGTGCTAAAAATAAGACATTTAGTGAGTCAAGTGCATCGTTGGTGAAAAATTATAGCTTTTAGTGAAGAAGCAATTAAAATCCGGGAAATTGCACGATGGCTTCACCACCGCGCTGTTCAAAATCTTTTAATAGAACTCCTTCAACATACAATATTTTGAAGCGGTCTGGTGCAAACCAAAAGCTGACTGAATGCCCAGAATATATTCAATCGCAGATCCCGCCAGAAGTACGTAAGTCAACAATATGGAACGTTCTTAAAATAAACTATAAACTATAGAATGCGGCATAAGTAGAAACTTAGTAAGCACCATATTGAGGCTGGACTAAAGTTTGCTTGTCTTAAGATGAACACAAACTGGATGCAGGTGTGCTCACTTAAACAAATATTTCATACGAAAGATTCTCAAGTGTAAGTACTCCAAGATCTTTTTTCTGATAAGAAAAAAGGGAATCTCGATGGACCAGATGGTAATAGATGTTATTGGAGGGATATACGAAAAGATTCTTTGAACTATAAGCCCCGAAATTGGAAGCAGATATCTGATAGTATGGGGAGCATTTTCAATAGATGGATGTCTAGATTTGATGATAGTTTCATCTAAAATGAAAAATTAAAGAGTAATCCATTTTTTTAATGCTCATCACGAAAGAAATTGAACTTATCAGCAAGAGAATGCACCAATTCGTGTTAGCCGCAAGACCAAGTGTTGCTTTTCTTCTAAAAACATATCTCGTCTGCAATGGCCTCCTTAAATCAAATGGAAAACCTTTAGGAAATACTAACCAACTAGATTTATAACAGTAACGAACTATTTTAGTTTTTAAATGAACTCAAAGGTGCAATTTATCGCGAGTGGGCATTAATAAAGCAAGACACTGTCGCTAGTCTCGTTACGAGAATGGACAATAAAAGAGGTGGTTTTAAAGTAGCGTTATAAATATTGAATAGGGTTTACGTACATTTTATATTGGCCAGAAAAAAATTTTGTGTTTAAACTTAAGAAAGGAAAAACTTGAACTAAAAACCTGATGTACATATGTACAAACCAAACAATTTTTAATTTAAAAAATTATAAAAGTTCAACAAAAATTTAACAAATTAATATTTACATCTCTGGGTCCGGAGAATATTAAAATACAAAAATATGTATGTTAATAAATAAAATAAATACCGCTAGTTCTGAGACAGCAAGCGCTGTACAAACAATGTGGGCAATTAACAAAATGCATATGTGATTAAATATGAGATGAATATAGATAGAAAATAATTAAATGCTCGGTGGCTTAGTGGTTAAAGCAGTAGATCATGATACGTCATGACCCGAGTTCAAATCCCAGTGGGTGCTGATGAGTAGTGCAGCGACTACGAAACAGCTAGTTGTCCCCCAGCTAAAGATTTGATTATTATTTTTCTTGTCTTCTTCAATCAATAATTATTGATCACAGCAAATTTGTGTTATGAAAAGTTGTATCGATTTGATGAAAAGTTTCAAAAAAGAAAAAAGTCGTATGGGATGTAAAATTTTTATCGTATTATTATTCGCAAGTATGACGGATTGCATTCAGACTATCAAACTGAAAATAAATTTTTTTAATTAAAGTTTGAATTAAATATTTCTCAAAAGTAGTAGATTTCAAAAAAATTATCAATAATGGACGATAAAAAGCATATTAATTATTTTAGTGAAAAAAATATGTTTTGTCCAACAAGTGTGATAAATTCTACAGAATACTAGAAAATCTTAATTATTAAATTCTTTACCACTTTGCCCTTTTTCCAATAAACCACTTAGCTTGGTGGCAGAGAGGTTAAGGCGGCCGTTCAAGATGCGTCATGACCCGAGTTCAAACCAGAAAATGGGTGCTGATGATTAGTGTAGCGAAGCCGCTAGTTGTCCCCAAGCTAAAGGTTTGATGATTATTTTTATTGTAAGTGTAAGTAAGTGTAAGTTCAACAAAAAATCTTCAAATTAATATTTTAATTTTTATGAAAAGTTTTTATTCGCAATTTCAAAATTTGCCTTTTGATTAGGCTTTAGTTTAAAGTGCAACTGACTCTTTTTACAGAAAAAAATTACTAGAAAATATGCATTTGCTAGAGAAAAGAACGTTACAGAACGGCAACCAAAAATAAAAACTAATGAGGCCTTACCTTTTATTTTTTAATTTGGCCAACAATATTAAAACTGTTTTATGAAAGCAGAATAAGTTCAAAATATTTTCTCAGCAATATGAGGTTCATTCCCTTTCACTAGTTATTAGTTTATATTTTTGTAATCCAATACTGTTTTAACTCCACACGCAGAGAATATGAGACACCTAAAAGTAAAACTATAAGAGGAAAAAATTGTCATTTACTCTCTTATGATCTCAAAATAATCCAAACGCAAAACACAAAAAAAAATACGATTTGGTGGTCAATTTACAACACCAGAAAACAACAAAAAAATCTTCATACATACTTATTTAGAAGCAGGGTCACCGTGTTTCCGTAAAAATTACAATTTGCTGGTTATTGACTTTTTGTTGTTTTGGGGCTTTTTCGTTTGTTTCCTCAGTCTTATTGAAATGCACAACAATTTTACATATTATTGATTTTATTTTATTCATTTGCGGCTACAATTAGACGTTACTGCAATAAAAATATGGACCCGAAAACAGCATAATATTGGTTTCTTTTACAAAACATGAGATTGAGTTCACCTGTTGTAAAAATTATTCGTTTATTGTTTCGATATTTCGACACCCCCTTGTGTGTCTTTTTCAGGAAAATTTCTAAATTTTTTTTTTATTATCGAACGGCAACTCTGTTTAGAAGAAAAAGTTGTGCTAAGTTTTTAATTAAATTCCGAGTCTTTTTCAGTTTTTTCTCTCTCGTTAACATAAAGCTACAAAAAAATTGCATATGAAAAAAAAATCACACAAATAAAAGTAAGAAAAAGAAGCAACAAAAGCAACTATCGTTTACTATGACTACGCCACCAAAAACGATGAATGACTTGTTGACTGGCGGGTTGTTAGTTGGTTCAATAGTTTTGGTTGAGATAATGGTTTGGTCGGATGTTTTGGGTGTTTGTTTATGGTTTGGTAATCCACGTACTGGTAGACAGACTACCAAGTAACAAAAAACCTGACAGACAAAACAGTTGCAATCGTGAGTGCAAAGCGTGTGAACGTGAATTTTACTTTTCCCTAAGAAACGAACAAAACGCAAACAAAGAAAATTACAACAATCAAATAAAAGAAAATCTTAAGTTTTATGAAAGAAAAGTTAGAAAATTATAGCACAAATTTTCACAAGGAAATTACATTTTTTAATTTTTCTTTTCAACTTTAAACAAAATTAATATTGTTGTAAGTTTTGCAAATAATGTTTGTGAAAGTTTGAAATAAAAACTTAAGCAATTATTAACATTAACAATCGAGCTGTATTTTAGAGCCAAAGTACGTGCAGCGAAAATAAATAAACATCTCAAAACACATTCAAAATAAAAAATAAAAGTTTTTTCATAAAAAAATTTTAAAACAAAAAGAAATCGATAACAAATGCATTACAACAGTACAAACTAACTTTCAAGTAATTCGTGCGTGGTAGTTAAAAATATTAAAAATAAAATTAAAGTATTTTACTTTTTGCATAAATATTTATTTTTACATGAAGGTGTTGTTTACAAAATCGTTAATGAAGAAAAAAATTTATTAATTTTCTTGAGTAACTTTTAGAAGTGATAATTACTGTTTTCTCGATTGATTTTTCTCAATTGTGAACGTGTTGACACATTGTTAAAAAAGCACTTGAATTTTCCGGTGCGGTTTTTGTTTTTACAACAGAAAACTAATCTACAATTAAAATTAAATATTATAGAATACATAAATATGGATAAACGTTTTAAAATATCAAAAATATTAATAGTAAGTTTCAAATATCCATTTCTCAAATCTCATTTGACATTTATATACATTTATCAAGATTGTTCAACTTATTTCTTAAGCAGCTTATCCGAAAATCTGTCAACTGTGACCTGTTTAGTGAAAAATTTATTACTTTAATTCCAAAACGAATGAATTTGTGGTATCAAAATGAATAAATTTAAAATTTCTCACACTTCAGACTGCATTGACGGCAACGGTTAAACTGGTTTTACACAAATTTAACTCTGTCACTTGATTACACAATTAATAGTTGTTTTTTTTTATTCTGTCGAAAAATTTCGTAACTTATTACATCAAGTTTGTAACTTAAGTCTTTTGTTTCGAATACATTCAAATTTCATTTTTCGAGTAAACCAAAATATATTTATGCTAAACTAATGGAAAATATTGTGGCATTACTGTTGTAAAGTGATCAAATTGTTGTAGGTTGTGGGTGTAGTTGATTGAGCAACAGATGTAATATAAAATTGCAATGTTGGGAAACTGGAAAAAATCATTTTAAAAGTTATTAATACATAAATGCATTTGTCGAATCTCAGCGGCCATAGAGTTTGATATTGAAATCGAATCAGTTGTTTTGTTTTTCTATTAAATCTTTGTTGAACTTTATAATTTTTAAATTAGGTTTTTGGTTTCCTACATTTGTACAGCGGGTTTTAGTTCAGGTTTTTCGTTTCTTAAGTTTTTCTTAAGAATGATTTTTTACAATAAAAATTTACTGTGATCAATAATTTTTGATTGAAGAAGATAACAAAAATAATAATCAAACCTTTAGCTGGGGGTGCTGCTAGTGGAACTCGGGTCATGACATATCATGAACTTGTCTTAACCACTCAGCCACCGAGCCATTGAATTATTTTCTGTCTATATTCATCTCATATTGAATCACATACGAATTTTGTTAGTTGTTCGCATTGTTTGTACAGCGGTTGCTGTCTTCGAACAAGCGGTATTTGTTTTTTAGTTATTAACATACATATTTTTGTATTTTGATAATTCTTCGTACCCAGAGATGTAAAAATTGATTTATTGAATTTTTGTTGAACTTTATAATTTTTAAATTGTTTTTCTCTTTTTGTTTACTGATCTTTAATACTCATATATTGTTTGTTATGGGTGCTGCTGACGTATCGTTCTACAAAACGAAATGTAGTAATTTCACGCCGTTATTTAAAGATGTTGGGCGAGTTTTTTTTATGGAACTGCGGCGACGACGTCTCTGTTTTAATCGCATTTGGTTCCAGCAACATGATGCAACTGCACACACAGCGAGAGCGGTTATGGCGGAGCTCCAACGAAAACTCCCATCTATACTTTCCGCAGGCTCTCAACGTCAGCCCTGAGTTGCACTAGACTTCTTTATCGGCTTATGTTAACCAAAACGGTGTAGACAACGAAACCAAGGAATGTGACTGAATTGAAGCATCCCACTAAAACACTAACTGAGGCAATCAATAATTTTCTGATTAGGTGTCGCATATGCGTGAACGAGCGTAGAGGGTCTTTACGGTTTGTTATCTATTATCTATCTACTATTTATATAAAATTATATTGCAGTTACATACTGCCTGGCTCACGTGTCGTTTCGTAAACACTGTTCATATTTTTTAAGGTCAAAAACCCATTCCGATACCGTTTATAGGTTTTAATTATTTTTCCCTGATCTTGTATTATTTGCCTTGTATGCCTCCAATATATCAGTTAGTTGAATAATAGTTGACTATAAGTCACTATTTTGAATATAAACATTAGAGAACGTTAAAGAAACGATATACTACAAAAAAATACAAATAAACATAATACACTGATGAAAAATAAAAATTATGTGAATTTCTTACTGTTCTCGATTCGTCAGCCAACCTGTACATCATTTCTTTAAATCATCACTTTTTAATATCTAAAAATATATACAGCTTGTTTTTCATGTTTCCTACTCATCGGTAGGAAATATTCATCAGTAGACTTGGAAGTATTTGAAAAATATTTTCAAACATTTAACTATTATATTAAATAACACAAAGAGAATTTAAAACTCAAAATGTTCTAATAATACCTTTCAAACACAAAACACAACAAGTAAGAGTGTCATATATTCGGCTGGGCCGAATCTAAAATACCCTTCACGATAGCCACGTATATACGAGTATATAGTATATATTACAAATTTGAATTAAATATGCTCCGATATACATATATGAACCGATATCGTAATACAAATATGGGAAATTGTAATTTCCCATATTTGTATAACCTTCTTTTATTATTAGAACTGCTTTTAAGCATAAAAAGCTGTTTAAGTTCCCTTACGCGACATTTTCATTAAAAACCCGGTTTATTTTGACTGCTATATTCTGTTAATTGGAAAATATGATATCAGCCAACTGTTTTTCGTAGTTTTGAGGGATTGTAATGGCTTTTTCTTCATCACACGAAAAGAAGATTGTTTATTGACGTAATCGTAGAAATTAAAATGCGCTTTTTCGCTCATGATGATGATTATCAACTAAAAATCGTCCTCTTCTTTGTATGGGAACGTGTGGCTTTCACTAAAATTCGATGTAAAGTCTATCTGGAGATGTAAAATTACATTACACGTAGTCTGGTTGATGTTTTTTTGTTTTTAGCAACAGCAGCTGCCACAGCCGCGATATCTCAACGCAACTACCAGTCTGGTGACGGCCACGTTGAGTCTATTCGAGTCGAGCAGCTAAGCTCAACTCTAATAGATTGTGTTGGCGTGACACGGAAGAAGGTTAAAATTTTCACACTCTTGTGGATTACAACGCTCCATTTTTTGTATTCTGTAGCTGTATAGAGATGTCATACATCATTGACGAAAAAGTATGGATTATTCAAGCAATAAATACCTAATTTCAAACATTCTTAATTCCGAATCAGCACTTGAAATACGTCCAAAATTAGATTGATTTGAAAAAAACTGAAATCGCACCAATTTTCATATGCAATAGATTCAATAATTTTAAACTTAGTCCCGAATCCGTATTCAAAGTAATCTGAACAAGATAACACTCAAATATAGGGTGATCAGCCACCCTTTTGCTACATTAAGAAACTCAAATAACTTTTTGTAAAGTTTATGTAAAATATTTTTTAGAAATTCATTTGAAAAATAATACGTTTTTATTAATGTAATTCATAAAGTTTTGAAAATAATTGAATTCAAATGGCATCCACCCTTGTTGACACATGTGTTATTCATTACTGCCTGGAGTGTTGCAGCGGGAACTGTCTCAATTACCGTTCAAATGGATTGCTTTAAATAATCCAAATTTTTTGGTTTTTTTTTGTAAACTTCTTGTTTGCAATAACCCCACAAAAAAAAAAATCAGGTATAGTGAGGTCAGGAGACCTAGGAGCCCAACGGAATGTGGAGTTTCTTGAAATCAGTTTATTACGAAATTTTTGTCTTAATTCTGTCATAACAGGCGTGGCTATGTGACAAGTTGCCTCATCTTGTTGAAACCAAACAGTGTTGAAAGGGATTCTCTTTCGGCGCAAATCTGGAAAGAAAAACTCTTTCAACATCTTTAAGTAACGGTCTCCATTGACCGTAACAGTAAAACCGTTTTCTTCGAAAAAGTAAGGCCCGACAATGAACCTTGAAGAAACTGCACACCACACTGAGATGCGAAGTGGATGTAATTGCATCTGATGGAGTATCTGAGGGTTAGAATTACTCCATATTTGACAATTTTGTTCGTTAACATTGCCGACTAAATCAAAATGTGCCTCGTCAGACATAAAAATGCAGTTCAAGACGTTTTCATCCTCTGACACTATATGAATGATCTTCTCACAAAATATCACGCGAATCGGGAAGTCTCTAGAATTCAGTTTGTTTGTTAGTTGAATCTTATATGAAAATAAGTTTAAATCTTGGTACAAAACTGTCTGCAGTGACTGTTTGCTGACACGCATTTGAGCAGATAAGTTCCTTGTTGAAACTCTAGAATTGGATTGTATGGCAGCAGCTACAGCAGCGATAGTTTCCTGCGTCCGAATTGAGGGATCTCGATGATTAGGCCTTCTTGCGGTTTTGCCACGCTTAGCACAATACTTCACGAGCCTTACTATTGTCCATCTGCTAGGAGGAGTACCGCCAACCGTACCTCTATATGCTCTTTGGAGGGAAACAACGTACACTAAAGCGTGAAAGCGTCGCACTATCTAAATTCTTGTTTCATTGTCACTATGCTCCATTTTAGTTAAATTTAAAGATCAATCTATACAACACAACAAAAATGGAACAGGTTAGTTACACAGAAAATAAGTTATTACGTTTTTTTTTTTGTGGCAGCTTACATCAGTCATCCTGTATTATTCTCAAAGAACAATTGAGTCTATGATTTTTTACTCTATTAGATTCTAGTATTTGTACCACTCAGCAAAAATATACATATCACAGGTGCTACGCTTATCAACAGTAGACATAAATTCCTTGAAAAATATTTGCTGTCAAGGAAAAAAGTTTTTAACTTTTTCAATAATTTTCGTTGTAATAACTATTTATCGTGATAGCACTGTTTGCGATCGAAAAGCGTTTGTCATGCGTTTCCCAGCAGACTCTCCCACGATAAAAATAAATGAGTTTGTACATACATGCATACATAGGAGTATGCATGCAACCATAAATGAATGTTTGTGTTTCTACGATCGATCGTTTGCAAGCGCTTGAATTTCCAAGCAATTTATGAATATGTTAAGTCTTAAATAAGTCTTAAGTAACTAAATATTTAAATTAAAAATAACACAAAAAAATGCTAAGGAAAGTGAAACCTATAAAGTTTTCTCTCTCGCCTTTTTTACTCTCCCTTTTTCTTATTGTTTATAAACATGCCTACATACATACATACTTGTTTATGTACATATGTATGTTTGTGCGTATAAATTAATAAAACATGTTAATTTTAATGCAAACTGACGTCTGTCTACCTCTTAACTGTACGTTGGCATAATCGCAACTGCAACTTGTGCTGTTCATTATTTAACTTTAATGGAAGGTTGATAACAAATTTAACTTCTTCACTGGCCGTTAAACAAATTTTCCTATTTTGTTATTGATTTTTGAATTGTTTTGATGTCTTTTATCGGATTTTGATAAACAATATGTGTTAATAAGCATGATGTGCATTTTTAATTTATTTTTGTGGAAAAAGTTGTTTGTTGTTACGCCATTCTATTCCATTAATTTTTTTGTATTCATGTAATTTGTCGGTGGTTTACCGACTCAGCGCAAGCTCTTAGACTTGTAACGATAAGTACTTTCAATTTCTTTTTTTAAGTAGTTTTAAAAAATTGTTTCTTTTCACTTCAATTTAAGGTTTTCCTTTCTTTTTTTCATATCGCAATACCTTAAAGCTACTAGTGGTATCTTGAAGGCCTTTATGAATAAGAAATATTTTTTTTTAATTTTTTTTTGAGAGTTTGCTCTGAAATGCTTCACCTACTTCGAACAAACAAAGCTACCATATGAAATAACTATGTAAACGAGTTGTCTTACTGTTACGAGGTGGAGGCCTTTTCATTTCTGAAATAGGCTTCAGTGCAATCGACGCGTTCAAATTCATGACAACATAGTCGTAGAGCTGTAAGAACCAAGTGCAGCGTCAACTTGTAGGGACTGCACAGGGCAGATGGTCTGGTGAGGTTACCTGCCGAGCAGCGAGGCTAATATGGCTTGCCTATGATCATAGGAGGACTACGGTTCTAAAGGGTCTTTTCCGTTAAAGCTTGCGTACCATGGTTGTAGGGATGAGGACGAGTGTCGAGCTCTTTCGCTGTCGGTATCCAGTTCTCTGTTCTATGAGAGCGCTGTACCTAGGCGGACCGATGCTGCACGGGCTAGCAGATATATAAGAATGCCGAGTGAACGAACTGGATTCCTATATCCGGCTTGGTTTGGATCTGAAGGAAGTGTAAATCTCATAGGTTGCACTCGTTCCTCAGGCAACACAACGGAACCAAGAAAGGATCCAAGTGGGCTGGTTTCATGAAACTGGCGGCGTGTACCACCTAACCTAACCTAGTCGTAGAGCAGCTCTGGACTGGGGAATAGGTCTCGCGTCATCGTAATTATTTATTTAGTGTGATCAAGCTTGTTGTTGTTGTTCAGCCTTTGAGAGTTTTGCTCCTTGCTCTTACGGTTAACTGTTTGCCTCAATTAACTGTATTAGTTTTCAGTTTTTTGAGGTAATTCTTTGCTAACCATGCTGCAACTTCTTATGTGAAGGCATGAGTCGTTATAATTAGTCACAGTGCTGCTCCAGATTAATGTTAATACCATCGTGGACATAAAGTTTTCATTACTCTGCCCAAGCTCTATTGCAAATTTATTTGCAACTACAAAATGGGTTAAAGTTCTTTACTCTTATTTTTTATAATAAACAATATAAAACATTTACGTATACATTTATTTAATTTTTTTTTTCAATATTTGATTGAAAATGTTGAAAAAATTCAAAGGCAACAAAACCAAGTTCTTCGAACGATTACTGCATGGAGCTGCTGGTACGTAAAAAATTTACGAATTCATAAAGATCTGAGTGTTCCGCTGGTAAAAGAGAAATTTTCTAAGTACGCGACAAGGTATGTCAGTAAACTGGAACTTTATCCAAACCCTCTTGCGCGCAATATACTTAATTTTGGGCGCCAAACTCGGATTAGAAGAAGGGATACCGTTGCCACTACCAGATTGCTCAATAGATGATTTTACCAAAATAACTCCCGCATAATAAAACATTTTGTCTACCATTGGCCGGACTTAAGTAAAAAGCAAATTTTTTAATTTTAAATTTAGTATTAAGATTTGAATATTTATTGATAGTTCATTTTGAAGAATCAATAAATAAAAATGTGTTTTTTTTTAGCTTGGACCAGTACTCAGGGGATAACCCCTACATATGCAGTGGAACTAGGAAAGTAGATTATGAGAAGGAGGAAAGGGGGAGTAGTGTTTGTGACCTAAACACACGGAACGGCCAAAACAAACAATATCACAGCATTTAGAATGTTGAAATTAAATTAGTTAAAACTGATCAGTGCCCAGTGTATATACCTTTGACACCTGTCAGACTAACAAAAATTAGATGATCAACACCGCGCACACCGTAAGATAATAAAACACATAGGAGGAACATAAAAAAGAAATTAATAATAACAAATAGAAAAAAATAAACGACAATCAAAAAAATAATAAAAAAAAACACGTATACACATGATGCAAAACTCTACCTATTCTGGTAAAATTTCGTTTTTTACAAATTAATAATAAACATAAGTATATGTAGGTATAGAAAACACGGACAACAATGGAAAACACGTGTGTACAGAACGAAAGACAAAACACTAATCCCTTAAAAAAAATTATTTAATTATAAATATGTATGTACATGTGGATGTGGATGTGGCATCCCAGCTCAATTTTGATTCAAAAATTAAAGTAGCTGGCAGCAGTTGGCAGTGCAATTGGTTCGGAACAAAAATTAAAACTAAACCAATTCAAGCAATATTCCCGCGGCCAAAGTTTCGCTATAGGCAGCTTGAATAAAATCTCGCTTACTTTGTAAGTAGGTCGAAGACGTACAGTGCACTTCAGTTTTTTGGGAATATTCCATTAAATAAATTTTGTTTACTGCATTCTTTTAATTTTTTCACCAAATGTTTTATCTTTTTTGTACCTTTTTTTTTAAATGTTTTCTAGGCACTTTTACATTTAGCACTGATTATGTTAATTAAAATTTTTGCAACGTAGTCTGACAAAGATGGCGAACGTTTGATTTGCAACTAAAAAATAAAATACGTACGAGTATTTATAAATGTGATGCAAAAGACGAACGTAATTCATTTTTGGGAACTCCATTGTCTACTGACATACATTTTGTAACTTAACATTCAAGAAGAGAAGTAATGTGGTAGGCAGTGTTTGCCGCTGGGTCCAACTTTATTGAAATGAAAAAAATTAGAGTAGTGATTATAGTTTGGTCCGTTTTGGGTAGTTTTTTTTCGTTTTGTGCCTATTGAAAATCAAACCTCAAGGCGAACACCTGATATCTTCACACTTCTACTGCGGCGTGGTAAAAATCTAAATCTTTCCGATTTTGCTCAAAATAGCATAAATCAAACGTGCGGTGTTTCTCCTGCTAATATTACCAAAAAATAGTGATTTGAAGAATCAGTTTGATATGTGCCGCCTAAAGATTAAAAAAAAAAGAAACATTGAACCAACAACAATACACAACTTTTGTAAAAGCACTTGCAACTAAAATGTTATGTTTTAATATTACCATCCTAAAATTAAAAAATAAATCCATTTATACAAAACTTCTATAAACTTCAAATTTGTTTAGTGTTTAGCATTTCAATTACTTTGTTTTTTAATTCATTTAAAAGCATTTAATGTGTAATTTCACACCAAATAAAGTCAGGCTAAGACTTTTTTGAATAAAATTTTCTAATATAAGAATTCAAAAATATACTCGTACATCCCGAAAAGGAAAATAAATGCAACTGCTTCGGCCATTATGGCAGTAAAAGCAGAAACTGCAACAAGTCCGCCAAAAACAGATAAATGTAACAAACAGCTTATTTCAAAGACTTGGACTACTGTTGCAACACTCATACAAGTGATTAAGCAGACTAGACACTTTTCAATGACACAGAAATCACGCTGACTATAAACTCTTCTTAAATGTCTGGTTTTTCACAGCTGTCGTCTAAAGAACCAACCAAATTTGTAAATAAATAAAAAAGACATAAACTTGTCTTCATTACGGTTAGAAAAGAAAACAAGAGAAGTAATCTTTTTTCAGGTAATAAATATGTTATTTATAATAAATTTTTCATAGAAAGTTTTCTTCAAATGGACGAATGAGGGACAGCTCTAAAACAAGCTGAAGCTCATTTTTTCCATAAAAAAAGTATTTTAAAAACTTGCAGCATTAGAATCATTATTTTATTAATATTTACAAGTAATTTTTCAGAAAGGTATTAATTAATATTATTCCAAAAAATTTACATAAAATAAGACTAAAATAAATTACAGAAATTTTTTTCGCATTGTTCAATTAAACTGAACCATTTGAGTGGTACTTTCAAGCAAAGCGGTAAACACGTACTTATAAAGGGTGTTTTTTAAAGAGGTGTAAAACTTTGAAATAGAATAAAACAAAGAGGAATTTTTAAATTGCCATAAAATTTATATTATTCGAAAGATAATCTTCTGGCATTACAATTTTAGTATGACTTCTGGTATGTGGACCGCCACAGCTGGACCGGACGTAGTCTAATCTGGAGGTCCACATTTCGATGACTTTTTCCAATATTTGTGGCGTAGGCTGAACTTATATAAAAAACTTTTTGACAATTATCATTATATACTTTTTAAAATATATAAAGAAAAAAAATTACATGAGTGTACCTATCAGATGTAATTCTGAGAAAGAGCTTAGCTGTGCTAGAAAAAACTACTGAATTTCTGAGAAAGAATCTGTGAACAAATCTCTAGAATATTTCCTGTCTCTAAGAGATATGAAACGCCCGCATTCGTGTTCGCCAAATATTGTTGTTACAATAGAAGACAAACCATCTTCCAGTTTAGCTATTGATGATAAGCCGAAAACGCAAGTAGGCATAGATAGGTATATAACCGTGGTTAAACATCAGCGAAACCCCAAATCCGCTCAAATATCATCTCAATCGAAAATATCTAAAGGTGATAACTATACGATACGAGCAATCGATATTCCATCCTTCAGACGGATGAGCCTACAAGACACTTTCAACCATGAAAAGGACCAACAAAAATGGTCTCAAGTTTTTGAAAAAGAGAAAAGATCATTTTACACCTATCAGCTTAAAAAATCTAAAGGTCTTGAGGCCGTTATTAAAGGTATTGACCCTTGTGTAGATACGGCTCATATTAAGGCTGGATTGGAAAACAAACACATGTTTAGGGGTTAACTAGAACCCAGTGATGTTATGGTAAAAAAAGGTGAAATTCATCCATCTTATAGCCTTAAATTTCTTTTGTATCGTAAGGTTACCATTGAGGAGCTACATAAGTGTTTAGGACTCATTCAATGCCCAAACTGCCATGAATTTGTTTGCGTTATATGTTGCGACCTTCACGGCATATCACAATGCAAAAAGTCAAAGACTGACTCAAGTGTTAAAAAATGCAGTAACGGTCGAAGTAACCATACTGCGAATTACAGGGGTTGCCACACTTTAAGCGGTCAATGATAAATAGTTCATCAAATCGCATTAATTGACCTCAGCAGTCAAACATCATTTCCAAAAACAATTTTCCTCAGAAGGGCCAGTCAATCAGCCACATAATCATGCAAAACGCCAAACAAGTTTCTTATGCTAAACCCGATATACAAAGTCTCAAAACTGAGATCCAAATTTTAGCAATCTGCAGCAACTCTGCAGACTCTCGTTCAATCCATAAATACATTTACGGTTTCCATGAGATAGCTCTCAGGATGCAGGAAATGCTGAAAATGCAATCCACTATTTTGCAGGTAATTTTAAGCAAATGAGCTGGTTTAAAATGTGTTTCTGGAACGCAAACGGCATCCGCCAACACAAAAATGAGCTTGAACACGTCCTTATAGAAAATCAAATCGATAGAATGATGTGATACTGAAACTCATTGGCCAACCAACAGTTATTTCAAAATTAATGGCTACGCACTATATGACACCAAAGATCCCCATGGAAGATCATGTGGAGGCTCAGCAATTCTAATAAAATCAGAATCAAGTACTATTTACTGAATTAGACACGTGAGGAGTATCTCCAAGCGTCAAATATGAAAATTGAACATTTTTATGAAAAAGTAGTTATTTTCTAATATTTACTCTCCGCTTCGATTTTCAGTAAATGAATATCAATATTCCCATTTTTTAAATCACTTGGTCCTCGTTTTTTTAGCAGCTGGTGACTATAATGCTAAACACATTTTTTGGGGATCACGTTTAGTTTCCTCGAAATGGGAATAGAGTTCGTAAAGCAGCTCTGGGCTGAAGAACAGCTCTCATCTCATCGTAATTATTTCTTAAGTGCGGCTGGGCTGGTTGCTTTGTGTTCTTCGGTCTTCGAGAGTTTTGCGTCTCACTCGCACTGGTTAACGGTTTGCCTCAACTAACTTTATTGGTGTACAGTTTTATAGAGCTAATTCATTGTTTAATTTCGCTGTAACTTCCTATGTGAAATCATAGGTCGTTATAGTTAGTCACCGCCGACGTTACAAACGTACTGTTAATGCCATCTGGAGTCTTCGTCACTCCGCCCATGCAGTGCATCCTATATTTTGCAAATAGAAGCCCAAGGTATTGATAAAATCACTAGTAAAATGCTTGAGCAGCAACCTCTTGTAGCTAGAAGAATTCTTCTTTTTATTTTTAACGTTAATTTGCGCCTTGCGTATTATCCTGCAGAGTGGAGAAGAAGACATACCTTTGCCACCATCAGAGCGTCAAATAGGTTATATTGTTTCCGCATAATAAAACTTTTTGTCTAGTAAAAATCATATTTTGTTATTTCCTTTTTATGTTTAGTATTAAGATTTGAGTACATATTGTTAATTCGTTTTGAAGATTCAATAAACAAAAACTGCTTAAAAAAAGATTCGTTTATATCGCCTCGTCATGTTAGCCATCCTTTTGTAATAATTATCAAACATCACTTTTGCGTTGGTTATACAAAAATCAAAAGAAATATATTTTAAAAATTCTTTTCTTAATATTATTTTTTTTTTTTTTTTTTTTGCTAGTGACGATTTCTTGTCAAAAACTTCTAGCACCACTGAAAACAAGAATTCTAAAAGTGTGCACAAGTGCATATGTAATGCGATAGAAGTTCAATGATGAAAATGTTTTGACTCTTGCCAAAATTGGTTTTATTTTCCCTCTTGCAAAGTAAATTTTTGGTAATATTCTCTTGTGAAAACGAACTTGGATGAAACATACTATCAGCCCAGTGCTGAAACTCACATTTCGCAAACAAATGTGAGTACGATTTGAAGGCACAAAACGGGTGTGCTGAAAGTCGTAATCTCAAAAAAAAAAATTTAGTTAGACTCGTTTTTATGTATTTTCATCATAAAATATTAGAATTTTAATCTATTTTAACAAAAAAAATTTAATTAGAAAATACATACTTTTTTATATGATTGCTGTGTTGCATTTGTTTACTTTAAAAATGGCGACTTCAGATGGCACGACTAGGTTTTCTCCATATAAAAAAAAGTGCTCGAACAAAACACGCGAGTTTTGGCACACAGTGAAATATGATTTGTGGTTTTGACCTAACAAGTGATTTAAAAATTTGCCGTTTCTCAGCACATGGCTGTATAGTTATGACGAATTTTGCGTACATATTCCACTTTTTTTGTACCAAGGCGCCACTAATACATATCAGTGGCAACAACAACAAAGTACTTTTGGTTCCCCTTCAGATTTGCTACATCGAAGTTCAACTTCGATTTGAAGAATAACGTCTTCCACTTGAATTTCGCTTGATAATTTTAAATGTTGTTAGTCGCTTTTAACCTTGAAAAATTCGTACCTAACTTTCGCCGGCCGATAAAAGCTGCTATATTGCTATGAAACTTTAAAACATTAAATGATAAAAATAAATAAAATAAATCAACGGAAGTCTAACAGCCGCATATGTTGTCTCCATAGCAAGAATCATTAATGAGAAATCATGAGGTGAGCGCGTACTGTCAAAATATTAAATAAATATTTACATGAATGATTTGTTGTGCTTTGACTTATACAAATTTTTAAATGGTTTGTCGTATTTTTGTCTACGACAAAAAACAATTCGTGTATGAAAGTAGTTTTACTGCAGTTTTTCTTTTTTTGTTTTAACTCATGTAAAGGCGAAGAAGAGACTTTCATCGCATACGTCACAATCGTTAATATGATATTGATTTGATTTCCAACACTTTTTGTATTAGAAGTTGAAGTTTTTTAGTAAAGTCGATTTGCTGTGGTGCCCCTTACTGGTTTTTTCATTTGCTAATTTAATTGGCATTAAGTTGTCACATACATTTCCCATTTTTATTTCTCCTTTTTTATTTCCTTACACAGCTGTTTTTTGAGTTGAGTGTTTACAAGTATGAGTGTACGTGTGAGTACATTTAGTTATACTCACTAAAAGTGTGCTCTTCTTATCTGGATCAATTATGAAATTCGTGTTTCTTTTTTGGTGAAACTTAAAATTATTAAGAAAAACGTAATACTTTTTTTACGTAATAGGTGAAAATATTTTAAGCAGTAAAAAGTTTTATTAAAGCTTATTGATGTGTTAGTTTGGCTTGTAAGCAAATAATGATATTCTACGGATAAACTCAACTGATTAAAAGTAATCAATAACCTGAAAACTTACAACAAAAAGCAAACAAAAACTTCTTGAAGCCAATCGGATAGTAATAATAATATGCTTACTTAGATTAATTAGTTTCAAATTACTCACTGATTAACGTATCATATAAGTATCTACATCAAGCAGATTATGTTTTCTAACTGGAAGACCATATTTTCATTAATGGGCTAAAATTATCTTCTTTCATCGTATGCACACAGAAAAAAAAACTTGACTTGTACTAAATGTAAGTTTTTTTTTTCTACTGTAATATTAGTCGTACTCAAAAATTCAGATACGAATAATACGCAAGTTTACTTATCCGAGAAAACATTCTAGATATATATATGTATGTATATATATATATATATATATATATATATATATATATATATATATATATATATATATATATATATATATATATATATATATATATATATATATATATATATATATATATATATATATATATATATATATATATATATATATATATATATATATATATATATATATATATATATATATATATATATATATATATATATATATATATATATATATATATATATATATATAATATATATATATATATATATATATATATATATATATATATATATATATATATATATATATATATATATATATATATATATATATATATACAGTCACTCACATTTAAAGTCGGGCAAACATTGTCGAAAATTTATGATCTTAATATATATGTTTTGATGAAAGATGATGCGTTTAACTTTTTTTTGTTTTATCATAAAAACTCTTGTTAATAGAAAAACCATAGAAATTTTATTTTAAGTCCCGTTATAAAATACATACGAATAACAAAATGAGAAAAAGTAAATTCTCTGTCTCACATTGAAAGTCGGGCACTTAATGTTTAGTACAGTGAAAAAGTGAAATATACCGTTATTTCAACTTTTTTCTTCTTTTGTCTACAAAACAATTATTTGTTTTTACACAATCATTCGATCAGTGAAGATTATAAACGTTTTTTTGAAAATTCCGCGCAAAATTAAACAATCCACCTTCGAAGAACGGAAAATAATAATTGAGTTGCACTTAGATGGAAAATCTGAAATTTGATAAAAAAAGCAAATCTACAGTGCATGACATCATTTCTAGATATAAAGAAAGTGGTTTGGTAGCAAATAAAAAACGCGGAGCCCGAGCAAGAAAGCTTTCTCCCAGAGATGAGAACATGATTTTAAAACAGGTGAAGAAAAATCCTTTTATTTCTGCTCCATTTTCCATTTCGCAAGAATGACTTTCATGGCCGAGTGGCACGGAAAAAACCTCTTATAAGTAAGAAAAACCAAAGCGAACGGCTTGTTTTTGCTCGTCAATATATGACCAAAGATTTTGATTTCTGGAGTACCGTAAGTTGGAACAAACATGAAAATTTAATTAGGGTTATTATTGATATTTAGGTATTGTTTACTGACGAAAGTAAATTTAACTTATTTGGGTGCGATGGAAGAGGCAAAGTATGGCGCAAACCAAACAAAGAGATGGAAGGCAAGAATTTAAGAAAAACAGTAAAGCACGATGGTGGATCGGTTATGGTTTGGGGATGCATGGCAGCCTCAGGCGTTGGAAATTTGCATTTCATTGAAGGTGTTATGAATAAGAATGTTTATTTAAATATTTTGAGAAAAAATTTAAAAGAAAGCGTAAAAAAACTCGGCATTGAAACCAGGACAATGATCCTAAACATTTAGCATATGATGTAAAGAATTGGCTGCTCTATAACTGTCCGAAGGTTATTAAAACCCCTGCATAAAGTCCGGACCTCAATGTTATTGAACATTTGTGGGACGAACTAGGCCGCCGGATGCAGGACAGGCAGTGTACGTCAATTCCACAACTAAAGAATGCCTTACAGGAAGAGTGGAATAATATAAGTCCTGAGGTTTGCAAAAAATTAGTGGAATCTTTGCCTAACCGCTTACGAGCTGTTGAAACCCAAAAAGGTGGATCTACAAAATATTAATTTTGCGTTATGTTCACATAATGCTAATTTTTTATTAACTGCCCGACTTTAAATGTGAGACTGAAAAGTGACCTTATTTAAGTTAAGCCTTCGTATACATTTAATAAAAGAACTTGGAATAAATTGTTTTTGTTGTTTTTAAATAAAAGAACTTTTGTGATAAAATAAACAAAATTAAAACGACTTTTTCTTCCGTCAGCTTATAAATATTGGGACTTAAAGTTTTTTCATGCGTCTGCCCGACTTTAAATGTGAGTGACTGTATATTAATATATATATATATATATATATATATATATATATATATATATATATATATATATATATATATATATATATATATATATATATATATATATATATATATATATATATATATATATATATATATATATATATATATATATATATATATATATATATATATATATATATATATATATATATATATATATATATATATATATATATATAAATAAAGAAATAACCGTTATTTTCAAAAAATTTAATTTCTTGAGTCCGATTTTCGCGTTTTTTTCCGTTATGTCGGTACACATATCTGTTATATATGTTGGCTGTATCAGCCATTTTGGATTGTCAGTTTGTTTTTGACAGAAAATAGTCGTGTATTGGTGTGCTCATCGATTTATTATTGTTTGAAAAAATGTATCGAATTAACTGTATTAAGTTTTGTGTAAAAAAGAAATTAAATACGCAGGGACATTTGAAATGTTGACTGTGACGTTTTGCGAAACACAAGTTCAGTTGTGGTATAACCAGTTTAAGGAAGGTCGAGAAGATGTCAATGACGATGCTCGTCGTGGTCGCCCGAGCACGTCAACATCCGATGAAAACATTCCCAGCAAAAACTTCTACTGGAAAGTAATGTGTTAAAATGTTAATAAACATACTCTTCACTACTTCTATTTTGGCATTTTAGGTCATTATTTTAACATGGAGATGTCATTGGAGGCAAATACTTACCATTCTCGCTTACGAATAACTACTTCAAAATGTAATTACAAAAAATATATTAAAAAAGCGAATTGCTTATAAGTTCTTGATTTGAGAGTTGATGCCGATAAAAGCTATCAGAATGGCTGAAAATGTTTTCTACAAGTTTATAAAATGTAATGGATAACTTTACATAATATGATAAAGGCATGACTTTACATCATGGTATAAAAGCCACCTTCATAAATGCATTCTTACATAAATATCTCTTGGAAAAGATCTTACAGAAGTGCCTTTTCAAAAAGATATTTTGGATAAAAGCACAATTTATATTCAATACTTTTCCATAAAAAAAAATTTATCGTCACTGCACAGGAAAAATTATAGTAAAAATAAAATCCAACAAATGTTTGTCCGAAAATATAATTTTTATGCATATAATAAATACAAAAAAAAATTGCCTGGATATCGTATTTTGTTGTTATTTAAAAAACTAGTTGTTTTCGATCAATAATTATTTTTACAAAACTTTTGTTTGAATCTACGAATTCCTTTACAGGTCCGTATTCAAACAATTTATTAATTGATTCAGCGAATTTCGTTATTGGACAAGAAAAAAATCTTTTTTCTGTGTGAATTAAGTAAAGAGAACTGATTTTTAGCACTGTGATTTATCATTTTAGCATTGTAAAAATGTATAGTCAATACATTTGAACGAGATGGGAGCGCATATGTAATGTTAACATCACGTTTACGACGTGTATTCATTACCTGTAAGTCGTAATGACAGCAAAACGAATGACATGAATAGTGAAATTGCCAGAACAGCAAAATGTATTAAAGCAAATATTAATATATTACATTTTTCACTTTGTAAACATTTTTAAACCCGTTTCTATCACCTTATCTTACCAAATCCAAGTATTCTTTTATAGAATTTTCATTGCAAATATTGTAGATGTATATTTGCCAAGAACAACTACTTACATACGAACAGATATTAAGCAAGTCATTACTTCATTTTTCATTGTGTGACTTCGATAGTGAGGAGACGTGTTAGTTTTTGATCGGAAAGTAATAAAATAAAACGGTAATAGGTAAAAAGAGTGATGTTATATAAAAGAAATATTTTGTGACATTTTTTTAAATTCATTTTTAAATTGTTAATAAAAAAAATAAAAAAAACTGCATGAGTGTACCTAGCGGATGCAATTCTGAGAAAGAGCTTAGCTCAACTAGTAGAAACATTTGGATTTCTGAAGAGGAATCTTTACAAAAATCGTTAGAAAATCTTCTTTCTACAAGAGATAGAAACCGCACGCGTACGTGTTCGTCAAATATATTTGCAACATCTGAAGAAAAAACATCTTCTAGTTCAACTAGCGCCATAAGTAGGCATGGATAAATACATCACCGTTGTCAAACGGCAACGAAGCCCTAAATCTGCCCAATTATCATCAAAGTCTAAAATATCTAAAGATGAGGAGCCCGGTAAGCCTTCTGATAATAATAGATTTGCTATTCTCCAAACGGATGAGCCAACAAGTTCAAAAAAAAACGTTTAAACCTCCTCCAATTTATTTGAGAGAGCCTATGTACATCTAAGGAACTGGTAAGCAAACTTATTACTGTAATAGGTGAAAATACCTTTAGCGTAACATCTGTGCAGCATGGAAATATTAAAGAAACAAAAATTCAGGTAATTCATGAAAATGATTACCGCAAATTGACGGACGACTTGAAGAAAGAAAATAGAGCTTTTTATACCTATCAGCTTAAAAGTGCGAAAGGCCTTCAAGCTGTTGTTAAAGGCATCGATTCTGGCGTAGATCCTGATGATGTTAAAACTGGTTTGGAGGAGAAAGGGTTTATGATTAAGAATCTTCTTAGCATCAGAAACCGAGAAAAGATACCTCAGCCCATGTTTAGGGTGGAATTGTAACCTGGAGATGTCACCTTAAAGAAGAATGAGGTTCATCCAATATATAATGTTAAATACCTTCTACACCGGAAAGTTACTGTAGAGAAGCCTCATAAGCGCTCAGGACCCGTTCAGTGCATGAACTGGCAGGAGTATGGCCACACTAAGACATATTGTGAATTGCCCACTGTCTGTGTTGTGTGTGGTGATGTCCATGGCACATCACAGTGCACCAAATCAAAAACTGACACAAATGTAAAAAAATGTAGTAATTGTGGAGGCAATCATACTGCCAAAATTACAGGGGTTGCCCCGTTTATACCCACTTCAAACGCTCAGTGCCAAATAAATCATTAACTCCTTCCAAGCCGTCCCAACAATCGCAATTCATTTCAAGCATCAATTTTCCTCAAGCAGGTCAGTCAACAACCCAAATAAATGTTCCAAGCTCCAACCAAATTTCTTATGCCAATGTGGTTAAGACTAATAAACCAAACGCGAATCAGAAGTCCAAGTCTCAACAGCCCGACCCATACCTTAGCAACCTTGAAGCCACATTGCAGACTTTGGTTCAATCAATAAACACTTTTACGGCTTCTATGACCACCATGATGCAGGAAATGCTAAAAATGCAATCAACTATTTTACAAGCTATTTTTGCATTACAAGCTATTTTTACATTTTGGGGCTCTAGATTAATCTCCCCGAAAAGTCGTGTGCTGTTTGATACTATATGAAAATTGGGCTTAGATGTAATCTCCAGCGGGTGTCCCACCTATTGGCCATCTGACCAGCGAAAGATCCCAGATGTTATTGATTTTGGAATCGTAAAAAACATCCCCTTAGATTGGATGCATGTGGAGCCTTCATTGGATTTGTCCTCCGATCACTCACCTACTATTGTCTCTATATGTTTCCCCCAGGAGATTGGATCCCCATTTAACGAAATAGGTGTATTCCAGTCTAGAGTGAATTGGTTAAAATATAAAAAATATTTAAGTACTCACTGTACGGAAAATATATCTTTGAGAACTCCAGTGGATATTGATGAGTCAATTAATGATTTTTCCCAAAATATTATAAAAGCCGTGCAACAGGCTACCACTACAAATTTTAGAAATATGAACTTGTTCTTCTGAAATCGAATACCTTGTCTCAGAAAAAAGAAGAATCAGAAGAGAATGATAACTTCGCAGGTCTCCCTAGCTTACAGCTAGGCTTCGAGAATGCGTAAGTTAACTAAGAAATTTGCTTGAAGTCCAAAGAGTGGCTTCCCTCACAACTTATTTGGAAAGCCTCGATGGTAGTCCTCAATCCGATTATTCTTTGTGGAAAGCAGCAAGAGGGTTGAAGAGATCCGTTAGAGCTAGGCCACCCTTGCGTACTCCAACTGGGGACTGGGCCAGAAGTGATTCCGAAAAGGGAATGCTGTACGCTAACCACTTGAGAAACGTGTTTGCCATTGACGGACTGAATGATAAAGCTGATATGCCGTCATATGCCGTTAGACCTCCCGTACCTTTTAGACTTCGTTTTAAAGATGTCGATAATGCTTAACTTAACTTAAACCCCAGAAAAGCTCCAGGTATTGATAAAATTACCAACAAAATGCTTGTGCAGTTACCCCGAGTAGCTAAAAGAATCGTCCTTTTTATTTTTAATGCTATTTTACATCTCGGGTATTTTCCTACTGAGTGGATGGTGCCTGTCATTACTATGATACCCAAACCAGGAAAGGATCCTACAAAAGTTGAGTCATATAGGCCGATTTTTTCTAATAATTCTTTTCCTCCGACAGGACAGTCAACCACCGACATAACCGTTCAAAATCAAAAACAAATTTCTTATGCTAATGTAGTTAAGTCTACTTTCGCAAACCCGAATCAGGAATCTAGATCTCAACCGCCCGATCAAAATTTCAGTAACCTTGAGGCAACAATACAGACCCTTATTCAAACTATAAACACTTTTACGTCGTCTATGATGACGATGATGCAGGAAATGGTGAAAATGCAATCCACCATTTTGCAGGTAATTTTGAGAAAATGATTTGGTTAAAAATATGTTTCTGGAACGCGAATGGCATCCGCCAACACAAAAATGAACTCGAATACTTCCTGATGGATAAGCAGATTGGTATAATGATGATTGCAGAAACTCACTTGACGTCAACAAGCTTCTTCAAAATTAACGGCTACGTATTATACGATACTAAAGCCCCCGTAGAAGAGCTTGAGGGGGTTCTGCAATCTTGATAAAATCGAGGATAAAGCATTTTTTGGTGAACGACACATGTGAGGACTATCTTCAAGCAACTGATATCTGTGTGGAAAATGTTCATTACAAATTGGTTATCTCATCGATTTATTCGCTGCCTCGATTTTCAGTGACGGAATCACAATATTCAAGTTTTTTCACCTCATTAGGACCTCGTTTTATAGCAGCCGGAGATTACAACGCAAAACACACTTTTTGGGGCTCACGTTTAATCACCCCGAAGGGTCGGGTGCTTTTTGATACAATTTCTAAAACGGGCTTAGACGTATCAAGCGGACATCCCACTTACTGGCCAACTGACCGACGAAAGATTCCTGATGTGATTGATTTTGGAGTGGTAAAGGGGTTCCCTGTGGAATGGATGTAAGCTGAGCCTTCGTTAGACTTGTCATCGGATCATTCACCTACTATTATTTCAGTACGCTTTCCCCAGGAGACTTGGTCCCTGATTAACAATTTGCATACGACTGTTACCCGAGTGAATTGGCTAAAATATAAAAAATTTTTGAGTATCCATTGCACTGAGAATATTGTTTTAAGAACTCCTGAAGATATTAATGCGTCACTAAGCAACTTTAGCGAAAACCTTAAACAAGCCGCTGAACTTGGTTCTAGCGTTTATTTAACACGCAGAAACATTCAAAATAGAACATATTCTTCAGAAATCGAGCAACTTGTGTTAGAAAAAAGAAGAGTTAGACGAGAGTGGCAACTTCGCAGGTCTCCGCAACTAAAAACAAGGCTCCGTGAGTGCACAAATCAACTAAGAAATTTGCTTGCAACCCAAAAAACGGCTTCTCTACAAACGTACTTAGAAAGTCTGGATGGTACTCCTCAGTCCGACTATTCTTTATGGCGGGCGACTAAGGGTTTAAAAAGGCCAGTTAGAGGTAAGCCGCCCTTGCGAGAACCGTCTGGTGACTGGGCTAGAGATGACGCGGAAAAACGTTTTTACCACAAATAGGTCTGATAATGCAAATGAATTGCCGCCTATTGTTAGTAGACCTCCTGTGCCTTTAAGATTCAATTTTCAACAAGTTGAAAATGCTATTGCTAATCTAAACCTTAAAAAAGCTCCAGGTATGGATAAAATCAGCAACAAAATGCTCGTAGAGCTGCCTCGTGTAGCTAAAAGAATTGTTTTTTTATTTTTAATGCTATTTTACGACTTGAGTATTACCCTGCAGAGTGGAAGGTTTCCATGATAACAATGGTTCCTAAGCCATATAAAGATCACACCAAAGTAGAATCATACCGTCCAATAAGTCTACTGACAACAATTTCAAAACTTTTCGAAAAATTGCTAAAATCGAAGTTGGATCCAATGCTTAATAAGGTTGAATGTATTCCCAATCATCAATTTGGTTTTAGAGCGATGCATGGCACCATTAAGCAAACACACAGGTTAGTTATTGTCATAAGAAAGGGATTTAAAGATAAAAAATATTGCTCTGTCTTATTCATCGACGTCTCACAAGCTTTTGATAAAGTGTGGCACGATGGCTTAATGCATAAAATAAAGTTTAACTTACCTGCAAACGTACATAACCTTTTGGAAAGCTATTTATATTGTCGCCAATTTATAATAAAAGAAGGCGATTTCATAAGCCCCGCCCAGCCTATTGAAGCTGGAGTTCCCCAAGGCAGCATATTAGGGCCTATCTTATATTCGATCTACGCATCTGACATGCCGACAAGCACCAACATTCACACTTCAACTTTTGCAGATGATACAGCATTCATCAGTGTCCATGAAGACTATAAATTAGCATCACAAAATTTGAAAGAACATATTCTTATATTGGAGAAATGGCTGAAACTTCGGAAAATCCAAGTAAATGAACAAAAATGTACCCATGTTACATTCACACTACGTAGAAAAACTTGTTCGGCTATTAAAATCAAAAACTATATTGTTCCGCAGCACAGTGAAGTCAAAGTATTCATTTCGACCGTAGGCTCACGTGGAAGTCTCACATTGACGCTAAAGTCACCCAGATGAAATTAAAAGCGGTGCAACTAAATTGGCTCATCGGCAGAAATTCTATCTTGAAGTTAGATTGCAAACTTTTGTTGTATAACGTAATCCTAAAGCCAATATGGAGCTATGGAATTCAATTGTGGGGTACCGCCTCTGCATCTAAAATTGAGAAAATTCAAAAGCGCCTGAATAAAATTCTCCGTACAATAACTGCAGCTCCATGGTATGGTCAAAACGCTCGAATTCACAAAGATCTAGGTGAAAGATCTTAGTGAAAGATGAATTTTCAAAACATGCGATAAGGTACATTAACAGACTGGAGTCTCACCCGAATCCTCTCGCACGTAGCATCCTTAACTTTGGTGGCCACACTCGACTGAGAAGGATGGACACCCTTGCAACCATCAGAGCGTTGGAAAGGTGATTTACCGACAAAATACACGCAAGAAACAACTTTTCGTCTAGCATTGGCTGGACCTAAGTAAATAAAATTTTTCAATATTAATTTTTTTTTTTTTCTATATTAATGAATTTTTATTTTTAATATTTGCATACTTATTGTTAGTTCTTTTAGAAGATACAATAAATAATTGAATTATTACAAAAAAAAATACTTCATTAATTACAAGTAATGCAGACGGTATGTACTACTATATTGATTTTACCATTACCAAGTTTTTGCTGGGTTGAAGCAGCGAAGAAAATGATTTTGGATAAGCGTCGAATCACTTTCAGAGAGGTTGCTGATGATGTTGGCATATCGTGCGGCTCAAGCCAAGCAATTTTTACGGATATTTTAGGCATGAAACGTGTGGCAGCGAAGATTCTTCCAAAATTAGTAAATTTTGAGCAAAAATAACGTCGCATGGTCATCACTCAGGAGCTGTTGAACACCGTCAACGACGATCTAGATTTAATCAAAAAGGTCATAACTGGTGACGAATCATCCCAATGAAAGGGTTCAGAAGCCAATACTGAAAAAAGTACTCAATTTCGGTCAAATGTGAAAGTTTTGCTCATTGTTTTCTGCGACTGCAATGGTTTTGTGCATCATGAATTCTTGCCACAAGGTGATACATACGGTCAATAAAGAATACTACCTTGCCAAACAATTTGTCAGAAACGCACAGAATTGTGGAAAAAACAATCGTGGATTTGCACCATGATAACGCACCATGATAACGCACCAGCTCACACATCGATGCTTTCGCGTGAGTTTTTGGCCATAAGCAAAACCGTTATCATGCTTCAGCCATCGTATTCACCGGATTTGCGCACCGCCGACCGTTTCCTCTTCCCAAGACTAAAGACACCAATGAAAGGAAAAGAAAAATCGGAGCCAGAGCTGTTGGCGATACCAAAGAGCGCGTTTCAGAAGTGTTTCGATGATTGGAAAAAGGCTGGCAAAAATGTATTATATCTGAGGGGGATTAATTTGAAGGGGACAAGATAGTTATTGATGAATAAATAAATATTTTTTAAAAAAATTGAAAATAACGGTTATTTTTTTATCAGATTAATTAGTCAATCTACGATTATATTTTGCAAGTTAAGAAGCCAAGACACAGAGAGACAAATGGGAGTGTCGCTGTTTATTGCATTTAGAATTGGTTTTAACGTCAAAACTATACTTTAAGTTGTCTATGTATGAGTTAGAGTCGACTCTTAGAAAATTTTACTTTAGTTGTCCTAAGGTATACTTTATTTTCAACTATGAATTCAACTCTGTTTGTATTTTCAGATAGCAGATAGCTTTCAGCTGAAGTACATTTCAAGAAGGAATACTATTATCAAAACTATACTTTAAGTTGTCTATGAATGAGTTAGAGTCGACTTTAGTTGTTTTAAAATATACTTTATTTTCAATTATGAATGCAACCCTGTTTATATTTCATAAGAAGGCAAAAATTTTTATTACTGGCGGTAATTTTGTCAGCTGTTAATTCATTTATGCATTGCATTTCAACATCAATAGGCTGACGCCGGAAAAAATTCTTCAAATTTATTTTGAAAACTATCATCGTCCATCAGAGCCATTAATTGCATGAACTATGGAACGCTTACGATATGTACTCATCCACTATATGGAAGATTTCGTGGAAAGATCTTGTTTTGAGTACTTACAAAACAAAACTCGTGTAACAATTGAAACCACACGACAGAATGTCATTAGTCCCGATTTTCCCAAACAAATTTTGTTCAGCGATAAAGCTCACTTTTGATTGAATGGATAGGTTAATAAGCAAAACTGCCATATTTAGAGTAATTATAGTTTTCAATGTTAAGACACCGTTACATCCAGAAAAACTTACTTTTGGGTGTGATTAATGGGTTGGTAGAATCATTGGTCCGTACTTCTGAATATTTCGTTCACCAATTGGGCAACCGTGATGTGCCCAAGTTAAGGTTTCAACAAGACGACGCAATATGTCGGACACCTCGTGCCACAATTGCTTTGTTGAAAGAAACGCAATGTTTCACATTTCGGACCCGTGAAATGGCCTTCAAGATCGTGTGAATATTGTACGCTGATAATCCCAAATCATTTTGGAGGATAAAATCTAAAATACTACCACAAATGTTGAAAAAAATCATCGAAAAGATGAGAATACACCCGATCCAGCCGTTGCGGTCATATGCCAGAACTTATATATAAATTAACATGTCAGAAGATTAAATTTCGAATAAAGTAAATTTCATGTCAATTAAAAAAAAATCATTTTAGTTTTATTCTATTTGACAGTTCACCATAAAAAAAACATCCTTTACATTGAGAAAATGTCCTTTTTCATGTCAATTAAAAAAAACATCTTAGTTTTATTCTATTTGACAGTTCACCATAAAAAAGCATCCTTTACATTGAGAAAATGTTCTCTGAAAATGTAATTCTAATCTCAAAATCCATACGAAGTTGCTTACAAGTTTTCCATTAAGATTGCTTATATTATATATTATTGATAATAGGTTTGTTTATCTAAAAATTTGCAAAAAATTTTACTGTGTTTTACTGTTTTTTACTGAATGCTGTTCGTTTACCCAAGTTGCAGTAAATGAGAACACAAAAAAGAGAGTAAAGTGACAGTTCTTTTACTGAGTACTTACAAATTTTTACTGCAGTAAAGTGTAGTAGGATGAAAAACATATGTTACACAAGCCATTGTAAACAAAAGAAAGCAACTAAAAACAGAAATTTTTTTAGAAAAGTTAAGGATATTATATTATTGATTTTAAAAATTAATTGGCAAACTATTCAGAAGGTAGTAAAATAATTGTGCGCTTACAGTAATCAGTCAGAACCCATTAATCGCTTTGAAAAAGTAGTTAAAAATTGTGACGCAGCACATAGGGGTATATCGCAAATTCGGCTGCCCAAAATTTGTTTAAGTTTTGTGTTATTTAAATTGTGATTTGTTTTTTATTAAGATAAACAATTTATTGTAAGTCGTAATAATTAAAAACAAAACTATCGAATATTTTATGTACTTATAAATAAAATTTAATATGATGTTTTCAGATCACAAGCAAGTGACATGTCAAGAAATTTGATATGAAAAGCACTCAAATTTTTTTGTGAATTTTACACAAATATTAAAGACTACGAGCAGTATGTATTGTCGAAGATTAGTTTGTATTGTCGAAATATCACAGGGGCATTTATATTCAAAAAATTAATTTGTGTTTAGGTTAGGTTAGGTTGTACAGGCCGCCAGTTTCATGAAACCAGCCCACTTGGGTCCTTTTGGTCCCGTTGTGTTGCCTGAGGGAGAAGTGAATCTGAACCCGACGGTTCAGATTCAAACCAACCCGAAAACCGGATAAAGGAATCCAGTCCGTTCACTCGGCATTCCGATATATCTGCTAACCCGTGCAGCATCGGTCCGCCTAAGTACAGCGCTCTCATAGAACTGAGAGCCGGGCATCGACAGAGGAAATGCTCAACACTTTCCTCCTCGTCCTCATCCCCGCAACTTCTGCAGAAATCATTAAATGGAAGATTTAACCTCCTAGCATGCGTCCCTATGAGACAATGTCCTGTCAGAACTGCCACCAAGGTACGCAACCTTTGACGGGGAAAACCCTTTAAGACCGCAGTTTTACTACGATCATACGCAGGCCATGTCAGCCTTGCTACTCGGCAGGTGACCTCACCAGACCATTTGTCCTGCGCAGTCCCTACAAGTTGACGCTGCACTTGGTTTTTACAGCTGTTAAGCGGGACTCCAACCATCGTATCAATGTCCCCTCTCTGTAGACGAGCTCCGGCTTTCACCAGCTCATCCGCCACAATATTTCCGGGCACTCCACTGTGCCCCGGTACCCAGAAAAGCTCCAGGCTCGAATGTCTCGCTATCTCATTAAGAGATATCCGGCATTCCTGAACCAACCTGGACGTCGTATAGACACCCACAAGCGCATTTAACGCAGCCTTACTATCAGTACAGATTCGGATATTCACCCCGTATACCCTATAGTACCTCAGCCAGTTAGCTGCTCTCAAAATAGCTGTAATTTCAGCCTGCATTACGCTACACTCATCGTATAGCTTAAAACTGATCCTCCTCTGATACTGGGGCATAAAGATACCACCACCAACTCCCATGTCCGACTTGGATCCATCTGTGAAAACATCAAGCACATCCTCTTGGCGACCCATTTGGTTCGCTGCCGAGGCCGTCCTTGATGAGATCACGTCAAATCTCTTGTCGGGCATTAGAGCTGGTGCACAGTAATCAATATACTCCGGGAGGTCCGTTATTCTTTCTATTATCGAAGCGTGACCTTCTGTCGCTTCTTTCCACATCTCACTGGCTTTTAGCCTAATTGCCGAGCACATGGCCACTTCCTTCGCCATGAGATCAGCTGGCAGCCAATGCATCATCGTAATTAGTGCTTTAGTTGGCGTAGTACAAGAAGCACCAGTTACCATCAAAGCAGATGACCGCAGTATCCTTTCTATGAATCTGCAATAGGTGGTTTTCTCTAAAGCCGTCCACCAAACAAGCGCCCCATACATTAATATGGGCTTTATTACCATGTTAAATAGCCAGCAAGAATTCCAAGGATTTATACCCCAGGTCTTCCCAATGGCCTTACGACACAGGTACAAGGCAACAGCCGCCTTGTCCGCTCTAAATTGGACATTCTTCTTCCAAGACAGTTTTGAATCAAGATAGATTCCCAGGTATTTGGCACTATCTGCCAAACTAAGCTCAACGCCCTTTAGGGTTGGCAGATCGAAAGGAGGAGTCTTGTATTTTCGGGTGAAAAGTACAAGCTCCGTTTTTTGTGGATTCACACTGAGACCACTATGGGTGCTCCACCCATCTATGATCCTCAGTGCGGAATTCAAACACTGTGAGAGGGTGTCCGGATATTTACCCGACACCGCCACCATATCGGCATATGCCACAGTCTTGAAACGCATGGAGTCTAACTCCACCAGTAATGAGTTTAGGGCAAGATTCCATAGGAAGGGAGATAAAACTCCCCCCTGCGGAGTACCCCTGTTTGCCACTCTGCATATGGTGGCCCGTCCCATACTAGATGTTATGACCCTTTCAGTCAGTAGACTCCATATGAGACTTATAATCGGCTGACGAATGTTCAGCCTTTCCAAAGCCATCCAATGTATACTCCCCTTGCTCTAGAGAATTTTCTATGTACCCCACGAGCGAATGCAACGCAGTCTCAACGGATTTTCCTTTAGTATAGGCATGTTGAGATGCAGATAAACGGCACGGATTTATTGACATTCTAAGATGTAGATCAACCATCCGCTCCAACGTCTTTAGGAGAAAGGATGTCGGGCTTATCGGCCTGTAATCCTTCGGAGCTGTGTGTGAAGTCTTTCCACCTTTAGGAATAAAGACCACTACACATCTACGCCATGTTTTCGGTATGTAGGACCATTTAAGGCAGGCCGTAAAAATCCGAATCAACCATGGCATGATCAGTTCCGCATTATTTTGCAAGTCTGCTGGTATAATACCATCCGGACCCGGTGATTTATATGGGCCAATTTGTGTTTATGAGTTTTTTTATTTTTCCGTACTTATAGACAAGAGAGTTTTGTGAAAAATGTTATTTGATCACAAACTTAACGATCACAATTACGATAATCGAGGTATGTACAATAAAATGTGGTCAAGTTTTAACTGGTTACTATAAGCATGGCTGAGTACGGGGAGATGACTAAAATGTGTTTAACAAACTTAACTTTTGGGTATTTAGATCTGCAATTACCCCTGTGTGCGCTGTTACATATAGGTGCAGTTTTATCAGCTGTTTACTAAAGTTTACGAATTTGTACTATTTTTCTGTTCGAGTATCCAGCGGCAACAGTTTCGCTTACGGAAGCGATGATCCGATGCACACTTGTAAGTCAGTAATGCACACCATCTCATATACGAACCTAGTATAAATTTTCATACACATTGCCGCATTCGTAGAGTGAACGCCTACCACCTGCACACAAAGTAAACAAGACAGTGAGGGGTTCACCCAACAAAAGCCCATTACTTCCTAACATACATTGTAAGTTATCAGCAGCCAGCTCGCATATAATCTCGCATACTTTGTAAGCCGGCAGTAGGCAGCTCGGATACAATCTCGCTTACTTTGTAGGTAGGTCGAAGTCGTACTGTGCACTTCAGTTTTTTGGGAATATTCCATTAAATAAATTTGTTCTGTTTTTTGTTTACTGCATTCTCTTCTTTTTTCACTAAATGTTTTATATATCTTATAACTTTTTTATAATGTTTTCTACGCAATCTTACCTTTAGCACTAATTTTGTTAATTAAAGTTTTTGCAACGTAACTTGACAAAGACCGATTTACAACTAAAAAATTAAATAAAACTAAAAAATGTGATACAGAAAATTAACGCAATTAATTTTTGATACCTCCATATACTACTGTCTTACACTTTGTAAAATAGCATTTATTGGTTACAAAGTGTTGCACACATCATTGAAGAAAGTAATGTGGTAGGTAGTGTTCGCCGCTGGGTACTTTTTTGGACAAGAGCGTTTCGAGCGTAATTTTTACAATTTGCTAAAAAATTACACATTTACTGCATTTTAGTGTAAAGTAAACAAACAAACCTAATACAAAGTTATTGTAACGTAATGCTGAAAATTTATTGAATACACAAATTTTTCCCCGATAAATTTTTACAACATTTCACTTTCAATGTAATAAAAGTAAAGTTCTCGTGCAAACATGGCCATCACAAACTAAAAAAACTGCTTGTATTTTTCAAAAAAAAAAATTTCTTCACCGTTTGGTATTCAACTGTAATAAATCATGTCACTACCAAGTGAAATGCAAATTCAATCAACTATAATGAATTTGTAAAGTTTTTCTCTCTTATTAAATAAAAAAAGAAAGTAAAAATGTCTGTTTTGCAAACGAAAGAAAATTAAGTATTAAAAGTAAAAATAAAAAGAAACAAATTGAAGTGAGGTCTCGAGTACAACTTAAAATACACGCACATATTCAATCAAAGTTGACAGTGTGATCAAATAGTTCGAGTATAAATATAAGAAGATGTTTAGAAAATGTTCAATATGATTCTATAAACAATAAAAAAAAATACATATATACTGTGAGCGTCAAAATAGTGTGCACACAAATATTTATTAAAACATTGTTTTTATTTCAGTCTTTTTATTTATGATAAAATTTTACTTTTAGGTACTTTTAAATTAGTATTTAGTTCTCTACCTTATTCTAAACAAAACGGCACAAAATATTTACAACAAAAAAGTCTTACAACGAAAATAAAAAATAGTTCATTATTTAGGAGTCAATAATATTAATATTATTATTCTATTAATATTATTTCAATATTGGAAAAATGGCTGAAGCTTTGGAAAATCAGGGTTAATGAACAGAAATGTACTCATGTCACATTCACACTGTGTAAACAAACTTGTGCGCATATCCAAATTAACAACTCACCTATTCCGCACCACAATGAAGTAAAGTACCTTGGTATTCACCTGGACCGTATGCTAACGTGGAAGTCTCACATTGAACAGTTAAAACTAAAAGCAGCGCAGCTAAATTGGCTTATGGGCAGAAATTCTACATTGAAATTAGATTGCAAACTTTTGTTGTACAACGCAATACTAAAGCCTATATGGTGCTACGGAATTGAGTCATGGGGCACCGCCTCAGCGTCAAACATTGAAAAAATTAAAAGGCGACAAAACCAAGTTCATCGAACGATTACTGCAGCTCCATGGTACGTAAAAAATTCACGAATTCATAAAGATCTGAGTGTTCCGCTGGTAAAAGAGAAGTTTTCTAAGTACGCGACAAGGTATGTCAGTAAACTGGAACTTCATCCAAGCCCTCTTGCGCGTAATATACTTAATTTTGGCGGCCACAGTCGGTTGAGAAGAAGGGATACCGTTGCCACCATCAGAACGTTCAATAGGTGATTCTACCGATATTGCTCCCGCATAATAGAACTTTTTGTCTAGCATTGGCTGGACGTAAGTAAAAAGCACATTTTATTTTTTTTAATATTTAGTATTAAGATTTGAATACTTATTGTTAGTTCATTTTGAAGATTCAATAAATAAAAACGCTTAACAAAAAAAAAAAAATACGCGTCAAAAAGAAGTGTATAAATTATTTTAAAATGAAAATAAAATCAATTAAGTATTTTGTTGATTTTCCTTTTGTCTAAATTGCGGCATTTAGTCTTCTGAGCATCGATTCTACCACTCTTTTAAGTATATCAGATGAGATTTTCTGCCATACCTCCATTATAACGGATTTCAGCATATCCTTATTGCTAATTGTCGTTTTTCGGATTTGGCGGTCCAAATGTTCAATTGGATTTAAGTCCGGTAACTGGGGAGGATGATCCAATGTTTTGGGAGTGCGGTACAGGAGTCATTCTTTTACTAAATGGGATGTATACTTAAGGTCGTTGTCCTGTTGAAAACCCCAAGATAATTCCGACCCCTATTTCTCCACACTGGTTGGCACTTTGTTTTGCAAAATGTTCAGGTGGTCCATCTTATTCATTATACTTTCAATAAAAAGCAATTTTCCAACTCCGCTTGCCGCCATACATCCCCACACCATCACCGAACCCTGTCCATGCTTAACTGCGCTTATTAAATTTTGATCAGCATATTCATTATTTTTTGTTCTCGATACTTGAACTGGGCTTTTCTGGCCAAACACCTCATATTTACTTTCATCACTAAAAAGCACTTTCTTTATTTTGATACTTTTTGGCGTATTCTAGGCGTCTTTTTTGATTAACAGGCGATATTAGTGGTTTCTTTAGCGGGAATCAACCATGTAGCCCGTTTTCGTGGTATGCTCGTTGTATTGTACTAGCATTTAAGATAATTCCTGATATTGCCGAAACTTCCTCTGATATTTTAACGGCACTTTTAAAAGGATTCTTTTTGACATCACGCACTATAGATCTTATTTCAGCCTGTTTCAAAAGTTTTCGCCAGTCCGGCCCTGGACGATGTTCTATTTTGCCCTATTTAGCAACAATTGTTTTTTTTGTAGTATTGTGGCTTTTGTTTATAATAGAGCCAATTTCTCTGAAAGGTTTTCCTTCATTCCGAAGTTCTATTACTAATTCTCCAATATTACAAGAAGTTTGTTTACCCATTCCAAAAAAATAAAAATTTACTTCACATGAGTCGTTCTTACTCTACCGATAACAATTAGTTAATGCTAAAATAAAGCAAATAACCATACGAGTATATAATGGTATTCTTTTACAGTAGTACACCGCTGAAATGATGCACATGCAACATGTACACTAGGGTGGGTCACTTATGTATGGGAAAAAATAAAAGTGAATTAATAAAGTTCTAGTAGTAATATTTTGCTGTCTGAGGCATAAAAAGGTAATACTTGAAAAATAAAATATTCAATTAAGTGATATCTTTAGCCCGCGCATGCGGCTTAAAATTTTTGCAATTTTCATAAAACCACTTTTTTATTAAAAATTAATGTATTTTCACAGCAAATTGCTACACTACAGTTTTATTAGAGAAAAATATTACGCTTTAAATGTAATTTAATTATTTTTTGACCATAAAATCTCTTTTGCTCTCGAATCTGGGCATAATTTTTCTTGATTCAAGTTTTGTTTGTATTAAGCCCTCTCTCGATTTCCTATCACATAAGGACATGGATGCTTCTGTAACTATGTTTACAGTGCGCTCTAAAGCTTGCGTATGACATGGTAGTTTTAAAAAGTTCATGTTTTTTCCATCTAGAGTTTCAATAAATACAAATTCATACAAATATTCTGAACTTAGGTCTTCCATCTTTATTTTCGAAAATTCACTTTGTATCTTTTCACATTTAACGATTGGAAAGTCTTTGCAATTTCCTAATAAATTACCAATAGGGCCAAATGGGCCTGTAGTAGCACAATCCAGTTTATTAAAAAGATGCCTTAGAGGTAATTCATTTAGGTGAAGCATGCAAATAACCCACTGCAAGGGGCGCTGAAGTCTTTCTTCGAAAAATTTAACTACGCCACTAAATTTCCAGTGTTGACGACAGTACTATTGCAACCAATAGCCATCAAATTATCAAGTTTAATGTCGTTTGACAAAAGCAGGTCAAAAATCACTTTTTCAATACTTTTAGACGTGCCATTTAGAGGTACGGCGTAACCAATGTAAATTGAATTTGTGTTTAAGTCCTAGAGAACTTAAAAGACCTTAGGATACAGTTATTATTTTGTTGCCTCTACAACATCTGCAATGAAAGCACACAGAAAAAAGTCTTTACAGCACAAGCAATGAGTGGACTAATGTGTTAAACTTTGAGGTCAATGCGCGGGCTGTTACACTAAAAATAATTATGCAATATTTTACAGGTTTGTTGACGAAGTAAGACAGCTTTTTTTTTGCTATTAGAAGTCGATTTGAAGAAAAAAAATTTTTTTTTTGACCCAGCCTAATGTACACTTTATTTTGACGCGTAAAATATGTATTCGATTTGTTTTTGTTCCATAATTTATATAATTGTAAGAAATTTCTGAATTGTTTTTGTAACTAATTAGAGAATAGTATACTAATATCACAAACCCTAAAATTATAAATTTAGTCATGTCATAAAAGACTAAAAAAAGTACTAGGGTAACTGTACCAGTAGTCGGCAGTTTAATTTTATTATTTTTTTTAATGACGTTGTGGCATATGTGATATAACCATTGAATTGAAGATTAATGATTTCGTTTCGCTAATTTGTCTTCTTTCAGTTTAACTAAGTTATGTTTTAATAGTTGTTTATAAACATTTAAAATTTTACGTTTATTAAAAACTGAGCACATTTGCCAGTAGTCGGCACCAATTTTCCAGTTTTCGGCATGTTATGTACCTATTGTCGGCACATCATTTTTCAGTGAAGAAAGTAACTGACAATGACGGAATTCAAACTTTAATTTATTTTAAATAAACGTTTTTATATTTCTAAATGTTTAATAATGTAATTTAGGTACAAACAATTGATATACAAAATAAAAAAGTGAATGCGTTTATATCTTCAACAACTAGCTTATTTTACGGTGTTCAGATTGAGTATTTGGCGTTATCAGATTGAGTATTTCAACCGCTTTGTGAAAGCCTATTGAAAATAACCCGATAATAATTCCCAGTATCGCCTCTTACCATTTCTACTATGTAATTTAGACGAATCCACGAAATCCAAAACTGTCACACTTTCGGAAACCATTCTTAATCGTTTTCTCCATGTTATTATCAGAGAAAACCATGTGAAGTAATGGGCAAAAGGTCGATTTTGATAGAGGTTTGCTGCAATTTTCTGGCTCAGTTTGCCATATTCTGACGGTTTTTTTCATTATGATTTTACGGACTTAAAATACTTACATCGGCCAGTTGGATTAACGAGTTAAGTTTGGAGTTAGACCATAGTATATAATCTAATTATTTTCCAATGTCATATGAGCCTTGTGACCCTCTACAAACAATATAATCAGATCGTCAATGTTTAACAGTTCTGTACGCAATTCGGAACATATTCAGAAAAAAAAAATGCCGCCTGTCCACCCAGTCTCCGTGTCTAAAAAACCATCTGTCTGGAAGGCTAAAACAGGCAAAAACCTGTAATACTGCCACTGTTGTCTTCTCATATTGCGATATCCCTTAGCTACTAGAAATTTTTGAGTTTTAAGAGGGAGTTAACGGGTGTTCCAAAATATTAAAAACATTGAGCTCAGGGCTTGTATCTAGACAAGCCAGTGCTGCTTAATTTGGCAGAAATATCGGAATGTGCTGTACTATTTCATGTGCTTCTATTAAGGGTAAGTTTGGATACCGTTTAATATAACTGGAAAACAACTTCTTCCCTAGACAGTCGTTTGAAAGTGGTGCATTTGTTTATCTTTTTCGATAAAAGTTCGAGCTATTCAGTAGATAGTCCATTTTCAGTGAAAAGCTCTTCTTCAGCTTTAGTCGAAACTGTTGGGGGACTCCCTTCCCGGATCTTCAATAACACCACAATTGAGCCTATCCTATATAATGGAACGTGTAATACAATACTTAATGGTGACACCTAATATGGAAATCTCGTTTAGCCTTATTTTCTTTACTCGTATTGTGTCTTATAGTGTGCGTGCGGAATATATATGGTAATATATTTTTGCTTTGGTGAGTATATTGTAGTTTTGAGTTCAGAAAGGGCATTGTTTCTAACAATTTGCCATTTTTATTTTTTTAAATTAAGAAAAAACTAGTAATGAAAACCACTTCAGACTTTAGGACAGCACTTGTCCTAGTACTCGGCAGGTGTAAAGCACTCATTTTAACCAGTGCCGACTACTGGAAAAACTGCCTTTAAACTTATTTTTATATGCTCAATAGCATGTACATTGAATATTAAACAATTTTCTCAAATTTGAAGTAAATTGAAGAAAAACATATATTTTCCAGTTGTCGGCACCTCTAGCCGACTACTGGAAATGTTGAAATTTTTATGTTCCTAATGTGGGTATCAAATAAAAATCGGAGAAAATTTATATTTCTTTTTGAATTTTCACGATTAAAATTTTTTTAAATGTAAATACGAGAAGCTACTTGTCTTACAAAATTGGCTTTGCCACTAATTTTTTTCCTAAGAAACCAAGCACTACCGCATGTATTGAATACCTCTTCCTGAACAAAGGTTTACAACTCTTAAAATACTCATCTAAGCTGAAATTTGTTTTTGCATATAGAGAGTTGAGAATATATCTAACATTTTTATGTAATTATATTAATATATAACGGCCGTTATTCTTACAGCCTGTTCGACGATATCGAATGAAAATGTATGCGAAAGAAAGCTAGTCACTCACATTCGAATCAATTTGGGTTCGTCTATGTCACTATCATTCGTTGGCATGAACTTATGTGTTTTAATTGAATTTTGACACATCGTTCGGATAGAATAAAGTTAGAAAACCCCAAATCAATTTTCTTTCGCCTAGAATGCGAATGAAGTTATCCTTTCGACATCGGCGAACTGGCTGTTAGTTATTTGAGTTTAAATTAAAAAAACTGCCGACTACTGGCACATGCCGAGCTTAGGTACACTTACTCTATATTATAGAAAAAATCTTGGTACACTTTTATGCTAATATTATTTGATCTTCTTTATGTTAAACTATTTACATTTTTGCAGTTTAAGATCTTGTATTGTTTTTTTTTTTAAGTAACGGGGTTTTTTATTTCGATATTTCGCCAAGTTTGTTAGCATCATCAGGAATATTAAAATGTTATGACATGAAAAATGCCTGACATGACAATATTCTAAGGGCAGTCGTTGGATTAACATAGTTTTGCAAAAATTGTTGTATATCAATACAAATTGAGTTTATTCACTTTATTTCAATAACATCTTAATTTTCCTGATGATGCTAACAAACTGTTAGCGAAATATCGAAATAAAAATAAAAAAACATATTACTTTTTTATAAAAAAAAAAAAACAACACAAGATCTTAAGCTGCAAAAATTTAAACAATTTAGTCTTGGTACACTTTATTTTGACGCTCACAGTATGTAGTCGTGCATAGATACACATATATGAAATATAAAATCAACAATCTACAAGACAAAGTAAGAGTTTTATGGAAAAGAAAATAACAAAAAGTAAAAATTTTTATTTATAACTATAATTACATATTTCCTTAATTTTCAATTCCAAAGTCTGTCTGCCTCTCTTTCACTTTTATTCAATCGTAAAAATAACTTAAGTAAATACGGTTGCATCGATAAAACCAAAGCGGTTTATCAATTAAACCCTTTACAAAGAAAACAAAATGGAAATACTTTCCTTTTTTCATTAAAAATATTAATGATGGCTTTCAACTCAATTAATGCAACTAATTCTGTTCAAACGAATTTAAAATACAATTTTAATTTTATTGGCTAGCTGCGGACACACGGAATGACACTATTAAAGTGTTAATTTTAGTTCAACTTTTACTTATTACGCAACTTGAACTTAATAAGAAGTAATCAATTTTCATTATTGAGCTTTGCTACAGGGTGGTGCAGAACTAAGAGTACTCTTATAATTTGTATGTTCAATAACTTTTTTAGTTTATATTTTTATTTCAGAATTTTGCTCTATGGCATGTGTTCCCCTTTTTTTGGGTTAAAATTAATTACAGCCAAATGGGTGGACCGATTTGAATATTTTAATTTGTCTTTTGGGGAACACTTAAGAGAGAGTGACCGAAAAAACTTTTCATGCACTCAGAAGACGACATAAGTAAATTTAGCAAAAAAAAAAAATATATAATTAGTTCTAAGCAGAGGTTATGGGTTCCCACATCCAAGATATTTTTCAGATCTTTGAAAGATAATCTGGTTTTCTAAATTGCTTGTTTTACGTAATTAAATAGGCCAGTTTTATCCATATTTATTTATTTAAATATTGGTACACCCCTACAACAAGACTTAGACCCAGTTTTTTGACTGCGTATCTAAAAAAAAGAAATGCCGCTAGTTCTGAGACGACAAACGCTGTACAAACAGTGTGGGCAATTAACAAAATGCACATATGATTCAATATGAGATGCATATAGATAGAAAATATTTAAATGCTCGGTGGCTGAGTTGTTAAAGCAGCAAATTTTGAGAATTTTCTACAAAATTTTGCTCCTCTCGGTAATTCGACCACTTTTGGTGGAAGCTGTAATTTTTTCTGGTTTTGATTTAATGGAGGCACTCTGCGCTTTACGTTTTCTGATCGGAGTACTGTCTTTAAATCATGAAGTTTTTAAGGTGGCCATAAAAAGTAAACCCACAGATGTAAATCTCACCCGAATGAGGGACTTTTGAACAAATTATCTGAGGTATTATGAGGGCATCTTCATAAATATTTTACTACTTTTTTTTTGTCATTCATTTATTTATTGAATCTTCAAAATATGAACTAACAATAAGTATTCAAATCTTAATACTAAATATAAAAGTTATTTAAGTCCAGCCACTGCTAGACAAAAGAGTTTCATGTCGCGCGAATAATATCGGTAGAATCACCTATTTAACGTTCTGATGGTGGCCAGGGTATCCCTTCTTCTCAACCGAGAGTGGCCGCCAAAATTAAGTATGTTGCGTGCAAGAGGTTTTGGGTGAAGTTCCAGTTTACTGATATACCTTGTGGCATACTTAGAGAACTCGTCAGTTACCAGCGGAACACACAGATCCTTGTGAATTCGTGAGTTTCTTACGTACCATGGAGCTGCAGTAATCGTACGAAGAATTTGGTTTTGTTGTCTTTGAATTTTTTCAATGTTAGATGTTGAGGCGGTTCCCCATAATTGAACTCCGTAGCACCATATAGGCTTTAAAATTGCGTTATATAACAAAAGTTTGCAGTCCAACTTCAATGTCGAATTTCTGCCCATAAGCCAATTTAGTTGCGCTGCTTTTAATTTCAACTGAGTGACTTTCGCATCAATGTGATGCTTCCACGTTAGCCTACGGTCGAGGTAAATACCAAGGTATTTAACTTCATTATGCTGCGGAATAGGTGTATTGTTAATTTGGAGAGCCGAACATGTTTGCTTACGCAGTGTGAATGTAACGTGAGTACATTTTTGTTCATTAACTTTTATTTTCCAAAGTTTCAACCATTTCTCTAATATTGAAATATACTGCTGCAAATTTCGTGAAGCTTCTTGATGGTTTACATGAACGCTAAAAAAAGCTGTGTCATCTGCAAAAGTTAAAGTATGGATTCCGGATCTCGTTGGCATGTCAGATACGTAAATCAAAAATAGAGTGGGTCCTAGAATGCTACCTTGGGGCACTCCTGCTCCGATTGACTGTGAGAGAGTTGTAAAGTCACCTTCTTTGATAACAAATTTCCGGTCGTATAAGTAGCTTTCCAGAAGCTTGTGAGTATTTGCCGGCAAGTTCAACTTTATTTTGTGCATCAGTCCGTCGTGCCACACTTTATCAAAAGCTTGGGAAATGTCGATGAATAGAGCTGAACAGTACTTTTTGTCTTCAAAAGTCTGTCTTATGACATTGACTAGCCTATGTGTTTGTTCTATGGTGTTATGTTTAGCCCGAAAGCCAAATTGATGATACATCCCACATCATTAAGTATTGGAGACAACTTCGCCATCAACAATTTTTCGAACAGTTTTGAAATTGTTGGTAGTAGACTTATTGGTCTATATGAACCTACTTTAGTCGGATTCTTCCCTGGCTTGGGTATCATAGTAATCATAGAGACCTTCCACTCTGCAGGATAATACTCAAGGCGTAAAATAGCGTTAAAAATAAAAAGTAGAACTCTTCTTGCTACACGAGGTAACTGTTCAAGCATTTTACCAGTAATTTGATCAATGCCTGGAGCTTTCCTGGGGTTTGTATTACCGATAACGTTTTCGACATCTTGAAAGTTAAGTCTCAAAGACACAGGCTGTCTAACAGCATACGGCGGAAATTCTGCTGCAGCATCCGCTGAATCATTTGTCGTAAAAACATTTCTCAAATGATCAACGTACACCATCCCCTTTTCGGAATCGCTTCGTGCCCAGTCGCCAGTTGAAGTTCGCAAAGGTGGCTTACCTATTACGGGTATTTTCAGACCTTTTGTCGCTTTCCACAGAGAATAGTCAGATTGCGGAGTACCATCCAAGCTTTCCAAATATGTTTTAAGGGAAGCCATTCTATGGATTTCAAGCAGATTTCTTAGTCGAGTTACGAATTCCCGTAGCCTAGTTTTAAGCTGGGGAGACCTGCGAGTTTGCCACTCTCTTCTAACTCTTCTTTTTTCTGACAGAAGTTGCTCAATTTCAGCTGAATAAGTTCTATTGTTCTCATTTCTGGATCTTATATGACTAGTGGTAGCATGCTGTACGGCCAGTTTGAGGTTTTCAGAAAAATCGTTAATTGACGCATCAATATCCTCAGGTGTTCTCAAGGCGATATTTTCACTACAATGTGTGCTCAAAAATTTTTTGTATGTTAGCCAATTAACTCTATTGACGGTCAACGGGGAGCCAATCTCTTGGGGGAACGAAACAGAGATTATAGTGGGTGAGTGATCTGATAACAAATCTAAGGAAGGCTCCACTTGCATCCACTCTAAACGAAAATTTTTCGCAACTCCAAAATCTATAATATCAGGGATCTTTCGTCGGTCTGACGGCCAATAAGTGGGGTGTCCGCTTGAAACCACATCTAAGCCCATTTTGGGAACGGTGTCAAAAAGCACACGGCCTTTCGAGGTAATTAAACGTGATCCCCAAAAAGTGTGCTTAGCGTTATAGTGATTTGAAAAAATTTGAATATTGGCTTTCTGTTATTGAAAATCGTGGTGGTGAGTAAATCGAGGATATAACGATTTTTTCATGAAAATAATCAAGGCATATATTTGTAGCTTGGAGATATTCCTCACGTGTCCCATTCATTAGATAATGCTTAATTCTGGTCTTCATCAAAATTGCCGAACCGCCGCAAGATCTTCCACGGGGATCTTTTGTGTCATATAATGTGTAGCCATTAATTTTGAAATAACTGTTCGTTGTCAAATGAGTTTCAGCAATCATCATTATATCGATCTGCTTTTCCATAAGGAAGTGCTGAAGTTCATTTTTATGTTGGCGAATGCCGTTTGCGTTCCAGAAACATATTTTTAACCAATTCATTTTATTAAAATTGCCTGCAAAATGGTGGATTGCGTTTTCAGCATTTCCTGCATCATGTTTGTCATGGAAACCGTAAATGTATTTATAGATTGAACAAGAGTCTGCAGAGTTGCCTCAAGATTGCTAAAATGTTGGTCGGAGTTTATCGGATTTTACTACATTCGCATAAGAAATTTGTTGGGGGTTTTGCACGTGTATATGGCTGGTTGGCTGGCGTACCTGGGGAAAATTGGTTGTAGAAATGGTGTTTGACTGCTGGGGTGGCATATTTAAAATCAATGGCTTATTTGTCATTGACCGCTTAAAATGAGTATAGACAGGGCAACCTCTATAATTTGCATGTGGTTACCTACACAGTTACTGCATTTTTTAACACTTGCGTCGGCCTTTGGCTTATTGCACTGAGTTGTGCCGTGAAGTTCGCCACATACAACACAAACAGCGGGCAACTTACAATAAGCCTTTGTGTGGCCAAATTCTTGGCAGTTAGGCGCTGAACGGGTCCTGAACGCTTATGTGGCTCCTCAACGGTAATCTTACGATGCAAAAGAAATTTAAGGTTATAAATTGGATGAATTTCACCTTTTTTCAGGACAACATCCCTGGGTTCTAGTTCAACCCTAAACATGGGTTGAGGGATCTTTCCACGGTTCCTGATATTTACTACGGTTTTTATTTTAAAACCTTTATCTTCCAATCCGGTTTTAACGTCATCAATATCTACGCAAGGGTCAATACCTTTAATAACAACCTGAAGGCCTTTAGCACTTTTAAGTTGAGAAGTATAAAAAGATCTTTTTTCTTTTTCCAGAGCGGCAGAAAGTTTTCGGTAATCATTTTCGCAGTTGACTTGGATTTTTGTTTCACTTATTTGTCCGTGCTTCACTGATGTTACGTTGAAGGTGTCTTTACCAATTGCCGAAATAAGTGCTTTTACCAGCTCATTAGATGTAGGTTCTCTCAAGTATATTGGTGGCGGTTTAAATGTTTTTTTTGATGTAGTTGGCTCGTCAGTCTGAAGGATAGCAAACCTATTACTATCCGTTGCCTCAGAGGTAATATTGCCCTTAGACATTTTTGGTTGCGATGATATTTGCGCGGATTTAGGGCTTCGCTGACGTTTAACCACGGTTATGTACCTATCCATACCCACTTGAGTTTTCGGTTTATCAACAATAGCTAAACTGGAAGATGGTATGTCTTCTGTTGTAACAACAATGTTTGGCGAACACGAACGCGTGCGTTTTTTATCTCTTAGAGACAGAAGATTATCCAATGATTTTTTAAGTGATTCTTCCTCAGAGATCCAGAGGTTTTTTCTAGTGGAGCTAAGCTCCCTCACAGAATTGCATCTAATAGGTACACTCATGCAATTTTTGTTGTTTTATTTATATTTTTTTTAATTTAAAAGTATATAAAAATAATTGTCACAAAGTTTTTCTTTTGTATAAATTCGCTCTTCCACTTATTGCGGTTTTGCAAGGAAACAAAACTTTAGTGTATAGTTTTTTTCCTACTGGGTAGGTAATCTTCACGCACAATAACAACAACAACAATGCACTGCCACCGCACTTGTTTTATTGAAATTGATTTTATTGTTTAGTTAATGAAATGTAAGGAATTTATTTTCCCGTTGTTTTTTAAAATAATTTGTTATTGTTCTTACAATTTAATACAATATATTATTGTTTTTATATGTAAGTTTAAAAATATGTTAGCACAATGATTTTTGGGTTTGTTTTTTTTTTTTTTTTTGTTCACTTTTTAAAAACACGACCGTGCGGTTGAAGAATCACAGAGTGAATGTTTACTACATGAATTAATATAAATATAAAAAGTATTATTTGGTGAAAAATACTATTTTTATATAGGAAACCTGGGCACCTGATACTGATTTGTTCGTCGTTCGTTGACAAAACAATTTGGAATAAATCAACTTTCGCTGAGTATGACAAATTTCGGCCAATAACACGATTGTGTACATTTTCATATACACAAGTGTGTTTTATTTTAGGCGGCGAATATTCGCGACCAAAAATTCGTCATTTGTCGCAGTTGTGTTCCTAGTATTGGTCGGATCGACGAAAATGTAGCTTTTTAGAATTACTCAAGCACGAAATTTACTTGGCAGGGATGCACTTATTCGTGAAATACTGTCTTTAATGTGCAGAACAAACATTCTTATTTGCCTTTTTTTGAAAAATCGATGAGCCAAACTCGTCTTCCGTTTTGTTTTGTGGCACTTTTCCCGCTTTATTTCTTATTTAAAACATATTTTTTTTTACTTTTTTTAGGGAAATCTAATATTTCTCCTCCTTTTTGCTCTCACAATCGATAAAACTTCTTCATTTGGTTTCGATTCGGCAACTTCATGTAGCCCAAATGCAAAACAATCTAGAAGAGGACGAGCTCAAATGATAGCCGCCATACCCTGCGATCTGACAACACAACCGTACTGCAATTTACCAGGGTCGGCGTATCCTTGGCACGCGGTTAGACGTTTCGTTCACGAAAATCAAGGCTTAATGAAGCGAATGTATGGCGATGTTCGCCATATATCTGTATTACGCGATGAAATCATCAACAACGAAATCGATGTCGAGGATATTGAAATAGCTTCTGAGAGATATTCACGTGATGGGTTAAATCATCGAGCTTCAAAGTTCATGCATAATCGAGATGATCTGGAAAACTTCAAATCCAACGATGTTTTGCGTGAGCCTCATTTCAGGCCAGTAACAACTACTACAACCACTACAACTACACCAAAGCCGTCGACAAATACTGTGGAAAATGAAACAACCACAGAGAATAATGACGGTAAGACCACCACAGAAGTAGTAACTAAAATTTCGTCTTCTTTAAGCAACTTTGCAAGCACCGAAACTAACGAAGCAACTAAAAACAATGCCAAATTTAAATTACTTGAAACTGATATAGATCAAGAGCTAACTACAAAAACCGATTTAGAAAAACAACTCGAAGAAAGTGGCACAACTGTAGAGGATGGAGAAAATGAAGATGTTAATATTGTATTTAATAGTGTCTATGAGTCTCTGAATGAAACTTTTGCAGCCCAAGAAACTTTCGGCATTAATATAGAAATCGTAGATTCGCCCCAGTTGGGTTTCAATAATTTAACAACAGATCCTACGATGGCTGCGCCAACAGCTGTGGCAACACAAAAACTGGATACAACCACTTCCACACTTACACCTTCAACAACAAAATCTTCTACCACTTCGAAACCAGAAACTGTTGCAGAAAGAGCACCTTCCAAGCCCAGAAAGCCTTTTGTACCCTCATCACAACGTCAAAGGCCTTCTCAACATTTGCAGAAAGTAGATTCCACAATATCGGCTAAATTAAAGTTAAAACTAAATCCAACTCAAGCCACTCCTCCTAGAACTACAACCGCTAATTTAGCCTCATCTAATGGAAGCAACGAAACTAAGACAACAGCTAGTACACCCTCCGCTATTAATCTCACTTCCATGAAAACTTCACCTTTCAAGAACTATTTAAATAAAAATTATAATCGCTATACAACTTTGAATAACAACCGATTTGCTCTGCCCTCTACCGGTCGACCCGGTGCAGAATCTTTAACATCATCTGTGCAGTCTTTGAAAACGAACGCTGAACATTTGTTGGGTGAAAAGATACGAAAGCCCACTGGAAGTGTGACTACACCTACTGTGACTAGTATGGCAACAGTTTCAAGTAAGCCGCTGCTTAAGGATAGCCAACTATTCCAGGATACTGTAAAACAGGATCCAGCTCTGCCGCCTTTTAATGCACGAGGAGTGTAAGTATTAAATAGCTGAATTAAGTTTTTTTAAAACGTTTTCCGATATAGAAAACGTTTCCGCTATAGAAAAAATGTCTAAGGAAATAATTGTTACCTGTTGCAAGGCTTTTAGATCAGATTTCAAATACAGATGCGACATTCTGAGTCGGACAGTTTGGAGAAAAAACTTTTTTTATTTTTAACTGTATTGGTGCTTGTATATGACGGAAGATCTAATGGATTCCACTGTAGACCACGAATACAGAATAATAAAAATTGCTTTTGTACAGATTCTATGTGATTATTGTGAGTCATATATATAGGATCCCAAACAATAGATACATATTCAAGGATAGGTTTTACGAGGGAAACATACAGTTCTTTTGTGGCATACGAATCTTTAAACTCTTTTTGCCCACCGTTCAATAAATTCGAGAATATATCGTGCTTTATTCACAGTTTTGGAAATATGTTTAAATTAGCGTCCAATAATACTCCAAGATCCAAGAAAATAATATCGTTTTCCAGTCGGTAGTTCTGCAAAAAGTAATTTACATACATACGAGTAAGATTTCCTCTGTAGAAGGACATATGTTTACATTTTTTCAAGCTCAGCTCTATTAAATTAGTGTTGCACCATGCCAAAAATGAATCGAAGTCTTGTTGAAGTAGATATAATTATAACTCCGAAAAAAATTTTTACATTATCTGAGTATATTAAAACGCTGGAAAATTTAATTGCGTTAGGCAGATCATTATTAAACAGCAATGGCCCTAGATGACTACCTTGAGGTATTCCAGATAACACATCTATCGATTTAGATGTGACGCACACATTATTTTCGATTAACTAAATCCATTTCAGAGATTTATTTCAAAATCACATTGCATTGAGTTTCCGCAATAGCAGTTTATGATAAACCCTGCCAAAGGCCTTACTGAAATCAGTGCAAATTAACACTTTTCTTATTATGTTCTTTAAAAAAAAGATTTTTTCATTTTATTTTATTGTGTTTTATTTAACCGGTCATTTGACCCTTATTAATTAAATGGAGAGAAGTAACTAACTTAAAACTAAATTTACAAAAATAGTTTTGCCAATTCACAATTTGGTGGCGTGATTTTATTCCAAGTAATTTTGTTTGGTTAAAATTACTTGTCAGCATTTTCAATTGCTAAATATTGCACTGTGGGTATAATGAACCCGTGGATAAAATTCGTAGAATATTTGTCAGCAAATTAATTGAATGAAACTTTAGGCAGAGTTAAAACATTAGGGGCGATAACTTGCATATGATATCAGTTTATTCCCTTTGCACAAAACCTCTATTAATAATGATTATTAAATGCAAAAGATTTGTTTTTTGTGTTTTGACATTATATTATAGCATTTTTATACCCTTCACAAAAATGTAACGGGTATATATAAGTTTGTGATTCCGTTTGTAATTTCTACAATTTTCATTTACGACGCTATAAAGTATATATATATATATATATATATATATATATATATATATATATATATATATATATATATATATATATATATATATATATATATATATATATATATATATATATATATATATATATATATATATATATATATATATATATATATATATATATATATATATATATATATATATATATATATATATATATATATATATATATTCTGAATCAGAATTAATAGAAAAGCCAATTAAGCGATATCCGTCTGTCGGTCGTTGAAATACCGTTTCTGAGAAAACCATTAGACTTAGAAACTTTTTTCTTTCAAAATTCTATTACTCCATATTGCCATCTGTTTGCTACTGAAATTCAGTAATATCGGTTCACGTGTAGCTGAAATATATCCAAAATTCCGAAAAACCCCATTTTTTGTTTGTTTTGCTTCAAACTTCACACACTTATTAAGCATGGTGACTTAAAGGCAAAAGGGAGAACACAAAATGGACATAGAAAGAAAAAAAGAAACAACAGCACTGGCACAACACATTCTACACAGTGGACACTCAGCTGATATTGATAACGTTAAAATTTTGGACATAGAAAATAATACGAAAAAGAGATTTACAATTGAGAGCTTACGGATACAACAAAACATAAACAAAACGATGAACTTAAAAGAAGACACGGATAACATTAACATTAATTACAGAGTTGTGTTAAATTAACGTTGAGTTTTTAATTTTGTATTTTCTGTTTTGAAATCCTTATCAAAATAATTTTGTTAAAAATTCAGATGTAACAACATTAATTAAGGTAATTCTCATACATATGTATATGTATTTAGATTATAAAAATTGTTTTTATATTTATATGAATAGACGCTCCCTTGAAAATTTAGACAAAAAATCTACGAAACGTCGGGAAAAAGAAAACCACAACATGTTTTTTATTTAAAAATAGGTCAAACAGCAAAAACGTTTTAAGCAACTTTTTTTTTGCTTAAAAGCAGTTCTGGTAATGAAATAAGGTTATATAAATATGGAAAATGGAAATTTCCGATATCGGTCCATGTATACCCGAGATATAGCCCAGACCAGGTTTTTCATGAAAATGCTTAAACAACTTTTTTGTGCTCTAAAGCAGTTTTGGTAATGAAATAATTTTATATAATTGTGGAAAGTTGAAACTTTCGATATTGGTCCATATATACCCGAGATATAGCCTGAACCGATTTTTCCATAAACATTTTTTTTTTTTTTTTGCTGAAAAGCAATTCTCGTTATAAAAGAAATAAAATACAGAAAATAGAAAATTCCGATGTCGGTTCATATATAACCGAGCATATTTAGGTCACATTTTTAAATATACTATACATATACGTGACTATCGTGAAGGGTATTTTAGATTCGGCCCAGCCGAATATACTACACTCTTATTTGTTCTTTTTGAATGCTCTACAATTTATTTAGATTGTTGGGATATAAAGTTGAATGTTTGAGAATATCTTTCAAAAATTTCCAGAGTCTACTGATGATTGGGGTAGCTCCTATGAAATGTCGACATATAGCCAGCTGGAAAGCATAGAAAACAATCTGTTTATAATTTTTTGATTGGTATCAATATTAGAAGTTAATATAGTGAATAAAATAATTTTTCAGCTTAAGCCGACCGGTATTTTTGTAATTCTTATACAGCTTTTTTTTATTTTTTTTACTGTAGACAAATGTTTTGTGCTTCAGTGAGGATCTCTAGGTTTCGCAAAAAATCGTTTTGGGATACACAATTCCATAAGGGAATACATTTTTGTATAAAAACGGTTATCGTTTCATCTAAAGTTATATTTGATGTAGAAAATAATTCTTCCCGATTTATATTATCCAGAAGACTTTTAAATAACTGGTAAAGGTAACGGTAGTTTGGCTTCCAGAGTAACTTGTAGTTGACCTGAATAAGTTGCGCGTAAGCATATGCCACTGTCCTAAACAACATAGAATCTAATTCCAATAATAACGAATTCAGGGCTAAGTTCCATAGAATATGAGACAGAACCCCTCCATTTGGAGTGCCCCTTCTAGCCACTTTATAAATTGTGGAGTAATGACTCTATTGATCAGTAAGTTCCCTATGAAGCTCACAAATGACTAATAAACGTTCAGTCTTTCCAGAGCCATTTTTATGACCTTTGGCAACATATGATGCTCCCTCTATATCAAAGAAGGCAGCTAATGCATACTCTCCATGCTCAAAAGCTTTCTCTACCTGCCCTACGAGCGATTGCAATGCAGTCTAACAGATTTGCCCTTTGGTATTATACCAGCTGATTCGCAGAAAAATGCGAAACTTATAATTGATACGAATTTTCCTGCCTGCCTTTGGTGGTCATACATTCCGCAGTCATGGCGAAGGAGTGTTGCAGTCTTTATTTCGAAATGGGGAAGACATACCACTCCAAAGGATTTTAGGCTCATAAGCCAGTCATCCTTCTCGCTGAGAACTTTGAAACGGATAATTGAATTACATCCTAGGATGTCAATTGCTCCGGGGTATTTATCAGCATCTTGATATGTCTACATTAAGGGCGGTGACTTATATGGGTCAAAACTATCCAACGCCCAAAGAATTCAGCTATGATCAAAAGGTAAACAGATCCACCCTTGGCCAGTGTGTATAGCGGTTATACAGTCTCCCATAAAGGGTGCGCATCCATGAGCACTTCTAGGGTCTCATATCAGCTGGTTGTCCAGCTACCACACTGTTTCCTAACAAAACTTGGTATAGGAGGTGTGCTACATAAGATTTTGCACAGCCTACTAGTCTCAGAAGCTACTTCCACACCACTGCAAAGGGATCTCCATGAACTCCGCTTCACTTTCCTTATTACGCTCTTCAAGTTATTCACCGAGGCTGTATACTCTGATCAGTTACCAAGTCTCTTAGCCTCATTAAAAAGTTTACGAGACTTTTCAAGCTTTCCCTATGTCTAGATTTACACTTACCCCGACAGAGACTGAGCTTGCTGTTTCGAAAGAGAATTCTACGCGGCATCTCCCAATCCGTCTTCTTCCTGTTTCTTCTGGGTATTAATATCCTCTCCTCTCCTGAATTCCTATCTCGAGTTCAATACACCTGTGATCAGAGTGCTCATTCTTTGCAATCCATCTTGCCATACTCTCCATTCTCTAATCCGAATGCTTAGTGCTAACTAACATGATATCAAGGATCTTCTTTCTGTTTACGACAATAAAAGTGGGTTCCGAACCAACATCTAGATTATTAGAAAAAGATGAATTCAAAAATTGACTTGTATCGGAGCTGTCCCACACCACTTGGTGTGCATTTGCATCTGCTCCTATGATAATCGGCAGGTTTTCCTCTTCCACCAGTTTTGTAGCCTCACGAGCCCTGATTGGGGAGGATTCACTATCAGAGGCCATATAGCTGGAGACAATGAGGAAAGCACCTGCATTTGTCTCCCAGGCGGTCGCTATTGTATCTTCATCACTGAAATCAGAGAGAATGAAGATTTTTAAATGGCTTCTTGCCATTATACAGGCTCTGATTCTACCTTGATCCATGTACAGTAGCTTGTAGCCCTTCTTCCTCAATCCGCAAACCTTACCCTTATAGAGTCAGAGGTCTTGCACCAGAAACAACTACTCCTCTCTTTCCGACAGACGGAGGAGCAATGCAGCCGAGGCTACATTGAGTGGTGACGGTTAACTTGTAGAGCTCTCGCCATCATCTGCTCTTTCTACAACCGTGACGGTGACATTCTCTATGTCCTAATCTTGATCATTGTCCAAGAGAGCATCCTCGTTAACATGTTCGAAGAACTCCCTCACCAACTCAGAGTTGGATATGGCGTCTTCACCCAATGTTGCACTCGCAGCCTCATCCACGGATATGCGTTCCGCTTCGGTATCCACATTCTCTGAAACCAGGTCGCCCTTAGGTCATCCCTATATACTCGGAGGAAGATACTATCAAACATCCTGACAACCTTCCAGCCGTGGCTCGGTGCATCAGGGTTTCCACCTCTCAGGACTTCCAGGATCTCTTCCTCGGAACCAAAGATGTCTGGTATCCTGACAATGGATCTAGCTCTACGCGGAACCTCTAAAAGAGGAACCACGTCAAGCATAGCTCATTCCCATAGTCCGTTTACAAGAGCGACCGTTTGTTTAAGTAACCAGGTCGATCGCTCATCTGCACAGGCCATAAGTTTGATACGCCGCCGATAACAGTCAGTTCTCACACCTGGGGTACGCATCCGAATTGTTCTTTAGGACTCTCCGGATCGTATTTATCCCCAACAGCTCCACATTTCACCGGTTTGAAGGGGTTAAAGCCAGATCCGCGTTGCCCACGTCCATGGAGGCTATCACGATCTGGTCGTTCGCCCCCTCGCTGTATGACCTTTCCATCGACGTTTGGGGTCTCACGCGCTTATTTGCGGAACAGCCTTCTTTTCAGAACGTCGCTCCTTAGGCGCATCTTTGGATGTGAGAGGAGGCGAACTTTTTAGCTCTGGCACAATTACCTTTGTCCGCGATAAGCGAAACTTCCCTACAGCAGTTAGGGAATCTACTAGCTTCTTCACCAGCTCATCGCGGCACGTCGCTTCAGATAGACCTGTGTCGCAAGGTTTATGTGCATTTGGGAACTATATGCCGAAGATACAGTTTGGGCACCTGAAAACGAGTTCGCGGTTCCCTTGCTGTCCCTTCCACGAGATATCTCAGATTTCCACCAGTTTCCCTTACCAGCGGTAGGTCCACAGTCACCTTATCCACAGCCGGCACTTGGGTAGCTGCCGTACCAGAAGCGCTGACAGCTCCTGTACCCCGTCAAGATAGTTAGCCTAGTAAGGGTTTATTTTAATTAATTATTGTTTCAATTTAATTAAGATACATGCATACAATTTATAATACGCATAGAACTTTTATCGCCGGCAATTAATTGATTTTTTTTATTTCGTTTTTTTTTTTTTTTTTTTTTTGGTTTTTGTTATTTATTCTTCAATAACCAAAAAGTCTCTCATAGATCGAATCAATTACATAGATAACTTGAGAGTAATGTCTCATCTTAAGTATATTGTATATTATAACATATAAACTATTACATACACAGTCTTACAAAAGTTTACATACGACCATAAAAATTCCAATTTCATAACAAAAAATGCATATAAAATTATTTTTTTTTATCTTATTTTATTTAAAAATATAAAGTATTAAAAAATTAACTTAAAAATAGTTCAATTTCGTAAATTTATATCTAATAACACAAAATATTTCACTTTTTTGTTGAAGGAACTTTTACATAAGTTTACATACGCTAAGTAAATTTAGTACAGAAAATTAAGTTTAATATTTGGTGTGGCCTCCCTTGGCCTTTATTACATCTGCCAGACGAGAAGGCATGGATAACGCCAATTTTTTTGTAATTTCAGGTGTAATTTTACTCCACTCCTCCATTAATGCTTCCTTCAGACCTGCAATTGATGTTATTTTGCGTTTTCTTAAATTCCGCTTCAAAGCATCCCATAAATGTTCAATAACATTTAGATCGGGAGACTGTGGGGGATGTTCCAGCTTATGTTTGACATTATAAAGTAGCCATTCTTTTACTACATTCGAAGAATGCTTCGGGTCGTTGTCTTGAAGAAATATGGAATTTTCCTTCAAGTCTAACATTTCCACACTGGGGAGATAGCTATCTTTTAAAATGTCAATGTACATAGCCTTATTCATAATACCATCGATAATCCTCAGTTTACCGACACCATTTGCGGCCATACATCCCCATACCATAACAGAGCCGCCACCGTGTTTCACGGTTGGATTTATGTTCTGGGGTAGTAAGGCTGTATTCGATTTGCGCCAAACTTTGGCCCGACCATCACCCCCAAAAACCATAAATTTACACTCATCAGTGAATATTACCCTTTCCCAAAACGTTGGGTCACTTAAGTGGATCTTCTCATACTTTTGGGCGTATTCCAAGCGCTTTTGTATATTCACAGCTCTGAGAAGTGGTTTTCTTCTTGCAACTCTGCTGTTGTAACCATTGTTTTTTATTGTTCTGCGGATAGTCTGGTCAGAAACATTTACTCCCAGATCTGATTTTATTTTACGATTTATTTCCACCGCGCTTTGTTTCGGGTTTTCCTTTACTAACCGAATAACGGCTCTATCAGTTCGTTCATCTAAAATTCGGGGGCGGCCGGCTCGTGGCTTACTTTCATAATTTCCACTTTCGTTAAATTTTTTTACGATTGTTTGCACCGTCGCCTTCTTTAAATTTAAAATTCTTCCAATTTCGCTCAGAGAATTACCTTCGTTCCTCAATTTAATTACAGTTTTTCGAATTGGTTCGGGAATTTCCTTTCCTTTGCCCATTTTATTCAGCGAGAAACACTTAATGATTAATGAGTTCTAATTGTGATCCCTTCTTATGAAATTACAAGCTCAACTGATGATTTTAAGCAAATATCAAGAAAATGTGCAGCGGTACTCATAACGGTATATCGTGTTTTTTGCAGGGTATGTATACTTATGTAAATATGATAACTTAAGCATTTTAAGGTTTTTGTTGTTCTTTTAGAAAATACAACAAAATATTCATTACAGAGTGTTTAATATATTATTGCTTTTTGTTTGAAGAAATAAAAACCAGTAAAATATGAGAAATATTTTCAAATTTATGAAAAAATCAATTTTTTTAGGTCGTATGTAAACTTTTGTAAGACTGTGTAAATATATAATGCTTAAATTAAAAAGATAAATGAAAATAGTAATAGAATCTAATCTTAATTTCTAATTTCAACCTTTTCCCTACCTACCATATACAACCCGAATCCAACCATAATCCAAAAGCTCAAACATTTTCTAATACTCGCTGCAAAATTTAAAGCGTTCCACAACCTACATACATATTTTTACCACATATGATCTATGCATAAGCCTTGTATCTATTCTTAGAGATATAAACGCTGCTGTTCTAGATGAACATGAAAAAGTAAATAATCACGCCAGGTATTCCGGCAAACCAAATTTTATTATCTTAAAAAAGAATAAAAGCGAGCCCAATTTCACAAAATTCTCAACACTTGTGCCTACGAACTCAATGAAATAAGAAGTAACATGAGTTCTCAAATTTAGGCAGTAAACAAATCTTATAATGCGATTAAAGCATTTGGTTAATTTATTAAAGTTTGAACAACTTCCACATGAATAAATTTCCAGTCCATACAAAATAATTGGCATCAATAGAGATTTAGCTAAAAGTTTTTTTATTTTTAAAGGAAAACAAGCCCCCACACAATACAAATGTCTTAAAGAAAAGCAGAATTTTTGAACTACGTTGTTTAAATGAAAATTGAATATAAGCTTCTCATCCAAGTAAATACCCAAGATCTTATGATGCGATACATATTGAATTGGTTCATGATTTATAAATAGTAAAGATGTTTCCCATAAAATGTTACTGAACCTCATAGCGCATGTTTTCAATGGATTTAAACTAAGTTTGTTGTGAACAGACTATTCAATGATTTTTTCTATATCCTTGTTTATCAAGTTGAAAATTCCACGATGGGCATTCCCTTTCTAGATAAGCTGCTACCTATATATATATATATATATATATATATATATATATATATATATATATATATATATATATATATATATATATATATATATATATATATATATATATATATATATATATATATATATATATATATATATATATATATATATATATATATATATATATATATATATATATATATATATATATATATATACGCTTGCCATAGCGAAAGAATATTTAGTAAATCATTGATATACATTATAAAAAATAGTGTCCCAATATTGAGCCCTGAGGCACACCACGATTCGTGAACAAAGTTATTGATCTTATTCTATCTATTTGTATAAACTGTTGCAGACGAAGCAAAATTAAATTGATTACACATTTTTATCATTAGTTTTCCATGAGAAATAGAATTAAAAGCTTTAGCAAAATCCAGAAAAATGGTAATAGCTCCACGGCGAACATCTACATATTTCCTAGCATTCTCAACTAAGCTCTTGATAAGCGAAGATGTACTAGAATGAGGTCGGAAACCTGATTGATTCTGTTATGGAGTATGTTTTTAAAAACTTTTTATTAAGCCGAAAGAGAATCAATTTCAACTTTATTTGATTTCAAAAAGATGGGGAACTTGTCACATAGCCACACCTGTTATGACAGATTGCGACAAAAATTTCCCAATAAACTGTTTTCAAGAATCTCCACATTCCGTTGGCCTGCCAAGTCTCCTGACCTCTCTGCACACGATTTTTTATTTTTTGGTTTAGTGCAAAGAAGAAGTTTACAAAAGAATCGCAACAAATGTGGATGATATAAAGTAGCGATGTCCACCCATGGTATTTAAGTGGTAAACAAGAGCAAATACAATCTTACGCTCATTATTTTAGTCGTCAATATACAGCGACGAGAGAACTTGCGCAGGGGTGTATAAATTTGTTTCTTGTTTTTGCTCCGTATTTTGCGTTTTTTTTACTATTTTCCATATAAAATTTATTGAGAATACTAAGAAGATAAACCGCTTCAGGTTAGCGGTTGACTCAAAAAGAAGGTGGCAAACTATAAAGGAAATTGGTATTGGAAATAAGATAGGTAATGCTTGTAATATTGACGTTGATGAATTAAATTCGTCATTTATTAACATTCCATCAAGGACTTCTGGGAATATCAGTCAGCCGAGTGTATTTACTATATCGCAACAACCTTCAGCAGAGTCTTCATTACCACGTTTTAATTTTACAAATGTACTTCAAGCTGAGGTCGCGTCATGTTGTGTATCAGTGACATCCAATGCAGTCGGGATTGATCAGGTCCATCCAAAATTTTTGAAGCTTCTCCTGCCGAGAATTTTAGCTTATATTACACATATTTTTAACACTATAATTACCACCAGTCAATTTCCTAGCTGCTGGAAGCATGCTAAGGTCATCCCAGTACCAAAAAGTGCAAATGAGTACCGTCCTATTTCAACATTATCATATTTGTCAAAAGTTTTTGAACGCTTGTTACATGGGCAAATAAGTGAATATTTATCACGCAACCAGCTCCTAATAAGAAACTGGACTTAGAGAGAGCCACGGCTGTATAACGTCGCTTATCGACGTATCGGAAGATATAAGGTGCAGTCTTGATGATGGTTATATTACATTTCTAGTGCTCTTGGATCATTCTAAAGCATTTGATTGCGTTAGTCACCAAATTCTATGCAGTAAGATGTTTAACAAATTTAATTTCTCACACATCACTAATAGCAAGCTATCTCACTGATCGCTACCAATCAGTATATGTTGGTGACCGCATATCTACCGCCCTACCTGTATTTAAAGGAGTACAGCAGGGTTCTATTCTTGGGCCACTGCTGTTTACACTATATATAAATGACTTACCTAATCAACTTCTGTACAGCAAAATACACATGTATGCTGATGATGTGCAAATATACATTAGTTGCAAGAAAAATTTGATACACGAGTGCATTGCTAAATTAAACGTGGACTTAAATAAAATATCTTTATGGGCGGCTTCTAACAGACTGCAACTGAATCCTACAAAATCTAAATGTCTGGTGGTTGTTCAGAGAAATCAAAACATTGTCGTAGATGTTCCGATCTCATTAGGTGATAAAAATATAGTAATTGCTGAATCAGCAAAGAACCTTGGAATCATTTTCAACAAATCACTTCAATGCGATACCCACTTTAACTCTGTTTGTGAAACAAATTTTTCGATGCTGCGAATACTTAATATCTCGAAGCATGTTATACCTCTAAATATCCGAGTGTTTCTTGCAAAGTCCTATTTAGTACCAAAGCTGTTATATGGCTGTGAAATTTTTGCCTATAGTGACTCATATAGTAAGAGCAGATTAGTGGTAGTTTATAACGCCATCCTACGATATGTTTATAATATCAAGGAACATCACAATACTATAAATCCTTATATGGGGGTAATATTCTCAAGTTGCTAAAGATAAGATCATTAATTATACTGTACAAAATTATTTATTTACTTATTTGAACGCCTTAAGTTTGCACGTTCTAACAGAGGAAAAAACATTATACAATTCAGATATCGAACACTAATATCTGAGTGGCAGTTCTTTACAAATACCATACGGCTGTGGAATTCACTACCCAACACTTTTCAATGTACTGGCAACGCTATACAGTTCAAACAACAACTGTTTTTATATTAAATTTTTGGTTTGTACATTTGTACAACGGGTTATAGTTCAGGTTTTTTCTTTCTTAAGTTTTTTTTTCTTAAGAAAGATTTTTTTTTTTTTTACAATACAAATCTGCTGTGATTAATAGTTTTGATTGAAGAAGACAAGAAAAATAATAATCAAATCTTTAGCTGGGGGACAACTAGCTGTTTCGTAGTCGCTACACTACTCATCAGCACCCACTGGGATTTGAACTCGGGACATGACGTATCATGATCTACTGCTTTAACCACTAAGCCACCGAGCATTTAATTATTTTCTATCTACATATATTCATCTCATATTGAATCACATATGCATTTTGTCAATTGCCCACATTGTTTGTACAGCGTTTGCTGTCTCTAAACTAGCGGTATTTATTTTTATTTATTAACATAAATATTTTTGTATTTTAATATTCTCCGTACCCAGAGATGTAAATATAAATTTATTGAATTTTTTATGAACTTTTTATAATTTTTTAAATTAAATTTTTGGTTTGTACATTTGTACAACGGGTTATAGTTCAGGTTTTTCTTTCTTAAGTTTTTTTTTCTTAAGAAAGATTTTTTTTTTTACAATACAAATCTGCTGTGATCAATAATTTTGATTGAAGAAGACAAGAAAAATAATAATCAACTCTTTAGCTGGGGGACAACTAGCTGTTTCGTAGTCGCTACGCTACTCATCAGCACCCACTGGGATTTGAACTCGGGACATCTACTGCTTTAACCACTAAGCCACCGAGCATTTAATTATTTTCTATCTATATTCATCTCATATTGAATCACATATGCATTTTGTCAATTGCCCACATTTAGAGCTGTGTCGTTTATGAACGAACGGGTTAAATTGAACGGATCATCTCGTTGAACGTAGTGAGCCGGTCATTAAACTGACCATTTTTCGTGCAATAGTGAGCCGTTCAATTTGGGTAGCTTTCGTCCAAATATCTTTCGTTCTTTTTGTGTCATGTTCATGTTTGTTTTTGTTGTGTATTTTAACTAAAGTGGGGGTTGTTTTTTCTCTGTATTATTTTAAATTATCTGAAATAAAACAAAAATCGATTATGAAACTAATCAAAATTTCACAGCAAAATGGTTTTTATTAAAAATTATTTCTTGTTTTTAAAACAAAAAAATTTTTTTTATCACTTTATCATTTTTTATTTTGCTATCTTGTTTTGTTCATTTTCCAGTGCTGTGTTGATAATTGACCGGAAAATTTTAATGTTGGCAGCGTGCCATTGGTTCAAAGTGACCGATTGAACGAAATGAATGAACGGATCAGTATTTTGTAACTGAACGAAAGTGACCGGTCACTAAAATGAACGACCCGGCACAGCTCTACCCACATTGTTTGTACAGCGTTTGCTGTCTCTAAACTAGCGGTATTTATTTTTATTTATTAACATACATATTTTTGTATTTTAATATTCTCCGTACCCAGAGATGTAAATATAAATTTATTGAATTTTTGATGAACTTTTTATAATTTTTTAAATTAAATTTTTGGTTTGTACATTTGTACAACGGGTTATAGTTCAGGTTTTTTCTTTCTTAAGTTTTTTTTTCTTAAGAAAGTTTTTTTTCTTAAGAAAAAAAAAACTTAAGAAAGAAAAAACCTGAACTATATATAACCCGTTGTACAAATGTACAAACCAAAAATTTAATTTAAAAAAAAATTATAAAAAGTTCATCAAAAATTCAATAAATTTATATTTACATCTCTGGGTACGGAGAATATTAAAATACAAAAATATGTATGTTAGTAAATAAAAATAAATACCGCTAGTTTAGAGACAGCAAACGCTGTACAAACAATGTGGGCAATTGACAAAATGCATATGTGATTCAATATGAGATGAATATATAGGGTGTTTTTTTAAGCCCGATAGAACTTGAAATTGTAAAAAATAACACAAAAAATTAAATTGTAATCAAAATTTTTTTTTATTCGAAAGATCAATACGTGACATTAACATTTGAAAATGATTTCGGGCATATGGGCACCGCGGCTGTTCTTGACGAAGCGCATTCTGGACGTCCAATTTTGGGCCACTTTTTCGAGCACTGCTGGCCGTATGTCACGAACAACACGAACAATGCTGGCCTCCAAGGCGTCAATTGTTGCTGGTTTATCAGCATAAACCAGTGACTTCACGTAGCCCCACAGGAAATAATCGACAGGTGTCAAATCGCACGACCTTGGAGGCCAATTGACAGGTCCATTTCTCGAAATCAACTTATCGCCAAATTTTGATTTCAGTAAGTCGATGGTTGCGTTCGCCGTATGGCACGTAGCGCCATCCTGTTGAAACCACATCTCCTCCGGATCAATGTCATCCATATTTTCAAACAAAAAATCATTGATCATGGTGCGGTAACGATCTCCATTGACCGTAACGCGAGCTCCGGCCTCATTTTTGAAGAAATAAGGTCCGATGATGCCACCAGCATGAAAACCGCACCAAACAGTGCATTTTTCTGGATGTAATGGAGTCTGTAGGGTCTCTTGTGGATTGGTCTCACTCCATATGCGGCAATTTTGCTTATTAACAAACCCGTTAAGCCAAAAATGCGCCTCATCGCTGACCACAATTTTGCGATAAAACAACGGGACTGATTTTCAAAGTAAATTTGGATAATTTCGTAGCGTTGTTCAAGCGTAAGTCTATTCATGATGATTTGTCAGAGTATACTGAAACAAATAAAAAAAATGTTTCATCAAAATTTAATTTTTTGTGTTACTTTTTACAATTTAAAGTTCTATCTAGCTTAAAAAAAATATATAGATAGAAAATAATTAAATGCTCGGTGGCTTAGTGGTTAAAGCAGTAGATCATGATACGTCATGTCCCGAGTTCAAATCCCAGTGGGTGCTGATGAGTAGTGTAGCGACTACGAAACAGCTAGTTGTCCCCCAGCTAAAGATTTGATTATTATTTTTCTTGTCTTCTTCAATCAAAACTATTAATCACAGCAGATTTGTATTGTAAAAAAAAAAAATCTTTCTTAAGAAAAAAAAAACTTAAGAAAGAAAAAACCTGAACTATAACCCGTTGTACAAATGTACAAACCAAAAATTTAATTTAAAAAATTATAAAAAGTTCATCAACAACTGTTTTTATATTTTAGTTAAGTTTAAAAGTTTGTTCAACAATTTGCCTTATAATAATACAGGGTGGCCCAGAAAGACCGAAGTGGTGTGAATTGCTTATAACTTTTTATTTAAGAGATATTTTTTTAATTTTTTTTTTTTTTAAATACATTAAATTTATGGGGAATATTTTTGGATTAGTTATTAAAAATGATATCCCGCAAGTGGTGGCCATATTCTGCTTCGCACAAATGTGCTCTTTCCAACACATTTTCCATGACCTTTCGCAAAACTTCCGGTGGTATGTTGTTAATTTCTTCTCGAATATTGGTTTTTAACTCCTCAATAGTCCTAGGCTTATTAACATAAACTTTTCCTTTTAAATAGCCCCAAAGAAAACAGTCTGGAGCGGTTAAATCCGCGGAACGCGGAGGCCAATTAAAATTGCTGTTACGAGAAATTATTATTTCACCAAAGATGTCGCGTAAAAGAGTCATTCTGGCCCTCGCAGTGTGCGCTGTGGCTCCATCCTGTTGGAACCATATTTGCGGATGGTTTTCCACGGCTGGCCTTACAAAATTTTGCAACATGGCCCGATATCGATCACCATTGACGGAAATGGCGACACCTTGTTCATTTTCAAAAAAAAAAAATGGGCCAATGATCCTTTCTGAAGAAACACCGCACCAAACGGTACACTTAACTGGGTGCAATTGTCGTTGATGAAGTACTCTCGGGTTTTCCGTAGCCCATATCCTACAGTTTTGCTTGTTAACGAACCCATTTAATTGAAAATGGGCTTCGTCACTCATTATTAAGTTATGAATAAAATTTGGATTCTCTTGTGCTTTTTGCTGGAAATAAATTGCATAGTCAAGTCGTTGCTGGTAATCTGTTGGTTTCAATTCTTGGACAAGTTGAATTTTGTATGGAAACAATCCTATGGTGTGCAAAATTCGCTGCAGCGACGTCCTTGAGAGGCCCAGTTGTGACGAACGTCTCCTGGTTGATGTTTCTGGATCCTCCCGAATACTCTCCTGTACCACTTGAATATTGTCAGCCGTGTGGACAGTTCGGTGTCTGCCGGGACCAGGAAGGTTCCTTACTGCTCCTTCTTCTCGAAAATTTGCAACCAGACGGTTTATTGTTGACTGAGAGGGTGCAACCCGCACATTAAATTGACGACGGTATGCACGCTGAGTCAACACAATGGACCGTTGATTTGAAAAGTAAATTTCAACAATTTGGGCACGTTGTTCAATTGTGTATTGCTCCATTATAAATTATCCAAGTCTTCTTTACAAAATACTGAAAAGAAAAGAAAAAAAAAATTATAATAAAAAAGTTATAAGGAATTCACACCACTTCGGTCTTTCTGGGCCACCCAGTACTTTTGTTTTGCTTGCTTTTCGAGTAATATAAAGTATATAATATCGCAAATTCCTTGTTGAAAAACCTAATGTATTAAAATTTATATTTTATCTATTATAACTTCTACGTAAAATAACTTTAAAATATATATTGTGCTATTACAAAATCACATACTGTAATATAAAAGATTTATATCTTGTTGTATGTGATATACCTTTTTCATAAAATAAATAAAAAAATTAATATATTTATTCATTACTTTTACTTCAATTTTACATAAATTGTAAATAAAACGATTTTTTGAATTGTGCACTTTTTTTCTCAGTGCAAATTTATTTACACTCAGAGCGTAACTAGCGATTTCTTTTTCGACATCACTAATTTAAAGCATTCCATTCGGACGTTAATTGAGACAATTCCCGCAGCAACACTCCAGGCAGTAATGAATAACTTTCTGACAAGATGTCGTTCATGTCTCAACGAGGGTGGAGGCCATTTGAATTCAATTATTTTCAAAACTTAATGAATTACTTTAATAAAAATGTTCTGTCTCTCGTCGTGTGCACATGTCTTTTGTTACTGCTGTCCGTATTTTCTATATTTGTACGTTCATTAATTAAATTCATATAAAACCAAATTGCACCGTAATAGGTAGTAACCCAGTGAAATTTTTGTCACATACATCTTCGATCTAAGGCCATTGACAATGTAAGCGCGACCCATCCGAAGTCTGTATACAATTCCAACTTATATTTACACATCGATGGCCTAGGCCCTAAGATGCATCCAACACTGTATATATTGTAAGCGAAGATTGGATGAGTTCAAAACTATATTATTAGCATTTGTTTTCTTCTTTGCTTCTTATGTACATTTAATTTAACAATATGAGTAGAAAAAGCCTAATCTGAATCGGATGCTAGTTGTTTGTTGAGCTTAACATGTTTATTTTGATTTTTTTCTGTTGACACAATCGCTTACAATGGGATGCTTTGCAAATTGTAATAACTGGTGGACTGCTGGGAAGCTGTGTACATATGTTTATTTTTCTTACTCTCTTTTTTTATCGTTGTTCGTATTTTTTATATACATACATATGTTTATTATTAATTTCGTATGAAATCAAAGTGCACCGGAATAGGTAGCAGTATGTGTACACGCGTTTCTTTTTGTTTTTTTTTTTTGGTTTTTTCTTTTACCGTTGTCCGCGTTTTCTTTATATGCACAATATTAATTCCTTCTGAATGTACTTCATTACCTTGTAGCGTGGAAGGTGTTAGACTAAATTTTGCTAATCTGAGCAGTGTCGAAGGCACTGATCTGTTTTAAATAATTTAATTCCAACATTTTAAATGCTGCAATAGAGTTTGTTTTAGTCTTTCGTGTTGTTATTGTTTAAGTTAAACCTCCACGAACACTACTCCCTCTTTCCTACCTCATCATAACCTATTTTCCTAGTTCCAGTACAATGCACTGCATATGCAGGGGCCATCCCCTGAGTACTGGTCCAAGATAGAAAAACATTATTTTTCAAATGAATTACTAAATAATAAATTACATAAACTTTACGACAAGTTAATTGAGTTTCTTAATGTAGCAAAATTCATCAACCACCCTGGTTGATGAATAGAGATGAAAGTACTTTTAAGCGATTATAAATTTTTTTATTTGACTTATTTTTATGTTCACAAAATAATTTTTAAATGTTTAATTCAGAATAAACCACTAAATTCACTTTCCATAGTGTGAACAATACATTTGACATAAATGGCTTATTACTAGTATATTGCCAGTAGCAAAAAAACTGTCACATGGCTTAGCGCTGCCACTTTGTAGTCGTTAATGTACCTGACTTCAGTTTTAATTTATTACGCCCTAATGACACTTAATTTTTTTACACTTTTCTTAATCTAAGATTGAAAGAGTGAAATAGCCAATAATAGAAAGAAACCATGAGTTACAATAAAATAACGTATGTACACATAAACACGACGTTTGCGATAATAACATGCTATTTTGTTCAAAAACATATTTTTCCGTGTATTTTGTTGAATTAAATTAGTGAGAAATTATTATAAGAGAGCCAAAAGTGTAAGAGCCTCTACTTAATTATTGAAGTGAAACATTGGTATCGTATATCATTTTTAATTTGCAAACTCATTTAAATTGTAAGATATTTTTTGTTTTTGCTTATTTTTTTTTTAAACTTCAGTGATGCGTCATTATTATATGCATGAAAATCGTTTAGTTGGGAAAAAATCTCTACATTCAGGCATTAAACTAAAAAGTTAATAGCATAATAGCAATTAAGCTGTAAATGTCACTTTTAAGCAAACATTTTTTGGATTTTTTTGACACTTCTTACATTTTATCGTTAACATGTTGGAAAATTTTGACATTCTCAGATGTTTTTTTAATATAGCCGAACTTTTTTCTCTCAATAATAATTTCAATGGTAATATATCTATACTCTTCTCCAAAATCTCAAAAAGTTGCTCTTCTTAGCGTTTTTAGAATATTTATTTTTTTTATTACTTTTAACTTAACGCTTTTTCCACTTTGAAATGCGCTTTTTGCTATGAAAATATTGGCATCGATGTGTATAATAGAGTAAATCAAAGTCTAGTCGCAATGTAGATTTTATTTTGTATGGGGCTAGAACTAGATTTAACTCGAAATACCGTAAGTACTAGATTTGGCTTAGGTGTAAACGCCCTATTAGATGATTTTAATGCTGTTGCCATAATATTATTAAAACAATAATTATTGAATGTTATGTTTCCGTAAATGTTTCTTTTCGGATAAAAATGTTTGTAATTTTTTTCCGAATAGCATCACCCTTAGAAAGTAAAACATTTATTATTAATGCAATAAAAAAAAAACAAACAAAAAAGCTAACAAAATGCCGTTTAATAATAATCTACACTTAGCGTTTTAAATATATCATGACTACTGTTAACTAGCCAACGTTTTAATCACAATTTTTTATAAATAAAAGCTATCATAAGCAGCATCTACGAGTGGAATAATAAAACAATCTCATATTTGCAGAAACACATATGAGACAAAGATGTAAATAACTATAGTTAAGAAAAATAGAGAACATGCTTTGATATCAACCTAATAATCAGCCATATGACAAGTGAAGCTAATATATGTAAGTGTGTTAAACAGGGCAGTATCTCCACCTTACTCGAAGTACAGTGTAGGATATGCTACATTTTTAGCCAGTTTTATGTGGAACATATTTTTAAAGCCACATAATACCCTTTAGGAGTGTATGAAATTTTTTTAGAATTTTTATGTTGCATCGGCATAACATTTTTGCCAGAAAAGAAAATATTATTACACTAACGGCCGTATTCATAAAAAAAGTTAAACAGCCGTTTAAACCATTTTTAGGGAAAATTTGATAAAATTGTATTCATAAACGAATTTTACGTTAAAATGTTCTTTTTAGTAGCTTTTAAGGCAACCATTTTTAAAACGGATTGCACCCAATTTTTAGACAATTTTAAGGTGATATTTGTGTTTTTTAGTTACTGTTTTCTTATATGTTGCGAAAATTTTTATTGCATATTTATCAGAAATCCCATGACATTGATAACAATAGATGTGTGTTTTTAATAGAAAATATGACCCAAGCTTTGAATAGCTGGCAACAGAAAACTTTCAGGGAAAGAAGTAATCTATTTTATTCTGGATTCCAGATAAGCAATTACGCTTTACATTTTTTCCAGCCTTCTTATTTTAGATATTACTAACATTTTATTTATTTAAAATAATATACGTTAATAAAATGCCATGTACATCAGTGATGTGTAAAAAACGAAATAGTAAAAAAGCTCGTTATTCATATATTTTCCTACGCGTAAGCAAAAGGAATCAAAGTAAAACTTTTCTGACTCAGTATTTTTTGCTATTTAATTGAAAGACAAAATGCAGTTAACATTTATTTATTTGTTTTAAAGTAGAATTTCATAAAAAAACAATGCAAGACAATTCTTTGCATGACTACTATGTGAACAAAAAACCGTTTTTATCGCAGCACTATGATTCAAATGAGAATTGCATATGATGGCGTTGCCAGTCACAAATATAAAATTTCAATAAAATGATTTTTAGCTAAAATGCTGTTTATGAATACGTTTTTATAAAATGTGTTTTTTTGCTGAAAATTCTGTTTTACCTAAAAAGTTGTTAAAATGCAGATTAGTGTTTTTTTATGAATACGGCTGTAAAAGTTTATAGACTATCAGCCGTATTCATAAAAAAACACTAATCAGCATTTTAACAACTTTTTAGTTAAAACAGAATTTTCAGCAAAAAAACACATTTTATAAAAACGTATTCATAAACAGCATTTTAGCTAAAAATCATTTTATTGAAATTTTCTATTTGTGATTGGCAACGCCATCATATGCAATTCTCATCTGAATCATAGTGCTGCAATAAAAACGGTTTTTTGTTCACACAGTAGTCATGTAAAGAAATGTCTTGTATTGTTTTTTTATGAAAATCGGCTTTAAAACAAATAAATAAATGTCAACTCCATTTTGTCTTTCAATTAAATAGCAAAAAATACTGAGTCAGAAAAGTTTTACTTTGATTCCTTTTGCTTACGCGTAGGAAAAAATATGAATAACGAGCTTTTTCTATTATTTAGTTTTTTTACACATCACTGATGTACATAAATAAAATGTTAGTAATAAGTAAAATTAGAAGACTGGAAAAAATGTAAAGCGTAATCGCTTATCTGGAATCCAGAATAAAAGAGATTACTTCATTCCCTGAAAGTTTTCTGTTGCCAGCTATTCAAAGCTTGGGTCATATTTTCTATTAAAAACACACATCTATTGTTATCAATATCATGGGATTTCTGATAAATATGCAATAAAAATTTTCGCAACATATAAATAAACAATAACTAAAAAACACAAATATCATCTTAAAATTGTCTTAAAATTGGGTGCAATCAGTTTTAAAAATGGTTGACTTAAAAAACTGCTAAAAAGTACATTTTAACGTAAAATTCGTTTATGAATACACTTTTATCCAATTTTCCCTAAAAATGGTTTGAACGGCTGTTTAACTTTTTTATGAATACGGCCGTATATCTTTTAGCTACTGCACATAAGTATGGGCTGGTTCGGAAATGCATTACTGCGCTGCATCTGATGCGCATCTGTAATTAGTTTGCGATTTTGATGCAAAGCAGCTGATTCTGATGCGCATCAGATGAAGCGCAGTAAACGATTATAAATCATACATTTGAAATGTAACCGGAAAGTGATTGCTTTAAGCGCATCAACCAAAATGGGGAAAAATTAAAAAATATGAAAATAACTCATTAAAACTATTTATAAAATAAAAATACATATACATATTTGCAATGTATTTATTTGTGACTTTCTATATTTCAGTAACGCCTGCCCTGTTAAAGAAGAAGTAGTAGCACCATTTTGGGCCAACAACACACGTGGTGAGGTTCTGGCTCTGCTCAATCTTTATCCCTTCGAACAATACGTACACTGGGAAAAATGCACCAACGAGCACAGGCAAATGTACTGTCGCGAAGGTTGTCGCTGCGAACAGCAATACCGTCTCCATCGCCTTTTGGCCTATGATCCTCACAACGAATGTCGTGGCATATTTTCGGATTGGTTTAGGTTTCCTTCCTGTTGCATTTGCAAGTGCTACAACATACCACTAGACTTGAGAGCGACTTCGAGATCACCGCGTTTTGAAAGCGGCATAAATGAGAATAGACATCCCATCGAAGTGGCCGAAGAACATGTTAAAAATGCAATATATGAACACGCCACCGAAGAATGGTATCGGCCCAAGGACGAATTTAATTTTTATGAGGGCTAAATCTTAATTCTATTAAAATAATTTATTGATTTTAATATGATTACCACATATTTGTTTAATTTATTGTTAATATATTATTATTTTTTATTTTTGTAAACTAGTCGCAAAATCTGTTGTTATATGTTTTAGATATTAAGAGTTTTTTAAGCAATAATTAATTGTTGGCATTATGTTTTTTGTAAATATAGTTGAGCATAATGTTTTCTTCAATTTAAACAGAGCGTTTGTACCTTAAAAATACTTTAAAACTTCTTGCAGGAGCCTCTAATACAAAGGAGCTTAAGTTTTAAATTGTTTAGACTTATTGTTTGTTTTTTATTATGATTAAGCTTAATGTTTTATTGTCACATATTCGTTCATTCACATACATACATACTTACATTTAATGGCCATACAATTGCATTTGATTTTAATTAATTTTTTTATGTATTTTCAAGTAAATTTTTATTAACTACATACTTTCATCAGAATATATATTTATGTAAATAAATTTTTACTTATTAAGGCTAGTGATAATGAAATTCTGTTGTATAATATACATATATACACTGCGCGTCATCAGGTTAGCGCCCTTCTTTACACTTTCTTTTAATGTTAAATGTTACCTAATCTATTTGTGTTATGGACTTACAATTTTTATCTATTTGACTTCTATAAATTCTTCTTAAAATAAAACAATAATGGCCATACCATACGTTAAAGTTAATATTTTATTTTTAATTTTTAGAAAAAGTATAATTAAAAATGTAACCAAGAACCGGTCATCAGAATAGCGCCACTTGCGATAATTTCAATATATTTAGTTTTTTATTGCTAGTTTATAATATTTTGAAAATTATAATGTAGATAACACACGATATGTTTTTAACATTGTAGATGTCAGTTTTCACAATGTAAAATGCCTGCATGTCGTCTTTTACCTCAAAAACATTGCTTCTATAAAAACACGAGCAACAAACTTTAAACAGAGTGTGTTCTATTTTGTTATGTTTAAACATTTGCCATTAGAACTGTATGCCTTGCGAACAATTCAGCGGCGGTAGACTTTGAGCGGTATAAGTAGTCGGCTTGAGAAAATTTTAACGAATTAATATGTTTTAAATAATTATTATTTATAATAATAAAGAGCATAGACAATGTCAGATGTAAATGTACATGTATGTTTGTGTGCAAATTTTACAAACCGTCTGTAAAGATTATAATTTTGACAGACATAAAATAATACATGAGGAAATACATATTAAAAAAACAGACGTAAAAACATATCGTGTGTTGGTGCCTTAAACAGCTTGTTGTCTATGCTTTGTAGCTGTCGGCATTTCATAGGAGCTACCCTAATCATCAGTAGAGTTTGGAAATTTTAGAAAGATATTCGCAAATATTAAACTTTATATCCATCCCAACAATATAAATAAATTGTTGGGAACTTAAAAAGAAAAATGCTTTAATAATACATGTCAAAACACAAAAAACAAGCTTTTTCATTTATACACGTCTCTAACATTTCTTGACACCTTTGAAACAAATGAACAACCTTTGGTTGTCACGATTTGTTTTTTGAAAGTATCGAAAAGCAGAGAAGAAAAATTCAAACATTTGAGTTTTATTCACTCTAGGTGTGTTACACGTGAATAACGAAACAGTCCGAACTAGTCCAAAAGCGTTCCACGTAACAATTTTTGTGCAATTTTGAGAGAAAATGAGAGAGTAATTTTTTTTAATTTCCTGTACAAATTAGCCCGAACTTTTTCTTTGGGTAAGTTCGGACTAGAATTGAATAAACAGCTGTTTTATGTTTACATACATACAAAACTGAGAATTTACCAATTGGAAAAAAGTTTTGTTAAAAAAAAGCAAATGGAAGGTTGCCCAAACTAAAAATAACCTTGTGAAGTTGATAACAGAACATGCAATTGTTATTTGGCTTTTAATTTTAAAAATATGTACTATACAAATCTATTGAAAATTTTGCGTTGCTTTTAAGTTTACAGCTGTTGCCAATAATGCAAATCTTTTGTTTATATGATGTTATACGTTTTAAGCGTCTAAAATCACTTAAATATACTTTAATCTAAAAAGCACTAGTATTGCAAGATGTACAGTTGTGTTTTTTTGCGTTCCAGCAATTTTGGGCAAAATTTGTACATTTATTTTTGCATCTTGGACCAGTACTCAGGGGATGACCCCTACATATGCTGAGCATTGTACCAGAACTAAGAAAATAGGTTGTGAGGAGGAGGAGGAGAGAGGGAGTAGTGTTTGTGAACATTTGACTTGAACTTTCCAACGTTATAACAGACAGGAAACGCGTCTGCGGGCAACTTCTTCAACAGACGAAGCATACGGCTGAAAAACGAATTCTTTCTGTAGTGCGCAGTACGATTCCTTGGGCAATCGACTACAAATGGATGAGCTCTGGACGATGAATGCGTGCTACGCAAAAATGTACGCGTTTCGGATACAAGATCCCTAATCTCGTCAAAGCAAAATCCATTGTAGTAACGATAGAACAGAGTAACGCACCCCACACTGCGTCGATGCTCCAGTGAGTCAATAGAATTGGATACCCTACTTTCACCGATGAGCTTCTTCGCCCTCTCCTGCACACTGTCGAGTAACCCCAAATTAGACTTTGAGGCACCGGCCCAAACATGAGAGTTGTATTACATTTTCGGTCGGATGTTGGTGGTATAAATAGTAAGGAGGTCGGATGGAGTGAAGTACATCTTACACCGTTTCAAAAACCGAGGCACTTGAATGCTTCTTTAGAGACATGAAAAATGTGTTCAGTCCAGCGAACATCACACTGTATCTTCATCCCAAGAACATCAAGAGCATCCGATTCCTCAATATTTATACCATCATTAAGTACAGATGAAGCAGCATTTGCAGTCGTTTCTTTGTGTGTTAACAAAGAGCACTGAGTCTTACGAGCGTTAAGGCGACCCTGTTTTTACGACCCGATTCGGAGATTAATAGAAGATCACTATTCAGTGAATCATTCATATTTAGCCTCTTGGCAGCGATCTCTGATAGGCTGGTCCTATAACTAAAAGAGTACGAGTGACAAATGCTGCTGCCATCCGCGAAAGAGGGGATAGGGTTGGAAGTTTGATAGAGATGGTCGTTGAGGAAAATAATAAATAGGGTAGGAGAAAGAACAGCGCCTTGCGGTACCCCTGAATTAATCTTGAACTCGTTTGATGAGACCCCATCTATAACAACTAGTATAGTGCGGTCTCTGAGAAACCTCGATATAAACCGAGAAAAGTCATCACCGACACCAAAAGCAGTAAGTTGTGCCACTAGTGCACCATGCCACACTCTGTCAAACGCTTTTGAAATATATAGAGCCACCACCCTACTCTCACCGAAATTATGGAATTTAGAGAGTAATTTGCTTTTTACTCTCATTAGTCTGAACTAGTCCGAGATCTCGTGGAACACACCTTATATTATTGATACCATTCAAAAAGTTATAAACAGCTTGTTGTCTATAAGCATCAGTAGAAATGGCGACAAATAGACAGCTAGAAAACCTAGAAAATTAGCTGTTTTTAATTTTTTTGATTGGTACCAATATAGTGAATTTATTTATTTATTAACTATACAGTTGCAAATAAATTTGCAAAGTATGGGAGGTACAGCATGGGCAGAGTAACAAGATCTTATGCATACGATGGCATTAACAGTATTTTGAAGCGACGCTGTGACTAACTATGAGGACTTATGCCTTCACATAAGAAGTTGCCACGTGGTTAACAAAGAAATACCTCGAAAAAGCTGTAAACCAATACAGTTAGTTGAGGCAAACAGTTACCCAATATGAGTGAGACGCAAAACTTTCGAAGGCCAAGCAACAATGACAAGCCTGACCGCACTTAAGAAATAATTACGATGATGCGAGAGCGGTTCCCCAGTAGAGCTGTGCCGGGTCGTTCATTTCAGTGACCGGTCACTTTCTTTCAGTTACAAAAGACTGATCCGTTCATTCATTTCGTTCAATCGGTCATTTTGAACCGTCGACACGTTGTCAACATTAAAATTTTCCGGTTAATTATCAATACAGCTCTGGAAAATGAACAAAACGAGATAGCAAAATAAAAAATAGTAAAGTGATAAAAAAAATTATTTTTATTTAAAAATTAAAATTGTGGCGTGATAAATTTTGACTAGTTTCATAATCTATTTTTGTTTTATTTTAGATATTTTTAACTAACTTTAGTTAAACTACACGACAAAAACAAACATGAACATGGCATAAAAAGAACGAAAGATATTTGGACGAAGGCTGCCCAAATTGAACGGCTCACTACGTTCAATGAGATGATCCGTTCAATCTACGTAAGTCATGGAAATAATAATTGTACTCACCGGGCCCTTCTAAATTGAATTTCTTTTCATCTGAAAAGACCATGTATTTTCACTGAGCAGACCATGTCATGTGTGTTCGGGTAAAATCTAAGCGCATTTCCTTTCTTAGCGTATTGAGTGGTGGTTTCTTTTTCAATTTCTGTCTCCGTATATATGCTGCTTTTCTTATTACCCTTTGCAACGTAGATAGGCTCGCTTTATCACAAGTTTTTTCCTGAATTTTGGCAGACGAGTCGTGCGAATTAGATGCTTCCCACAGTATAGCTCTTCTATCTGCTTCAGAAATCACTCGATTGTTGCAGCCTTTATAAAGTTTTTCCATAGTTTTCTTTATTTTTAAGAATATCGGCTATGGTTTTCCTGTGTCTTCCAGTTTGTCACAATTTTCGATTTTTCCTTTAAAGATAAAACTGTTCCTCTTCCCATATTCTGTAATTGTATAAAGATATTGAATATTTAAAGACGCACAAAAAAATTTTACTATAATTGCAAAGGCAAACTAGATAACTTAAATTCTATTTGGGGGGCGCTAACTTAATGACGCGATATATATATATATATATATATATATATATATATATATATATATATATATATATATATATATATATATATATATATATATATATATATATATATATATATATATATATATATATATATATATATATATATATATATATATATATATATATATATATATATATATATATTTACAATGAATAACATTATTTTTTTATTTTTACATATTTACTCAGAATTATCATATTTTGTAAGTGTAAGATTAATTTAAATCAAAATGATTAATTCCAGTTACATGTTATTCACCCACTCAACATTAATAAATTATTATTTTTCATACAAAAAATTGGAGTTCATCTTTTAGCTTAAATTTTACAGTTGCACTTTGTAAAGGAAGCTTTGCTCCCAAGATTTTGGTTTATTTTAATTTTTATACCCTTCACAAAAACGACTAATTTGTGATTCAGTTTGTAATTTCTAGAATTTTTATTGGCAGAGTTAATAGAAAATTCGATTAAGCTTTCTGTGAAATTCAGTAATATCGGTTTACATATAGCTGAGTTATATCGAAAATTCCGATAAAACCCCATTATTTTTGCAATTTTGTATGAAAATTTCTGAAAAAAACTGTTTGTTTTGATTCAAACTTCACACAATCATTAAACATGACAAAAAAAATGTTCCCCGATATCGGTCCCTATATACCCGAAATACAGCCTAAAGCGGGTTTTAAATGAAAATGTCGCATAAGCGAACTTCGACAACCTTTTTTTTTTTGCTTAAAAGCAAGTCTGGTAATAATATAAGCTTATCTAAATACAGAAAATGAAAATTTCCGGTATCGGTCCATATATACGCGAGATATAGCCTAAACCGATTTTTTCATGAAAATATGGCGTAAAGGCCCAATCAGACTATTATACAAGTATAAATACTTTCATTAGATTTTGTGAGATAAAAGTCTAAACACATTTCTTGCGACTGTCAAAAAGTCTAACGTAAATTAGATTTTGCATTCACACCATCACACTTGATATAAACCAACATTGATGTGCCATCATAAAACTTTTCACGGCGGCAGGTGCACTATTCGTCGTAGGCGATAGACGTGCCGGCGCGTGAAATTCTTCAACAGTTAAAATAATAATTATGTATAACACATCCAAATTCAATAGCACAAACATATTTTATGTTCTAAATATAGCATGAGCAAAATACATTTATAAATGACAGCTAAATTCCAAATTTCGAGCTTTTTTATAACGACAAAAAATACTATCAGTGACGGCACCACATCGGCTACGAAATTGACGACTACTCAATTTTTAATTAGATGGTTTGCTAAAAAACACAACCCTGATCCAATGTAAAGTATTATCGTTTTGAAAAGTTTCAAAAAACAACAAAGTCGTATGGGATGTCAAATTTTTATCGTATTATTTTTCGTATGTATAACGGATTACATTCAGACTATCAGACTTGCACGTATTATTTGAATTTTTGACAAGTATTAATACAAAGTATAATAGTCTGAACTGGGCTTAAGCAAACTTAAACAACTTTTCTTGCTTAAAAGCAGGTCTGGTAATAAAATGAGAATACTTAAACACAGAAAATGCAAATTTCCAATATCGGTCCATAATAAGTAAATAAATAAATAAATATCCGAAATCAATTTTTCTCAGAGAAAAAAAATTTTTTTGGGTTAAAGTAGTTCTGGTAATAAAACATGGTTATATTGTTTGAAAGTAAACAGATTGTTTGAAGTACAGACTTCGACGACATTGTAAATATCAAATTATAATCGCATGTGTAAACAGAAAAACGAGTGGCAGAAGATAATACGTTGGCGTTGATAATACGTATACAAAATTTGCATGCCACTACTTGAGTGTGTAAATGCTGCGTTACCTACAATTTCAGCATCAGCTATTCTACAGGCTATTAAAAAAAATTATTTATTTAAAAATATACTTCTGGAATGCCAACGGCATACGCCAACATAAAAATGGAGACGTCCTGAGGGAAAAGCAAATGTTGATTGCTGAAACTCAACTGACGTCAAAAATATATTTTAGGATTAAAAGCAAATGTTGATTGATGAAAAGTAGAATTAAACATTGCTCGCTAAATGAGATGTGAAGAATATTTGCAAGCAAAAAATATTTGTATTGAACACATTCGCAGTAAATTGGTAATTTCATCGATTTATTCCCCGCCTCGGTTTTGAGTTTCAGAAAACCAATACTCAAATTTTTTTACTTCACTTGGATCCCGATTTATAGCTGCTGGTGACTATAACGGTAAACATTTTGGGACTCACAATTTATCTCCCCGAAAGGTCGTGTGCTTTTTAATACTATATCAAAAATAAGTTTAGATGTAATCTCCAGCGGGTGTCCCACCTATTGGCTATCTGACTGGCGAAAGATCCTAGATATTATTGATTTTGGAACTGTTAGATTGGATGCATATGGAGCCTTCATTGAATTTGTTCTCCGACCACTCACCTACTAATATCTCTATATGTTACCCCAAGGAGATTGGATCCCCATTTAACGACATACGTATCTTCCAGTCTATAGCTAATTGGCTGAAATATAAAAAAATATTTGAGGACTTATTGTACAGAAAATATATCTTTGCGAACTCCAGAGGAAATTGATGAATCAATTAATGATATTTCCCAAAATATTATAAAAGCCGAGCAATCCGATTATTCTTTGTGGAAAGCAGCAAGAGGGTTAAAGAGACTCGTTAGACTTGGGCCTCTCTTGAGTACTCCAACTGGGGACTGGGCCAGAAGTGATCCTGAAAACCGGATGCTGCACGCTAACCACTTGAGAAAAGAGTTCGCCATTGACAGATTGAATGATGAAGCTGCTATTCCGCGATATGCCGTAAGACCCCCCATATCTTTTTTTAGCTTTTATTTCTTTATTGAATCTTCACAATGTGAACTAAAATAAGCATTCAAATCTTAATACTAATTATCCAAAATAAATTAAGTCCAACCAACGCTAGGCAAAAATGTTTTATTTTGCACGATCAATATCGGTAAAGTCATCTATTAACGTTCTAATGGTGGCAAGGGTGTCCCTCCTTCTCAACCGAGAGTGGCCTTCAAAATTAAGTATATTGCGTGCAAGACGATTTAGGTGAAGGTCCAGTTTACTGATATACACACAGATCTTTATGAATTCGTGTGTTTGTTACGTACCATAGAGCTGCAGTAATCGTTCGTTGTTGCCTTTGAATTTTTTCAATGTTAGATGTTGAGGCGGTGCCCCATAATTGAATTCCATAGCACCATATAGGCTTTAGAATTGCGTTGTTAATAAAAGTTTGCAATCCAGCTTTAATGTCGAATTTCTGCCCATAAGCCAATTTAGTTGCGCTGATTTTAACTTTAATTGAGCAACTTTCGCATCAATGTGAGACTTCCATGATATCCTACGGTCGAGATGAATACCAAGGTACTTGACTTTATTTTGCTGCGGAATACATAAATTATTAATTTGGATAGCCCTGTATCTTTTAAACTTCGCTTTCAACATATCGAGAGTAACTTAAACCCCATAAAAGTTTCAGGTATTGTTAAAATTACCAACAAAATGCTTGCGCAGTAACCCCAAGTAGATAGAAGTATCGTCCCTTTTATTTTTAATGCTATTTGACGTCTTGAGTATTTTCCTACTGAGTGGAATGTGTCTGTCATTACTATGATACCCAAACCAGGAAAGGATCCTACAAAAGTTAAGTCATATAGGCCAATAAGTCTATTGCCAACAATTTGACCCCAATCTTGAATGAAGTAGGATGTATTCCTAATCATCAATTTGGCTTTATGGCTAAGCATAGCACCATAGAACAAACATACAGGCTTGTGAATGCTATCAGAAACGCGTGATTTCAAAAGCTCGGCTCAGCCAATCGAAGCTGGAGTTCCCCAGAGTAGCATATTGGGTCCAACTTTATATTTGATTTATGCTTCAGACATGCCAACGAGCTGCCAAATTCACACTTCAACTTTTGCAGATGATACAGCATTCATCAGTGTCCATGAAGACTATAAATTAGCATCACCAAATTTGGAAGAAAATATTCTTATATTGGAGAAATGGCTGATACATTGGAAAATCAAAGTAAATGAACAAAAATGTACCCACGTAAAAAACTTGTTCGGCTATTAAAATTAACAACCTTGAAATACCTTGGTATTCATCTCCACCGTAGGCTCACGTGGAAGTCTCACATTGAGGCTAAAGTTACTCAGATGAAATTAAAAGCGGTGCAACTTAATTAGCTCATCGGCAGAATTTCTACCTTGAAGTTAGATTGCAAACTTTTGTTGTATAAAGCAATCCTAAAGCCAATATGAAGCTATGGAATCCAATTATGGGGTACCGCCTCTGCATCCAACATTGAGAAAATTCAAAAGCGCCAGAATAAAATTCTCCGTACAATTACTGCAGCTCCATGGTATGTTTAAAATTCTCGAATTCACAAAGATCTAGGCTGGACCTAGATCTATGTATATATATATATATATATATATATATATATATATATATATATATATATATATATATATATATATATATATATATATATATATATATATATATATATATATATATATATATATATATATATATATATATATATATATATATATATATATATATATATATATATATATATATATATATATATATACATTTCCGATATCGGTCCATATATATAGCCGAGACATTTATAACATTTTCTTTTTTTTTTTTTTTTTTTTTTTTGCTGAAAAGCAATTCTAGTTATAAAAGGTTACCAAAATACAGAAAATAAAAAATTCCGATATCGGTTCATATATACCCGAGATATGACCTAAAACGGGTTTTTAGTGAAAATGTAGCGTAAGCGAACTTAAACAACTTTTTTGTGCTCAAAAGCAGTTCTGGTAAGGAAATAAGGTTATATAAATATGGAAAATGAAAATGTCCATTATCGGTCCATATATACCCGAGATATAGCCTGAACCGATTTTTCCATTAATTTTTTTTTTTTTGCTGAAAAGCAATTCTTGTTATAAAAGAAGGTTACTAAAATACAGAAAATAGAAAATTCCGATACCGAGCATATTTAGGTCACATTTTTAAATATACTATACATATACTTGACTATCGTGAAGGGTATTTTAGATTCGGCCCAGCCGAATATACTACACTCTTACTTGTTAGTTATTAACATATGTATATACATATTTTTGTATTTTAATATTCTCCGTACCCAGAGATTTAAATATTAATTTATTGAATTTTTGTTGAACTTTATAATTTTTAAGTTAAATTTTAATGAAAAATTTCTTTCTTTTCAAAATTTTTTTCTTTCACATTTCAAAACAAACACTTTAGTGCCGAAATGTTCTAAACACATAAACGAATACTGTCTTCTGAACATTTAGAACAAACAGAATCAAACAAAAGTAGAATCAAATGAAATAGAACAAAATTGAACTAGAACTTCAAGCATTGAAGCAATGTTCCACTTCAGTTTAGTTTATAAAATTTGTTGTTGTTGTTGTTTATGGGTTTTACCTTTGTAATAATACCTCGTATTAGTGCGCAAGTGCTGTATATACAGTATGCTCAAGCGTGTGTGTTGTTGTTCATGGTTTTTGGCTTTGTATTAAACACAAATATTTAAGACACAGCATGCTCAAATGCCAATGTGCTTGTTGTGATTCATCGTCTATTTGCTGTATTGTGATGTTTTGTTTTGGATTTTGCTGTGAAACAGAATTCAAGTACAATCAAGCACCGTCGTGAAGGCGTTTCAAAACTACTAAGGCTGTGCAGCCTTTTAGTGATCCTAATTTTCAGCCAAATCATGTTCATAACGAAGGTATTGATTTTTTGCATGTGTTTACAGAAATCGACCGATACAAGTATGTATCGATGCTTTTTGTTCGATACCGAGTAGGTATCGATACTCTGCGATCGATACGGTATCGAGTATAAGTATCGATACCGTAGTGGTATCGTTTCATCCCTACTCAAATGTACAAGTATATGAGTAATTCTTATGCACCTACACACACGCTTGCGAAACAATAAGAACGCATCAAGAACAAACAATAAGAACGCAATAATAAGAACACAACAACAATATGAAATCATTGTTTGATTTACTTGGAATTTTGCGGTCTTTAAATTATGTATGTTTGCACAATGGGTTACAAGTTCGTAGCCTTAACATTTTATGCTGTTGGTGAAGATTTTTTTCGGGTCAATCTCCCTGTTTCAAAAACTTGGACACCGTATAGTTTTAAAGAACCATCCTAGGACAGTGATAGTGAATATTAATATTCAATAAGCGAAGATTAAAGCTGTAAAATTTGGAGCCGAGAATCACACTATGAGAATGTCATAATAACATTTTGTTTACCATGGGCTGGGATATTGGTAAAATGTCATCCGGAAGTACCATACAAAGCTTAAGTAGCACTTTAATATCAGCCGATTGATCTTTGATTAACGCGACGACTTTTAAAATAATGTTTGTTTTTTATTTTCTTTTAAAGCTATTACCAAAATCATGTTACTTCGATTTTTAAGAAATGTCTTTTTCTAATTTTTGTTATAAAATAATATCGCTCGTCTCTTTTTGTCCTTTTATTAATATCAATCTAATCACCTTGCCACATGAAAGTAAATAAAAAAATAACAACAAAATTACAAATGATAACAACAAGAAACACAAAAAAACAGAGTTCGTGTCTTTTTGACAGCCATCTTTCTCTTCTATCAAATTTGTTCACAAACAAAAGAGATTTACTTCACTACAACGTCAGTGTCTTTACTAGAGACACCTTTACTACCCGTACACACGGGCAATCTGATTGGCAATTATTGCCGTGGCAACTGCCAAAATCCATTGCCGACACAAGATATTTGCGTGTGGACCGCACGAATATGTGTTCAAATACATGTTCAGCAAATATTGCTAGAAGATATTGCTGAGCAATTACATTTGAACATCAGCTGTCAAAATTCACTTATCATCACTGATATTTATGAACATACATACAAACATACACTTCAATATATAAACAAATGTACAAAAAAATGATTATAAAGTGATTTTATCAACAGAAAAAATGTAATTATTTTCATTTTTGAGTTCATAAAAAAAGAGATGGAGTGCTCGGAGATTGATGCATTTAAAGCACTCATTTTTAATAGCATAAATAAAATAAAACAATTACAATTAATTAAAACATGCGCAACCTTCTTTGCCAATATATCTTAAATTATGTGTTAAGATATTAACATGTTCGCCAACTAAAAGTACAGCGTTGAACATTAGCAATTTGATGACGTAATTCTGCCGGCGTTATTGCTAGTATTAAGACACAACAGATTGCCTGTGTGGTCGCACTGTGAGTATTAGTTATATTCTGCTTTAGGTTAGCTTCATCGACAATATTTATTTTCTAGAAATATGTTTGAACTTTTTTATAGAACTAACAAAGATCTTTAGCTGCACAAATAAGAATTGAGTACATTTTTATAGAACTAACAAAGATCTTTAGCTGCACAAATAAGAATTGAGTACATTAATAAGGTCGAATAATGTAATTATGGTTTTCTTAAGTGTAATTTTAATAAAAAGATAAAGGTTAAATTATATAAAAATATTTGTTTTATTTGATACAGAAAATATAATTAACGGTAAGATATACTATGGTAAATAAAACTCTTATAAAGCTGGTCTTGTTGTGCTTGAATTTTTTTTGCTTTGATCTGTGCTTATTTCATGAAATGTCAGGCCCTAAAAGAAAGTTTAAAATTAATTAATTTGCCAAAGCTTAAACATTTTGACAAGCAACAGTTATTTCAAACTTAATGGCTACATACTACATATATGACACTAAATATCCCCGTGAAAGATATTGTGGAGGTTCAGCATTTCTAATAAAAACTATAATTAAACACCATTTACTTAATGAGACTCATGAGGAACATCTTTAAGCAACAAATACATAAATGCATTGAACATTTTAATGAAAAAATAGTTATTTCAGGGTGTTGATGTTGATGTGCCAATTAAGGATTTTTCTGAAGACCTTAAACTAGCCATACAATATGCTACCACCAACCATGCAAATTTCAGAAATGCGAACGATAGGACTTATTCGTTAGAAATTGAATACCTTCTGTCAGATAAAAGGAGAGTTAGAAGAGAGTGGCAGCTTAAAAGAAGGCTACGGGAATGCATTACGCAACTAAGAAATCTGCTTGAAATTCATAGAATGTCTTACCTTAAAAATTATCTGGAAAGTATTGATTTAGAGGCAAACTACATTTGCGTACTTCAACTGGCGACTGGGCAAGAACCGATTCTGAAAAGGGGATGGTGTGTATTAATCATTTGAAAAACGTTTTTATTACAAATGATACGGCGGATGATGTAGCTGAATTTCCGCCTGTGCATTTGAAACTTAGTTTTCAAGATTGGAAAGTGTCTATGATTACTATGATACCCAACCCAAGCAGGATCCCGCTACGAGTAAAGTAGAGTCATATAGACCAATAATTCTACTGTCAACCATTTCATAACTGTTAGAAAAATTTAAATTTATTGAATTTTTTATGAACTTTTATAATTTTTTAAATAAAATTTTTGGTTTGTACATTTTCAAGAAGACAAGAAAAATAATAATCAAATCTTTAGCTGGGGGACATATATGAGATGAATATAGATAGAAAATAATTAAATGCTCGGTGGCTTAGTGGTTAAAGCAGTAGATGTCCCGAGTTTAAATCCCAGTGGGTGCTGATGAGTAGTGTAGCGACTACGAAACAGCTAGTTGTCCCCCAGCTAAAGATTTGATTATAATTTTTCTTGTCTTCTTCAATCAAAATTATTGATCACAGCAGATTTGTATTGTAAAAAATCCTTCTTAAGAAAAAAAAACTTAAGAAAGAAAAAACCTGAACTATAACCCGTTGTACAAATGTTAGAAAAATTGTTAATGGCGAAGTTGACTCCAATATTGAATGATGTGGGATGTATCCCTGATCGTCAATTTGGCTTTCGAGCTAAACATAGCCATAAAGTGTGGCACGCCGGTTTAATGCACAAGATAAAGTTAAACTTTTCTGAAAACACTCATAATCTTCTGAAAAGCTACTTATGCGTCAGAGAAGCCGATTTCAAAAGTCCAACTCAGCCAATTGATGCACGAGTTCCTCATGGCAGCATACTGGGACCTACCTCTGACATGCTAACCAGATCTGATATTCACACTGCAACTTTTGCAGATGACACAACATTTTGCAGTGTCCATGAAAGCCATCAATTAGCTTCGCGAAATTTGAAGGAGTATATTTCAAGACCTAAAAATGTTTTTTTGTTCAAATTCCGGTACATACATTCACAAACAAATTCAAGCGGCAAATAGTTGTTGTTGGTTGCCGCTCGTTGCCGTATGCCCTTTTTTACAGCTTTGTTTCACATGTTTTTATGGAAATATGAGTTCTTTTGTTATTGCAGGTGAGCAAACTGTGCTGCTGATGATCGTTTTTGCTCGATAAAAATAGTAGGTGTGTTCCACGATATCTCAGACTAGTTCGAACTAATGAGAGTAAAAAGCAACTTACTCTCTAAATTTGCAAAGTTTACCCAAAACTGCTGGAACACAAAAAACCACAATTGTACATCTTGCAATATTAGTGCTGCTTACTTTTTAGATTATAGTATATTTTAAGGGTTTTAGACGCTTAAAGCGCATAACATCATATAAACACAAGATTTGCTTTATTGGCAATAGCTGTAAAATTAAAAGCAATGTAAAATTTTCATTAGATTTTTGTAGTATATATTTATAAAATCAGTCGTAAAGCAGCTCTGGGCTGAAGAACAGCTCTCGCGTCATCGTAATTATTTCTTAAGTGCGGTCAGGCTTGTGCATATGGTCTCCGTCACCCCGCCCATGCTGTGCATCCTATACTTTGCAAATTTACTTTGCAACTGTATAGTTACATAGAAATAGAAATATTTATAAAATGAAAAGCCAAATAACAATTGCATGTTGTTCATATCGTTATTTTTAGTTTGGACAACCTTCCATTTTGCTTTTAACTAATTTTTAAACAAAAGCTTTTTTCCAATTTGCAAATTTTCAGTTTCATATGAACATATGTAAGCATAAAATAGCTGATTATTCAATTCTAGTCCAAGCTTAGCCAAAGAAAAAGTTCGGGCTAATTTGTACAGAAAATTTAAAAAATTACTCTCTCATTATACCCTTCACAAAAATGTAAAGGGTATATATAAGTTTGTGATCCCGTTTGTAATTTCTACAGTTTTTTTTTGCGACCCTATAAAGTATATATATTCTGAATCAGAATTAATGGAAAAGTCGATTAAGCGATGTCCGTCTGTCCGCTGTTGAAATACCGTTTCTGAGAAAACCATTAGACTTAGAAACTTTATTCTTTCACCATTCTTTTACCCCATCGATTCATGGGTTTGCTATTGAAATTCAGCAATATCGGTCCACGTATAGCTGAGATATATTCAAAATTTCGAAAAAAGCCATTTTTTTTGCAGTTTTGTATGAAAATTTTTGAAAACAAAAGTTGTTTGTTTTGCTTTAAACTTCACACACTTATTAAGCATGGTGACTTAAAGGCACCATGCTTAATAAGTCCATATATACCCGAGATATAGCCCAAATCGGATTTTTAATGAAAATGTCGCATAGGCGAAGCTAAACAACTTTTTTTTGCTTAAAAGTAGTTCTGGTAATAACATTAGGTTATATAAATATGTAAAATGAAAATTTCCGATATCGGTCCATATATACCCGAGACATAGCCTAAACCGGGTTTTGCATGAAAATGTCGCGTAACCGAACTTAAACAACTTTTTTTGCTTAAAAGTAGTTCTGGTAATAAAATTAGGTTATATAAATATGGAATATAAAAATTTCCGATATCGGTCCATATATATGCGACATATAGCCTAGAACGGGTTTTTCATGAAAATGCCACATAGGCGAACTTAAAAAACTTTTTTTTGCTCAAAGGCAGTTCCGGTAATAAAGTAAGGTTATAAAAATATGGAAAATGAAAATTTCCGATATCGGTCCATATATTCCCGAGATATAGCCTAAAACGGGTTTTTCATGAAAATGTCGCGTAAGCAAACTTAAACAACTTTTTTTGCAGTTCTGGTAATAAAATAACGTTATATAAGTATGGAAAATGAAAATGCCCGATATCGGTCCATATATACCCGAGATATAGCCTAAACCGGGGTTTTCAAGAAAATGTCGCGTAAGCGAATTTAAACAACGTTTTTTCATTAAAAGCAGTTCTGGTAATAAAATAAGGTTAGATAAATATGGAAAATTAAAATGCCCGATATCGGTACATATATACCCGAGATATAGCCTAAAACGGGGTTTTCATGATACCCGAGATATAACCTAAACGGGGTTTTTCATAAAAATGCCGCGCAAGCGAACTTAACAACTTTTTTTCCTTAAAAACAGTTCTGGTAATGAAATAAGGTTAGATAAATATGGAAAATGAAAATGCCCGATATCGGTCCATATACAGCTGTGGACATACAATTAAGTCATTCATATAAAATTAATTTTCTTTTGTAAAATAAAACACATTTACAAAAATTTTTAACAAAACAAATTTTATTTATTCAAATATGACGCTTATGGGCCAGTTAATGTTAAAAACTTAAGTAAATGTTGATTATTAATACTTTATTTTTACAAAATATATTTTACCTTCACATTTGGCGTGGACATATAATTAAGTTGCCTGAAAGGATATTCTAAAAATTTACTTACGCTCTTATTGTCATATGAAATTATTATTTACCATCAGTATTTTGTTAGATAACCTTTTTGCGAATTACTTCGATGCATCTGTCTGGCATTGTTTTAACCAAGTCGTAACATTGTTGTGGATTAATATTATTCCATTCTGATTCAAAAATATCCCAGAGTGCATTTTTATTTTTTGTTTTTTTGGCGGAAACTTCCCGTTTTATGATTCCCCATAGATTTTCTATGGGGTTTAAATCGGGGCTTTGCGCTGGCCGGTCAAGAACCCGAATATTTTTTTGTTTGAGCCAAGATTTAACGACCCGAGACTTGTGCTTCAGGTCGTTATCGTGCTGAAACATCCATAACAGTGGCAACTCATCAACATAGCTACCGTCAAGGTTATTCTGTAGAATGTTTTTATACATTTCATCATCCATTTTACCATCAATTTTCACGATGGGACCAACTTCTGATGAGGTAAAACATCCCCATACCATAACTGACGGTCCCTCCTGTTTCATTGTTTTCTTGGTATACTTCGGGTCTAAATATGCGTTTACTGGACGTCGTACGTACGGTCTGCAGTCGTTTCCAAACACATTAAACTTTGATTCATCACTCCACACAATTGAATTCCACACATTTTGACTGTTGCCTAGGTGATTTTTGGCGAATCGCAAACGGTCCTGAATATTTTTTTTTTTTTTTGCAACACATTGGGTTTTTTCCTGCTTATGCGACCATGCAGATTTTTTTCTGTCAGTCGTCTTCTTACCGTCCTTGCTGATATTTTAACATCGTGTTCATCCTCCATACGTGATCGAATTTGCATCGATGTCAAAAACGAGTCAGCTCCACTCATTCTGGTCAAAATTCGGTCTTCTGATTGCGTCGTTTTCCGTGGCTTATTTAATGGCAAGTTGTTAAATACGTTAAATTTTTCGAAATAATAAATAATTTAATAGCATTGGCAATTTTGCCTCGTGTTAGACCTAAATTTTTCACCACAGTGCCAACAGATCCAAATTTTCGGAAACAATTCCATATGATTTTTCTTTCAGCTGGAGTAGTGCTCTTATTTTTCCCCATAGTATAAAATATTTAATTAAAAGGAAACGAAATGCTTTAAAATAGCTAATTATACAAGAACAATCTCTTTAAATCCAAATTTCTATTGTTAATAGAAAAACTTACCTTTAATGATTATCAGTGTGCAAAGAGATAACTTATTAGCAACTGAACTAAACAGTAAAATGCAAAAATTTTTAATGCATTATATAAAATTATAACGGGCCTACATATTTATAAAAATTCTTATGTATCAACAGAAAATTTACCGTTCAAAAAGTACTCAGAGAAATACATTTTATCAGTAACTTAATTGTATGTCCACAAGTGTATACCCGACCTTCCGTTACCCTTTATTACAACCGTTACTCTTTATTACAAATTATAATTGAACTCTTCCGCAACATCCCAGCCAAGGTGCATTAATGTATACACGGTGGCAGCACTACGGCATGTGACAATTTTTTGCTACTGGCAATATAGGAAGCTATTTACGTCAAATGTATTGTTTACATTTTTGAAAGTGAATTTAGTGTTGTATTCTGAATTAAACATATATAAATTATTTTGTGAACATAAAAATAATTCAAATAAATATATTTTATAATTATGAGAAGGTACATTCATAGTATATAATTGTGAAAATAGTTACTAATATTTTTGATAACCATAGCTTACCACATGCCTTTTTTTTGTTGTATTGTTGTAATTTTGCTCTAGTGCTGCCACCGTGTATACGTTAATGCACCTTGATCCCAGCTTTTCAACTGTTCTTTTTATGTTACATATTGCATTTAGTGTACTATGAGTATCCAGTGGCAGCTTGAATGTTGAATGTGCCGTTCGCCCAACATCATGTTGTTTTCTTTTAGAAGATACAATAAATAATTGAATTATAAAAAAAAAAAAAATGTTGTTTTCTCGTTGTAAATCGATGGCTGGGCGATCATCTGATAGCACACCATAATGATTAAGTAGTAAATTTTAAATTAAACCAAGTCGAATTCATTACTAGGTGAATTTGACAGTTCAGGTGATTATTTTTTGCTTCTCGCGTTTTTTTCCAATGAGACTGTAAAATTTTTTTTTCTTTTGTTTACAAACATTTTCGCGCCATTTTAATCTGAAGATTTTTTTGTATGATTTAGTGCAATTTCAAGAAATTTGTGGGAATTTAAAAGTTAAAAACTAATATAATCTGTGATTTTAATTACAAACAATTATAAACGTTTATAAAAAATTTTTTCAGTGCTGAACAATCTTAGGCTAATTTTTATTATGACAATCTCAGGAAGTTTTACAATAACAAAATACATAGTGCTGAATTCGCCTTACCACTTGCATTCACCTGTATAAATTCGCCTTGAGTAAAACACATAAATCCTCGATCAACCGTAACGCTTCATATACATCTCTGGCGTATAATTTATGTTTTGGAATTGATCTCTTTGTCTAATTTGGTGCAATTTGTCTTCTGTCATACAATTTTTATATATTTCCCACAAAGTTTGTGCTTGCGATGGATAACATGTCGTCAAAATAATTGCAAACAGCTGAAGAATGTTATTTGGCGTTAACCGCCTCGGCCTCGCTCGGATTAAATATATAATTATTATACAGAATTTCTTAAAACTATTCGCAATTGGCCGAATGATAATCCGAGAATGATCGTCGAAAAGAGCGACTGTTTGGTGCGGTTTATGGGCTGGCGACAACATCAGGACGTACTTTCTTCAAAAAGAGGGAGGCCAGGCAATTACTGTGAATGGTGTTCGCTATCGTGAGGTGATAACGAACTTTTTTATGTCCCGAATTGAAAGATATAGATGTGGACAATATGTATTTTCAACAGGACGAAACAATGGCTCTTTACCGCTTTAATTTGTCGAACAAGAAATTAAACAAATAAAAATTTTTTGAAATAAAACAAGTAAGAGTGTGGTATATTCGGCTGGGCCGAATCTAAAATACCCTTCACTATAGTCACGTATATGTATAGTATATATTACAAATTTGTACTGAATATACTCGGATGTATATGGAGCGATATCGGGGAAAAAATATTTTTGCCTTACAATCACCATTCTATAAAAGAAATCTTTCATGGGCATTTTTATGGAAGAGTTGGTTTAAGCTATATCTCGGTTATATATGAACCGATATCGGAAATTTTCATTTTTCGTATTTATATAACCTTATTTTATTACCAGAACTGCATTTTAGCAAAAAAAAAAGTTAGGGTATTTTAGATTTGGCCCAGCCGAATATACCACACTTACTTGTTTTTTCTTAAATACCCTTTTTGTGACACCTTTTTTTCAAAATACCCTTTTTGAGCCACTTTTTGAAAATTTTCGAAGGTAACGCTGGCTGTGTATTTATCTGTTTACCTCAAAAATATATATTTCTTGTTCAGTATTAAGATATGAACTAGTTACCTTTTTGAAGGGCCAATAAATAAAAGAGTTGAGTTTATTCGTTTTATTATATTCTAATATTGATAGCAATAAAAAATATAAACAGCTTGTTTTTTGTGTTTCCAAGCTGTCTATATGGCGACGTTTCACCTTTCAAACAACGAAAACTGTTGGTTGATACGAGTTGTTTTTTAAAAGTATAAAAAAGTAAAGAACAAACATTCAAACTCCACTTTTCGTAAATCGCTTGTTTTTTATGTTTTGACAGGTATTATTAAAACATTCTCAATAACTTATTTAGAATATTAGTATAAAAAGTCGAATGTTTGAGAATACCTTTCAAAGGTTTCCAAGCCTATTGATGATTAGGGTACCGCCGATGCAATGTTGACATATAGACAGCTAGGAAACATAAAAACAAGTTGTTTAGAATTTTTTATTGGTATCAATATTAGAATCTTATAATAAAGCGAACAAACTCAATCTTTAAAAAAGTAACTAACAGTAAGTATTCATACCTTAATACTAAACAAAAATTATATATATGTATATTTTTTTGAGATGAACACAATTATTGGGTGACGTTCATTAATTGGAAATCCTAAAGTTCGCCAAACTGCTTCTTTGCTGTAGATGCATCGGCCCACTTGATATTGTGTAATTTCATCGTTTGGATTTGCAATGAAAATACTGCCATATCTGTTCCCTGATCTCACTAGATATTAATATGCGTTGTGTACGTTTTGGAAAGCACATTTAATGTAATGTGTTTTGCACATTCAATGTAATTGATTGTCCATCACCACACCAGAGATTGTTTCTTTAAGCATTTAATTAGGATACCTTTTCTTACATTTCCCACCGACCATGCATAGTGGATTTGTATTAATACTTCCACATGTACTATGAAACATGTTTTTAGTCACAGCTTCATGTAAGTGTAGATCAATGTTAGGATCAGGTATTTCTGCTGAAATAGTTTAGTCTATTTTATCAGAAGTAATTTTGTCAACCAACCATATCCGAATGTGTGCATGAGCCAATCCACGTTTCTGTCATTCGATAGAATATATCCAGTATCACGTTCTCCCAGAACACGTAACTTAACAATAAAATCCAGTAGCGATTCTATCCTCTTTCCCGCCCTCTCAATAAAAAAATATTGGGCCTTTTCCATATGCAAAAAGAATTTTGGAAATTGGTCCACATATTCAATTATTGGAGCTGTAAATTTGCTTCCCCTCCTCCTCTTTAAGAAAAAAGAAAAATTAGTAGAACTTTTCTGTATCCAAAAAGTGTTTTAAAAATTGATCTAGAATTGCTGAAGTTATTTGATAATTAACATTTGGAACGGGCGAATTGCGACAACCTCTGCCACCTTCAACTTTGAAGAAAACAATTTTAAGAAAAAGAAAAAATTTTGAAGATTGGTCCACAAATGACGAAGTTGTTTGATAATCAATTAAGATTGGTCCACAAATGACGAAGTTATTTGATAATTAATTAATGGAGAGTACAATTTGGTACACGTTCCCATTTTCAAAATATGAAATATTGGCCTCTTCCATATACAAAAGGAATTTTGAAAATTGCTTCATAAATGATGAAGTTATTTGACAATCAATTATTGCAGTGGGCGTCAAAATTGTCGTGGTTGAAAAAAAGTACCCTATAACTCATTCAGGAGTTCCAGTTAATTACTGTGAAAATTTCAAGAAGTTTGGTCTGGCCTCCCATAAGATACAAACACACATTCAGTTTTCAATTATGTATTTCAGGCGGTAGCATATATGTGGACTATAAGGCGAATTGGACTATAGTTAGATTTTTATATAAGCCACTTTTTGGCTTATAAATAAATTAGCATATAATAATTTATTTTGGCTATATAAAATCTGAAAGCAGATATTTCAATGCTCTCATTGACAAAAAAACACATGTAACATTGCAAACATGTGTCAAAAATGAAATATGTATGTACTCGTTCATATAAAAGAGTGTTGCATTTTTGTGATCCGTTTTTGTCTAGGAAAATTTTTATTAAATTTGCATTCTGGATTATATCTTTAATAACTTGCAAGAAATTAATTTTTTTCACATCGCATCTAGGTGGAATATAAGCGAAAATGGACTATAGCGCTAATGGGCTATGTAACAAATATTTTGCAGGTATTTTATTTATTGATGCCAAAAAATAGCACATTTTGGACTAAATCGCGGTGTGGCTTATAAACGAATTTTATACAGCAAAAATGATACAATACAAGATTACGCCAAACCGAACAAAAAATTAAAAGTTCTACGCATGTTGGTCAAATGACGTCACGAAATAATCTGACAATTTAAAGTTGTAAAAACATAACAGTGGGGCAATATCGTATTTTGCCCTTTAAATTATATTTGAATTTCGTTTTTATTTATTACCTATTTTGTTAACAATATGAAAAAATAAAATATTTTAGGAGTATGAGAATATAAAACTAAATAATATTTAAAATGCATAGTTATATCATATAGATTACACGATTTGTTTGTTAATTTACTAAATTTCTTTTTCTGATATTTATATTTTTATTTTATTCTAAAGTACATCCTTATTTACTTGCTTTTTCTAAGTATTTATTTGTAGCAAGTAACTTGTCGACTTCTAAGTTTTTAATGAAAAGTTGCAAACTGTCTTCATTTATACGTGTTGGCGGTTTTTCGTTTGCTCTTCAGCTGATATTGTATCCATTTCAATGCTGATAGTACTGACATCTATAGTCGGGACTGCTCTACATATGCAGTGCCTTGTACCAGAACTAGGAAGGTAGGTTGTGAGGAGGGGGAAATTTGAATCGAACTTTCCAACGTTATAACAGACAGGAAACACGTCTGCCGGCAACTTATTCCACTGGCGAAACGTACGACTAATAAACGAATTCTCTCCGTAATATTTAGTACGATTTCTCGGGCAATCGACCACAAACGGATGAGCTCTCGGCGATGAACGCGTGCTACGTAAAAATTTGCAAACAGAGCAAAATCCATTGTAGTAAAGATAGAGCAGAGTAACGCATCCAACACTGCGTCGATGCTCCAGTGAGTCAATAGAGTGGATACCCTACTGTTACTTGCAAGGCAGCTTTAATACGGTAGTGGTATAAGCACAGCTGTATTTTGTTTCCTTCGACTTCCTTTGCTTTTTCAAACAAAAGTTTGACAACTGTTCTTAAATTCTACCAACAATGTTGATGTTTTTGGTTTTGTATTTATTGTAATTTTGCCACTACCTATTAAAGCTGCCTTGATTACTTGTCTATAATAGCGCATTTACACCAACTCAAAAGCTAGTAGATTTGAATTGAAATCTACAACGAAATCTATATCGTTTACACCACCGTTTTTTGACATCTAGCAAGATTTCATTTGCTCAAAAATAATTTATGCATGCGGTTTTGGCAATACAATATTATCAGAGACTAAATACACCAGCACTAAAGTATATATTTTTGGTGCCCAGAGACTGCATACACCACATTATAGTGCAATTTTTGTTGCAGCGTAGTATTTTTAAGTACTTTTTGCAAGAAATCACAGATGCATCGCTTAGTACTGAGTAGATTTCAGGAGATTTCGTCGAAATCTACTCATAAAGTAGATTTACAGCCAGTTTAACAATTTCGAAAGAAAATGAATGCGAAAGAAAGCCAGTCACTCACATTCGAATCAATTTGGGTTTGTCTACCTCACAACTATTCGTTCGCATTTTCTTATGTATTTTGATTGATTTTTGACAGATCGTTCGCATAAAAAAAAGTTAGACGAACCCAAATCAATTTTCTTTCGCCTAGATTGCAAACGCAAGCACGCTGTCGAGATTGGTAAACTGGCTGTTAATTTTGTATGGGAAATCTCAAAATCTACTAGATTTGGCTTGAAATCTCGAATGAGAAGATTTCGCTTTGGTGTAAATAGGCTATAACGAAATATAACAAATTAATTTTTCAAGAACTGTCAAAATGGGTTTTACTGCAGGGTTGCCAAATCTCACATAGCATATAAACTATTCCGGGTAAAAAATTAGGAATTATTATAGAATATATTGATTTTTTAGAATTTTTTAATTGTTTTTTACCGATGACAAATTCACGAATCAGAGACATTTTTCGTCGGAATCTTTAAATTGGAACCCATCGAAAAATAGTACTTGCTGGAATCATTTATTTTTTTTTAAATTGTCTAAGTATTTCAGAGTTCTGTTTTATTTGCCAAGTTTAATAAAAGTTTTTTGTTTAAATTGTGAGTGTATGTTTTCAGTCTGAATTTATCATTCTGTGGAAAGAGTCCAGACTGTAAGAGGCTCTCAACAACAAACAAATGTTGCTACAGCACCCAAATTGTATGGGATACCAAAAATTCATAAGGATAATTTTCCGCTGATGCCTATTTGCTCATGTGTTAATACTCCATCATATTAACTTAGTAAATATGGGACGAAAATTCTTAAAATGTTAATCATAATTCATAATATAAAATAGAAAATTCGTTACAATTTAGGGATATAATCAGAAATAAGAATTTAGATAATGATGAAAGATTAATATCATTAGATGTAGTATCGTTATTTCCTAGTATACCCATCGCTTTAGCTAAACACATTATAGAAAGTAAATGGAATAAAATAAAGGAATACATTAGTATATATAAAAATTTTTTCTCACAGATAATGAGATGTTGTATAGAAGATAGCAGATATTTTCGGTACAATGGCAAGTTTTATATCCAGCGAAGAGGACTTCCAATGGGATCTCCAGTATCTCTTATTGTGGCTGATATAGTTATGGAGGAATTACTTGCTTGTTATATTGAAAAATTGACTATTAAACCGAAGATTATTACAAAATATGTTGATGATTTATTTTGTATTATATCTTAAAGTGAATGTTTTTAATAGTTATCACAAAGACATTAAATTTACCGTTGAAAAGGAATCAGATTCCAGACTTGCTTACTCAGATAATTTTGTAATGGAATGTTTGTAGTATGTTGTTACTTGTGTTTTTGTTGTTTTTAGCTCTGTATATGTATTTATAAGGAATCAAATATTTTCTTTTCGAATATAGAGAATAATATGAAAGGAAAAGAAAATGTTTTTATTTCAAGTTCTTTTTCTTGTTATAATTTTTTGAAAATTTGTAAAAAATTGAAATTAAATAAATATTATTTGGACTGAAGAAGTTATCCAAAGCAAGACAAAATATTCCCAGATACAAGTAATTAAATAAAAAACCAAAAACTTCAAAAAGGCCTTAAACTCGAACAGCTACACAATATTAATATTTATTAATATTATTTATATTCGATGCATTACTGGAAGCAAATATTCTTGATGTATTGCTCCCAACAGATTTTAATGGTACTAAATTGTGATTTATTTTTTAATTATATAAATTTTAGAGCATTTAGCTCTTCCCCTTCTCTGTATACCAAAGGTCCATATTGGTTTCAATATAATTTTCTACAAAAGTAATTAAAAAACGACAAACTAACTATCTGATACCATGCTCAGATGATAATATGAACCACTTGGTTCACTCTCTGAACCACGATTGCGAAACTAGGTGTTCGGTCGTCTCGTTTTTGTTGCACAGTGATGTTTATATATTTTGTGCAAACGTTTCACTACTTCTTTTTTCAATTTTTATTTAAAGCTTTATGTAAGTATCTAATTTTTATATGTTCAATGTGTTTCTTTTGATTTTACACTCATTAATTATCTGTTTTTTTATTGTTTACATTTTTTTTTTTTTTTTTTTTTTGAAAGCTAGTTTACGATAAGTTATTATCAAATTTGGATATGATAGTAGTTTTTGCATGGTTCGCAACAAGATTCAAAATAAACCAAGTAGGTTAGCTCTCAAAATTTTGTATGGCGAATCATGTTGGTTCAACCAAAATTGGGCCGCAAAACACGAATGAGAGAGCGAACCTCGAATATAAGCGGTCGTGTGAACATGCTATAACCACTTTTCATAATACTTTTATAAGAAAAAATTCTCACGATTACATTATATAAAAAAATCCATTATCAAAATGTTTAATTTTGATTTAGTTTTTGATATGTCAGGGGAAAAAATAAATCTGAGAGTTCAATATATTGTCGATTGGTTGCAAATTTTTTCTATCCATTATATCTACGTATGTATATAATTCCTTCAAATTCAACAAACTACAGATTATGACATTCATATGGCGTAATCTGTACTCGTATTTCCATCATTCTTGATTATACAGCAACTACAGGCGATATTTGTTTGTTTCAGTCCGAACTAGTCCAAAAGCATTCCACGTAACAATTTTAGTGCAATTTTGAGATGAAATAAGAGTCATTTTTTTCATTTCCTGTAGAAATTAGCCCGAACTTTCTCTTTGAGTAAGTTCGGACTAGAATTGAATAATCAGCTGTTTTTTGTTTACATACATACTAAAAAAATAACCAGAAAATTTTCAGTCGTAAAGCAGCTCTGGGCTGAAGAACAGCTCTCGCGTTATCATAATTAATTCTTAAGTGCGGTCAGGCTTGTTATTTTTGTTGTTCGGTCTTCGAGAGATTTGCGCCTTGCTCGTACTGGTTAACGGTTTGCCCCAACTCACTGTATTGATTTACACTATAAATTTACTTAGCATCTGTATAGTTACTAAATAAATAATAAATCAGAAAATTTGCAAATTGGAAAAAAAACTTTGTTTAAAAATTAATTAGAAGCAATATTGGTAAGATACCTAAACTGAAAATAACGTTGTGAAGTTGTAAATAGAACATGCAATTGTTATTTGGCTTTTCATTTTATAAATATGTAATATAAAAATCTATTGAAAATGTAAAATTGATTATAATTTTACTGCTGTTGCCAATAGTGCAAATGTTTTCTTTTGTCATGTTATACGTTTTAAGCGTCTAAAATCACTAAAATATACTTTAATCTAAAAAGTAAGCAGCACTAGTACTTTATGATGTACAATTGTGGTTTTTTGTGTTCCAGCAGTTTTGGGTAAAATTGGCAAATTTAGAGAGTAATTTGCTTTTTACTCTCATTAGTCCGAACTAGTCCGCGATCTCCTGCAACACAGGCTCTTAATGATAATTTTTAAAATTGATTAAAAAGTATAAAATAATATGAATAAGGATTTCTTTGATTTTAAATGTTAATGGATTCTGAATGAACGAATGAAGAAATATGGAAGGAAAGAGAATTATGAAAGAAATTGAAAAAATACAGAAATACTTCATTCTTTCACTTGAAAGAATCATTCAGTTGAAGTAGTACTCGCAATTCATTCATTAATGGCACAAGTCTAATCACAATTCACCAATTACTTCAGAAATAATTAAGGAAAATGTGATGTAATGCCTGGACTAACAATTTTCGATCACGATATAGAATAACTTTTTTTTTAATTTCTGGGGAAGCGCTTTCAAGTGACCCTTCCGCAGTACAACATTTTCACAAGTTGATTGAAACAGCACAGGAGGAAGCTACTTGATAAAACACTTGCTGCTGGAGATATATTAAAACATATGAGCTTGAGAGATATTGCGTACAAAAGCAAAATTAAACTAAATTCGCCAGATGAAAATAGATAAATAAATAAATACTTCATTATACTTTCATTACAATATTTATATATGTAATGAAAGTATTTTATAAAAATAATTTTGATGTGTTTGCACTGTTGCGTTTTTGCCTCTAAATACGCCTTTGCGGATTCTTCAATTGCAAATGAAATAATAACTCATACACTTGTTCGCTACACAGTACTTAACTAATTCACAACTTTATTAGCCACTGTGTGTTAAAACCCTAGACTTGCTTGCTTTTATGACTTATGACTGTTTTGCACAACGTTTGAAAATAAACTGACTCGTTGCCATCGACCTGCCTGCTATTTATACTACTTCATCATCTGCAATATTTTTGATATTTCTGGTGATTCATAATTCTACACTCAAATGTACAAATGTAATTCTTACGCATATATACATTCACACATATGCTTGCGAACAATAATAAAACGAAATACCAAGAATGGAAGAATAACAACAACAACATTTGTAGTTGATTTACTTGGAATTTTGCGTACTTTAACAGAAAACCAATATCCACATTTTTCAAATCACTTGGATCTCGATTTTTAGCGGCTGGCGACTATAACGCTAAACACGCTCTTTGGGGATCACGTTTAATTCCCCGAAAGGCCGTGTGCTTTTTGACACTATTTCCAAAATGAGCTTAGATGTGATTTCAAGCGGACACCCCACTTACTGGCCGTCAGACCAACAAAATATTCCAGATGTTATAAGTTTGGCGCCTTAGTTAGATTTGCCATCGAATCACTCACGCACTATAATCTCTGTTTCGTTCTTCCAAGAGAGGAATACACCGATCCGCATCATGTGCAAACCTCGGGTCAGGTGGCATACACCCCGAATACCACGAGGTGTATGAGACCCGCGGACCAAAATGTCCCACTGAAGGCCAATGTTGCAGAAGCTGCGCCGAGGGTCTGTGTGGCTAGTCAGTAGATAAAAAAAGACTAGTTGCGAGTAGTTTCTCCTCCGGTCCAGGGCACTAACCGGTTGTAATTTGCAGTTGCCTAGTCCAAACACTCCGTCACTGTATGGATGGTCCTTTCTTTACTGGCCTCCTCGTGGGAACAAAAAAGAATCCAAATTTAAATTAAACAAAACACGACAGTCATCAGGCTGGCAAACCCAAGCTAATGGACTGCCGTCAAAAACCGGTCAAACCCTTACCGGGAATCGGAAACAGCAGCAGTCAGATGTACGAAGCTGAAAGGCCTAGTACATCGGCTGCTGCAATAGCAAAAGTAAAAGCTGAAAACACAGCAATACAGCGCGGGGTGTGCCTAACAAGCCAAAAACACTCTGCAGACTACTCGGACGTGCCACGTGCCAGGGAGCTCAAAACTGGTAAAGCCTACAACATGCGGAAAACGGATGTGCTAGCCGGCAGAGAGCGAACTGGAAAATCCACGTCCAATACAACACAAAAGGTGGAGCGGGAGCAAATCACCAGCTCCCGCAAAACCATGATAAAAATTAGAGCGGCTCGACGATATATCGAAAAGCTCGGATATGTAGCCGAGGAGTCTATGTCAAGCAATAACAAACAGTGCTTGGAATGGGGTAGGGCATATATAGCTGAAACCCAGGATCCGGATGCCGCTACTGCCGTCGAGGCAAACCGTTCAAATCACCAGGACCGGATGGAATCATTCCTGCAGATCTCCGGAATAATCTGGATCTGATCACACCTTGGCTCCTCGAAATATATAGAGCAGCCTTAAACTGGTCGTACATTCCAACAGAGTGGACCAAAAGTAACGTGATCTGCATCCCAAAAGGAGGGTAGATGTCACACTAAAGCAAGGGAGTATAGGCCAATTAGCCTGACATCCATTCTTTAAAAACGCTAGAGAGGATCATAGACATACACATAATGTCCAATATTAGTTGTCGCCATCTCAGCGCGCCTACACAAAGGCCAGATCATTTGAAACGGCGCTACATAGTTGCGGTCATAGTTGCACTTGGCGGTCTGAAGGTTAATCGACCTACAATCATGCTCATTACGAACACACTAAAGCGCAGAGAGAAGTATGCAAGGGTACACCCCAACCCAGGGAGGGGTATTATCCCCCCTCTTGCGGAATGTTGTAGTGAATATTCTGCTTAAAGATCTAGATAATAATAAGATATAGACTGTACCCTATGCCGATGACGTAGCGATTGCAGTTTCTGGAACCCATTTAGAGCAGTTGGAATACGCTTTCAAGGTGGTAAGTCAATGGAGGGTACAATGCGGACTAAAGACAAATCCAGCGAAAACGGAAATCGTACTTTTTAGTAAAAAGTATAAAATTCCACCGGAACGTTCACAAGAAAAATGGCTCACAGAGCCCATATGCTTTATATCAGGGAACCTGAGGCCGCATACTAACTCTAATAGAAACTGGGTGCTATTAAAACTGCACCAATACATTTGAGAGAGCCGACTTCTAGTGAACTGGTGGAAAAAATTATTACGGCAATCGGTAAAGATACTTTCAACGTCACATCAGTGAAGCACTTCAGCATCAGTGAAACTAAAATTCAGGTAAACCATGAAAACGATTACCGAAAATTGTGATGTGTTAGAAAAAGAGAAAAGATCATTTTACACTTACCAGCTTAAAAGTGCTAAAGGTCTTCAGGTCGTTATTAAAGGTAATGACCCATGCTTAGATATTGATGACGTCAAAACCGGATTGGAAGATAAAGGTTTTAAAATAAAACCGTAGTAAACATCAGGAACCGTGAAAAGATCCCTCAACCCATGTTTAGGGTTGAACTAGAACCCAGGAATGTTGTCCTGAAAAAAGGTGAAATTCATCCAATTTATAACCTCAAATTTCTTTTGCATCGTAAGGTTACCGTTGAGGAGCCACATAAGTGTTCAGGACCCGTTCAGTGCCTAAACTCCCAAGAATTTGGCCACACAAAGGCTTACTGTAAGTTGCCCGCTGTTTGTGTTGTATGTGGCGAACTTCACGGCACAACTCAGTGCAACAAGCCAAAGGCCGACGCAAGTGTTAAGAAATGCAGTAACTGTAGAGGTAACCACACTGCAAATTATAGAGGTTGCCCTGTCTATACTCACTTTAAGCGGTCAATGACAAATAAGTCATCGGTTTCTCCAGCAACCCAGCAGCCAAATGTCATTGGTAAAACCAATTTTCCCCAGGTAGGCGATTCAACCACCGACGAAAGATCCCTGATGTTATAGATTTTGGAGATGCGAAAAATTTTCCTTTAGAGTGGATGCAAGTGGAGCCTTCATTAGATTTGTCATCAGATCACTCACCCACTATAATCTCTATTTCGTTCCCCCAAGAGATTGGCTCCCCGTTGACCGTCAATAGAGTTAATTGGCTAAAATACAACAAATTTCTGAGTACACATTGTACTGAAAATATCGCCTTGATTGATGCGTCAATTAACGATTTTTCTGAAAACCTCAAACTGGCCGTACAGCATGCTGTCACATAAGATCCAGAAATGAGAACAATGGAACTTATTCGGCTGAAACTGAGCAACTTCTGTCAGAAAAAAAGAAGAGTTAGAAGAGAGTGGCAAACTCGCAGGTCTCCCCAGCTTAAAACTAGGCTACGGGAATGCGTAACTCGACTAAGAAATCTGCTTGAAATCCAGAGAATATCTTCCCTTAAAACATATGGCCTGGATGGTACTCCGCAATCTGCCTATTCTCTGTGGAAAGCCACAAAAGGTCTGAAAAGACCCGTAATAGGTAAGCCACCTTTGCGTACTTCAACTGGCGACTGGGCACGAAGCGATTCCGAAAAGGGGATGGTGTACGTTGATCATTTGAGAAATGTTTTTACGACAAATGATTCAGCGGATGCTGCAGCAGAATTTCCGCCGTATGCTGTTAGACAGCCTGTGTCTTTGAGACTTAACTTTCAAGATGTCGAAAACGTTATCAATAACATAAACCCCAGTAAAGCTCCAGGTATAGATCAAATTACTGGTAAAATACTTGAACAGTTACCTCGTGTAGCTAGAAGAGTTCTACTTTTTATTTTTAACGCTATTTTACGCCTTGAGTATTATCCTGCAGAGTGGAAGGTCTCTATGATTACTATGATACCCAAGCCAGGGAAGGATCCGACTAAAGAAGAGCCATATAGACCAATAAGTCTACTACCAACAATTTCAAAACTGTTCGAAAAATTGTTAATGGCGAAGTTGTCTCCAATACTTAATGATGTGGGACGTATCCCTGATCATCAATTTGGCTTTCGGGTTAAACATAACACCATGGAACAAACACATAGACTAGTCAATGTCATAAGACAGACTTTTGAAGACAAAAAGTACTGTTCAGCTCTATTCATCGACATTTCCCAAGCTTTTGATAAAGTGTGGCACGACGGACTGATGCACAAAATAAAGTTGAACTTGCCTGCAAACACTCACAAGCTTCTGGAAAGCTACTTAACGACCGGAAATTTGTTATCAAAGAAGGTGACTTTACAAGTCTCTCACAGTCAATCGGAGCAGGAGTTCCCCAAGGTAGCATTCTAGGACCCACTCTATATTTGATTTACGCATCTGACATGCCAACGAGATCCCGAATCCATACTTCAACTTTTGCAGATGACACAGCTTTTTTCAGCGTTCATGAAAACCATCAAGAAGCTTCACGAAATTTGCAGCAGTATATTTCAATATTAGAGAAATGGTTGAAACTTTGGAAAATAAAAGTTAATGAACAAAAATGTACTCACGTTACATTCACACTGCGTAAGCAAACATGTTCAGCTATCCAAATTAACAATACACCTATTCCGCAGCAAAATGAAGTCAAGTACCTTGGTATTCACCTGGACCGTAGGCTAACGTGGAAGTCTCACATTGAAGCAAAAGGCACTCAGTTGAAACTAAAAGCAGCGCAACTAAATTGGCTTATGGGCAGAAATTCGACATTGAAGTTGGACTGCAAACTTTTGTTATATAACGCAATTTTAAAGCCTATATGGTGCTACGGAGTTTAATTATGGGGAACCGCCTCAACATCTAACATTGAAAAAATTCAAAGACGACAAAACCAAATTCTTCGTACGATTACTGCATCTCCATGGTACGTAAGAAACTCACGAATTCACAAGGATCTGTGTGTTCAGCTGGTAACTGACGAGTTCTCTAAGTATGCCACAAGGTATATCAGTAAACTGGAACTTCAACCAAATCCTCTTGCACGCAACATACTTAATTTTGGCGGCCACTCTCGGTTGAGAAGAAGGGATACCCTGGCCACCATCAGAATGTTAAATAGGTGATTCTACCGATATTATTCGCGCAAAATGAAAGTTTTTTGTCTAGCAGTGGCTGGACTTAAATAAGTTTTATATTTAGTATTAAGATTTGAATACTTATTGTTAGTTCATATTTTGAAGATTCAATAAATAAATGAATGACAAAAAAAAAATAAAAAAATAAAACTGCCGAGATCTCAACTAAGAGTGACTGTAGCAGTTATCAGTGGGCATTGGCCGTTTGGGAACTATGCCAGGAAACTAGGCCTACCCCATAACGAATGCTGTATAAGTTGCCAAGACGAGGAGGAGGAGACGATCCTTCATCTCCTCGGCACATACCCGGCATTGGAGCATCATCGTCTAAGATACTTAGGAGAGCGGAGCTTCAACAGCCTGTCTTGTCTGGCCTCGGTCAAACCGACCTCGCTAGCCTCTTTCATAAGAAGCAGCAGATGGCTGCTTCTTATGAAACGCTGCATGTAACGCTACACTAAGAGGTTCCCGTCTTTCCTTTCCACTCACACTATATTCCTATAACTTCCTTTCTTCACTCCACGATCTTACTTTTCAGGCAATCACAAAGGAAACTACTACAGGGCCCAAGTGAGATGGACAACCTAGACTATTCCGGGGTATCCAGCGGCCTGCCTACCTAACCTAACCCCCAAGATGCTGAAATATAAAAAATATTTGAGTACTCACTGCACGGAAAATATAGCTTTGAGAACGCCTGACGATATTGATGTTTCAATTAATGATTTTTTTTTTTTTTTTGTAAACTTTGTAAACAGCATACTACAATATTAACAATGTAAACAATAGAACTTACTCTTCTGAAATTGAACAACTTTTCAGAAACGTTTTTATTACAAATGATACAGCAACCGCCATATACTGTTAGACAGCCTATTTCTTTGAGACTTTTTAATTTTCAAGAAAAGCTCCAGGTATTGATCAAATTACTGATAAAACGCTTGTGCAGCTACCTTGTGTAGCTAGAATTCTGCTCTTACAGAGTGGAAGGTGTCGATGATTACTATGACACCCAAGCCAGGGTGTCAAAAATTTTACAACTGTTCGAAAAATTATTGATGTCGAAGTTAATTTCAATATTGAACGATGTAGGATGTATCTTTAATTAAATGTCATAAGAAAGACATTCGAAGACAAAGAATATTGTTCAGCTTTATTCATTGACGTTTCTCAAGCTTTTGATAAAGTGTGGCACGACAGTTAGGTGCACAAAATAAAGTTAAACTTGCCTGAAAACACTCATAAACAAACAAACAAAAAAATCATTGTGCTCACTAATTTTTAAACTTACATATAAACAATAATATATTGTAATAAATTGTAAAAACAATAACAAATTATTTTAAAAAACAACGGGAAAATAAATTCCTCACATTTCAGTAACTAAACAATAAAATCAATTTCAATAAAACAAGTGCGGTGGCAGTGCATTGTTATTGTTGTAATTGTGCGTGAAGATTACCTACCCAGTAGGAAAAAAATATACATTAAAGTTTTTGTTTTCTGTATGAGTAATCCCATCAGAAATAATTCTGAAAAAGAGCCTAGCGCCACCAGCAAAAATATATGGACTTCTGAAGAAGAATATATAAGGCAATCATTGGACAATTTTCTTTCTACAAGAGATAAAATCCGCTCCTGTTCCGGCTCGCCTAACATAGATGTTACAACAGAAGATAAAAGATCTTCTACTCTAACTAATGCCAATAAACAAAAAACGCAAGTAGGCATGGATAGGTATATCACCATCACCAAACGTCAGCGAAGCCCTAAATCTGCTCAAATTGCATCCAAATCAAAAATTTCTAAAGATGCCGAATCCGCTAGATCAACCAATCAAAACAGATTTTCTATTCTACAAACGGATGAGCCAACAGGATCGTCAAAAAAATCGTTTAAACCACCACCAATTTATTTAAGGGAATCTGCCTCCAATGAACTGGTAAGAAAAATTGTTTCAGTAATCGGAGAAAATACATTTAACGTTACCTCCATCAAGCACGGTAACATTAATGAAACTAAAATTCAGGTTAACGATGAAAATGACTATCGAAAACTGTCTAACGATTTTGAAAAAGAAAAAAAAGCTTTTTATACTTATCAGCTTAAAAGCGCAAAGGTCTTCAAGTCGTAATAAAAGGGATTGACCCTTGCGTAGACACTGATGAGGTTAAGACCGGTTTGACAGACAAGGGATTCAAAGTAAAAAATGTGTTAAACATCAGAAATCGTGAAAAGATCCCTCAACCAATGTTTAGGGTTGAATTAGGGCCAGGAGATGTGACTTTAAAGAAAAATGAAGTTCATCCAATATACAGTGTAAAATTCCTTTTACATCGAAAAGTAACCGTAGAGGAACCGCATAAGCGCTTAGGACCCGTACAGTGCCACAACTGCCAAGAATTTGGCCACACTAAAGCGTACTGCAAGTTGCCTACAGTTTGTGTTGTGTGTGGAGAACTCCATGATACAGCACAATGCAATAAGCCGAAATTCGACCCAAAAATAAAAAATGCAGTAATTGCGGTGAAAACCACACAGCTAATTATAGGGGTTGCTCCGTCTACACCCGCCTCAAGCGCTCAATGAACAACAAACCAATAATTGCTTCTCAGACTCAAATTTTTTCTAATAATTCTTTTCCTCCGACAGGACAGTCAACCACCGACATAACCGTTCAAAATCAAAAACAAATTTCTTATGCTAATGTAGTTAAGTCTACTTTCGCAAACTCGAATCAGGAATCTAGATCTCAACCGCCTGATCAAAATTTCAGTAACCTTGAGGCAACAATACAGACCCTTATTCAAACTATAAACACTTTTACATCGTCTATGATGACGATGATGCAGGAAATGGTGAAAATGCAATCCACCATTTTGCAGGTTATTTCGAAAAAATGATTTGGTTAAAAATATGTTTCTGGAACGCGAACGGCATCCGCCAACACAAAAATGAACTCGAATACTTCCTGATGGATAAGCAGATTAATATAATAATGATTGCAGAAACTCACTTGACGTCAACAAGCTTCTTCAAAATTAATGGCTACGTACTATACGATACTAAAGACCCCCGTGGAAGAGCTTGTGTTCTGCAATCTTGATAAAATCTAGGATAAAGCATTTTTTGTTAAACGACACATGTGAGGACTATCTTCAAGCAACTAATATCTGTGTGGAAAATGTTCATTACAAATTGGTTATCTCATCGATTTATTCGCCGCCTCGATTTTCAGTGACGGAATGAATCACAATATTCAAGTTTTTTCACCTCATTAGGACCTCGTTTTATAGCAGCTGGAGATTACAACGCAAAACACACTTTTTGGGGCTCACGTTTAATCACCCCGAAGGGTCGGGTGCTTTTTGATACAATTTCTAAAACGGGCTTAGACGTAATATCAAGCGGACATCCCACTTACTGGCCAACTGACCGACGAAAGATTCCTGATGTGATTGATTTTGGAGTGGTAAAGGGGTTCCCTGTGGAATGGATGTAAGCTGAGCCTTCGTTAGACTTGTCATCGGATCATTCACCTACTATTATTTCAGTACGCTTTCCCCAGGAGACTTGGTCCCTGATTAACAATTTGCATACGACTGTTACCCGAGTGAATTGGCTAAAATATAAAAAATTTTTGAGTACCCATTGCACTGAGAATATTGTTTTAAGAACTCCTGAAGATATTAATGCGTCACTAAGCAACTTTAGCGAAAACCTTAAACAAGCCGCTGAACTTGGTTCTAGCGTTTATTTAACACGCAGAAACATTCAAAATAGAACATATTCTTCAGAAATCGAGCAACTTGTGTTAGAAAAAAGAAGAGTTAGACGAGAGTGGCAACTTCGCAGGTCTCCGCAACTAAAAACAAGGCTCCGTGAGTGCACAAATCAACTAAGAAATTTGCTTGCAACCCAAAAAACGGCTTCTCTACAAACGTACTTAGAAAGTCTGGATGGTACTCCTCAGTCCGACTATTCTTTATGGCGGGCGACTAAGGGTTTAAAAAGGCCAGTTAGAGGTAAGCCGCCCTTGCGAGAACTGTCTGGTGACTGGGCTAGAGATGACTCGGAAAAGGGTAATTTATTTGTTAACCATTTGAAAAACGTTTTTACCACAAATAGGTCTGACAATGCAAATGAGTTGCCACCTATTGTTAGTAGACCTCCTGTGCCTTTAAGATTTAATTTCCAAGAAATTGAAAATGCTATTGGCAATCTAAACCTTAAAAAAGCTCCAGGTACGGATAAAATCTGCAACAAAATGCTCATAGAGCTGCCTCGTGTAGCTAAAAGAATTGTTCTTTTTATTTTTAATGCTATTTTACGACTTGAGTATTACCCTGCAGAGTGGAAGGTGTCCATGATAACAATGGTTCCTAAGCCAGGGAAGGATCACACGAAAGTAGAATCATACCGTCCAATAAGTCTACTGTCAACAATATCAAAACTTTTCGAAAAATTGCTAAAGGCGAAGTTGGATCCAATGCTTCATAAGGTTGAATGTATTCCTGATCACCAATTTGGTTTTAGAGCGAAACATGGCACCATTGAGCAAACACACAGGTTAGTTAACGTCATAAGAAAGGCATTTGAAGATTAAAAAATATTGCTCTGCCTTATTCTTCGACGTCTCACAGGCTTTTGATAAAGTGTGGCACGATGGCTTAATGCATAAAATAAAGTTTAACTTACCTGCAAACATACATAACCTTTTGGAAAGCTATTTATATTGTCGCCAGTTTATAGTAAAAGAAGGCGATTTCATAAGCCCCGCTCAGTCTATTGAAACAGGAGTTCCCCAAGGCAGCATATTAGGGCCTATCTTATATTTGATCTACGCATCTGACATGCCAACAAGCACCAACGTTCACACTTCAACATTTGCAGATGATACAGCATTCCTTAGCATACATTGTAACCACCAGCAAGCATCAATAAATTTACAGGAACATATCGACAAACTAGAGAAATGGCTGAAGCTTTGGAAAATCAAGGTTAATGAACAAAAGTGTGCCCATGTTACATTCGCACTGCGTCTAGGAACATGCTCACCCATTACTATTAACAATAAAGTAATACCTCAACACAGTGAAGTCAAATACCTCGGAATTCATCTTGACCGTAGACTAACATGGAAGTCGCACATCGAGGCAAAAGTAACGCAGATGAAATTGAAAGCAGTGCAAATTAACTGGCTACTAGGCAGAAACTCGACCTTGAAGCTTGATTGTAAACTTTTGCTGTACAACTCAATTCTAAAGCCAATATGGTGCTATGGGATTCAATTATGGGGCACAGCCTCGGCATCCAACATTGAGAAAATTCAAAGAAGTCAAAATAGAATTCTCCGTAGAATTACAGATGCTCCATGGTACGTTAAAAACTCACGAATCCACGCAGATCTGAAGGTACCTTTTGTGAAATCTGAATTTGTGAAGTACGCGACAAGGTATATTAACAAACTTGAATTCCATCCAAATCCTCTTGCAGCTAATTTTCTTAATTTTGGTGGTCATACCCGTCTGAGAAGGAGGGATATTTTGGCTACCATTAGAGCTCTAAACAGATGACTGAATTCTGAAATAATATTCGCATAAAAATAAATTTTTGTCCAGCACTGGCAAGACTTTAATCATAATTTTTTTTTAGTATTAAGATTTGAATACTTATTGTCATTACATTTTTTTTTTTTATGTAGATTCAATAAATAAAATAATATAAAAAAAAAAAACCTTGGCATTCACCTTGACCGTAGGCTAACGTGATGCAAAAGTCACTCAGTTGAAATTAAAAGCAACGCAACTAAATTGGGCAGAAATTCTACCTTGAAGTTCAAAATTCTGCTGTACAACGCAATTTAATTGTGGGCACCGCTTCAAAGTCAAACACTGAAAAAATTCAAAGGAAATTCCGATATTTCGGACTCCACATGGTTTTTAATTGTCCGGATTATCGAGACGTCAAACATTGAAAAAAATCAAAGGAAATTCCGATATTTCGGACACCAGATGATGTTTTAATTGTCCGGATTATCTATTTCATCTATATTCTATTTTATCCGTTTATTTCATTAAAAAATAAATTTTTTATTAAAAATTGATTTATTAAAAAAGTTTTTTTGCATGTTTAAAATTGTATAAATATTAGGTTACACTTTTTTATGCATTTCAATATAAAAACACTAGATATGTATGTATAAAGAATAGTTTTTTATATACGTAAAAAAATTTATATTTAAAATAGAACCCTGTAACCCAGATAATATGTTGTATGTGTATATAGCTAGTAGTTTAATATATACATACATATGTACACATGTATATTCATATAAACGAAATATGTCTATACATATGTATATGAACATATGTATATGTATATAAATTATTTATTATTGTCTATTACAAATCATTTTACAAATTTTCAACAATTTTGAATTGTCAATTAGAAAGTAAGCAAACATTTAAAGGCACTTAATTTACATCAGTTAATAAGATTTGAAATATAGCAGATATTTGGTAACATAAAGCAGTCAGGTAAAATAAAAGCAAGAAAGAATAAATAGGAGAAGATTAAGGTGTAGGAAAATAAAGGCAACTAAAGCAAATATATTGAATAAAAGCAATGCATTATTAACAATAAAGTTTAAAAATATTAATGTATGTATATTAAAACATAAAGCGAAAATACTTTTCAATTAAAGCGCTAATAGAAAAACACAAAAAAAACAACAAATAAAATAAAATCGTACACATTTTTGCAAAAAAACAAAAAAAAAAAAAAAAAAAACAAATGCTATTTATAAACCATAAGATTTTCAATAAGGAAACTATAATTTAAAATACTTAAACTTGTGTTAGATAGCAATGTAAAAAAGTTTTAAGATATTTTTATGCATATATATAAAACTAAAAAAAAAATACAGTTTAGTTATTGTATGTGCGCACAGAAGACAATTTAAAGAAATACTTTTTTTCATATATGCTTATGTAGTTTTGCAATTTTTTACACATTTTCAGATGTTTGAAACAGGCACCCATAAAATTTTATCCTGTTCTTTATCAACTGCATCTTTAATTTGTGTACACATGTGTTTAATGCTCACACCAGGAATGACAGCTAAAAATAGTAATCAATTTGAAAAGCAAGAAGACATACGTGACAACTATTATTTTACCTGATATGTATTGTTTATAATCGCTTTCCAATTTAAGAGCCCTCTCGTACATTTCCTTAGCTGCCTTGGCTGAAATTTTGTCAGTACCAAAGTCACGAATTTCTCGTATTTGCTTGGCCGATTTAAAACGTAAAAGTAAGACAATTGGATAGATCTGCAAACGTTGCAAGCGTTCAACAGCTGATATAGATATATCGAGTATACAGTGACGACGATCCTTAAAGAAGATTAACAAAACAAAATTTAGTAAAATTGGTTTAAAAATTATGATAACATTTTAAATTACATTTTTGCAAGCATTGTTGATTGTTTCTACTGTAGTACATTCAAATTTGTTGCCTCGTCTACGATAATCAACGAAAATATTTTGTTGCAACCCCTCTTCCATGGCGTCTTGAGAACAATCCATTGCCGTCACTTCGCAAAATTTAAAAAGATTAGAAAAGTCTATAGTCAGTCGTTCCATAACACATTCAGATAATGGTCCTATTATTAAAACAGGTCGACGAACAGGAGCTGAAATGATGGTGTTGTATTAAGTTTTTATTCTTAATGTGTCTACTAAATTATATTGTAGAAGAAGTGAATGTAGTAAGCACATTAAATGATAAGTTTAAATAATCGGCATAACAGTATGAAAACAGAAAATAATGCTCTAAAAGCACACTTAAGTTAAATGATAAATAGGAGAGAACTAAATAAGAAATACCGTTTGTTCAGAGAGAGAGAGAGCAAACGCTGCACAGACAAATTGGGCAATTAACAAAATGCATATGTGATTCAATATGAGATGAATATAGATAGAGAATAATTAAATGGCTCGATGGCTGAGTGGTTAATGCAACAGTTCACGATACGTCATGACCCAAGTTCAAATCCGAATGGGTACTGATGAGTAGTGTAGCGACTACGAAACAGCTAGTTGTCCCTCAGCTAGAGATTTGATTATTATTTTTCTTGTCTTTTTCAATCAAAAATTACTGATCACAGCAAATTTGTATTGTAAAAAATCCTTGTTAAAAAAAAAAACTCAAGAAACGAAAAACTTAAACTAAAAAAAAATTCAATAAAATAATTATTAGATATCGTTGGCGGGGCTGTCGAATCTCTGTCTGTTGGAAATTTCATAGGCACATCATATCCTGTAGAGTTTCGCAATTCTTAAGAGTTGACGGGGCTACCTTCCTATAAATTGAGGCTGAAACTTGGCGTTCCAATTCTATTAGCGGGAGCTCGTATCGCTCTAAGACTCTATAACGCCAAATTATACATTTCAGACTGAGCATTGAGGTAAAATTTATAGAGGAATAGAATAATAATTCAATACGATTTGCAATTACAGTAAAAAAAAGCCCAGATTCTAGAAATCTTTTTCGTTTTTGAAAAGAATTGCAGTATAAAACAAAACAACGTTTTATACCCAGATTTATTGAATTTAAATAGTACTAGTCCAAATGTGAAATAACATAAACCTAAATAAAACAAAACACATATATTCATGTAAATTCATGACTTCATAATAAAATATTTTTCTTTAACTTTGGTTTCAGTTCAAAATAGGCTACCGAAAACACTCGTTTTCCGAAGACAAAGTCGCGCGTAAACGCTAGTAAATAATTTAAGAATTTTTTACATTAAAAGAAAAAAAATAGACCTCATGCTTGAACAGCATTCCATTAGATGATTAACTTTTCAAATTAGAAAAATTTTGCCACGATCCTAAAAATTTTAAGCAAAACGTAACAAAGAATACAAAAATGCAAAACGGACAATTTTACGATCGGAATCGAAACATGGAATAAGGTAAGTATTTTGAATGCAATTTTCTTTCAATTTAATTTGAATTAAATTTACTAAAATTTTGTTCGAAGAACGGCAAACGCGGTTTTTGTCCCGTAATACTCGTAGCAATATTACTTAAGCATTTGCAGCCTCCTCTTATCATAAGTATACATAAATTTACTTAACACAAATTTAATTTTCTGTACTTACAATCCAAACGTTCGACCCGTTGATAGCTTAAAATACCACCATCATCATTAAGGATGCCGGAGTCAGGAAAGTAACTCAGTTGGGTATTACTAAAACTAGCGATTTCTGTTGAGTCTCTCGACGAACTACGCTGGTGCTTTTTGCGACGAAAAAAAGAACGACGGGTAGATGTGCTTCCTCGACGAGCTGTACTACCACTTTCACATTCTACCACCTCAGCGGCTCGAAGCTCTTCCTCGACTCTAATAGAACATAAAGAACAATGTATAAATGTTTAAAATACACAATCCGCATATAAACTTACTTCATTTGAGAAGGTATAATACCACATTCTTTTCGATATCCTTTTCCATCTAATTTCCAAGCGCGCCATAAACCAAAAGTGCCATTAAAAACGGTGTTGTCAACGTAAAGAACTTCATCTTTTATAAAACGCAAATCACCTTCATTTAAATCACCAGTTCTATCAAACCCCACTCTGATATAAAACGAATCACCCGATTTATCCTTGATTTGCTTTAGCTCTATTGAAATACAACACTTTGAAATTAAATAAATACTAACATAATTTTTTAATAATCTTACTTTTTAGTTTATTTTGCACCAACATGGTCACAGTATCGGTCAGTTTCGAGATCTCATTAGCAGCCTGTTCAGCAGTAACGCAACGCAAATCAACACCATTATACTCTAATATCTGGTCACCTTTACGTACTCCCGCACGATCGGAAGGCGATCCCGGATGAACGTCATGTACAAATATACCTACCTTGTTGCCACCAAATAGTTTTATACCTGGGTTTTTCGATTTATCCATGTGGAGAGTGACATAGCGTGGCTCCTCTTCGTAAGGCAGTGTTGAAGTGGTAGAAGCCGTTGTAGTTGTTGTAGCATTTGATGATGGTATGTCCTGACTGCTGTTTATGTCGGATTGATTTTCCAAACTGTCGGCAAAACTTTGATCTTTGATAGAGTTTTGGGAAATCATTGAAGATGACTGTGGCATTATTGCACTTTGTGTCATTGAATTAGATGGCGTAGATGATGGCAAAGACATTGGTGGCATGGAAGCCATAATTGGACGTAAAGGTGGCCGAGGCGAATTACGTGGTGTTGGTGATCCTGAATGATTAACCTGAGATTCAGGTTCTAAATTATGAGTGCCTTCATATTCAGTTGAGTGAAATTCTGCAAAATAAAAAAAAAATAAAAAATAAAAAAAATAAACATTGAACCTTTTGGTTTCTTTTCTAGATTGTACTACTTACTTTCTGGATTATATTGCACCAACATGGTTATCGAGTTACCACATTGACGAAGGACATTAGCTGCTATATCATTGGTAGCCGAACGCATATTCAAACCGCATACTTCTAAGAGTTGATCGCCCACCTGAAGACCAGCACGAGTGGCAATACTTTTGTCGGCTACAGTTGATACAAAAATACCACCACCATTATTATTACATTGTATTGTAATACCAAGCGATTTGTCGCTCTTTTCAATCGTGACTCTTCTAAGATCTCCAGGGCATAAAAAATCCGACGGCACATTTGAATTGCGTTTACTACCGCCGTGCGATAAAACTTCAACATGAACCTGTGGCATTGGTGAACCACGGCCACTATTACCTCCATTGGCTGCCACATTTGCCAAGGCGGTGTGCTGATGATGTGACATAATACCACCTCCCCCAGAGTATGGTGCAACTGACGACGACATTAATGCTAAGGGATTATTAGCTGAAGCGTAATGATGGTCAATGGAACCAGAACTATTTTTAACACCGCTATTCTTACTAGCAACACTTGGGTTTGACGGTATACGTAAACGCTGATGATCTTTCTTTCGAGGAAACGTACCCCCTTCATATATAGCACCTTGTCCCGATGCAGGAATGCTGGGGAGAGGATGATAGGCATTATGGTTGGGTAAATTGGGCGGGTAGTCATTTAAGTAATGGGGGTGTGTTTGTTGATGGTGTTGATTGTGTGCTGAATTCATATAATCCATATCAAATTTATCCACAGAAGATGTCGGTATTCCAATCGATGAATCTAAGTGATGAGGATGAGCATTTGAGCTCGAACTACCGCTTCCGGGATGCAAGGGTGGTGGAGAGGGTAACGTTAGAGGACTAGAGTGGCGTATAGGTCTCATAGCCGAATGAGTTGACTGAGTAAAAGAAGGAAATAAGGGAATATGTCTAGAAGGTGGACCATTGTTGGACGAATGAAAAAGACCACCACCACTGGTTATACCAGAGGCAATACTTTCACTATCGCTGGGATACTTAGAAACATTTTTAGATGTCGACCCAGGTGCCGATTGAGGCATTGGAATACCTCGTTTAGGATAATTGGCAAGTACAGCATATTCACTAATTGGCGGACTTTTTGTAGAAAGGATAGAATCAATTGAGTTTTGAGATTTCAATGAAATCATATCTAAAGAATTTTGCTGTTGATTTGAAGAGTTCGAGCGCATGAAATGAGTTGAATGGGGCGGTGGCTGTGGTGGTTGTAGAGGCACAAACAGCGCAGGGTGAGGGGCAGATTTACTGTTTGGTGACGAGTTATTGTGAAATATATCAAATAAATGTTGTTTTCGTGATATCAGATCTCCTCCTACAATCATTTGCTGCTGATGTGAGTTATGTTGTCCATTGTTGATAACCTGCTGCTGGGCTTGTTGTCCAGTAGTTTTATATAATTCAGTTGGAGTGATATTCAAAGAATAACGATTTTGGTAATTATGGTTCTGTATTCTTGGATTACCATACTTATCCGTTTGTTTTAGTCTCATATTTGGAGCAGCGGCCATAATTGGATTTGGTCTCTGCAGAGGTTTCGATTGTTCCATTACCAAAGGTTCAGATTCCATGCTTGATGGCGTTGCATAAACTGAATGTCGCATATAATTATTAACTGTATAATTATTGTTACTATTACCGGCGGAAGAATTGGAATTTTGAAATAGCAGTGAAGCAGGAATAGGATTTGAATTTCTGTTTGGGTTGTGCTTTACGTTAGAACTCACACCATTACGTAAATGAGCTTGCGGTTTGTTCTGCGCTGGTGGCAGAGGAGGGGGAGGGGCTTCATCTGAATCTACCCGATCATCATCTTTGTCGACATTGATGGGTCCGGCTGTAAACAAGGACAGCGGCGCACGTTTTTTCTCTCTCTGTACTATAGTGCCGGTAGGATTTTCCTGTGAAGCTTGTAAAATGTTAGTTCTAGGCCAAGTTCCCATACTTTTTGCGGCAGCCTCTTTTTCCTTTTTCTTACTTTTGTTGCGTTTAAACAGATTTTCTTTGCTTTTCTCAGAAGAGTTTTCACTTAGTACTGAATCTAAGGCAGCCAAAGCATCATGTTCTTGAGCAAAATGATCTCCATCGGAGCCAGGTTTTGAAATATGTATCTTTTCTTTAAATTTACTTAACATTTCGGCAATTTTTGAGGGATGCTTTGTACCAGTTACACGGTGCATTGAATCGATTGAATCAGTTTGTGCTGCTGAAGTTGTCATTCTTCTTTGCGATTCTGAATTTAGAGACTCCTGAACATTTTTCAATGCAAATAATGTTATAGCTTCATTACGATCATCATTTAAAATAGACATGACATCGTCAACGGATTGAATACCCTCCATAGACTTATTATTGATAGACAATATTCTATCACCCGGTTCCAGTTCGGGCTCAAAAGCCGCCAAGGAATTCGGATCAATTTTTGAAATGAACACACCAGTATCTAAGTGCAATCCATGATTCGGATTTTGTTGCAAATTCAGATGCACTGTATAGAAATGTCTCTTACTGTGGCGAGTGCGGGACACTAAAAGGTTACAACGAGGAGCAGAGGATCGAATTTCATCTATTAGCATACGTTTACTAACACCTTGGCAATCTAAGTTATTTACTTTCACTATAACATCATTTATTTTTAGTTTACCAAAAGCCGGGGAAACATTTGTTACACCACATACCAATTGCCTCTGCTGGCTATCATCTATGATGAGACCAATATCACAATCAGCATGGTAGTTCGTTAAATCAATTTCCATTATATCATCAGCCTCATAAGTACTCATACGGAAACTACGGCGAGAAGATGAATCATTGTTTTGGGTTTGTTCTAATTGTTCTTTAAGAACATCAATTTTTTTCTGGGCCTCATCCTTTTGCTTTTTAATTTTCTCACTATCTCGAATGGCTGACAGTAAATCGGAAATAGCTTTGTCCCTTTCTTTACGTAAGTTATCGCATAAGGTTTTCACGGAATCTCTTTCTTGAACTATCTTCTCCCTTTGCGATATAGCCCAATCCCTTACTCTTTTAGCTTCTTCGGTGTCTTGAGCGGCCCTTTCGACTTCAGCATGAGCCTTTTCTAAGCTTTTGCGCAGTTTTTCGATTTCTTTGAAATCATCTTTGCTATCTGAAAATTCTTTGGACCAAGTACTTTCACGCGATTTAAGCAGATCTCTTTTTTTCAAATCAGATATGGTTTGTTGCAGATTTTTTAATTCATTTTTATACATTATCTCATCTTTCTTGTACTGTTCAAGCTCTTTGTTTGCTGCTGCCAAATCGTCAGACATTTTTTGATGTTCTTGTAAAACATTGTCTTTCTCGGACAGCAGCTGATTTAATTCCTCTTCAATACGGCCTTTTTGCATTGTTATCATCAACATTTTATTAGATTCTGCAGCTAATAAACTTTTAAGCTTTTGATTTTCTTTTTCCATAATATCACGCTGTAATTGAAATTGTTCCCTTTGCATATTGAACTGATCACGAGTATCGCAAAAAAACTTTCTTTCTTTATCGAAATCCATTAAAGCTGCGTTATAGTTCTTTTTATATTTTTCTTTTTCTTTTAATAGATCGCTATTTCTTTCCGTGCTTAACATTAATTCCTCTTTAAGCTGTTCACTTTTTTGGCAAGTGCCATCGCATTTAGCAATGGAAGTTCCGTTACCTCCGGGGCCACCTCTACCACCGTCATTATAATCACAATAATAGGAATTGGCGTTTCTCTCTGTTTGCGGATTCGTATTTTCGTTCTCCAAACGCATCAGTTTTCTTTCTAACATCGAATTTTGTTGCTTCAGTCGCACGTTTTCTGCCGCTACATCCGTTAGCTTGTTGCGTTCGGAACTTTTAATTTGATTCATTGCGGCGTTATATTGTTCCTGATAAAATGCCAACTGATTTTCTAGATTATCGCATCTTCGCACAGAGTCGGCATGCTGATGCCTTAGCGTTTTTAGTTCCATCATAGCCGAATCATATTGCATTTTAATCGTGTCATATATTTTTGGATTGCCAGATCCACCACCACTGCTGTTGCCAGCATTGTTGTTATTCATATTACCGGCTGTTGTACTGCCGCTAGAATTTGAAGGTGGTCGCAGTGTACGATCATAATCAGCACTTTCGTAGTCAGCATGATCATAGTCAGGACTTTCTTCTGCAAACAAAGAAAAATTCAAGCAAACAATAATTAATATGCTATGTCAATGATGTAAAAATGTAAACCTTTTAAGTCGAAAAATATTTAGATGTAAATACTCAAACTATACGAGCGCGTATGGTGTTGTTACCGGCGCATTTTTGTATATATTTTATAAATTAATTTGTAAAGTATATTATATGTATATAAATATATAAATATTTACAAACTATATGTTTTCAGTTATGAATATCTATACCCAATATTATAAAGAGGAAAAGTTTGTATATTCGTAAGCGATAACCTCCAGAACCACCGCTCCGATTCCCAATTTTTTGTAGCAAAATGTAGAGTAAAGTCTTCTTACGGGCATTGAGTATATAATAAGAGCCCTTTAAAAAGCTTAGGGTGGAATCGAAGGACAGTAAACCCCCACATGTGTGAAGATGAATTTTAAATTGTATAACCCTAGACACAAACCAACTGACTTAACAAAGATATAATAAGGAGTTAACATAGCTCTGTGAAACATACAAAATCGTGGGCAGTGTAATTTCCAGGACGTTATCTGAATTCCAAACCAAAGAAGATGTGCGAATAAAAACTGATGGAATCGTGGACATTATTGCTGGCTAACGGAATTAATGCTACGAATATTCTATGGAGGTCTAAAAATTAAAAGATTTAGATGTTTTTAAACTTCGATATATCGATTTTTTTTTTTAGAGGATCAATTACAGCAGAGCCAAGAAAGATGGGAGAGTAACGGTTGATGGAATTTATATCGTCAGAACTATTAAAAATGTTATTATAATAGCTGATAGCGTATGGGTTAACATTAACTTATTTTTGGGTTGGTCAGTTGGTTTATGCCTAGTTATACAATTTACAGTTTATCTTCACACACATGAAAAAGGTGGGTGGCCGGAGGGTGAAAAATCGTATTGGAGATCACTGCCTAGCCCATCCCTAACAATGGCCAAGGGTCAAAAGTTGTAACAGTATGTTTTTCTGCAAAACACCGAAAATTTTCAAATAATTGGTTTTTGAAAAAGGACTTCATCCCTTTTACGAAAGTGGTAGGAGATGGACGTAAAAATTATAGAAGATGACTCCTTAGCCCGTCTGTAACCAACTTATACCCTTAAGCTCTTCTTTGTCGTCGTAGAGTTAACGTAGAATAGCCGCAAAAGCGTTTAGGTTCCGTGCAATACCTAAACTGACAAGAATTTGACCACGCTTAGTCTTATTGTAAATTGCCCGCAATTTGTGTAGTGTGTGTCGAACTTCACGGTGAATGACAAAAAAGGCCATCAAGTTTTCTTAAGCAACCCCAACAGTCAAATATCATTTTCCCCATATAGGCCAGTCAACCAGCCATAAGTACTTGCAAAAATACAAAGAGGTTTCTTATGCTAATGTGGTTAAGTCTGATGTACAAAACTTGAACCAGGAGCTCAATCCTCAAAATTGCGATCCAAATTTTAGCAAAAGATTCTAGATGTTATAGATTTTGGAATTGCAAAAAATTTTGCTTTAGAATGGATACATAGATTTGGGATTCATTAGATCTGTCATCAGATCACTCAGCCACTATAATTTCTGTCTCGTTCCACCAGGAGGTTGGCTCATCGTTTAGTGATTTAGCATTGCCCGCCACTAGAGTTAATTGGCTAAAATATAAAAAAAATATTTGCGTACTCATTGCACGGAGAATATTGCCTTGAGTACGCCTGAGGATATTAATGTGTCAACGATTTTTAATTTAAACTTAAATGTGAACAATAAAACTTATTTGTCTGAAATTGAACAACTTCTGCCGGAAAAAAGAAGAGTTAGAAGAGAGTGTCAACTCCACAGGTCTCCGCAGCTTAAAATTAGGCACAACTCTGTTAACAAATCTACTTGAAATCCAGAGAAGCATATTTGCAAAGGCAATGGTACTCTCTAATCTGACTATTATTTGTGAAAAGCGACAAAAGGTTTGAAAAGACCCATTAGAGGTAAGACTTGCAATTGGTGACTAGACAAGAACCGATTCCGAAAAGGGGATGGGGTATGTTAACCATTTGAGAAATGTGTTTGTTACAAACAAGGTATGAAATGTTAGAGACGTTTTTAAATAGAAAAGCTTGTTTTTTGTGTTTTTACGGATATTATTAGAGCATTTTTCTTTTTAAGTTCTTAGCAATTTATTTGGATTGTTGGTATATAAAGTTGAATGTTTGTGAATATCTTTCAAAAATTTCCAAAGTCTACTGATGATTAGGGTAGTTCCTATGAAAAGTTGACATATAGATAGCTGGGAAACATAGAAAACAAGCTATTTATAATTTATTTTTTTCATTTACAATTTTAACTTTATATTTATTTCTTATTAATTTATAGCTGTCCCATGCTTCATTCGTGTTTTCAAAAATAGCTTTTTGGTATTTATATATTTGTTCACGTTTAAGCCTCCGGACGCTTATTCATTACTAAACCATTTGTTATTATTATTTTCATTTATTATCCTCTTCGTAGTAAATTTCTTTGCTGTATTTTCATAACATTCATCAAAATAGCAAATATATTCATTTAAATTGGTTATCTCATCATAGTATAATATTACACTTATTTCGTTACTAAAGCTTTCTTTCTCATATATAAAAATTTCAACTCTTTAAAATCTTTTCCGGTATTGTCTGATTCATGACCAACAAATATGTTTATACATTCATGATCAGCTATTTTATTTATATTATTATTAACCAATATTATGTCATTATTTGTTATTACATATATTGTTATTAGTGTTTTTGATTCCTTTGTTATTCTAGTGAAATCGTTTATTACTTGCTTGAGACCATTATTTCATTTCATTTAATTTATTTGCACAAAAATGTTTAAAACAAAAATTAAAAATAATTAACAATATATTATATAATTAATCAAAATAAAAAATACTAAATACAGAATACTAGCTTCCCAGCTGAAAAACTAAGAAAGAAAGCATTTAGCGCGGAATAAATACGTCCAAATCAAAGAGAGAATATGAAGGCGAAATGCAAAGTATTTCAAACAATTTTTTGTCACTGGGAGCCAAATCTGGCATACAGTGGATGTGGGAGCAATTCGAAGTTGATTGACTTGTGACACGGTGCGTTGTCTTGATGAAACAAAATTTTTTTATTTGCCATATGGGGTCAAACGCTCCATTAATGATATATAATATTCACTGTTATTTCCTTTCTCAAGATATTCGATGAATATTACACCACGCACATCCAAAAATACCAAGGCCATAACCTTTCCAGCCCTTTGTTCCAATTTCGGGCGCTCTGGACGAGGTTCACCAGTTGCTGTCCACTCAGATGACGATCGTTTTGATTCCGGAGTGAAATGATGGATCCATGTTTCATCCATTGTCACATATCGACACAAAAATTTCGGTTTGTTACGTTGAAACATGGCCAAACACTGCTCAGAATCATCAACACGTTCTAATTTTTGGTCACCTGTGAACAATGGCGGCACCCACTTTGAACAGAGCTTTCGCATAGTCAAATGCTCATGCAATATAAAGCCAACACTTTCTTTTGATATCTTTACGATGTCAGCCAACTCACGCAACTACACTTTTCTATCATTCAAACCGATTTTGTGGGTTTTTTGTATGTTTTAACAGCTGTCTTTAGAAGGTTAGTATTAACTGAAAAAAAGGTGACTACAATAAAACTAACGCCATCTATGTGTTAGGCCCAGGACTTTTCAGTCCATGTAGTATATGTTATTGTTGTTGTTGTTACTAGGGCTTTTATGCATTTCTTTAAATTTTAGAATTTTTTAATTTTGAAAGTAATACCACGAGCTGCTCGATCAAACCGTCGGCCGCAAGCCTTTATTGGCCTAATTGGCAGGACTACAATATATATACATACATCCAAATTTTGATATTGTATATTACAATATATTTATTTTATTTATTTATTTATTTTATTTTTATTTATTTAATTTAACCGAGCCCTTTAGGGCCATATATGGTTAACAGTATTGACAATATATGTGCAATATCATAATAATTCAGTACAGTAATTCAGTAATATACTAGTGACTATTTCTAATATAATACAATCAGTTGGAGAATACTAAAAGTAGCAATAATGAAATATAAATACTACAGCAAAATATTAACTTATGTGCATTCTCACACACATCTACATACACACACACACATACATATGTATCCATATATAAGTATATATGTGCGTAGGTACGTATCCATATCTATAAAATCGAAATTGAGTAACAATATATTTACAGTATTTTTATCTTAAAGTTAATCGGCCGCATACTTAAAAAACATTGTATGTTCATTAAATACCAGTCCAACAAGGACCCAATACTCCTCATGAATAAGGCTAAATATGTTTATGTTTTGCTTTTATGTCATTTCCCTCACCATTACTTGCACAAAATCGAAGTATACATTTAAACTAAATTGAATTTGAAATAGCTCCAATAGATCAATCATAAATTGGTTAATAATATATTTTTAAAAGCACTAATAGAATATGAAAATTTTCGGTTTGAGTAAGGAATCACTTTGTTCCACAATCTTGAGACCTTAACGCCAAAAGCTCGGCTCGTAATTAAAGTCGTGTACCTGAGGCAAATGATACAATGCGTTCTATTAGATGTGCCTGAAACTTTCGCGCTAAATAAGCTGGATATCCAAATTTAATAGTTTTATAGAAGTAGATCATCAGTCGTAAGTCTAAGTATTGGTCAAACTCACACCCTAGAACATATGTGCGATAATTTGTTATGGAGTCTCTGACATTCAGATTGAAAATATATCGAACTACTCTATTAAAACGGCTCAAGTTTTCAGCCGAGGTGCAGGAAAATACCTCAATCCCATACAAAAATAGCGGCCAACATATTGCCATTGCAATTTTGTTCCTAATACTTTGTGGAATATAATAAGAAATCCTCCTGATTCGACGCAAAGACCATGAAATTCAAGAAATATCGCGATTTATATCATTTATTGTCTATAATAGCCCCTAGTGACTTTTGTTGTTCTACTACTTAAAGTGACTCATCTCCTAGGAAAATATTAAAAAATACTTTGAAAAACGCTTCGAAAAGAACATCGCTTTACATTTTAGAGGGTTTAGGTCAAGAAAATGTACCTTCGACCACTCAACAATCTTTTTAAGCTCATAACTTATTTGCTCTTCAAAAATATGTAAGTTAGACATCCCCGATGCGGCAAGTAGCTGTATGTCATCAACGGAAGTATAGCACGAAAAAAAAAAGAAATAGTCTGAAAAATGTCCTTAATATAAATAAGAAAAAGCAGCGGTCCTAAAATAGATCCTTGCGTAATACCTCTATATAGTCAGCTTTTACATTTATAGAGACCATAGCAACTTACAACTAGACGATGAGAAGCTAAATTGGTAGAAAACTTTTTCAATTAACCTATAAAGACAAACGGAATCGAAGGCTTTACAAAAATCTAAAAAAATTAATTTTGCCACTTTATTTTCGTCCAACGCCCTCCTAATACTCTCCATCATATCTAACAAAACACCATTTGTACTGTGATTTTTCCTAAACTGGACATAGCCGTCGCAACATCGTCTACTGTAATGTTTTTAAAAGAAACCCCCTCAACACTCGCACGACCTAGAAAATTTGGGTTAAAATTTTAAGCCTGAATAGGAGTCAATCGGCACATGTCATTGAAATCATTGATATTATACGGAAACTGCATATTTTCGTCGCCTGTTACACCAATTAATTTCAATTTGTTCCAAATCTGCTTTTGATCACAATTAGAAAAAACGCGTATGCTTTCCTCACTCCGAGCTTCTGGTATTATGGACTTCAATCTGTCTCTACAAAAACAGATTACTTCAAAGCGTATCACAAACTGAGGGATCATATCAAAACCAATTGCAGCACGATGCACGATTTAAAAATACATCTGCGGATCCAAATTTCAAATCCAGCATAGCAACGATTAACACAGCTTCCACATCGTGTTGTACGAGATGTGGAATATGCTGCTCTTAATTATTCTTCTATTGGCACGACACGATACAGATAAAAAATAATATAAGCCTTAATTTTTCTTAAAATGTTACTTAATATATCTTATACTACGGACATACATATATATTGGAAGATACTCGGATTTATTAACGTATATATATGTGTGAGGTTAGCGGTTAAGAAATACAACCCTGAACGTGAATGATGTATCCACCCTTTGATTCCACCCTAATCTATTGTGAAAGAAGAAACCTGTATTAGTAAATATAATAGCATTGAATAGAAACGAAGCAGGACTTTTATTTCACCATAACAAGTAGCAACGAGAATTAAAATGTGATACATACATATAGCAAACAAAAAGAAAGGGACGCAAGTATTTCAACGTGGTCATATTGAGTAACACGTTTTGATGCGGCCATGGGCATTTTTTAATGTGAGGCGACAAAGAAGAAGGACTACTTGCTAATTACATTGTGATGGACACATACAACTTGTACGCATAAACAAATATTATGTAAAACATTTAAACTAAATGCTGAAAATTTAGTGTAGAATATATGTAATAACTTTTAAGATTTTAATTAAATAAAGATACACTTTTGGAATATAGAATAGGAAGCCAAGGGTGTCCTCTAAATATCAATACAAGTGGCAGATCTCAATTCTATTTGGGAGTTTTTTAAAGCAATGTTTAAATTTGAAAGTAGTGGAAAATTGGTGATCTGCGAAAGAACTTGGCCATATATGGGCACTTTTTGGTTGTCTCTCAACAGGACCTTATGGAATAGAAAGCCTAGAGTGCGTTTAGAGCACTCTCTTGTCCCTTTCTCTTATACGAACTTTTTATTTTACATTTATTGCATAACTAAAATTTGGAAATAAACTTATTAAAACACCTTGTAATTAAAAAGAACCAACTTAAATCTACCAATTCCGTTGAAGTAGTTTTTGGAGTATTTTATGGGAAAACTATTATAGGATAAAAGCGTTTTCCATCCTACGGAGTATTTTTGAAAAAAAATTTGACAATTTCGAATTTTTTTTTTTTTTTTTTTTTTTTTTGAATTGTCAGACTTTACAGAATTTTTTAAGATTTGTGAAATTTTCGGCAATTTTAATGCTCAGTATCAGGCAAATACTTATATTAAAAAATTCTCATAGAAAGCAGTTTAATTAAATTTATTATTTCATATGTTTGCAGAAAAATATCGTAAATAACAAGAAAGATAATATATTACCTTCTTGACTGCTAGTGCTGGTTAAAGAGAGATCTCCTGAAGCCATTTTAGCCATCACATCATTTAAATTGTTCTAATAACCACTTGAAAAGAAATCTGAAATTAAGAATATAATATTAAACAGAATATTATTAAGAGAAAATAAAATATTTTATACGACCGAATTTCTTAAAAGTGAAAAAGAGAACAAATTTTGAAATCGTAATATACTTTTCTTTCTAGACACTATACATATTTATAATAAAATAATATTTAGCAGCAATTGTTTTTGGCAACGAGTAAATAACTGAACAAATGTTTGTGTCGACTTCATGTGACGACGATGACGCCTCATGGAATATGTCTATTAGTTTACCCAAAAATTTTTACAAATTTTTACTGCCTCCATTTTCTAATAAGAATACAATATTTTTTCACATTTCATTTCACTTTCTTATATTTTTACTTTTTTTTTTTTTTTTTGTTTTGTTAACAATTGTTTTCTTTTGCAACTTACTTCACTTTGAAACGCATTGTCAAAATCGGATTTTCCAATAACAAGCGTTTTGGCATTGTTATTGTTGTTTCGGTATGCTCCATACAAAATGTATGGCATGAGAACTTTTGACAGGTAAAAAACGCTTGCCGCTCTTGTTTAGGGATGGTTGTTATAAATAACGTTTAATTTGATGTTTCCACTTCACTTGTCAAGAAATTTCGCTTGTTTGTGTTGGAGAAATATCACATAAATGTCCCTACTCAAAAAAAAAAATGTGTTCACGAATTTGTATTACTTTTCCTTACTTTTACTTTAAAATTTTATTTGATCACAAACTTACGATCACAATAAGTTTTGACTTGTAAGTTTTGAATTACACACGTAAAGAAAAAGCCGGTTTGAAATATGGTTACAACAACATTGGTACTCGTATATATAACATCGTGTTTTATCGTTAAAAACAGAGCATTATCAGTTTAATTGGTCTAAAAAAACAAAAGTTATTGTATGCATTTCTATTAATGCTATTGTTACTATCAATAAATTTCGCGATTGTTGCATGCACTAAGAGCATTTATGAAAATTTTGTTTAAAACAACAATAGCTTTTATCACACCCAATATCATTGTTTGTTTTCATCATATGTAGGATACGCTAACTCATATACAACATAACTGAACTTACGATTTACGTCATTTATGATATTTTCGTTCTTATCATGTTTTTTTGAAATTGAATAAATAGGTATCGTTTCATTTAAATAAATATCTCTATAAATGTACATATGTTTTTGTACACAAATCTCAGACGAAGCAAATTTGTGATTTCATCCCATCAAGAAACAACTGGAATAATGTTTTCTAATCATTTTATTACACGAAGACAAAAATTTATATATATTTGTTGCCTCTAGAACATTGTCATATCAACCATATATTTATTTCCACATGTACAAGCGTGGTTGATAACGGGGAGCTGACTAACAAACTTAACTTTTGGCTAGTCAGATCTGCATTTACCCCTGTGTGCGCTGTTACTTATGGGTGTAATTTTATCAGCTGTTTGCTAGTTTACAAATTTTACCCATTTTTCTGCTCGAGTAGTTTTTTAAACAAGAGAGTTTTCAGGGAGTAATTTTTACAATTTGCTGCAAAACTTTTTCAGACCGCTCAAGACAGATGGTCTAGTGTCGAATATCAAGGCTGACATGACCCACATATGATAACAGGAGGACTATTATCCTTACGACGGAGGTTGAGTTCTGCTGTGGCGGTCCTGACGGGCCACATAGGCACGCAGGCAAGGAGGTAAAATCTTCCATTTAATGACTTCTGTAGAAGTTGCAGAGACGAGGAGGAAGAAGAGAGCATTGAGCACTTCTTCTGTCAGTGTCCAGCTCTTTCTTATATAAGGGCATTGTACCTAGTCAGACCGATGCTGCATGATTTGACGGAGGTATCGGAATACGATGTAAGTGGATTGGACTCCTTTATCCGATCCTGTCAAACCTAACCTAACCTACTAATTTACTTCATTTTACTGTAAACGAATAAACCTGTGCTCAGCTATTTTTGGCAATACTCGTATTGCATACATTTTTTTGTGTATGTTGTTCTAAATAGCATTTGTTTTTTAATTTTTACAGCCATGTCAGAGAGTTTAATCCCGTTCGGAAATGGAATTGCATACGTTTTCTGGTGCTTCAAAAAAAGAAGAATTAATAAGTAGTTTGGAAGGAGTTTATTTCCAGTTTTAGCAATGAAATCAATATTTTCTCTTAAAAATGATTTCGTTCTGAAAAACTTTTTAGTTTTTTATTTTTTAAAGAACCAAAAAACGGATTCAACTCTGCGTCTGAACGGAATTGAACTCTATGGCATGGCTGATATTTTTATGCACTGGTGGACTTGTTTGATCAAACTATATGAACCACTTATACATTATGATAGTAACCATCATTATTTACTACACTATTCTAACTAAATGTATAAACTTCATAAAATTTAGTTCTGTACATTTAATTCTAACAATTCATGCCAATAAGTTTGAAGTAACTTGCTTTTAAAAACAATAAACTAAATTGCACCGTAATAGGTAACAAGTTGTGTACATGTGTTTATTTTTTCTTTTTTTCTCTTTTTTACCGTTGTCCGTATTTTCTACATATATGTATGTTTATTACTAATTTCGTATTTTTTTTTTTTTTTAAGCATTTTTTATTTGTTGAATCTTCAAAATGAACTAACAATAAGTATTCAAATCTTAATACTAAATTTAAAAATTAAAAAATGTGATTCTTAAGTCCGGCCAATGCTAGACAAAAAGTTTTATTATGCGGGAGCTATTTCGGTAAAATCACCTATTGAGCAATCTGATGGTGGCAGCGGTATCCCTTCTTTTAAGCCGAGTGTGGCCGCCAAAATTAAGAATATTGCGCGCAAGAGGGTTTGGATGAAGTTCCAGTTTACTGACATACCTTGTCGCGTACTTAGAAAACTCCTCTTTTACCAGTGGAACACTCAGATCTTTATGAATTCGTGAATTTTTTACATACCATGGAGCTGCAGTAATCGTTCGAAGAATTTTGTTTTGTCGCCTTTGGATTTTTTCAATGTTTGACGCTGAGGCGGTGCCCCATAACTGAATTCCGTAGCACCATATAGGCTTTAATATTGCGTTGTATAACAAAAGTTTGCAATCTAATTTCAGTGTCGAATTTCTGCCCATAAGCCAATTTAGCTGCGCTGCTTTTAGTTTTAACTGAGTGACCTTTGCTTCAATGTGAGACTTCCACGTTAGCCTACGGTCCAGGTGAATACCAAGGTACTTTACTTCGTTGTGCTGCGCAATAGGTGAGTTGTTAATTTGGATAGGCGGACATGTTTGCCTACACAGTGTGAATGTAACATGAGTACATTTCTGTTCATTAACTTTGATTTTCCAAAGTTTTAGCCATTTCTCTAATATTAAAGTATATTCCTGTAAATTTCGTGATGCTAATTGGTGGTTTTCATGAACACTCAAAAACGCTGTGTCATCTGCAAAGGTAAAGTGTGGATTCCGGATAAAGTAGGCCCCAGTATGCTGCCTTGGGGAACTCCTGCCTTGATTGGCTGAGTTGGGCTTATAAAGTCGCCTTCTCTGATTACAAACTTCCGCCCGTATAAGTAGCTTTCCAGAAGCTACTTATACGGGAAGAAGAAGTGTGTATTTGCAGGCAAGTTTAGCTTTATTTTGTGCATCAAGCCGTCGTGCCACACTTTATCAAAAGCTTGAGAAATATCAATGAAAAGAGCTGAGCAATACTTCTTCTCCTCAAAGGTTTGTCTTATGACATTGACTAGTCTGTGCGTTTGTTCTATGGTGCTATGCTTAGCCCGAAAGCCAAATTGATGATCAGGGATGCATCCCACATTGTTCAATGTTGGACTCAACTTCGCCATTAACAATTTTTCGAATAGTTTTGAAATTGTTGGTAAAAGACTTATTGGTCTATATGATTCTACCTTAGTTAGATCCTTCCCTGGCTTGGGTATCATAGTAATCATTGAGACCTTCCACTCTGAAGGATAATACTCAAGGCGTAAAATGGCGTTAAAAATAAAAAGTAGAACCCTTCTAGCTACACGAGGTAACCGTTCAAGCATTTTACCAGTAATTTGATCTATACCTGGAGCTTTCCTGGGGTTTATGTTATTGATAACGTTTTCGACATCTTGAAAGTTAAGTCTCAAAGACACAGGCTGTCTAACAGCATACGGCGGAAATTCTGCTGCAGCATCCGCTGAATCATTTGTCGTAAAAACATTTCTCAAATGATCAACGTACACCATCCCCTTTTCGGAATCGCTTCGTGCCCAGTCGCCAGTTGAAGTTCGCAAAGGTGGCTTACCTATTACGGGTCTTTTCAGACCTTTTGTCGCTTTCCACAAGGAATAATCAGATTGAGGGGTACCATCAAGGCTTTCCAAATATGTTTTAAGGGAACCCATTCTATGGACTTCAAGCAGATTTCTTAGCTGAGTTATGCATTCCCGTAGCCTAGTTTTAAGCTGGGACGACCTGCGAAGTTGCCACTCTCTTCTGACTCTTCTTTTTTCTGACAAAAGTTGCTCAATTTCAGATGAATAAGTTCTATTGTTCTCATTTCTAGATCTTAAATGACTAGTGGTAGCATGCTGTACGGCCAGTTTGAGGTTTTCAGAAAAATCGTTAATTGACCCATCAATATCCTCAGGCGTTCTCAGGGCGATATTTTCAGTACAATGTGTACTCAGAAATTTTTTGTATTTTAGCCAATTAACTCTATTGACGGTCAACGGGGAGCAAATCTCTTGGGGAAACGAAACGGAGATTATAGTGGGTGAGTGATCTGATGACAAATCTAATGAAGGCTCCACTTGCATCCACTCTAAAGGAAAATTTTTCGCAACTCCAAAATCTATAACATCAGGGATCTTTCGTCGGTCTGACGGCCAATAAGTGGGGTGTCCGCTTGAAACCACATCTAAGCCCATTTTGGAAACGGTATCAAAAAGCACACGGCCTTCCGAGGTAATTAAACGTTCTAATTTCGTATGAAATAAAAGTGCACCGGAATAGGTAGCAGTATGTGCGCACGTTTTTCTTCTTTTTTTATCTTGTTTTTCACCGTTGTCCGTGTTTTCTTTATATGTTCAATATTAATATTATTTTTAATGAATTTCATTACCTTGTAGTGTGGAGGGTGTTGGACTAAATTCTGCTAATCTGAGCAGTGTCGAAGGTATATACACTGGGCACTGATAAGTTTTAACTAACATTTTAACATGCTGCATTTTAAATGCTGCAATAGAGTTTGTTTCAGTCTTTCGTGTTGTTATCGCTAACATTTCGCGAACACTACTCCCTCTTTCCTCATCATCATACCCTATTTTCCCAGTTCCAGTACAATGCGCTGCATATGTAGGGGTCATCCCCTGAGTACTGGTACCAGATAAAAAAAAAATAAGGGTTGCGCAGGGTTCCATACTAGGAATTGATTTTGAAAAAGCATTTGACCGCATCGGCATTTTTGGCCCACAAATGTTTAAATACGTAAAATCTTTCTAACTGATAGAACAATTCAAGTCAACATATGCCAACACATTTTTTTATTTATTTTTTATTTAGATATTAAGTAGTATTATGAAATACTTTATTAATTACAATACGAAAATTTTTTAGCTAATACAAAATTATTATGTGTTCTGAACCAAATTATTTTTAATAAAATTAACAACTTTCATTCTAAATAATTTTACATTTTGTTTATTTTTAATTTCATTTGGCATGGTGTTATATAGTTTCCATCCTTTGTAAAACAATGTTCTCAGCATCGCATTAGCGTGCGCTTGTTGAAGCCTAAAATCATTAGCATTTCTGAGATTATATGACTGAACTTCTCCAACATATCTCGTCTGCTCTATTAAGTAGTCCGGAGCGTTTCCCGTTTTTAATTTTTGAATAATATTTATTGTGTTTAATTGAAGTCTCTGTTTAATATTAAACCATTTTAACGTATTTAGCATATGATTTATTGATGTAAAATGGCTACATTTTAATATTGCACGCATAGCTTTATTTTGTAGTTTTTGGAGTCTTGCAAGTTATTGGTCAGTGCAGCTTGAATATATGATTGTTGAACCATATTCAAAGTGTTGTTTAATGGTCACGTTATATATATTAATTGCAGTCATAATTGAAATCTTATTTCTTATACGTTTAAAGAACCCAATCTTTTTCCCGATCTTTTTACAAATGTATTCCATATGATCATTAAATTTAAAGTTTTTGTCTATAACGAAACCGAGATATTTTATATTGTTAACTTTTTCTATTGTTATATTATTTATTTCAAGTGTTGTGTTAGAGTCCATGTTTAGCTCCACATGTCAAATAAATATCTACTTTACAACGGAATACCGCAGAGATCACCACTGTCTCCCATCCTCTTTTAGATTGCGTTTAATCAGAATAGCATCATAATCAACAAACACAAATATATTAGAGCATTGCTTCTACGCCGATGACCGATATATATATATATATATATATATATATATATATATATATATATATATATATTATGCAGAAACAATAACAATAAAAAAATCAGGAACATGTTCAAACAAGTGATTACAGATATTGAATCTTGGACTACTACATCAGGCGTGTTTGTCGCAAATAAAGCTGTCAACCTATTAATAATACGTCTATCACTAACGTGTCTGAAATGAAAATATTTGGCGTAATGTTTGAGAAAAATTATCGCTGGAAAAAGCATTTATTAAAGCTTAAAAAATCCCTCATTGCTAAAGCAAATTTTGTTAAATATTTATCTACTAGAAGCTTCAATCATGCAAATACACTTACCTACTTAGTTAAAACGCTTTTTTTACACAACATCGACTATGGACTTTTTTATATGGCAATAGCTCAAAATCAGCACTAAATGGTATAAAAACAATATACCATCAAAAAGTTTGAGCCTGCACTTACGTCTTCAGAACGACTTCCATAAATATATTACTAATAGAATCTGGACTTCCCTCATTCGAACAAACAATTTCAGAATAGATTGCTCCCTACAGTATTATATTTCACTTACTCCATCATAGATGCTAACGTCAATTCCATTTCATCATCGACTAAAAGCCCCAAAGTCAAATCCTCACTTTAGGGAATAATTAACTGCAACCTACTGTGCTATAGAATAAAATCGCCAATACAACAACAAGCATCCAACATGGCTTTTTGACAACAATCTTTGCAACATGTACCTCTCGAACATCAAAAAGGAGAGCACATCAAAAGAAAATTACTTATAACTTTTCAATGAACTGGCATCATCACTTGAGGGATATAACTGGCAACAATTCTTTACGGACGCATCAAAGTCCAAGAAAATTTAGCATATGCTGTCGTCAATCGAACCGGCAATACAATAGTTATAAAATTCCTACCTAACATATCATCAATTTATACAGCGGAAGCCGCTGGAATAATTCAAGCTATATACATGTATTGCAATCATATCCAAAAAGAATTTTGTAAGCTATTCAGATAGCATCTCAGTTCTAATAGTCGTCAATCCATCCAATACTAAATGGCAAACAGTAAACAAAATTCGAGACCTATTGATTGATGCTAAGAACAAAATTAAAATTGCATGGATCCCGGGTAATGTGGGAATAAAGAGTAACAATTTTGCTGATGCAGCTGCTAAACACGGATGTCTTACACCTATAGTCAGAGACCCAACAACAGAAAAAAGTTACATTCGCAGCCATATAAGCCAAATACATTTTAGCAATACAAAAAGCAAATAAACTCGAAGAGTATTACCATCAACACTTTTCTGAAATTAATTTACATTATACTCCTACAATATACCCAACTAACGTATGCAAACATCGAATAAGAATATTTTCTAGACTACGGATGGGGCACACCTTTACTACCCATATACATATCCCTGGGGAGTCCCGTTGTGCAATGAGTATATTGAAGAGTATATTCCATTTACGAGTTTCCAAATATGATTTTATGTAGTTAAATATTTTTGGGCCAATTTCTATTTCTTTAGGGTGTTAAGGGCTATGTAGGCTCCAATTCGGTCGAATGCTTTCTCAAAACCAATGGAGAGAATCGATACATGATTTCGTATCATTTCGAGATTGGACGGTATGGTTTTATTTCGATTGAATTTTTGCTTTTTGGGATCAGTAATACTGAGGCGGTTTTCCAATCTGTTGTAATAATACCGCTGTCAAATATATTGTTATAAAGTGTTAGTAATCGATTTTTCGATTGTGAACTGGTTTCTTTAAACATTTTATAAGAATTTCTGTCGTAACCGGGTGTTGAACCTTTAACTCTGGATAGAGCACTTGATAGTTCGGTGAGAGTTATTGCTGTTTCTATGAAAATTGCGTTTGTATTTGTTTCCGAGTTGTGTTTTAGGTTGTTGATGTTTTATTTAGAAATAACGAACTACTGTGAGGAATTATCGTCGGACGAGTATTTTAACCATTTTATTGTTTGACTCAATAGCCAAGATTTGTTTGTTGGTTTCATTGTTGGCGAGTTTGTGAATTTTTGTGTTGGTAAAATTTTCAAAACTTATTTTTTTATGCTTTTCCATTTCTCTCCAGAATATAGAATTTTCTTTTTTGTACATCATAAGGTTTGAGGTGGTGGAAGATTTTTGAAAGTTTTCCATGCAGTGTTTTTCTTATTTAGTAAAGTTGTCAAATCTTTGTTCCACCAAGGGACGTTTGTTCTGTGTTTAAACGAAGACTGAGGAATTGAGTTATTAGCAGCGGTTTTGACAGCTTTTGTGATGTAGGAAGCTTCTTTATTAATATTTGTGGTGTAATGTCTTGTTTCAAGTTCTGTAGCAACCAGTTGAGCAAATTTGGTTCAATCACCTGATTGGATCAGATATTTGATATGATGTTTGAATTTCTGTGTGTTATTACACACTGTTAATCATTTCGTCTAAAATATTTCATGACTTTAAATGCAGTAAATTAGATGAACATAGTGACACATACATATGTGTTAAGGTTCGATGTGTCGAGAGATGAGTTGTTCGGCCATCATTTAAGATCCATAAATCTGTAGACATTATCTTGCTTTCTGAAATATAACTTCTTTTGTTGTTGGTTGGAGAGCCCCAAGAAGCATTCCAGGAGTTGAAATTCCCGGTTACCAGTATCGGAGTTGTTATGGATTTGAATATGTTCGTGAGGTCCTGTTTAGAGAAAGGTTGACAAGGTGGTATATAAATTGAGATTACAGTAAATTTGAGTTTCAATTGTATTTCTATTATCAATACTTGTAATGTGGTATTGATGCGAATGATGTTATGTGGGAAGTTATTCTTTAATAGTATACCTGTACCCTGTTTAGAGGAGGTATTAAGTGATGAGTTGTGGAAATATGCGTAATATGGATGGGGAACAAAATCCATTGAAATTTATATAACTTTTATATCTATATATTTTTGGTATGCTGAGGCATTATACAGTCTAAGTAATATACATATTTTTTATATGAATTGGCCTTATGGCTTTGTATTACTTTAATTGAATAAATAAATAAATATCCTTTGGGTGGTGTTGGATTAAAATTTTCTTTACAATGTCTTTCTTGAATGGATATTAAAGCTGAGTAGTGCTCTTTAAAAGGAATTTGCAGTTCATCAAAATTGTTAATGAAGCCATTCATGTTTCATTGAAGTACTTTAAAGTTGTACATGTTTTGTGAATCATATCGTAATTGTAAAATTTAATTTACAATTGATAGATTTTAGAGTACGTTGCCATTGTGATTAATAATTAAATTATATCAGAACCAGTATAAATTGTGGATTCTGGTACAAAGTATTGATTTTTTGTGATTAGCTCTTGAGTCAGTCAACTAAGAGGAGAGAGAGGTTGGGTATTCTTTTGGATACCGGAGTTTATATCTTGATCCCCCGAGTACCAATCTAGATCCTCGCTTATTTCATCAGGTAAGGTGAGATTTATTGGATCTTGTTTTGTATTATTTATATTTTGATTCTTAGTTGTATTTGGTTTTTTTCCCTTTCTTTTGTTTATTTTTTTTCTATTTTGTCAGTATTTGATTTTATATTTGAGGTTTGGGGTTTAATTAGTGTGCTCAATATTTGTTGATAAGTTGTCAAAATTGGAAGATGTTTAAATTATTGGGTTAAGTGTTTGTTTTGCTGATTGTACGTTTTTTGTGGTGCTATTTTCTATTGCTTTCGATTTGGAAGTTTTTGGTGTATCTATGTCACGGCGAAATTATTTTTTCTTTAGCATTTCCTTGTTTGTTGTTGTTGAAGATCTTTTTTGAATTGGTGGGTTAGCTAGGTTTTGGATATATCATTTTGTTTTGCTATTTGCGAGTATGTTTGGTTTTCATTTTGTTGGGAGCTAAGATTTAGATTTATTTCATATATGGGTCTTGCTGCGCCAAAGGAACATTTTTCAGTGGTTTTTATTTTAATTATCTCTTTTTGCTAAATATATTTAGGACAGTTTCTGTTAGATGCTGTGGGACTATTGCTACAATTAGCACAAAGTACTCTGGAACAGTCACTTGGGGAATGTGGTGGTAAATTGCATACAACACAGGACTCCGGATTGTTACACTTGTTTTTTGTGTGTCTTACAAATTGCCTTTTTTGATAACGCATTGGATACGGGGAATTAGTTCTGACTTTATGCCATGCTACATCGATGACTTTAGGTAAATTGTAAAGGTTAAAAGTTACGACTATATATCCGTTATACTCCCTGTTATTGTTGTTGTTTTTAGAATCTTTATTTGTATTTAATTTATCGTTTTCTGTATCCTCTTTCTTAGCGACAGAATATTTGTACACTGAAACGACTCCTTGTGGACTTAATTCTTGAACGATTTCTTCCTCAGAGACGTCGTCAAGGCATGGAGCATAGATGACGCCTTTAACAAAATTTAAGGTTTCATGCATTTTGACTGAGGCAAATATTTGATAGTGTTTTAGCCTTTAAAAATTTATCTGCAATAAATTGGTTTCGAACTAGGAGTAGAAGGTTGCCATCTCCTAGTTGCCTAATGGAGTCAATTAGGGCGGATATCGCATGTAAACCTTTTTGAATTATGAAAGGGCTTAATTTTTTAGACCATTATTTTCTGAAGATATAATCAAGTATTTCGGGTCATTGTGTATTCTGATTTTTGGCTGCGACAGCTTAGGGAAGCTATTATGGGGTTGGTTTATGAAGTTGCCTAATACGGCAGGCTGGTTTGGATTGTTTGTCTGGTGGCCCGGGGGCCATGTTATCGGGTTATTTATTGATTTTTAATGAGTTTTTTTTTTTTTTTTCTTCTTTTTGATATTTATATTTTATAAAAATCCACGTGGAATTTTGTGTAAATACGAAGCACGTAATAAGGAGGATTCAAAGAACAGAAATTAGTACCGTTATAGTTTTTCAAGAGAGCGCAGTAAATAATACATGTCTGTACACAACGAGTGATAATCGTTGACTGATTAAGTAAATAAATAAATAAGTTTGAAGTAAAAATAAACGAAATTCGGGTATGTTCTGGATTCTACTTTCAAGTGAAAATAGTTTGAAATCACTTCAATTTCAAGCTTTAGTGTTCTACATTCTACTCTATACTTTTCATTTGTGTTTTGTTTTCGAACATTAATTTGTAGTGAATTGTCTAGTTCTTGAAACTTCTTTTACACAAAAAGTAGTTGTTTGAAAACACTTTTTAATTTTATTGTGAAAATGAAATATTTTGCAGAAATTACAATCCCATTGAAATAAGAGGGTAACATGACGGAATATTTATTTGAGATACAATTTATAGGGAAAATAATGATAATATTATATAACAAACTAATATTTGTTATTTTTATTAACTGAAGTCGATTGGCGATATCATCTCTTATTACAGCGTTTACGGAACCACTAACTCGTCCGGATCATCGTCATCATTTACATGCCTTTCGTTTACCGCCACCCTCTATATCAAACTTTTGCATAAAATGGCACTTAAAAAATTACGATCATCGTTGCAAATGGAGTATTTGATAAACCTAACTGAAGGCCGTATCAGATAAAGCTCTTGCTTCGCTTTGCGTTGCAAATTCGCGATAAACAAACAAATCGTGAGCGTTGCCAAAGTTGTCATTGTGACATACACCTTTTGCTTTGCGCTTTTTTGTTAAAGTTTTAAACATCACGCAAAGCGGCAAAGTGTTATCTGACATGGCCTTAAATTTTGTTCTTATAAAATAACAAGCATTAGATAAACAATTTTCCACGTCTTTTTTTTTGGGCAAAAAAATATAATGAAATTGAAAATATGGTTCATTTCAGTACTGGCTTGTATAAAAAAAACAAATAAAATTGAAAACATGGTTCGTGTCAGTACTCGTTACTGCACAATTTATCCAAGTTTTTTTTTTCGAAGTTCAGTTCGAACGACGAAAGAATGAAACACACAAACTACTACTTTTTCAGAACAACAAAAATGAAAAGTTAACTTTTCAAATCATTTTCTATTTTCATTCCACTTCTTTCTGGAAAATACCGGATTAGCGTGATTATGTACATACCAGTCAGCAAGGAACAGGTGCAAGCAGACTAGCGTTACACTTATTATACCAAATATTTGCTCAATGCGAGCGTAACTGTAATTCAACGTTGACCGAAAATTTTATTTTCCATTCTCGCAAGAATAGGACGCAAAATTAGTTGCTGAGACGGCTTTATATGTACTGTAGAAAATAATTGTGTACTGTACAAAAATGTTCAGAATAACAACGAAGTCATACATTCGATTAATGGTTTGTTTAAAATTCAACAAATTTCATCAAATTAGTTTCTTTTCAGAACTTATTGAACTAAGACGTCACTGAATACATAAGATGTCATTGTATGGTTTTTCAAAAATAAACTTGTTTTTTACAGCTTTTAATACAAGCGTATAACTATGAACGTTTGGCCATAGGACATCACTGCTCTAATTACATTTTAGAACAAAACCTACCAATTTTACTATAGTTAATAGCTTGCTACAAACTTGAAAATATTGTTAAAATTTTGTCTAACACTGTAAAAAACGTACAATTTTTTAAGCACTAGTGAACAACTTAATTATTTAAAATGTTTTTTTTTCTTATACATATTATTGTGTATACACCATACATTTATATGTTTATATTTTATAATGTTGCAAAACTTGTGTTAGTTGTTCGATAAAACATAACTCTGAAAGAAAAGACTAAAAAGTAGCATTGGCTAGAAAAAAAAGTATTAACACAAAGTTATAATATTAAAGAACATGTATGAAGCTCCCTCTAGATGTATGAGGCTGCCCTTCGTCATGATACGAGGGCGGATTAGTATTGAAGCTATCTAGCGCTAGATGGCAGCGCAAACACAAATTTTGTTTTTTGAAATTGCGAACTGTCAAACGTCAGCTGTTAAAATTTCACCCAAATTCATCGATTAGTTTATTTGTTGTAGTCGTTTGAAGTAAGCAAATTTTGTGTTTCTTGAAAAATTGAAAAAAGTGGATTTCATGCAGTGATTAAACACTATTATTTGAAAGGAAAAACTGCAAGAGACAAAAGAAAAGCTCGATAAACATTACGGTGAATCTACTCTGTCAGATTACGAGGTAAAATATTAGATTGCTAAATTTAAACGCGGCCGAACAAAGGCTGCAACAATACCATCAATAGGAAGTCCAAAAAAGTGGTTACTGAAGAAAATATCAAGAAAATTCTCTTTATCGTTATGAATGTTCGCCGAGACAAGTGACATGAGATTGTTTAAAAGGAAAACATCATTTGGACGTGTGTTCAACATTTTGCATGAACATTGGATGATGGATGCCGGGTTTGTTCAGTGTTGAACAAAAACGAGTTCGACAGACCACTTCTCTGCGGTGTTTGAACATGATAAAGCGTACTCCTGTTGATTTTTGGCGTCGATTAATATCAGTTGATGAAACGTGGGTCCACCACTACACACCTGAAACTAAAAATCAATCGAAATAAGGGGTGGAAGTGCTTCGCAGAAGGCGAACACAGTGAAGTCGGCAGGCAAGGTTATAACCACTGTATTTTGAGATGCACACGGATAATTGTTCATCGATTGTCTTGAAAAACGGTCCACAATCACAGGAAATTATTATCGTGCATTATTGGATCAATTGATTGATGCAATCAATAGAAAACGTCCACATTTAATGAAGAAAAAGGTGTTCTTTCTCAATACACCGCTCCGGTTCACACAGCATTAGATACGAAGCTAAAATTACGTGAATTACACTTCGAATTGGTTGATCATATACCTTGTAGTGCAGATTTAGCTCCTAGTGACTTTTTTCAGTCTCCAAACTTAAAAAAAGGCTGACAGGAAAAATATTAATCACAAACGAAGAAGTGATTGCCGAAACTAACGCGTATTTTGAGGGGTTCCCAAATCGTATTATTCAGATGGTATAAAAAATTTGGGATTTTGTCTTACTAAGTGCATTGGTCTAAAAGGACACCATTGTTTCGTTTATACGTGCGACTTATTTGCAAATAAGAACCTATAATAAAATATATTTTTATAATTATACGACAGTGCGGTGTTACTATATATACGTGCTTTACTATTTCCCTTTGAACCGTCTTCGGCTGTATAAACTGTGAGTTAGCTATTTGCAAATAATTGTTATTCGCAAATACTTATGTATGTTGAGAAATAAATGGTTTTGAAAAAACATTTTTTCTTCCTACTTCGATAGCTTCAATATCAATTCGCGCTCATATATGCTAATGCTTATACAGGGTGGCGCAGAACTAATTTTAAGGTTTGAATGCTCAATACCTTTTTTAGTTTATCTATATTTTTTATTTCAGAACAGAATCCACACTGCAAGGGAGGCAGTGGTTCTGTTACAGGACATTTTTGGCGAAGGCATTATTTCGCGCAAAATCAATTGCCACTGGCCCCCACGTTCGGCGGATTTAACACCGCGTTAAAACCGCATTATATGAAAGAAAGGCTATAGGTACGTCAATAAGAAAACATACGAAATGAAACTCAAGTTATGGAAAACGTGATAGAAAGAGCGCGAAAGACGAAGATGTTCATCACTTGCGGGATGTAACTTTTCATACCTAAGCCAAAAATATTCGTCACTAATTTACTGTGTAATAATAAATTAATAACAGAAAATATAATATACAAATATTAAACATTATAATATTTTCCAGGAAGCCAACTGAATTCCAAGAGAACCAAAGAAGATGGGCGGATAAAAAATTATAGAACTGGTAGATATTATAGTGTTCAGAATTTTTGACGAAGGTCTAAAAATAAAAATATTTGGTTTTTTTGAAAAATCGGTATATGATACTTCTTTAGGGGATCAATTTCAGGAGAACCAAGAGAGATGGAAGAGTAAAGGAATATGGAATTTTTAGTTTAAGAGTCCCCCTAACGGAATCAGTCGCCAGAACTATAATAGATAGAGTTCAAGATTAATTCAGCCTTTTTCTTATTTTCCTCAACGACCTTCTCTATCAAACTTCCATCCCTTTCCACTCTTTCGCAGATGACAGCAGCATTTGCCACTCGCACTCTTTTAGTTATAGGCCCAGCTTATCAGAGATCGCAGCCAAGAGGCTAATTATGAATGATTCACTGAATAGTAAGTGATCTTCTATTAATCTCCGAATGGGGTCGTAAATGCAGGGCCGCCTTCAATGCTCGTAAGACCCAATGTTGTTTATTAACACACAAACAAACGAACGCAAGTGATACTGCACTTGCGGTCATGGATGGTATAAATATTGGGCTATGTTAACCCCTTAACAGATCTCTTTTAAGTCAATTGGTTTATGTCCAGGGTTATAAATTTTAAAATTTACCTTCACACACATAATTTAGTTATAGGTACCTCATTTAGTTCCTATATTCCATCCAAATTAGTAATCATTATACCACTTACATAATTAACAAAAATTCGTTTAATTTTCAACCTTCTTACGTAAAATTGCAGTTTTCACTTTATTTTTTAACGTTGGCATTCCCATGACCTGGATTTATAGAGATAGTTTTTAATTAGTACTTACAATACAAATAAAATTATTTTACTCCCTTTGTTTTACCTTAATAAACGAATTATGAAAATAATAAAAATTCATAAAACAGCATTAGACTAGTGAACTTAAAATTGAAGCCGCAGCAATCTTAAATGAAAGCATGCGAAAATGGCAAAATGATATTTCTTTTACATACGTAAGTAAATAAAATAGGAAAATAAATTCATTCGCTTTTTAAGGGCTAATGCAAGGAAACTATCAAAAAATATTTGATATTAAAATATAATTGTAATAAATAAAAATTGTAATTGTGCCAATATAATTTTATTATTATTTATTAGAAGTGTTTTTAATACTTTTCATTACATTTCAATAAAATTATATTTTAATTACCATATTTTTAGCTCTAATTTCCATTAACGTTGTTAATAAAACCAACAACTTTTTTTAAAAATGTTGTTTGTTTGACTTTTTTTATAATGGAATCTTGTTAGTTATACATTCCTAGTCCTTTGTACAAATATGTAACATATTTTAAATTTTTTGCAAAGGTTTAATATAAAAAAAAAAGAAAAATAATTTAGTTTGTTTATTGATGATTGATTAAAATCTTCAGACATCAGGCACATGAACCACAAATGACATTATTAAAGACAACAAAAACTTGCATACGTACATAATTCAACTTTTCGCTCCAGAATCTGCACACAAGTTATGATTCACGAGCACTTCTCTATTTAATCGTAATAAAGTGATATAAAAAAAAATGATAACAAGGCTGTTATATCAATTAACATAATTAATTGAACCCATACGATTCAATGTATTTCTTGGTTTTGTCGTATTTTAAACAAAATTCCACGATATTTTCCTCCAACACAAGACGATTACGTCTCTATAGAATTGTTTTCTTTTTTATTAAATCATTGATTTCATCGTATATTTGAGTTTTTTATAGGTACTTAATATTTAATATACACCCGAAATTCTTCAATCACTGAACATTTTTTTAACAATTTTAAAACACATCAATATATTTATTTGAAGGACTTGATTTGTTTATTTTATATCAATATTTCTATGCTGATGGTTGATATATGTGAAACTTATTAATAAATATAATGCATTTGATGAGGTAAAACTACATTTAAACATAAAAATATGGAAGTGAAATTTTCTTATTGCACAAACGAATAAAAGTAAAAAAACACGTCTTTATTCTCAGCTGTATTTTAGGGCATTCATTATGATATATACAAAAGCTGAGGAGTAAGGCTGTTTTGGTTGCATTAATACATTGCGTCTCCACGTAGCAACATTAATTGCATTAAGTGCTGTCCACACCTGACACGAGAACACTAACAGGAACAGCAAAATACTGTTACTGTCAGTTGTAGACTGCAAATGTTAATGTTTCCTTGCCGTCTTGACACGGCTGTTAAGACGTCTGTTTTAAAAGCTCTGTCTTAACAGAAAATGACATTTTAATATGGAAAAAGTTTTTTTTTTTTTTTTTTTTTTTTGTCATTCATTTATTTATTGAATCTTCAAAATATGAACTAACAATAAGTATTCAAATCTTAATACTAAATATAAAAGTTATTTAAGTCTAGCCACTGCTAGACAAAAAAGTTTCATTTTGCGCGAATAATATCGGTAGAATCACCTATTTAACGTTCTGATGGTGGCCAGGGTATCCCTTCTTCTCAACCGAGAGTGGCCGCCAAAATTAAGTATGTTGCGTGCAAGAGGATTTGGGTGAAGTTCCAGTTTACTGATATACCTTGTGGCATACTTAGAGAACTCGTCAGTTACCAGCGGAACACACAGATCCTTGTGAATTCGTGAGTTTCTTACGTACCATGGAGCTGCAGTAATCGTACGAAGAATTTGGTTTTGTCGTCTTTGAATTTTTTCAATGTTAGATGTTGAGGCGGTTCCCCATAATTGAACTCCATAGCACCATATAGGCTTTAAAATTGCGTTATATAACAAAAGTTTGCAGTCCAACTTCAATGTCGAATTTCTGCCCATAAGCCAATTTAGTTGCGCTGCTTTTAATTTCAATTGAGTGACTTTTGCATCAATGTGAGGCTTCCACGTTAGCCTACGGTCGAGGTAAATACCAAGGTATTTAACTTCATTATGCTGCGGGATAGGTGTATTGTTAATTTGGAGAGCCGAACATGTCTGCTTACGCAGTGTGAATGTAACGTGGGTACATTTTTGTTCATTAACTTTTATTTTCCAAAGTTTCAACCATTTCTCTAATATTGAAATATACTGCTGCAAATTTCGTGAAGCTTCTTGATGGTTTACATGAACGCTAAAAAAAGCTGTGTCATCTGCAAAAGTTGAAGTATGGATTTCGGATCTCGTTGGCATGTCCGATGCGTAAATCAAATATAGAGTGGGTCCTAGAATGCTACCTTGGGGAACTCCTGCTCCGATTGACTGTGAGAGACTTGTAAAGTCACCTTCTTTGATAACAAATTTCCGGTCGTATAAGTAGCTTTCCAGAAGCTTGTGAGTATTTGCCGGCAAGTTCAACTTTATTTTATGCATCAGTCCGTCGTGCCACATATGGAAAAAGTAAAAATAGTTTCAAATTAAGAGAAATTGCCAAAAAAAAAAGTTCAAATTCTTATCTTAGATTATAAATTTTGCAATAAAAACATAATTTTTTCCACAAACTATAAAAAAGGGCATAAAAAGTGATGATGTGCTTTGGTTGACGGAGTTAAAATAATGAAAAATCAAGACATACGGGTACTCCACCATATAACAATCGAGCCGTCAAAGGTATGTTTTAACAGTATGTCTAAACAGTGTTTCATGTCTAATGTACCCGGGCTGTTAATTGTCAAATTTCATGGCGTCCAAAATTTTATCGATGTGTAGACACCAAATCTATTGCGCTGAGTCAGCTTTTACATTTGTACAGATGACGGGCAGACAGACGAAATTTGATGGTGCGGTAACGAAAATTTTCGGTGGGGGAGAGTGAGTAGTACACGACTCTCTGTACTAGACATTTGTGGACATTCCTTGTTTCTCTTTTTAACTTTTCGTATTTCTTATGTTGTTGCTTCATATCATTATTCTCATATCAACTTCATATAAACACACTAGCTGTGCTTAAAAAATCAACAACAACAAAAGAAAAACGAAAAGTTTCTGTCTGTCTATTAATTTCTTAAATGTAAAAGGTTTAGGCAAGACCAAAAGAGAATTGAAAAAATGTCTGCCCATCGTCTGTACAAATGTAAAAGCAGACTGATTGAGCAATTATTGCTAAGCAATGAGCTAACAGTTACAATTTAGTATAATTCATACTTCTTAGACTCGTTTCATTCATGAATGAATTAGTTTAACTGAATCATTCTCTGAAGTGAAAGAATTAAATATTTCTGTATTTATTTCCTTTCATATTTTGCATTGGTTCATTCAGTACCCGTAAACATTCAAAATCAATTATTAGCTTTATTTTATACTTTTAAAAGTTAAATCTATTTTAAAAATGAACATTAGTTTTTGTATATTTTGAATTTAAACATACTGTGAACCAAACAAATAATGGTTGTGTTTGCTCTATAATAATTCGTTTCCTGAAAGAGAATGAAAGATTCCGACAAATGAGAGATATTGCCCAACACTACAACTTCTCATGTTAAAATTTTTGTATCTTTCATGAAGCAATAGCTTTGTTCGAGGAAATTCCTGTAAAATGAGAGAAAAAATATACTATCATAAGGCACCAAATTTTGCTTAAGCACAGAAACCCATATTTCAAGCCCGAAGTTATATGTCAAAGCAAAAACGGCTATTGTTTAATATACAATTTTTAAATTCAGTGTCCTCAAATTTTAAAATTTATAATGCACTAAAATCCAGTTAAACATATTAACAAACAAGTTATTTTTTTATTTTTTTTATTCATTTATTTATTGAATCTTCAAAATATGAACAAACAATAAGTATTCAAACCTTAATACTACATATTAAAGTTATTTAGGTCCAGCCACTGCTAGACAAAAAAGTTTTATTTTGCGCGAATAATATCGGTAAAATCACCTATTTAACGTTTTGATGATGGCAAGGGTATCCTTTCTTCTGAGAGTGGCCGCTAAAATTAAGTATGTTGCGTGCAAGAGGATTTGGGTGAAGTTCCAGTTTACTAATATACCACGTCGCATACTTAGAAAATCGGCTTTTTTTACCAGCGGAACACACAGATCCTTGTGAATTCGTGAGTTTCTTACGTACCATGGAGCTGCAGTAGTCGTACGAAGAATTTGGTTTTGTCGTCTTTGAATTTTTTCAATATTAGATGTTGAGGCGGTGCCCGATAATTGAATTCTATAGCACCATATAGGCTTCAGAATTGCATTGTATAACAAAAGTTTGCAATCCAACTTCAGTGCCGAGTTTCTGCCCATAAGCCAATTTTGTTGCGCTACTTTTAGTTTCAACTGAGTGACTTTTGCTTCAATGTGAGACTTAAACGTTAGCCTATGGACCAGGTGAATACCAAGGTACTTGACTTCATTTTGCTGCGGAATAGGTGAGTTGTTAATTTGGATATGCGCACATGTTTGCTTACACATTGTGAATGTGACATGAGTACATTTCTGCTCATTAACCCTGATTTTCCAAAGCTTCAGCCATTTTTCCAATATTGAAATAAATTCCTGTAAATTTCGTGAAGCTAATTGGTGGTTTTCATGAACGCTCAAAAACGCTGTATCCTCTGCAAAAGTTGAAGTTGAAATATAAAGTAGGCCACAATATGCTACCTTGGGGAACTCCTGCTCCGATTGGATGTGAGAGGCTTATAAATTCAACTTCTTTGATAACAATTTTCGGTAAGTAGCTTTTCAGAAGCTTGTGAGTGTTTGCAGGCAAGTTAAACTTTATTTTGTGCATCAATAAGTCGTGCCACACTTTATCAAAAGCTTGGGAAATGTCGATGAATAGAGCTGAACATTACTAATAAAAAAATTATAAATAGCTTATTTTCTATGTTTGCCAGCTATCTATATGTCGACATTTCATAGGAGCTACCCTAATCTTCAGTAGACTTCGGAAATTTTTGAAAGATATTCTCAAACATTTAACTTTATTTCCTAACAATCTAAATAAATTGCTGAGAATTTAAAAAGAAAACTGCTCTTATAATATCTGTCAAAACACAAAAAACAAGCTTTTTCATTTATACACGTCTGTAACATTTCTTTACACCTTTCAAACAAATGAACAACCGTTGGTTGCTACGAAATGAAATGTTAGAGACATGTATAAATGAAAAAGCTTGTTGTTTTGTATTTTGACAAATATTATTAGAGCATTTTTCTTTTTAAATTCTCAACAATTTATTTAGATTATAGAAGACAAGATATTTATAATTTTTTATTGGTATCAATGTTAGAAGCTAAAATAGGGAATAAAAAACTCAATTGGCTGAACAACACTTTTTGTCTTCAAAAGTCTGTCTTTTGACATTGACTAGTCTGTGTGTTTGTTCTATGGTGTTATGTTTAGCCCGAAAGTTAAACAACAAACAAGTTAATTTTGTAATATTCTTTAAAAAAAAAAAAAATTAATTTTTACACTTATGAGGAAAATAACTATGTATGTTCCGCATAGTTATGATCAAAAAATAACCTTTATTTTAATTTTTTTCAAAAAGTATTTATTTATTTATCAACAACTATATTGTACTTTTGCCAGTGTTTTTTCCAAACCTGGAAACACTTCTGAAACGTGCTTTTTGTACCTCGTTTCTGTAAATTTTTTGAAAAGTTTTCACATCGAAAACTATGAAACAACAAATTCCGTCGTTTCTCGATTAGTGAAAAAATAGTGTTTCTGTATTTCAAAGTGAAAACAGACAACACTAATTCTCTTTTTATTGGAATATTTCCATGTAAGAGTTGTCAAAAAATAATAAATAAACAAAAAATACGAAAACTAAAAATCAGACAAAAAAATTATAAGTATATTATATCTGCTGCCGGTACCATTCGTATTGGGAATGCATTAATTTTCAGCACTTTAAATTTCTGAAAGCCAGGCAGTAAAATGTTGACTAGACGAGTGAGTACATGTTGCCGCTGATAATAACATAACCACCTGAAAAGTCGCTGGGTCTCAGATATTTAAACAAATATCGCTACTAAAGCTAGCATTAAATTGATAAACAACGGTTTGATGTTACAATTTTAACTTGGATTTTAACATGCTAAAATTTTCCGTACATACATAGATCCAACATATAAAACTGCTGTAACCGCATTGAATAATGCAAATTTGCATTCGTTGTTCAAGCCTTCAACTATAAGGATGGCGAACAAGAGATGTAAGTAGTCTTGTCATGACTTTATGCGGTTGTCATCAGCTGTAGATAGTAAAATTCCTGAAAGGTAAAACAATGTGCATAAAGACAAGTATGTTTGGGCAATTTTACAATTATATTTTTTCACACAAGCTTTTTTGTTCAGATGCACCCCCACCTCCTACGTGACCCCCACTCCCATCAACTTCTATAGTCAGACCATCTTCACGTACTACCAACAGAACACCAGCTCTATTGCGTAACATAATGGAAGCAGAAAAAAAACAAAATTATAAATCCAGCAATTGTAGTAAGCATGCCACTTTGCTCTGAAAAACTGCAATTAAAAAAATTACCGCGTAAGAAAGCAAACACAAAAAATTCTTTAGCTTTAAAAGTAATTAGCGAAACATTCGCCTCCTTTGGTACCAATATTTCCACTATAACCACCTGATTCCTTTAGCAAACTGTTAAACTTAAATTTTGAAGAGAATAAACGTAAAATGGAGGGTAAATATAAAGCAAACATATGGGTACTTGGCCTAAGCATTACGATTGACACAAATTGAGCTTAAAGTTTTTGCCAATCTTTCAAAAAAAATGCGATATAATAAAGAATTCGAACAAAATATTTTTATTTTATTTTATATTTTATTGCACTATACTAGCTAAATTTAATGTTAACTTAAGCTTAACTTATTATAAATAAACACAATATATTTTTGGTTTTCATTATTATGATTGTTTTGTTTTCTTTTTAATGCAAACTTATTTTTAAGCAATAATCGTATAATACTACTTGTTTCTAAATATGTTTACTATATGTTTCTGGTAACTACCAAAAGAAAGTACCCATAAATTTCTTAAAATTCAGTTAAATGCAGTAAAACACGGTAGAAATTTGTAATTATTTTTTATATGATAATATTTCATAAAAGCTTAAAACCAACTTGCCCACAGTTTTATCAAATTGCGAATACTTGTTGGTTTCACGGCTTTCACACACAGAAAGTTTACTTTGCAAAGTCTTGAGTTTGGTTGGTAGCAAGGGAAAAAGAAGAGAAAAGAGAACCGCTCTCTCTTCCCTGGCCACCACCAAACTCAAGACTTTGCAAAGTAAACTTTTCGTGTGTGAAAGCGGTATTTCTTTTAAAATAATTGATTTCGTGTTGTACTTCATTACCGATGGCAGATTCAGCTGTAGTTTGTTTCTTCTTTTCTTTTTCTGCCTTTGCGGTTTTTTATTTTCATTTTTCTTAAATAAATTATAAATTTTATATTAAACATAATGAAATTAAAAGATATATAATACTTTACCTCTTTTCTGCACTTTTGAGATCCACTTCAGTATATTGTTTTCTTTGTTTTATGAACTCCGCACCGTTTTTATTTGGGGAATATTTTGGCAGCTACTTCTCACAAAATTTAATTACAGAAACACATTTACTCACACATTTCCAATAATTTACGTCAAAAAGCACAATTGACAGTTAGTTTTCACAAAAAAGAGTTGTAGAAACACTTGTATGTGAGAAATAATTTTTTGTTTCATTTCCATCAATTTTGTTTCAAATCACTTGTTCCATGTGAAAAATTTCTCGATGCGAGAAATATAGAAATGAGGTATTGGTATCACCAGCAGCTCCTATTTAGATTTTTCTTTTATCTCCTCAATCGTAGCAAAACGCTTTCCTTTCATCGGTGTCTCTCAGTTTTTGGAAGAGGAAAAAGTCAGCGGGGGCCCAGCCCGGTGATTGAGGCATGATAACGGTTTTGTTTTTGGATAAAAAGTCATGCATAAGCATCGATGTGTGAGCTCGTGCGATATCATGGTGCAAAATGCATGATTGTTTTTCCACATTTCTGTGGGTTTCTGACGAACTACTTCGCGCGAACGGTGCATAACTTCAAGGTAGTACTCCATACTGACTGTATGACCATGTGACAAGAATTCGTGATACACCATTGCAGTCGAAAACCCCAGTATGCAAAACCTTCACATTTGACCGAACTTGACGTGCTTTTTCGGTCTTCTGGACGCTTCCATTGGTATGATTGGGCTTTGGTTTCAATATCATAGCCATACACCTATGATACGTCACTAGTTATGACCTTTTTGAGGAAATCTGTACTTCGTTTCTCTAAATTTTGTGAGAAGTTTTCACATCGAAAACTATGAAACAAAAAATTCTATCTAAATCATTAATGAGTGAACTTTTTTAGTTATATACATATGTACGAGATTAACTAGTTGTGAGTTCGAGTCCAACTTCAGTCAAGAAGAAGGATTAGTTTCTAATTATAACAATAATTGCTGTGAAACAATAAGACCAAAGAAGAACAGAAAAATAATTGAATACCATTAGCTTGGGGGACAACTAGCTGTTTCGTAGTCGCTACACTACTCATCAGCACCCACTGGGATTCGAACTCGGGATCATGTGAACATGATGTATTTTTAATACGGCCGCTTTAACCACTTCAGCCACCGAGCTCTTTAATTATTCTTACGTTAATGTTTGCCACATATTGATCACATATATGCAATTTGTTATAACCCCAGTTGTTTGTACAGGATTTTCTGTCACTGAACAACCAGTTTTTAATTTTTTTATTATTTACTAAATAATTCTCCTAACTGTGAGACGTATTTGTATGTAAATCATAATGAGTGAACTTTTTTAGTTGTATACATATGTACGAGATTAACTAGTTGTGAGTTCGAGTCCAACTTCAGTCAAGAAGAAGGATTATTTCCTGTACAAACAACTGGGGTTATAACAAATTGCATATATGTGATCAATATGTGGCAAACATTAACGTAAGAATAATTAAAGAGCTCGGTGGCTGAAGTGGTTAAAGCGGCCGTATTAAAAATACATCATGTTCACATGATCCCGAGTTCGAATCCCAGTGGGTGCTGATGAGTAGTGTAGCGACTACGAAACAGCTAGTTGTCCCCCAGCTAATGGTATTCAATTATTTTTTCTGTTCTTCTTTGGTCTTATTGTTTCACAGCAATTATTGTTATAATTAAAAACTAATCCTTCTTGACTGAAGTTGGACTCGAACTCACAACTAGTTAATCTCGTACATATGTATATAACTAAAAAAGTTCACTCATTAATGATTTACATACAAATACTTCTCACAGTTAGGAGAATTATTTAGTAAATAATAAAAAAATTAAAAACTGGTTGTTCAGTGACAGAAAATCCTGGGGGCTAATTCTGTCATTCGCTTACGAACGAGTTTTTACTCGAATGTGCGAGTTTTTACACTTTTGGGATTATCTCATTCGATATCGAGTAAATGGTTTCGAAATTTCTAATGACGCCATTCGATAGTGAGTAACCATTCGAATGCAACCGTGCAACTTTTTACTCGAAGCAAAAGTACTATTGAAAATCAGCCAAACAGAAAAACACAGAAGAAATGTAAATTAAAAATTTGTGTTGAATAGCAATAATAGTTAAATTAAATTGAGAATTTTTGATTCTTAAGGCTTTTTTTTTAATTCATGACTTATATATACAGGTATATGTGTATAAAGATGAGTATTTGCTAAGAACACAAATACTTATATTTGAAGTCACTTGTTATTATAATCAAGAATATATTTTTGGTTCTTTTTCTTTTAGAAATGCATATATACATATGCTTATACATAGTTAAATGGTTGTTTTTACATACATATTTATTGTTATTTCTATTTACTTACTTTTTAATGTCCAAACACGCATACATGACAGATTTAAATGAATTGTTATTGTGAACGTATGTGTGTTTATTTATTTTTTAATGTAAAACATGTATACAAAGTATGCAAATACATACAACTTTCGGCAGTGTTATAAAGCACATTTTGTCAGTATTTTGCAACACTGAAGTGATAACTCGGTTCGTTACGTAACGGGTCACATCATTAGAAATTTACACGATATCGAAATTATTTTCTACTCGATAGTAATTTCGATCACGAATGACAGAATTAGCTCCCTGTACAAACAACTGGGGTTATAACAATTGCACATATGTGGTCAATTCAAAAAATGAGCTTTTCGAGTTAACAATGCAGAATTGTTAACAGTGCTACCTTTTATGTAATGCCAAAATTTTATTTAAATTACTTTTAAACTGTCTCCTTTAGGAGATATTTTCTAAACATTTTGTCTAAGACTCGAAACAAGCTTTTTTGCTTTACAACTATGTTGCAATACAGGAGCGATATAATGATCAAACATTTGTTTAATGGTTTTTACTTTTACAAGAATGAATAAAGGCGGGCAACGCCGCGGGTATGGCTAGTAGTAAAATAAAACCAAAATGTTTTCACTCTTATATATGTGGTGAGAGCTTCTCGGCAGTTCCAAATAAATAAGCACTTCTTAAGTCCCGTTTAATAAAACATTATTATTTAATTCATTATATGTAATTAAACTTATTTATTTGATAAAAGTTCTTAGCTTAGTTATATAATTAAAGTACTTCACTAGAGAAAATGGCTTTACTGAACCCTGATCAACTGCTTGATGACAACTGTGTTTGGTTTTATGTCGTGAGCTCTCTTGAAGCTGATTTCTCGTTAGTTTTGTGTCGTTTTGCGTTTGTTCGTTCTTTGTGGTTTTCATGTGTTCGTTCTGTGTAGTTTTTGTACATGTATGCTCGTACGTTGTGTCTACATACGTGTTTGTCTTACGACGACCCCACATCCGGCCTTCCTGACGTATAATTCGTCCCCGAATTTTCCCCCCAGGGTTTCATTTGGTCAACCACTGTTGTGGTTTTCCTAGGACCTTCTCCATTCCCTACTTTTTGAACTTCGTATCGGTCGTGGTTAAGCTTCTTTGTTACCCTGTACGGTCCAAGATATTTCGGTCTGAGCTTCATTCCGGTTCCGAATTGCGTCCGCTTAATGGCAACCAATTGATTTAACTCGTATACAATCCCTGGCACTCTTTTCCGATTATATTGTTTCTGGTTATCTCTCTCGATATTTAAATCTTCAGTTGCTATGTCATTAAGCAAATCTCTTATGTCTGTTTCTTCTCCTGTCCTCATGTCTAATCCGGTCAATAACTTGAATGGTGCAATGTTGGTGCTTCTTGGTGGTGTATTGTTCATAATCCTTTGAACCTTTCCGACATATTTATACCAGTTTCTAGGAATCTCTTTACACAATTTTGCCAACATGGCCAGTACGGTGCTATGCATCCTCTCCACCTGCCCATTGCCTCTTGGGACGCCCGTGGCTATCAAGAGATGTTGTATTGCTTGAGAACTGCAATATTCTTCAAACTGTTTGGAAGTGAATGCACTACCCCTATCCGTTATAATTCTTTTCGGATGTCCAAACACATCTGCCTGTTTACTGATGCGGTCAATAACCTCATGCGCTCCTGTACTCTTAGTGGGGTACAGCCAAACGAACTTGGAGAAAGCATCGACTACGACAAGTATATAGTTATACTGTTTTTGTGTGGACTCCATAGGTCCAACGTGATCAAGATGGTATGTTATCAACGGCTTGTCTGCCTTATCGATAGGACTTAAGAAACCTTCTTTGCGGCCCTTCTTTGCTTCGGATACTAAGCATTCAACACAGCTTTTCACAACTTCATCTACCTTTCGTGTCAAATTCGGAATGTAGTAGGATTTCTGTACTAATTCTAACGTCTTACGCGTCGCGAAGTGACCTTGGCGGTGAGCTATTTGGATGATTTCCCTTTCCATTGAGCTTGGAGCTACTATTAGTTCATTATTGCGATCTTTGTGTAATATGTCATGTTTAATGAAGAAATCTTCATAGGGACTTGATTTTAATATCTCTCGCACCGCTTTTATCCATTCATCCTGCAGCTGCGCCTGCTTAAGCCTGTGTATCAGGGAGTCTTCCATAATTAAGCATGTTAATCGACTCAACACGTCAACGTGTTTCATCCTCTTTCCGGTTCTATGCTCTATTTTATAATTAAACTCTTGTAGGAAGAGTGCCCAACGTGACACTCGGGGTGGTACATCTCGTTTGCGCATTGTTAATGCAAAAGCGTTGCAGTCCGTTATTATTTTTATAGGTATCCCCAGCACAAAAGTTCGCCATTTTTTCAGGGCTTCTATGACAGCTAAGACTTCCAACTCGTACGAATGGTACCTTTGTTCCGCTTCGGTAGTCTTCCTGCTCATATATTCCACAGGATGGAATTGTCCGTCGTCGTCTTTCTGCATTAAAACTGCCCCATATCCATATAAACTGGCATCAGTATGAATTTCTGTGACTGCACTGTAGTCGAAAATTTTTAAAACTGGTGGATTAACCATTGCATTTTTTACCTGTTTAAATGCCAATACTTCTTCATCACCCATTTTGAATTTTGTATCTTTTCTCAACAAATTAGATAATGGTCGTGCGATTTGTGCATACCCTTCGATAAATCTACGCAGGTATGAAGTTAGTCCCATAAATCTTTGTAGTGCTTTGACATTAGTTGGCACAGGAAAACTAGTAACTGCCTGAATTTTCTCAGTCGATGGTGCAACCGTCGAGTTCTCAAAAATGTAGCCTAAAAAATTTATTCTTCTCTGTAAAAACTGACATTTTGACCACTTTATTTTCAGCCCGTTTAATGACGCGACCTTTAAAACTTTTGCCAACTTCTTCGTGCCCTCTTCTTCGTCTTTTGACGGTATTACGATGTCATCCATATAAATGACAAGCGTACCATCACTGATTAACTCGCGGAAAATTGCTGCCACGTATCTACAAAATACTGCAGGAGAATTCGATATTCCAAAGGGTACATATTTAAATTCATATTGGCCATTACTCGTCACAAATGAGGTGTACTTTTGAGAGTTTTCCTCAATGGGTACATGGAAAAATCCATTTCGCAAATCTAGGGTGGAAAAAACTTTGGCTCCCTTTAACATTTGAATAACGTCATCTATTAGCGCCATTGGAAAGATATCTCTTATGATTTTCTCATTAAGTCTCCGGAAATCACAACACAAACGTCTTGATCCATCCTTTTTCTTCACTAGTACGACCGGAGCTGAATATTCGGAGTAACTTGGCACTATAATACCCTCTTCTAGCCATTCCTTGATTTGGTTATCTATGAAATGTTGGTCCTCATAATTTACTCTACGAGGTCTGTGCGCAACAGGATTATCGTCATGAAGAATGATTTTCATTTTTATCGGAAAAGAATCTGGTTTACACGGCCGATAGCTAATTACCATTTTTTTAATTGTATCCTGTCTGTGTTTCTCTAAATGTTCGATCTGTAGCTCATCGCTTTGAAAGTGTCCCATGTATGCCGAGTTTATTATATCTATGAATTCTTGGTGTATTTCGTCATTAGGATTAGTTTCCGTTATGATTTCAGACTGGCATGTTGTAGAAATAGTGTCTTGACTTTCACCTATTGACCATGTTTTATACTTACTACGAAACTTTGCTTCTTTTCCTTCTATTACAAGATCTACGTTGGCTAAAACATCGTTGCCTATCACTGCTGAATACAAGATATCTGACTCTTTCACGATATGGAACTTTATATCTATCTGAACCGTTTTAAGCTTTGTATGTGTTTCGAAACATCCCAAGGTTTTTATTGTCTTGCCTCCTATACCTGTTAGGGACTTGCATTCGGAATCTAATTCTATATCGCTTAAAAGCATTAAAGTATCATAACGAAGTATACTTATGTCGCTTCCTGTATCGACCAATGCGCAAATTTTTTTTTCACAAACCTCTATTTCTGTAAAAATTCTATTAGCTGTTTTCTTAATATCATCTGCAAGTGTATTTATGTTGTTGTTACTATTATTTCTGAATTCTGTCCTACCGCCCACAGTGCAATTAAATGATTTGTGGCCAAAACCTTTACATTTGAAACATTTTACCTCTGCCTTATTGCAAGCGTTAGCTAAATGTCCTCTATCGCCACACTTAAAACATCGTTGTGCGCTATCATGAAAAGAGTCTCGTTTTAATTGAATACTGCTTGCTTTCAAGTTTGATGACTCTCCGGCTGCTCTAATTTTTTCATATGTTTTAAGTTTGTCTTTTAATTCTTCTATGTTTCTTGCTTGGTATAAAATTGATTTATTGATGGAAGAATCTTTTATGCCCTGGACAAAATAATCAATGATACTTTCATCGTCGATGCCGATAGGCTTGCCTATTTCCTGCAAACTGTATAGGTATTCACGAAAAGTTTCGTTTGGTTTTTTCCGCCGATTTGACAAAGCCTTATGTACTTCTAAAGATGATAAACTAGAGTTAAATTCTTTTTTCAACGATTTTTTGAGCGAATACCAGCTTGAAACATCAGATTGACTTCTTATGTATATTTTTGCAGCGCCTTTTAACAATTGTTTGGCATAAACAAATTTTCGTAAATCGTCCCAGCCGACTGTACACGCAATATCCTCAAATTCCTGAAGCCATTGATTTATCTCAGGCAATCCATCGCCGGAGAATGATGAAACCGTGTCTTGGATGTCGCGTAATGAAAATATGGTGCCATTCTGTACCATGGGTTGACCTACAAAAGAAGCTTCACCACTATCCGATTCTTGTTCATTTTCTAGTACTCTATTCAATCCTAAATGTTGTATTAAACGATCTTGAAGTTCCTGTTTATTTCCTACTTTAGAAAGTTCTTTTTTCCCTAATTCGGTCTTCAATGCATCTACAGTCATAGTCAAAATATCCTCGACTTCCATTGCAGTTGATAAGTGTTTTACAATAATTGTAATAAATGAAATTTATGTATGTTTATAAAGTTAAAATATGGTAAAAGTAATAGTATAGATTTATATGTAGACAAATGTAAAAATATTCTGATAGCTAGGCAAATATTTAGTTTATTGTTTTATTTACTTAAATGAATCTTAAAAAATTTAATTTTCTCTCTTCTTTTTATTCTTCAAATTATTGTTAGAAAATATTATCAAAATTCCTATTAAAATTCCTTAGATTATAAAATAAATTTTTCATCAATACAAATTCACAAATTATTTCGATATTAACTTTTAGCTCTAAATTAAATCACTCCGACACATCAGTGGGTTAATTTTATTTCTCTTAACTTATCAAATTATATACTATCTCTCGAAAATTTAGTGTTTTTCTTTTTAAACTTCTCAACCTTCTTTTAAACTTCTAAAGCATCTTTAAAATTCTCTCTTCTTATTTTATTTTCAATGTATCCTCAAAAGTTCTCTCTTAAAAATTTATTTTAAAACAACTTCAAACTTCTAAATTCTTCTCTGAATTTTTTTGTTTTAAACCGTCTTCAAACCTCTAAATAACTTCTCTGAATTTTTTTTTTTCAAACAGTTTCAAACTTCTAAATTTTCTTTAGTTTTTATTCCTCATCATCGTTATTACCAATAATAATAATAATACATACATACATACATCCATTTGTGTTCGGTTTGATTAATTAATCTTGTTTGACCATTAATCTTGTTTGAACATATACACTTAATTGTGTTGGTTCTTCTATTCACCTACACCTGTTGTATGTGCTGCGAGTGGTGAGAGCTCCTGCTCGCTGTAGATGTACGACGCTTCTGCTCGCTGTAGATGTACGACGCTTCTGCTCACCACGGTTACTTTCGTTGTTTCTGCTGCTCGGTTATGCTACGCAGTCTCTGCTTCATCGGAACAGAGCGACAATTTGTTGATTTTTTGCTGCTCACTCGTTTTACTCAGTTTCTGCTGCATCAGAACAAAGCGGTTTTTTCATAACTTCTTTAAATGATTCAAAAGTCTTTTGTTAAAACTGTTCTTTTTTTTTTTTTTTCTTTGTTGTTTATGTATATTAACTGCAATATGGTACAGTTACTTTACAAAATTCTAGTCAATTTGTGTTCTAACATTAAAAGTTTTGTTTTTTCTCTACACTTTGAAATCATTTAACGCACGCTTTTTTTTTGTTGATGCACAAATATTTTCACTGGCTTACTTTTTCTTCTATTTTTTAGTCTTTTGAAACTGTTTTTGTCCAATTTGAATAGGACGAGCCCCCAAATGTGGTGAGAGCTTCTCGGCAGTTCCAAATAAATAAGCACTTCTTAAGTCCCGTTTAATAAAACATTATTATTTAATTCATTATATGTAATTAAACTTATTTATTTGATAAAAGTTCTTAGCTTAGTTATATAATTAAAGTACTTCACTAGAGAAAATGGCTTTACTGAACCCTGATCAACTGCTTGATGACAACTGTGTTTGGTTTTATGTCGTGAGCTCTCTTGAAGCTGATTTCTCGTTAGTTTTGTGTCGTTTTGCGTTTGTTCGTTCTTTGTGGTTTTCATGTGTTCGTTCTGTGTAGTTTTTGTACATGTATGCTCGTACGTTGTGTCTACATACGTGTTTGTCTTACGACGACCCCACATATATTAATTTTTATTAAATTTTGTATAAAAAAAATTATAAATAGCTTGTTTTCTATGTTTCCCAGCTATCTATATGACGATATTTCATAGGAACTACCCTAATCATCAGTAGACTTTGGAAATTTTTGAAAGATATTCTCAAACATTCAACTTTATATCCCAACAATCCACATAAATTGCTGAGAATTTAAAAAGAAAAATGCTCTAATAATATCCGTCAAAACACAAAAAACAAGCTTTTCTATTTATAAACGTCTCTAACATTTCTTTACACCTTTCAAACAAATGAACAACCATTGGTTGCTACGATTTGCTTTTTGAAAGTATCGAAAAGCAGAGAACAAAAATTCAAACAATTAAGTTTCTTATTCGCTATTTAAGCTTCTAACATTTATACCAACAAAAAATTATAAATAGCTGGTTTTCTATGTTTCCCAGCTATCTATATGTCGACAATTCATAGGAGCTACCCTAATCATCAGTAGACTTTCGATACTTTCAAAAAGCAAATCGTAGCAACCAACGGTTGTTTATTTGTTTGAAAGGTGTAAAGAAATGTTAGAGACGTTTATAAATAGAAAAGCTTGTTTTTTGTGTTTTGACGGATATTATTAGAGCATTTTTCTTTTTAAATTCTCAGCAATTTATTTGGATTGTTGGGATATAAAGTTGAATGTTTGAGAATATCTTTCAAAAATTTCCAAATTAATTTAACACCGTAGGATAATAAAATACATAGGAAGCACATAAAACAGAATTTAATGATAACAAATAGAGAAAAAACAAATGACAGTAAAAAAATAATATAATAAAAAAACACGTGATGCAAAACTCTAGCTATTACGGTAAAATTTCGCTTATTACAATTTAATAATAAACATATGTATGTGTAGATATAGAAAACACGGACGACAATGAAAAACACGTGTGTACGGAACGAAAGACAAAACACTACTCCATCTGTATTAGGATTTGGAAGCATTGCAAAAATGTTTGTAACTTTTTAATTTGAAGTACCCGTTCCTTTTAACTTTTTCAAGCACTTTAATGTGTCGACAAACCTTTCCGCCTGCCCATTTGACTGGGGGTGATATGGAGGTGTAAACTTGTGTTGGATTCCGTTTTCATGGCAAAATGTTGAAAACTGAGTCCCATTATCACCAACTATTATTCCAGGATTACCGAATATTGAACAAAAATCACGCATACAATCGATAATGAAAGTTTTGTTTTTGGCAGTGACTTTGATACCGAGGCACACTTAGCACAGTTTTGTACATACCTTTTAATTTCTGCATCTATGAAGGGCCAGTAGACATGACTGCGTGCTAGAGCCTTGGTTCTTTCGATACCTTGGCGTCCCTCATGAAGTTCTCGTAGAACACGACTTCGAAAACGTCTGGGAATAACAATGCAATCGCCATACATTAGATAATTGTCAACTATGCTTAAATACTGCTTTCTTGAAAAATAACAACTCACTTCTGTCGATAAATTCTTTGGCCATTTTCCCGTTTGCACATGCTGAATGATGTTTTGAAGATTTGAATCTTTCTTCGTTTCTTCACAAATCATTTTCAATGTCGTTGATAATTATTTTACGATCTTCTTCCACTTGAATATTTGCTATGACAAGATGTGAAAAAATATCAGCTGCACCAAACTCGTTTGTTGAAACATGTTGTAATTTAAAACCATATGCCGTCAGGGTGAGACTCCATCTTTGAAGACGATTTGCGGAATGTGCCGGAATTCTTTTTTTATTGCCAACAACGGTTTATGGTCGGTTTGGAGAATGAACTTTCTACCAAACAAATATTTGTGGAATTTAACTACAGTAAATGTTAACCTTCTTTTTCAATTTGCGAGTAGTTTTTTCAGATAGTGTAAGACACCTCGAAGCATTATAGATTGCTTTTTCAGTACCCTCGGGAAAAACGTGGCATATATATGCACCCAGCCCAACATTGGAGGCGCCTGCTGCAACTTTTATTGGAAGCTTTGGATCAAAATGCGTTAGTAACAAATCTGATGCCAAAAGCTGTTTAAAACGATCAAAACTGTTTTGACATGCTGCAGACCATTTCCCAGTTGTGTTTTTCTTGAGTAATTTGTCAAGAGAATCCCTTAGCTTAAACATTTCTTTATAAATTTACCGTAATAATTGATTGTTCCAAGAAAAGATCTTAATTCTGAAATATTTTTAGGCGCAGGGAAATGCAAATTTTTTTTAATTTTATTCTTGTCTGGATAGCTGCCTTTACTATTAAAATGATAACCCAGATAAGTGCAAGAAGTTTTAAAAAATTTACGGTTATATTGTATTTTTTAAGCGATCTAATGCTTCATTTACGGCTTTCACATTTTCTTCACAGGTTGGTGAGGCGACAATTAAATCATCAAGATACGGAAAAACACCAGCTATTCCAGCAATAACTGTTTCTACGCACTGTTGAAAAGCTCCAGGAGCTGATCGTACACCCGGCGCAAGGCGATTAAAAGTATACAAACCACGCTGCGTATTTATAGCAAGCAATTTTTTTGTATCCTCATCGACCTCAATTTGCATAAAGACGTTATTTAAACGGTAGAGTAATCACCACAGATACGAATATTTCCGGAACCCTTTTTCAAAACCACTATGGGTGCGGCCCATTCGGAAAAATTAATTGGTGAAATGATACCTTCACGTTCCAGTCTATTTTTGGTCGAAAAACTGGGACAGCTTGTGGTTTAAGCTGTAAGTAAACCTTAAATTGTGTGCAGTGTGCAATTGCGTTTCTAAAAACTTCCGGGTATGAGGACCGCAAATCAGATTCAAAAAAAATTTTGTGTTTGGTTGACTCGCCCAAATATAGGAGTCAATGGGTTTGTTCCATAATTTAAATTGTTCCATTAAGTCTGAACCGAAAAGATTTAAGTTTGGAAAAGCCGATACCGATATTTTTTTTTTTTTATAATTCAATTATTTATTGTATCTTCTAAAAGAACTAACAATAAGTATGCAAATATTAAAAATAAAAATTCATTAATTAATATAGAAAAAAAATTAATTAATATTGAAAAATTTTATTTACTTAGGTCCAGCCAATGCTAGACGAAAAGTTGTTTCTTGCGTGTATTTTGTTGGTAAATCACCTTTCCAACGCTCTGATGGTTGCAAGGGTGTCCATCCTTCTCAGTCGAGTGTGGCCACCAAAGTTAAGGATGCTACGTGCGAGAGGATTCGGGTGAGACTCCAGTCTGTTAATGTACCTTATCGCGTGTTTTGAAAATTCATCTTTCACTAAGGGCACACCTAGATCTTTGTGAATTCGAGAGTTTTTAACATACCATGGAGCTGCAGTAATTATACGGAGAATTTTATTCTGGCGCTTTTGAATTTTCTCAATGTTAGATGCAAAAGTGGTACCCCACAATTGAATTCCATAGCTTCATATTGGCTTTAGGATTGCGTTATACAACAAAAGTTTGCAACCTAACTTCAAGATAGAATTTCTGCCGATGAGCCAATTTAATTTCATCTGGGTGACTTTAGCGTCAATGTGAGACTTCTACTTGAGCCTATGGTCGAGATGAATACCAAGGTATTCACTGTGCTGCGGAACAATGTAGTTGTTGATTTTAATAGCCGAACAAGTTTTTCTACGTAGTGTGAATGTAACATGGGTACATTTTTGTTCATTTACTTTGATTTTCCAAAGTTTCAGCCATTTCTCCAATATAAGAATATGTTCTTGCAAATTTTGTGATGCTAATTTATAGTCTTCATGGACACTAATGAATGCTGTGTCATCTGCAAAAGTTGAAGTGTGAATTTTGCAGCTCGTTGGTATGTCTGAAGCATAAATCAAATATAAAGTTGGACCCAATATGCTACCCTGGGGAACTCCAGCTTCGATTGGCTGAGCTGAGCTTTTGAAATCACCTTCCTTAACGACGAATTTCCGGTCATATAAGTAGCTCTCTAACAGCTTGTGCGTGTTTGCAGGAAAGTTTAATTTTATTTTATGGGTTAAGCCTTTGTGCCACACTTTGTCAAAAGCTTTGGAAACGTCAATAAATAGAGCTGAGCAATATTTTTTATCTTCGAACGCATTTCTGATAACATTCACCAGCCTGTGTGTCTGTTCTATGGTGCTATACTTAGCCCTAAAACCGAATTGATGGTTAGGAATACATCCTACTTCATTCAAGATTGCGGTCAACCTCATCATTAGCAATTTCTCGAACAGTTTTGAAATTATTGGCAATAGACTTATCGGCCTATATGACTCAACTTTTGTAGGATCCTTACCTGGTTTGGGTATCATAGTAATGACAGACACCTTCCACTCAGTAGGAAAATACTCGAGACGTAAAATAGCATTAAAAATAAAAAGGACGGGTCTTCTAGCTACTCGGGGTAACTGCACAAGCATTTTGTTGGTAATTTTATCAATACCTGGAGCTTTTCTCGGGTTTAAGTTACTAATAGCATTATCGACATCTTGAAAACGAAGTCTAAAAGGTACGGGAGGTCTAACTGCATATGGCGGCATATCAGCTTTATCATTCAGTCCGTCAATGGCAAACACGTATCTCAAGTGGTTAGCATACAGCATTCCCTTTTCGGAGTCACTTCTGGCCCAGACCCCAGTTGGAGTACGCAAGTGTGACTTAAATCTAATGGGTCTCTTTAACCCTCTTGCTGCTTTCCACAAAGAATAATCGGATTAAGAACTACCATCGAGGCTATCCAAATAGGTTGTGAGGGAAGCCACTCTTTGGACTTCAAGCAAATTTCTTAGTTGACTTACGCATTCTCGAAGCCTAGCTTTAAGCTGGGGAGACCTGCGAAGTTGCCATTCTCTTCTGATTGTTCTTTTTTCTGAGACAAGGTGTTCGATTTCAGAAGAACAAGTTCTGCTATTCATATTTCTAAAATTTGTAGTGGTAGCATGTTGCACGGCTTTTATAATATTTTGGGAAAAATCATTAATTGACTCATGAATATCCTCTGGAGTTCTCAAAGATATATTTTCCGTACAATGAGTACTTAAATATTTTTTTATATTTTAGCCAATTCACTCTAGATTGGAATACACCTATGTCGTTAAATGGGGATCCAATGTTCTGGGGGAAACATATAGAGACCATAAAGGTTCCACATGCATCCATTCTAAGAGGACGTTTTTTACGATTCTAAAGTCAATAATATCTGGGATCATTCGCTGGTCAGATGGCCAATAGGTGGGACACCCGCTGGAGATTACATCTAAACCCAATTTTGATATAGTATCAAAAAGTACACGACCTTTCGGGGAGATTAATCTTGAGCCCCAAAATGTGTGTTTAGCATTATAGTCACCAGCAGCTATAAATCGGGATCCAAGAGAAGTAAAAAAATTTGAGTAATGGTTTTCTGCAACTCAAAGCCGAGGCGGGGAATAAATTGATGAAATTACCAATTTACTGTGAATGTGTTCAATACAAATATTTATTGTTTGAAAATATTCTTCACATGTCTCATTTAACAAGTAATGTTTAATTTTATTTTTAATTAGAATAGCCGTACCTCCACAAGGTCTTGCACGTGGATCTTTAGTGTCATATAGTATATAGCCATTTATACTGAAATAACTTCTTGACGACGTTCTTGACGGTGAGTTTCAGCAGTCAATATAACATCGATTTGCCTTTCCCTCAGGAAGTGTTCAAGTTCATTTTTATGTTGGCGTATGCCGATTGCGTTCCAGAAACATATTTTTAAATAAATCATTTAATCTACTTGGGTTTTCGGCTTATTGGCGCTAGTTGAACTAGAAGATGTTTTTTCTTCAGATGTTGCAAATATATTTGACGAACACGAACGCGTGCGGTTTCTTTCTCTTGTAGAAAGAATATTTTCTAACGATTTTTGTAAAGATTCCTCTTTAAAAATCCAAATGTTTCTACTAGTTGAGCTAAGCTCTTTCTCAGAATTGCATTTGCTAGGTACATTCATGCAGTTTTTTTTTATTAACAAAAATTAAAATTATAAAAAAAATATAATTAAAAAATGTCACAAAATATTTCTTTTATATAGCATCTCCCTTTTTACCTATTACGGTTTTTTTTATTACTTTCCGATCAAAAACTAACACGTCCGCTCAAGAAAACAAAACTCTAATGTATAGTTTTTTTCAACTGGGTAGGTAATCTTCATGCACAATAACAATGCACTGCCACTGCACTTGTTTTATTGAAATTAGTTTATTGTTTAGTTTCTGAAATGTGAGGAATTTATTTTCTCGTTTTTTTTTTTTTAATAATTTGTTATTGTTTTTACAATTTAATACAATATATTATTGATTTTATATGTATGTAAGTTTACAAGTATGTGAGCACAAAATTTTTTTTTTTTTTCGCTTTTTAATAATACGACCGTACGGTTGGAGAATCACAGAGCGAATGATACCAATATGTTACTCATTTGAGTCTGGCTGTTGACAATTACTGTGCACTGACATTCGCCTATAATATTAATTTCATTTGTAGAAGCATCTCTTGGCTTGTGTTGAGAATTTGCCAGATTTGGTTTTCCAATTTTCTTTTGAAATTATTGTGACGTCTGACCCTGTATCATGTTGGAGACAAATATTAATATTGTTTATATTCAGAGAAATGAACCGTCTATTTTTACACACTTTCGTTGTTGTATATACGCTTTTGGTGTTTCACACGTTTTTTTAAGTTGCTTTTGTTGAACGTTAATGCACCTTGATCACGGGGTTGTTTTGGCAGCAAATAATCTCTGTATTTGTTAAACACAGTATCACTCACTTTTCTTAGCAACAACCTTACTTTTACAGTATCATCGAGTGTTCCTGCGTCGACTTTGAAAACATCCTCATAGCGTTCGTACCATGTTGCGAAAATTTGGTTTGGTTTGGGTAACCAAACATTAACCTTTATTAATAATAATAATAATTAATTACTTTAATAATAATATACAAAATATAAAATAGCTACCGCGTATATACCAATGTGTGGTTGAAATGTAACCAATGGTTTTAAAAGACAAATTGGCAATGAATATAAAACGCTAGTATAGACATTTATAGCATGTTCACACGAAGGCTTATTTTCGAGGTTCGCTCTCTCATTCGTGATTCGCGGCCCAATCTTGATTGAACCAACATGGTTCGCCATACAAAATTTTGAGAGCGAACCTACTTGGTTCATTTTGAATCTTGTTGCGAACCAAGCAAAAACTACTATCATTTGCAAATTTGATAATAGATTATCGCTAGTTTATCTGAACTAGCTGCAAAAAAATCTAAACAAGAAAAAAAAGGTAATTAATCTATGTAAAATCAAAATAAACACATTGAAAATGTAGAAATTTGATACTTACATAAAGATTTAAATAAAAATTAAAAAAAGAATTAGTGAAACCTTTGCACAAAATATGTAAACATCAGTGTGATACAAAAAACAACCGTCTGAACACCTAGTTTCGCAATAATGGTTCGGAGAGCGAACCAAGTGCTTCATATTACCGTCTGAACATGGTATTAGATACATACATAAATGGCGCGAAAATGATACATAAAGAAATACATAAATACAGTAATCATTTTTAGTACAACAAACAAAGTTCTTTATTTTTGGACTATTTGGGAATTCCAACAAATAATAATAACCTGAACTTGCTCTTTTGTTAGCTTTAGTATATAGAACGCCACGTATACGAAATGAATGCATATGGCCTCCATTCACAGAGAATAAATTTTACATGATACTTTAAGTTTTCTTTCGTAAGAAAAATTCGCAAGTATTCACCAGACAAACGTGAAACACAGCAACACGATTTATGGCCCATAAAAGATACGTACAAATATTTGTCGGGTTATATTTATCTCTCATAATTGTTATCACACCGAAGGAAGTCATTTGAAACGTCAAATTGTATTGTCGAATATGAACCAAAAATGTTTGGAACTTGGGGACGTTCCAAAAACCTATGAATGGAGTGGATCGGATGGAGATTAAAATTGTATCAATTTCAATTTACGTTAGCACAACAAAGGTTCCATCTGGAAATGACCGTTACATCCAGGTAGACTGCTAATATGTATACTCATAATTATATATGTATACTCATAATTAAAAGCAGCATATTCCACGTCTTGTACAACATGCCGTGGAAGTCATGTTAATCACCGCGATGTTTGATTTCCTGGACTTCTATCCGCAGATGTAGTTTGACATCGCGCATCACATTGCAATTGATTTGAGGTAATCGTTCAGCTTGCGATATACTTTAAATTTTGATCGAGCAGCTCATGGCATTACCTTTGATACAATAATCAGCTCAGGAGTCCGAATGTCGTTGTATAAGATAAGACATTACGATACGTGGTTTGGTATTTTTTCAAGTGATAATAAAAACTCATAATATGAAAAATGGACGGAATTTTGTTGACATTTGTATGCAACCTTATAGTTCCAGAAATTCTAACAAGACAACTTTTTATACCCTTCACAAAAATGTAAAGGGTATATATATGTTTGTGATTCCGTTTGTAATTTCTACAGTTTTTTTTTGCGACCCTATAAAGTGTATATTCTGATTCAGAATTAATGGAAAAGTCGATTCAGCGATGTCCGTCTGTCCGCCGTTGAAATAACGTTTCTGAGAAAACCATTAGACTAGAATTTTCTTCCTTCCACCATTCTTTTACCCTATCGATTCATGCATTTGCTATTGAAATTCAATAATATCGGTTCACAAATAGCTGAGATATATCCAAAATTCAGAAAAAACCAATTTTTTTTCGCAATTTTGTATGGAAATTTTTGAAAAAAAAATTATTTGTTTTGCTTCATACTTCACACAATCATTAAGCATGGTGACTAAAAGAAAAAAATTGTTTTTTTTCAGATATCGGTCAATATATACCCGAGATATAGCTCAAATCGGGGTTGTCATGAAAATGTCACGTAATAAGCTTTTTCCACTGAACAACATGTAATATCTACCATCAGTTTTTGAAGATGATAACATCTTCCCATAAGAAGTACATTGTACTAAAAGTCAACATTTTTCAACATCTTTATAAAATGTTCCTATCTCATTTTATTACATTCAACATCTTTTGATTATTTCAGTGTCATCACTAGAAAAGTGGCATAATGTCGATAATTCTTGTGGCATCACTGAAAAAACGTCATTTATTTTGAAAAAATTAAAAACAAAATCATAATTTATTTATTATGTGTCAATTGTTTGCATGTGTGTTTTCTTTCTTAATTTTTTTCTGTAATAATTTTTTCTGTGTTTTTATTAAATTTTGCTTATAAGGCCTATATTTTATCTATAGGCATATATACATAAATTTTATAATCCTTTTTTTGTTTTTAAAATTAATTTCTCTCCAAAAAATTTTACATGCTTTTGTTAAATTGTTTGAAAATTGAAAAAACAATATTTTTGATTGATAGTTTATGTTAGATGTGCGCAATGTAAACAGCGTTTCACATTTTCAACATCTTTCATGCGTTTCATGAAGATGTTGATCAGTGTAAAAAGCCAACTGAAATAACTCAAAAGCAGTTTTGGTAAGGAAATAATTTTATATAATTATGGAAAATAAAAATTTCCGATACGGTTTATATATGCCCGAGATATAGCCTAGACCGGCGTGTTCATTAAAATGTCGCGTAAGCGAACTGAAACACCTTTTTTGCTCAAAAGCAGTTCTGGTAATGAAGTAAGGTTATATAAATATGGAAAATAAAAATTTCTGATATCGGTCCATATATATAGCCTGAACCGATTTTTCCATTAAAATTTATTTATTTATTTTTTTGCTGAAAAGCAATTTTCGTTATAAAAGAAGGTTACTAAAATACGAAAATAGAAAATTCCGATATCGGTTTATATATAACCGAGCATATTTAGTTCACATTTTTAAATATACTATACATATAAGTGACTATCGTGGAGGGTATTTTAGATTCGGCCCGAATATACCACACTCTTACTTGTCCTTAATTCATATTGTGTACTTCTTCTGCCACTTCACACTGTAAAACTTTTATTCAAATGGACAAACAAACAAAAATATTCAAGGTGTTTGCACGAAAAGCAAACCTTTTTGATGATGCAAGTCATTCAGAAACTGAAAAAATTTGAATTTTCATATAGACATGCTTCACACATTTGTACAAACAAAAAACTCCATAAACAACGCTAAATGTTTGTACAATCCTAAAATTTGGTAAATATTCCAAGCATATTGTGTAGTTTATTTGGCTCTTTGGTTGTTATAATTTAAATAAACGCTTAAATATGCTAGTCCGCTTTATCGTAGTCCTTTTCAATATTTCTACTTAGTATTATGGGAAGTTATAACTCTAAAATCAGTACATGAAAGGTACCTTAATCAAACGGGTATTTAAACAGCAAGTCTTAACTGCAGGTTTTAATTGCTTTTGAAATTAGGTATATTAGATCAGACTGCAAGTTATTAACCTTGTGTCAAAAACTGCGATTAACTCTGACATAATATCTGAGAAAAGATCGGCAGAATGAAAGAACGACTTTTTTATGTCCATCTTAATATTTAACAAGGAGGTTACGGATTATTGCTAATCCTATAAGGATTCATAAATTATTGAAATCCCATAAGAAAACACTTCTTTGCGACCAATAGAATCTTATGTGAATTTTGTATATGTGCACGTTATTAATTACTTTTAGTATATATTTAATGTTATTTTTCATATAAAATAGTTTTTTTTTTAAAGATAATTTGCAAAACTAAAAATCGGTCGTAGCTTTTCGTTGCCATAAAATGTCTCATAAAAATTCTTATAAGCCCAGTAGTCCACAAGTTATTACAATTTGCAAAGCATCCGATTGTAAGCGATTGTGTCAATAGAAAAAATCAAAATAAACATGTTAAGCACAACAAACAACTAGCATCCGATTCAGATTAGTCTTTTTTTTCTACTCATTTTGTTAAATTGCTAATAAAATGCTAATAATATAGTTTTGAACTTATCCAATCTTCGCTTACAATGTATACAGTGTTGGATGCATCTTACGGCCTAGGCCATTGCTGTGTAAATGTAAGTAGGAATTGTATACAGACCTTGGATGGGTCGCGCTTACATTGTCAATGATTTAGATCAAAGATGTATGTGACAAAAATTTCACTGGGAGACTGCGATAACACAGGTGTTAAGTCTACACGTAACAGAACTCTCTCTGCGATTGAATTTGGCGCTCTCATCTCAGACATTTATCGCAGGTGTGGACACTAAGTTATTACAAGATTATTGCTATGAGATTTCTCATGAGAACGCTCTCACAAATTTATTATAAGACTGCGATAACACTGGTGTTAAGTCTACACGTAACAGAACTCTCTCTATGCGATTGAATTTGACGCTCTCATCTCAGACATTTATATAGGTGTAGACACTAAGTTATTACAAGATTATTGCTATGAGATTTCTCATGAGAACGCTCTCATAAAATTATTATAAGACTGCGATAACACTGGAGTTAAGTCTACACGTAACAGAACTCTCTCTATGCGATTGAATTTGACGCTCTCATCTCAGACATTTATATAGGTGTAGACACTAAGTTATTACAAGATTATTGCTATGAGATTTCTCATGAGAACGCTCTCATAAAATTATTATAAGACTGCGATAACACTGGTGTTAAGTCTACACGTTCTCATCTCAGACATTTATATGTTAGTGTCCACACCTGCGATAATATCTGAGATGAGAACGTTAAATTCAATCGCAGAGAGAATTCTGTTACGTGTAGACTTAAAATCAGTGTTATCGCGGTCTTATAATAATTTTTATGAGAGCGTTCTTATGAAAAATCTCATGGCAACGATCTTATAATAAGAGCTGTCAAAAAAGCGGATGTGCATGCATTTGTTTACAAAAAGACGCCATTGGAATTTTACCGATTTTTAGTTTTGCAAAATATCTTTAAAAATACCCTTTTAAATTGAAAATAATTTGTTTTTACGTATTAAATAAATATTATTATATATACTATAAGCAATTGATTTTGTAAAAATGTGCACATATACAAAATTTATACAATATTCTATTGATCGCCAAGATGTGTTTTCTTCTCGGCTTTCAATGAATTATGGATTCTTATAAGATTAACAACAATACGTTGTCCAAACAAGTTTGGACTACATAAATAATATTTAATCGTCGTAAGATGAATTTGAATTGTATTTTATACTTACCTTTTATTATTATTATTATTTATTATTTACTAACCTAAATTGAATTAATATAAATGAAATTATACCATATATACTTACCAACACTTAACTTAAACTAAACCATTATTATTTTGAATTTATTTTGAAATTTAAACGCTTGAATTTATGTATGAATACTAGTTAATAATGCAAGGTTGTTCACATTGACCATTGGAAAGTTTTCAAAACGCCATTTTTAGTAGTGAAGTAGATTCCAAGATATTTCCGGGGTTTTTATTATTAATACACAACCAACAATCAGCGTGAGCAATCTCTTATATCTATACATAAGGATAATTTGAAGGTGAAAAATAAATCCTATATTAAACCTTTTTAAGAAATTCTCAACGTATTTCTTTTCTAAAATTCACCCTGCTACAATTTGTCCTTTTGGAGCAAGTTATAGCAACAACCATTTTTTTACAGATTCCCCCTCTAGTTTCATGAGTATCCCCCTCTGAATGGTTGCTTAACCCAAAGTTGATGTGAGCCCATACAGCAACTTTGTGCAACGTATACTCATTGTTAGATATGAAGATGGACATAGAGAAATTCGCTCTCTCATTCTGCCGACGTTTTCTCAGATATTATGTCAGAGTTAATCGCAGTTGTAGACACTAGATATAAAATCTCTGCAAAAGCAACAAACAGTGTTGCCCAGAATATTCAATTTTAATGAGTATTTTTCAAGGAAAATGTTTTGAAATAATATTTTTAGCTATATGTCGAAAATATAATATAAAATAACTAAAATAAGTAAACAGATATAAATTTATTATGTATATTGTAAAAAGTAATATACATAATATAACTCCACTGTAATATTACTAAAACTTTGGCAGCACAGACAATTTGAAAATTAATTTATACTTGTTTGTGTAAACAATTGTCAAATGGCAAGTGTTTTTATTAAATTTTCCGATGTATAGGTTGTCAATATGTACACGCAACTTGCAACTAGTTACTTGCATGTGTAAACTCAGTGTAACATATACGAACATAATCTAAGCGCTTTAGTATTTTTGTGGTTAAAAACCGCAATATTATCAATACCAGTTTAATATTACGAACTGTCAAAACAAGGAGGAGATGAACAATTTTTAACTACTGTAAGCCATTCCCGATTCATCATCAATTTCCTGACCCCAAAAATCCAGGAAAACCGTACAAAACTGTGAATGAAATAGCATTTAGCCACACAAATATATGCATATTTAAAAAAAAGCATTTGTAAAACTAAACCACAGGATAAAATTTTAGTAAAATCTATTAATAGAAGTTAAAAGAGTGTAGCAAAAAAACTGAAAATGGTGAGTAATAAATATTATTACAAATAAAAAATGTAAAGATAACATGAAAGGAATGGTATTAAAGCACTATATGTATTATTGAAATGATTAAATGTTATGCTACTCGTATGTATGTTGTTATTTTGTGGAAGAGGATTAACACCACCAGTGCTAAAAAGCTCTTCAGGTGATATGATGCAGCAACTTTTTTTAAAGGAACAACCTCAAAGCATAGTTCGGAACAAATTCAGTTTAAGTACACTCCTCCAAATTAAGAAATAAAATTTTAAAGTTTTTGGCAAAGTTGGTACCTTTAAAAAGGATTTGAACGAATACTCTTGTAAGAATATTTTTAATTCCACAAGTGCCAATGTAGTTTTTACAAAATTTTAGATAAGGATCTACTACACTGGTTCACTTATTTAAAGGCGCTAAAAATTCCATAGGAACAAATATAGTTTACCAACGCAGCTCCAAATAAAATAAAAAGTACATAGGGTGATAAAAATTGAAAAATAATAAGAAAATGATAAATGACAATATTGGCGGAAACGCTTAGGTTCCGAGTTATGGACCGAAGACGTTTTCATATATACGTGCAATTTTCTACATTTTTCCACCTATATCGTCATTATTGGGATCATTCGAAAGTTTATGAATATATCTCTTAAATCTCTTGGAAGAAAGCTTAACTCGGTAAATACCATTAGTTTAAATAAATGTTTGTATCAAAGTGTTGCATACATGCATATGTATAAATTAAAATTCAACAAAAATTTTATTTAATAATAAAGACCGGTTTCGGTACCAACGTTTTTTGCATAGCCGGCCTTCGGCCAGATGCAGGGGCTTTCTCTTCTGTGGTATAACCAACACCGGCTTCGCTGGCAAAAATTTTTTTACCTAGCCACCCTTCGGCTAGATACGGGAATTTTCTCTATGGTATAATAAACATCGGCTTCGCTAACGAAATTTTCTTTTAGATTCTCTCTTGTATGGTATAAAAGATCTATTAACAAGCTTTCATATGATACCAATATTGACTATATAAATTGAAAAATGTGATAGAAAATCGAGTGCATATATGAAAACTTTCGGTCCATAACTCGGAAACTAAGCGTTTCCGCCAATATTGTCATTTAACATTTTCTTATTATTTTTCAATTTTCTATCACCCTATGTACTATTTATTTTATTTGGAGTTGCGTTGGTAAACTAGATTTAAGCCGTACATAGAAATATTGTGATAGCTATTTTATATGCGTACATACAAGGCAGCTTTATATTAGTGATTGCAGTTTATAGCAGAATGGTGCATAGTGATGAAGGGTGTCTTTTATAGAGTTATAGAATTTTGAAATGGAATAAAAAATCCAATTGTTTAAGTGAGCACGCATTTCTTGTCAACGTCAATTGTGAATAACAAAAAATTTTTCAAAGGAGGTTTTTATTGTAAAACTCCAAAAAGAAAGTGCACATAAATGAACAAATAAATGACTTAAAGGATTGCAAGAATTTTTGTAAATATGGGCAAAGAACTTACAGGTCCCTATTGGTTTTTAGAAGATTTCATGGCTGGTGGTGTATCTGCAGCTGTTGCAAAAACGGTTGTTGTCCCAATAGAACGAGTGAAATTGCTTTTGCAAGTCCAACATGTATCGACTCTTTATCCGTTTACCAAAAAACAGGGAGTTCTTTTGTTCTGGCGTGGGAATTTGGCTAACGTTATGCAATATTTTCCAACACAGGCAGTAAATTTTGCTCTTAAAGATAAATTCTTACAAAGTTTTATAGTTTGCAATAAAATACATTAATTTTTTTAAAATGTAAAATCGATAAATTTAGTTTTTATTGTTTTTCCCATAGATCGTCCCTTTCTAGTAATATAGTTATCTTTCATTGTCATTATTTCACAATTCAACTCCACTTTATCACTTATTCCTATTTGTGCTCATATCTTTATTTTCATATATTTTATTTCCTGGACTTTTCCGTATATGACCTTGATTTCTCCTATACAAAATGCCTTGATTGTCTTTAATTATAAAAGATCTTGGCTCTTTACAGGACTCTATTATTTCTCCTAGAAACCAACAACTGGTGGGATTTTTCTAAAACATTACACTATCACCTTCGCGAACAGGTTTTAATTTTTTCGTCGCTTTGTTATAGTAATTTATAGATTTCTTAATATTTTAATTAATTTTATTTTTATAATTCTTAGCATCAACAATTCTTGGTTCAAAGTTCTTAACTATAGATTTCCTTTTGGAGTTGTTCTGTAATGAAGTAATCCTCTATAAGGTCTGATTTACTTTCATAAGATTTTTAAAGTATTAATTTGATTGTCTGAACGGAACGCTCATCCAACCCATTTGACCTTGGTATTCAATTTTAGATTGTTGATAACTTGGGAGCTGTTATGTCCTGAGCTGAGGTAGTGTTTTGTCTTTCGTTCTGTACACACGTGTTTTTCATTGTCGTCCGTATTTTCTATACTTATACTTATGTTTAGTATTAATTTGTAAAAACGAAATTATACCGGAATAGGTAGAGTTTTGTTTTGTATCATATGTGCACGTGTTTTTTTTTATTATTTTACTTTTTTACTGCCGTTTGATTTTTCTCAATTTGTTATTATTACGAGTAATTTCTTTTTTATCCTATGTATTTTATTACCTTACGGTGTGTGCGGTGTTGGACTAAATTTTGCTAATCTGAACAGTGTCGAAGGTATATACACTGGGCACTGATTAGCTTTAACTAATTTAATTTCAACACTTTAAATGCTGTGATAACGTTTATTTTGGTCGTTCCGTGTGTTAAGTTCACAACATTACTCCCCCTTTCCTCTATCTCATAATCTATTTTCCTAGTTCCAGTACAATGCATTGCATATGTTGGGGGCTATCCCCTGAGTACTGGTCCAAGATAAAAAAAGGTGCCCAATTTCTATATATTTAGAATAATAATCTACAACAAGCAAATATACCTTATCGTTAAACACAAATAAATCACACTCTAGTTTGTACCACGGGACTTCAATAATTTCATGAGAAATCATTTCAGCCTTAGTATTTGAATTCTGGCAGCGCTTGCAAGTTTCACAATTTGAAACTAAATTTTCGATATTATTATATATATTAGGCCAATAAATAAATTGACGACCCAAATCTTTGCACCTTTGAGTACCTAAATGTCCTTAGTGAAGTTGGAATACAATATTTCATTTTTGGAAGCTAAATTTTCTACGAAGGACCCAAGATAGTTCACCATACCTAAAAACCTTTGCATTTCCTTGACATTTGTAGGTCTAGTCATTTTTACCACTGATTCTATTTTCCCTTCATCTGGTCTTACTTACTACATTTGGAATTCTCTTTTGATTATTCTTTCGTATTCACACAGTCCAACATGTTGCCGGCAACATTCCATTCATGGTACAATAATATAACAGGTAAAAGCGGAACTACAACAAGCCAACAATAAAAAAAAAACAACATGGCTTTTCATTGTTGCTTTATGATTATAACTGTCAAAGAACACAAAAGAAAATAAAAAAACAAACGTATATTTTTATTCGTGTCTTTATTTTACAAATAATTTTTCAATAAGTTTTTGCATTTAAAAGTCGTAAAATAAATTAAATATATAAATAAAGATCAAGAAAAAGCTGTCTGTTGTGTTTGAAGCTGTTTTTGCGTTTGAAAATTATTATTGGAACATTTTTTTTTTTCAAAAAGTTTTTCAATTTGTAAACAATAATAAAAACTGTGTGTGTATGTGTGCACTTTTAATAGTTATCATCACAGAAAAAAAAAATGTCGGCACAGTTGCGACACTACCTATATATTATTGTACCATGATTCCATTATTATTTGTTTTTTACATTTTTCGTTATGTTGTCTGTTTCAGCAAATATTTCGATGTGTAATAATTACGACAATATTGTCTTCACTAAGATTCATTTTTCCACAATTTTTCTTTGCCATTTATATTCCATATTTATTAAAATTTCGTTCTCTTTAACAGAATTAACAAAATTTTTAAAACCACACAAAACTCCAGAAAATGTAAATTAAATTAAACTGTCAATAAAGTAAATGTCAACAAAGCGTGTTGCCGAGTACCAAACACAAAATCGATTCTCCCTTCCCCACCGGTAATTTGCTACCAAACTAAATGTTTCCCTTCCAAATGTTTTCGTGTCTAAATGCAGACTAAGATGTTGCTTCATTGTAGAAGGATAAATAAAGAAATCATCAATATATATCAGAAGTCCCTCAATATCACCAAATAATTTCACCATCTCAGCAAGAAAAATTTCTGGCGCCACATTTATTCAAAACGGTAGCCTCAAAAACCTATATCTTCCAAAAGGTGTATTAAAAGTGCATAGTTTTGAAGATCTGTCATTTAAAGGAATCATCCAAAACCCACTATTGGCATCTAATGACGTGAAAAACTTTGAACCATTTAATTTAGCTTTATACTCTTCAATATTGGGAAACGGAATGTGTGGCCTCATTATAGCCTTATTTAAATTCCTTGGATCTAAACATGGTCTAAGGTTTCCATTTGGCTTTGTTACTAGAACAATGGAACTCACCCATTCTGTGGGTTCATTTTCTTTTTTAATTACTTCCAAGTTTACCATTCTGTCTAGTTCAGTTTTTATTGTTCTAGTAGCTTTGTTACTAGAACAATGGAACTCACCCATTCTGTGGGTTCATTTTCTTTTTTAATTATTTCCAAGTTTACCATTCTGTCTAGTTCAGTTTTTATTTTGTCACATTTAAACGGTATTCTCCGAGGAGGATCAACTGTAGGCAAAATATTTTCATTAACCCTCAAATTACATTCATCCCGTAAAAAGCCAATACCACTGAAAACACATTCATAATTTTTAACTAAACTATTTACTGATAAAATATTCACATTTTTGATTAAGTTCATTTCCATTGCCAATTGGAGACCAATAATGTTTCTACAACTAATATTAACAACAAACAATTTTAATATATAAGCTTGATTTTCAAAAAAAACCTTTAAATTAACAAAACCTAAAATTTTTAATTTTTCACCAGTAAAAGTGAAAATGTTTACACTGGTTTCTCTCATATTATTTGTAACATTTAAAGCTTTTACTTTTTCCAAAGATATTATATTGGCCTGCGCTCCCGTATCCATTCGGCATTTTAATTTAATGCTGTTAACGGTTACCTCTATATTCCATTCTTGTGTTGCTGTATTTCTGGAAACAATTCCAATAAACAAATCTTCCTCTACTTCATTTTCACCATCATCATTACTCTGTGCCGCAATATTTTTGGTAAATTTGTTTTTCAAAAAACACAGTTTTGCAAAATGACCGCTTTTCCCTCAATTATGAAACTTGACACCATCTGCTGGACATTTGTTCTTATGATATTGACCGCATCTTCTACAATTACCAGTCTTATACATGCTTTTAGTATTTAGTTTGAAACTTTGCCTCCCAAGAATATTAATAAATGGCTCATCGTCTTGAATTTCCTCTAGTTTAAGCACATTTTCTTTGGCTATGGCCATTGTTTTAGCAATATCCACCGCTTTATCTAGTGTGATTCCACCTTCGGAGAGTAATCTTTCACGAATGTCAGCCATCTTTGCTAACAAGCCACAAGTAAAAATATCCCACACTAGATCTTCACGTATGGCTCCAAACTCGCAATTAAGGCTTAAATTTTTTAAAGTTGTAACGTACTCGTCAATTGTATGTGAAGGCTGCTGCTTACATGTAAAGAACTTATGCCTGTCCATTGCTATATTAGCTTTTGGTGGGGAAAAATGTAAATTATTATATCACTTAAACTAAAATCACTATAACTTATTGTGTTCAAGTCCTCTTCAGACTATCAGACGGATGTAGTGTACTACAGGCTGAAATATCGACTATAAATAAAGCGGCCAGATGGCTGACGTATCACAAGATATTCGGATAGGATATCATGATAGTAACTGACAGCAAGACCGCCATCAATTCCCTGATTGGAATATACACCAATTCCAGTCTAGTCCAGGAATGCCTGACATCTTTAAATAAGATGGCGAGACATTCTAACATAACCCTAAAATGGGTACGTGGACATGGGTTCAACAATGGCTACAACATCGCTGACGAATTAGCCAAAAAAGAGACAGCCCTAGAGGATAGGGATATAGACCCCTTTTGCGGACAACCCATATCAGCGTGTTGGAAAAGAATAAAACTCCACACGCTGGAATACGCCCAAGGAAAGTGACAGAGCTCACGTGTCTTATATCAAGGAACCTGTGGCCGCACATTAACTCTAAGAGAACGGGGAGCTATTAAAACTTCCCAGATCTCTCCTAAGAATGACGGTAGCAGTCATCACTGGACATTGCCCGTTTGGGAACCATGCCAGGAGACTAGGCCTACCTCATAACGACTTCTGTAGAAGTTGCCAAGACGAGGAGGAGGAGGAGACCATCCTTCATCTCCACGGTACATGCCCGGCTTTGGAGCACCATCGTCTAAGATGCTTAGGCGAAAGGAGCTTCAATAGTCTATCATGTCTGGCCTTGGTCAAACCGAGTGCTATACCTTCTTTCACAAGAAGTAGCGGATGGCTAATAAATCAGCAAGTAATGCCACATTAAGCAGTTTTCCACCTTTCCTTTCCCTCTTCCGCACTCCTATATCCTTACAACTTTTATTTTTCCTTCTGTCATACCCTAACTTTTCAGGCAATCACAAAGAGAACGACCTTCAGGACCCAAGTGAGCTGCAGTATCTGGGTACTCTTTGGAGAACCCGGCCGCCTGCCTACATAACCTAACCTAAGTTCTCTCCAAAATAATTAATAATCTCTAAACAAGCATGACCAAGATGATGTAATAATAGTTCAAATTGGAAGCGGTTAAAAATATCTTAAACTGTATACCAAAACTTTAAATTTAATTTTTTCTTTAGAAATTTATACTTTATTTTTTATTTTAATTGAAAAAGCTTAGCTTGCTAAACCCCTTCTGACACCATGTTATGTTCAGTTCAATGTCTCAGTTATATCTAAGCCCCTTTTATTCAAAGTATACATATAACTAATATACAAACACAATATTAATAGCGGTTTTCACGCTTCGTAGTAAAGTACTGTTGTAGAGCTTGTACATATTGTAGATTTAATAAATCTTGGTAAATTTAAAACTAGGCAAGAACAAAATTCATCGATTTTTAATTTACTATATTAACATACCAAAAACCGTAGTAGACATAGTAAACGTAGTAAGTTCATTTATTTACTACTATGAAACAGCCGGCACACTTGGCGCAATATTTATTTTTTTTGATGCTAATAAAATAAATGTACACAAACATTGTTTAAAATGGAAAACATCAAAAATGAAATAAAAAATAAAGGAAAATGGGAAGTAAAAGATAAGATTAAGTATTTTTTTTTTAAGTTTGATCTCTTGTCGCGAAACTCCCAACTGAAAATTTCTTTTGTTTCGCAAAAATATGTGCACAAATGTCAGCTTTTTCGGTTTTTTACAATACCAAAGAAAAAGTCGTTCACACTAAGAAGTTTACAATAGTATTATATTTAAAAGCATTTTAAATTTAATACAAAGAGTGAAAACTGCTAATAGTGGAATTACCAACTAACTTAAAGTAACACTATGGGACTGATGTTAATACATATCGTAACAAAAAAAAAAAAAAAAAAAAAAAACATCGAAAACGGACAGCACGTTTATTTTACGGAAATTAATGCACAACAAGGGCTGCAATTGCACCAGCTATGACGTAAACTTCCTTCTTCGATACATGCACAAATGATTCTTTAGCTCAAACTTTGCTTAATTCTAACTTACAAATTCATATGCAACTTATCGGGATGCGTGCCAAAAGCTAAATTTATTAAAAAACGATTTACAACGCAACTATATCAATATCTAATCATCTATAGTCAGAAGAGTATTATTTGCTATCATATTGGTAACTTGCTGCCATCCGAAACTTTGAAATACATATGAAGCACATATCGAAAGAGAATTACCTGCAACAACATAACAATTGAATTTTCACATGAAACTTATAATGAGGCATTGATTCTAATAGAAGATAAATGTTTGCAAATAAGCAACAAGACACTCTCGGAAGTTGTTAGTCCTAATCAAGCAGGCAATGATGATAGTCTCAGCAAGATCTACAACACTTACAGTAGGTCAGTCGTTGTTTAGCTTCGATAGTGAACGGACGTGTTTGTTTTTTGATCGCAAAGTAAAAAAATAAAACGGGATTAAGTAAAAACCGTAATAGAAAAACATTGTAACATTTTTTTTAGTACCGTTTTCAATTGTAAATAAAAAAAAAAAGAAGCAATTAATTGCATGCGTGTACCTATCAGATGTAATTCTGAAAAAGAGCTTAGCTCCGGTAGAAAAAGTCCTTGGATTTCTGAGGAGGAGTCTTTGAAAAAATCATTGAAATATCTGTTGTCACTAAGTGAAAGAAACCGCACGCGCTCGTGTTCGCCACATATAGTTGTTACAATAGACGACAAACCATCTGCCAGTTCAATTATTGCAGATAAGCCGAAAACACAAGTAGACATGGACAGGTATGTAACCGTGGTTAAACGGCAGCGAAGCCCCAAATCCGCTCAAATCTCATCTCAGTCCAAAATACCCAAAGATGATAAGACCACCACGACAATGAATAGTAATAGGTTTGCTATCCTTCAGACCGATGAGTCAGCAATACCTAAAAAACCTTTAAGCCGCCACCAATATATTTGTGAGAGCCTACCTCTAGTGAGCTGGTAAAACAACTTATTGCGGCAATCGGCAAAGACACTTTTAATGTAACATCGGTTAAGCACGGTAGCATCAATGAAACCAAAATCCAGGTAAACAGTGAAAATAAATGCCGAATGCTGTCTGATGTCCTGGAGAAGGAGAAAAGATCGTTTTACACATATCAGCTTAAAAGTGCCAAAGGTATTCAGGTCGTTATAAAAGGGATTGACCCTTTTGTTGACACGAATGAGGTCAAAACCGAACTAGAAGACAATGGCTTCAAAATTAAAAATGTGGTTAATATTAGAAACCGTGAAAAAATTCCTCAACCCATGTTTAGGGTTGAATTGGAACCTAGATGTTGCCTTAAAAAAGAATGAAGTGCATCCCATTTATAACCTCAAGTATCTTTTGCATCGTAAGGTTACCGTTGAGGAGCCTCATAAGCGTTTAGGGCCCGTTCAATGCCTAAACTGCCAAGAATTTGGCCATACTAAGGCCTATTGTAAGTTGCCCGCAGTTTGCGTTGTGTGTGGTGAACTTCACGGTACATCACAGTGCAAAAAACCTAAGACTGACTCGAGGGTTAAAAATGCAGTAATTGTGGAGGTAGCCATACTGCAAACTACAGGGGTTGCCCTGTCTATACTCACTTCAAGAGGTCAATGACAAATAGGCCATCAATTTTAAATATGCCACCCCAGCAGTCAAACACCACAGCCATGTAAACTTGCAAAACCCCAAACAAATTTCTTATGCGAATGTGGTAAAATCCAATAAACCAAATTTGAATCAGGAGCCGAAGCCTCAAAACTCCGACCAAAATTTTAGCAATCTTGAGGCAACTCTGCAGACTCTTGTTCAATTTATAAATACATTTACGGTTTCCATGACAAACATGATGCAGGAAATGTTGAAAATGCAATCCACTATTTTGCCGGCAATTTTAAACAAATGAATTGGTTTAAAATATGTTTCTGGAACGCAAACGGCATCCGCCAACACAAAAATGAACTTGAACACTTCCTTATGGAAAAGCAAATCGATATAATGTTGATTGCTGAAACCCATTTGACTACCAACAGTGTTTTCAAAATTAATGGCTACATACTGTACGACACAAAAGATCCCCGCGGAAGATCTTGCGGAGGATCGGCAATTCTAATAAAATTTAATGAAGGAGACATGTGAGGAGTATCTCCAAGCTACAAATATATGCCTTGATTATCTTCATGCAAAAATTGCTATTTTCTCGATTTTCTCACCGCCACGATTTTCAGTAACGGAAACTCAATATTCAGGTTTTTTAAATCACTTGGGTCTCGATTTTTAGTGGCTGGCGAATATAACGCTAAACACACTTTTTAGGAATCACGTTTAATTTCTCCGAATGGCCGTGTGCTTTTTGATACCGTTTTCAAAATGGGCTTAGGTGTTATTTCAAGTGGACACCCCACTTATTGGCCGTCAGACCAACGAAAGATCCCAGACGTTATAGATTTTGGAGTTACAAAAAATTTTCCCTCAGGATGGATGCAAGTGGAGCCTTCATTAGATTTGTCATCAGATCACTCACCAACTATAGTTTCTGTTTCGTTCCCCCAGGGGGTTGGTTCCCCATTTTGTGACTTGGCGTTGACCGTCACTCGAGTTAATTGGATAAAATATAGGAAATATTTGAGTACACATTGCACGGAAAATATTGCCTTGAGAACGCCTGAGGATATTGATGTGTCGATTAACGAATTTTCTGAACACCTTAATCTAGCCGTACAACATGCCACCACTAGCCATATAAGATCTAGAAATGTGAGCAATAGAACATATTCGTTTGAAATTGAAAAACTTCTAACAGAAAAGAGTTAGAAGAGAGTGGCAACTCTTGCTTGAAATCCAAAGAATGGCTTCCCTTAAAAATTATCTGGAAGGTCTTGATGGTACCCCTCAATCCGACTATTCTCTATGGAAAGCTACAAAAGGTCTGAAAAGACCCGTAATAGGTAAGCCACCTTTGCGAACTTCAACTGGAGATTGGGCAAGAAGTTTTTACCACAAATGATACAGCGAATAATTCAGCTGAACTACCGTCATACGCTGTTAGACCGCCTATGTCTTTGAGACTTAGTTTTCCAGATGTTGAAAATGTTATTTGTAACACAAACCCCAGGAAAGCTGCGGCTTGAAGAACTCTTCTTTTTATTTTTAACGCTATTTTACGTCTCGAGTATTATCCTGCAAAGTGGAAGGTGTCCATGATTACCATGATACCCAAACCAGGGAAGGATCCCACTAAAGTAGAATCATACAGACCAATAAGTCTACTGCCGACAATTTCAAAACTGTTCGAAAAATTTTTACATTTACACTGCGTAGACAAACATGTTCAACTATCCAAATTAACAATTCACCTATTCCGCAGCAAAATGAAGTCAAGTACCTTGGTGTACACCTCGACCTTAGGCTAACGTGGAAGTCTCACATCGATGCGAAAGTTACTTAGTTAAAGTTAAAAGCAGCGCAACTAAATTGTCTTATGGGCAAAAATTCGATATTGAAGCTGGATTGCAAACTTTTATTATACAACGCATTTCTAAAGCCTATATGGTGCTATGGAATTCAATTATGGGGCACCGCCTCCGCTTCGAACATTGAAAAATGTCAAAGGCGACAAAACAAAATTCTTCGAACAATTACCGCAGCTCCATGGTACGTAAAAAACTCCCGAACTCATAAGGATCTCTGTGTTCCTCTTGTAAAAGACGAATTTTCAAAGTACGCAACAAGGTATATCAGTAAATTGGAGCTTCACCCAAATCCTCTTGCACGTAATATACTTAATTTTCAAGGCCACTCTCGGTTGAGAAGGAGGGATACCCTTGCCACCATCAGAACGTTAAATAGGTAATTTTACCGATATTGACAGTGGAAAATAAAAAATTTTTGTCTAGCATTGGCTGGACTTAATTAATTTTATATATTTAGTATTAAGATTTGAATATTTATTGTTTGATTCAATAAATAAATTAATGGCAAAAAAATAAAATAAAAAAAAACTTACAGTAGGTGCAGCTCTCGGCATACAATATTCTAATGTGGATGGATCAGATGAGACAAAAAAATTTGTATGATGTTAATATTGGCTAAAGTTTAATCACAAAATAATATTGCACTAGACCTTGCATCGTCCGGCAGAGCAGCAATACTTTTGTATGGTGGCAGAACAGCGTATATGCACTTAAATTACCTCTAAAGCCACAATTCTAAGATACGCACTATTTGTGGTAGCCGGTGATTTCCAACGAAAAAGAAATATGTCGATTCAATAAACAATAGAATGCTAAATAAAATCAACTACATAAAAATCTTTCGATACCGTGATAAGAGATGAGGATGCTGTCAATTATCCTTTTGAGTTTTTTAACTCACTTGATGCTTCAGTAGTGCGATTCTGTATACTTGTAACTTATATAACGATAATCGAATTATTAAAATAATTATAACGATATTTGATCGAATTTGCTATTCTGTAACATTTTCTTAGCGATATTCGTAGTCGATCAAAATCTGCTGTTAATTTTACTGCCGATTGTCGATTTCTTAAAGACAACAATTTTCTTGCTGTTTATTCAATCGTTAAAGTGTATGTTTTTTAAATTGTGCATCCATGAAATAAAGTGCTTACAATCTGATTTTTAAGACAAAAATATTTATTATATTTTTAAAATATTTATTAAATAAATTTTCAAAAACAAAAATTTCGGTATAATTTTTTAACTTAACCGGTAAAGTGTGTTTTGTGTTGAAATAGCTATTGAACGTTTGGCATTCGCGTTTGCAAGGGATGAAACAAGTTTGAACGCTTCAAGGGATAATCAGTGTGTTTAACGAGAGTTGGACAATTCCTTTGAGTTGACAGTTGATGAATTTAAAAGGTTATATTGATTATCACCAGTGTTAGTTGTGGCCATTCTGAACATATAGAAATTAGTACATATAAAGAAATATATGAAGCAAACATATGGACACATATTTTATTTTACTTACCTTATTACAAATTAAATAATATTTATTGTCACTTAAAAATATTGTATTTGTAACTATACAGTTGCAAAGTATAGGAGCACAGCGTGGGCGGAGTAACGTAGACCTTATGCCCACGATGGTATGGATTTTTTTGCTGCGCTGTGACTAGCTGTACCGACCTATGCCTTCGCATAGGAAGATGCCGCGTGGTTAACAACGAAATACCTCACAAAAACTGTAAACTAATACAGTTAGTTGAGGTAGACAGTTAACCAATGAGAGTGAGACGCAAAACTCTCGAAGGCCAAACAACAACAACAATCCTGACCGCACTTAAGAAATAATTACGATGACGCGAGAGCTGTTCCCCAGCCCAGAGCTGCTTTACGACTGACTTAAAAAAATAAAAAATAAAAATCAATATGTATACATATTGTTATGGCAAAATTTATTGCTTTTTCTTTTCTTCCAAGGTGCATTAATGTATACACGGTGGCAGCATTACGGCATGTGACAATTTTTTGCTACTGGCAATATAGGAAGCTATTTACGTCAAATGTATTGTTTACATTTTTGAAAGTGAATTTAGTGTTGTATTCTGAATTAAACATATATAAATTATTTTGTGAACATAAAAATAATTCAAATAAATATATTTTATAATTATGAGAAGGTACATTCATAGTTTATAATTGTGAAAATAGTTACAAATATTTTTGATAAACATAGCTTACCACATGCCTGTTTTTGTTGTATTGTTGTAATTTTGCTCTAGTGCTGCCACCGTGTATACGTTAATGCACCTTGTTTTCTTTGTGGTTTTTTTTTGCGGAGATGCCACGTAATGTTTACATGAATGAATAGAAAAATACAGCTGTTTACCATCGTTAGTCCCAATTTTCACGAGTTGCGCAACTCTTGAGTTTGTGGACAAATAAGTGGGAAAAAAGCGGGCAGTGTAAAAATGAGTACAGACTTGCTTGTACTCGGAAAGTCGTTTTGTGCTATCATTCGTAATGTCAGAAATTTTACATTTTCTTTAATTTGTGTTTCTTTTATGTATTGATATGTTGTCTGTGACGAAAGTAATATTGGCGCGAAATTGTGATATTTTAATTCATTTGAAATTTTTTTAATATTGTGGAAAACTTCAAAAAATACGCAGCAGTATTAATTTAGAAGAAGTGAAAATTAAATGGAAAAATTTGAGAATGTAGTACATGCAAGATTAAGAAAGTGTAAGCAATAGAAAACGAAAGTTGCTCAAGTAAAATTGCTGTGTCTGAACATAAAAGCAAGTTGAAACGAAAATTTGATAAGAATTGCGCAACTAAAATTGCCTCGTGAAAATTGGGACTTAGAATTAAGTTAAGCTCTGTACCTCGTTTCTGTAGCTTTATAAGCTTTTTCCACTGAACAACATCTGACATCTACCATCAGTTTTTGAAGATGATAACATCTTCCTATAATAAATACATTGTACTAAAAGTCAACATTTTTCAACATCTTTACAAAATGTTCCTATCTCATTTTATTCCATTCAACATCTTTCGATTATTTCAGTGTCATCACTAGAAAAGTGGCAATAATGTCGATTTTTCTTTTGGCATCACTCATGGTACAATAATATATAGGTAGTGTCGCAACTGTGGCCGACATTTTTTTTCTGTGATGATAACTATCAAAAGTGCACACATACACACACATTTTTTATTGTTTACAAATTGAAAAAGTTTTTGAAAAAAAAAAATGTTCCAATAATAATTTTGAAACACTAAAACAGCTTCAAACACAACACACAGCTTTTTCTTGATCTTTATTTATATATTTAATTTATTGCATAAAAACTTATTGAAAAATTATTTGTAAAATAAAAACACGAATAAAAATATACGTTTGTTTTTTTATTTTCTTTTGTTTTCTTTGACAGTTATCAACACAAAGCAACAATAAAAAGCCATGTTGTTTTTTTTTATTGTTGGCTTGTTGTAGTTCCGCTTTTACCTGTTATATTATTGTACCATGGCATCACTGAAAAAACGTCATTTATTTTGAAAAAATAAAAAAAAAAATCATAATTTATTTATCATGTGTCAATTGTTTGCAATTGTGTTTTCTTTATTAATTTTTTTTCTGTATCAATTTTTGCTGTGTTTTTGTTAAATTTTGTTTATAAAGCCTACATTTTATTTATAGGCATATGCATATGAATTTTATAATCATCTTTTTTGTTTTTAAAATTAATTTTTTTCAAAAAATTTTACGTGTTTTTGTTAAATTATTTGAACATTGTTGCCCCATCGAATAAAAAATTTACAAAGTAATTAAATATTCGTATTATTTGATCTTGTTTATATACTATTTTTTTTCTAAATTTTCAAGCTAAAGATCTTTAAAGTAGTTTTATTCTGATGAAATTTCGATTGTGGCTGGCATTTGATATACATATATACATAGTTTTAATAGTTATTAAAAAATAAGTAATAATTTTAATACGGAAATAAATGAATTGATTGCCCGAAAACTTATTGAAGAAATGAAAAAAGCCAGAAAGAGAGTGTATGTATGATATAATGAGTAAAAATAACCCATTGCTCTTCTTTGCTTTAAAAGTCTTCTTACTGCAAGTCTTTTTAGTTTTTTTTTATGTATTTATGTACTTGGCTAATAATAATGCTTTATGTATTTCAATGGTCATAAGCAAAAGCAGTTTTATTTTTTCCATTATTATCACACAATATTTACTAACAGCCAGTTTACCAATTTCGAAAGAAAATGAATGCGAAAGAAAGTCAGTCACTCACATTCGAATCAATTTGGGTTTGTCTATCTCACTACTAATCGTTCGCATATTCTTATGTATTTTGATTGAGTTTTGACACATCGATCGCATAGAAAAAAGTTAGACGAACCCGAATCAATTTTCTTTCGCTTAGATTGCGAACGCAAGCAGGCTGTCGAGATTGGTAAACTGGCTGTAATAATTGAGAATATGTAAAATAAAACCAAAATAACAAACAGTACTACCACCTCGTAAAACTAATAGATTTTGTTTACATTTGGCAGCTCTGATTTTCCGGAACATTTTTTTGCAATGAATAAATTGGGGGTTGAGGGATTTATTATCCTGTGAATAAATCCCTTTTGCTTATAGTTTCTCAAGGATTTGAGAAATTATAAGGATGCGGTGGAAATATGGAAAAATAACGAAGGAAATTTGTTAAGAAAAAATTGTTCGTTGGGAAAGAAGTAAATAAATAAAGAGATGCTTACCGTTTATGTGTTGGTCGTGCTGCAGAACACTCTCAGTAAAAAAAATTTTGTCCGGACAAAAATTTTGTTCGGAAACAATGGATGAATCCATCTTTACAGAATCACTCAATCGTTAGTGCCAGCGATGAAATTTGATGACAATAGTTGCGATTATCGAATCGTTGAAAGTTAGAGAATCGCACTACAGGACTTCCACCATATGTGCTGCAACTCAAAATTGCAGTAAGAAAACTGCGGAACAACTTAATCGGAGGATCATTATAAAGAGCAAAAATAAAGGCACAAATATGCTATTGCCACGAATCCCAATGATTCTAACCGACTTTCCATTTGATTTCAAAAGATTGAAGTTTTCTGTTCGTTTAGTGTTTGCAAAAATGATTATTAAACTTCAAGTTCAAACCGTGCAAGTTTGTGGCTTGAATTTGTCAAGTGCATGTTTCTCCCACACACTGCTTTACGTTACATATTCTCATGTAGGAAAAACTAAAAACTTATTTGTTTATGTTTCGTATGACAAACTAGAATAATTGTATATCTCAGCGCGCTGTAATGGCTAGCAAACTCATCATCAATATAGCTAATAAAATATTTTTAAACTATATAAGCACTTTTTATTTCATTGTTATTATGGGGTAGCAATGCACACAATACTTCATTCAGTAATTGATTAAATACTTGTAGACCCATGTAAAGCAATCATGTCCTCCTTGCGTTGTTTGTATCTCGATGTATTCTAAAATCATTTGCGTTTTTGAGATTATACGGCTGAATTTCATTGACATAAGTTAGTTGTTGTGTTAAATATTCTGGGGCTTTTCCTAACTTCATTCTTTCACTCTCTTTTTATATTTTATTTCATTTGGAGCGTTAGTAAACTAGATTTAAGCCAAACAAAAGTGTGATAAAAAAATTTAATAAACAAGTTTGTCTGCATAGCCGGACTTCGGCCTGGCGAAGGGGGGATTTTCTGTTCTATGTTATAGCAAACATCGGCTTCGCTACCAAAACTTCTTTGAGTAGTGTGTAATAACAATATAGCTGTAATAGAAAATCGCAATTTCATGTACATGTGCATATGTATATAAAAACTTCAGAGGTCCATAACTCGGAAACTATGCATTTCCGTCAACTTTCTCACTTAATATTTTCTTCTTATTATTAAATTTTCTACCCCTCCTTAACCTTTATATGCCACTGAGTGCTAGAAAAACAGTTGTTCACGCCCTGCTAATGTATTACATAAATTATTGTGTTGTGGTGTACAATATCTGCAATAGTTCTAACAGAAACAGAATCAAGTTTATTGTACACAAAATTGTGAGATTTGTTATAGGCTAAGGCTACGAGCGTACGTTTCGGACTCTGTAAAGAAGTTTTTGAATTTGATGATTGAAGACTATCTTAAGTTCCGTTTGCTAATTTATTTATTTTTATCATTGTTAAGAGTCAAATACCTTTATACATTGTGCGTATGATAACTTTTTCTTGATTTCTTATTAATCAGCAAATAATTATCAATCGCATCTACTATTCTGTGTACGAGCACTCTTTTCTTGTAAGGTCTGCTCGCTTATGGAATTCTTTGCCTAAAGAACTTCGCCTGTTTGCCTGTTCGTTGAGTTATTTCAACAGGAAACTCCTTGACTTTTTTTCCGCGGTCTCCACCTGACACGAAAACACTAACTTTAACGCTAAATTCAAATAAAGTTAAATGTGGACCGCTCATGTTGAAGTTTGGTTAAAGTTATAACTTGGTTGTTAAAATATTTGATTTGGAAACTCTGTTATAACTTAAATTGACAACAGCCTGCTATTTGTAGTTGTTTTTCACCATTTTTATTTTTTTACTATGAGAAGTTATAACTCTAACATCACTACGTGTACGCCGACTTAAACAGATAGATATTTAAACAGCTATTTTTAGCTTCATGTTTTAACTGCGTTTGAAGTTAGGTGTAGACTGCATGTAAGAGTAAAAGTAAAAAGCATTACACAAATTTTTGATCATTATAAAGAAAGATGTGTAAACAGACAATTGTTTGTATGATGGAAAATATGTATTTATATGATAAATATAGAATCAATATGAATGAGGTGTAGAGCTACATGGTAAGCAATATTCGACTCCGAGCTATTTTGTGGTAAAAATTGTGTACATAGATTGCTTTTGTTGGCAACCCGTGATAAATCAACCAAGAAAAATATGTTTTTCTTAAAGCCAGAAAGAGAAAGTTTGTTCCTAGGACTTAGTAACAGTAATTAAAAACAAAACTTTTATTGGAATCGTTGAAAATTATATTTTAAATTTCTTAAGGACTTTAAAAAAAAAAGATTGTGTGATGGCAAGCCAGAAGGATTAGGTTAGGTTAGGTAGGCAGGCCGCTGGGTACCCCGGAATAATCTAGGTTGTCCAGCTCACTTGGGTCCTGTAATCGTTCCCTTTGTGATTGCCTGAAAAAATAGGATAGTGGAGTGAAGAAAAGAAGTTATAGGAATATAGTGAGAGGAAAGGATGGGCGGTTGTGGAACGGAGAGGCGGGAACCTTTTAGTGTAGCGTTACATGCTGCTATACTAGCCATCCGCAGCTTCTTATGAAAGAGGCTAGCGCGGTCGGTTTGATCGAGGCCAGACAAGATAGGCTATTGAAGCTCCGCTCGCCTAAGTGTCTTAGACGATGATGCTCCAATGCCGGGCATGTGCCGAGGAGGTGAAGGATCGTCTCCTCCTCCTCCTCATCTTGGCAGCTTCTACAGAAGTCGTTATGGGGTAGTCCTAGTCTCCTGGCATGGTTCCCAAACGGGCAATGGCCAGTGATGACTGCTACAGTCACTCTTAGTTGAGATCTGGGCAGTTTTAGTAGCTCCCACGTTCTCTTAGAGTTAATATGCGGTCACAAGTTCCTTGATATAAGGCATGTGGGCTCTGTGAGCCACTTTTCTTGTGCACGTTCCAGTGTGTGGGGTTTTATTCTTTTCCAGCACGCTGTTAATGGTTGTCCGCAAAAGGGGTCTATATCCCTATCTTCTAGGGCTGTTCCTTTTTTGGTTAAGTCGTCGGCGATGTTGTTGCCATTGCTGGACCCATGTCCACGTACCCATTTTAGGGTTATGTTAGAATGTCTCGCCATCTTGTTTAAAGATGTCCGGCATTTCTGGACTAGACTAGAATTGGTGTATATTCCAATCAGGGATTTGATGGCGGCTTTGCTGTCCGTTACTATCATGATATCCCTACCGAATATCTTGTAAAACGTCAATCATCTGGCCGCTTTATTTATGGCCGATATTTCAGCCTGAAGAACACTGCATCCATCTGATAATCTGAAGGATATTTTAGTGTTAAATTCTTCTATGTAAACGCCACCCCCAACCCTTTCCCCCTTTCTGGACCCATCCGTGTAGACATAGAAGTATCCAGATTCTAGGGGGGATTCCTGAATTTGGTAGCCAAAGCTCCTTGAGAGGAATGGTTTTGGGATGCAGTAGTCAATTAGATCGGGGATTAGGTCCCTTCCAATTTCCAGTATATTGGCATGTCCCCACGGTCTGTGGGTCCATGCTAATGTCGCGTTCAACCTGATCGCGGCTTTTAGTGCTATCTGCCTGGCTTCTAAGTCACATGGCATCCAGCTCATAATTGCAAGAAGTGCTTTGGTTGGAGTTGTCCTCATAGCCCCTGTGGTCAGTATTGCCATGATTCGACTGACTTTTTCAATTTGCAGTCTATTGGTTGCGGAGTCCAGTGATTTCCACCATACTGATACTCCATAAAATATTATCGGTTTTATAACCATGTCATAAAGCCACACAACTCCTTTTGGTTGTATGCCCCATGTTGAGCCTATTGCTTTTTTACGTAGATAGATGGCTATTGTAGCCTTGGTTACTCTAGCCTGTATGTTCTCTTTCCATGATAGTTTGCTGTCAAGAATGACGCCTAGGTATTTTGCCTTATTCGATAGGGTAAGTGCGGTACCATCCATTTTTGGAGGTGTGAAATGTGGAATTTTATACTTCTTAGTAAAAAGTACGATTTCCGTTTTCGCTGGATTTGTCTTTAGTCCGCATTGTACGCTCCATTGACTTACCATCTTCAGAGCGTATTCCAACTGCTCTGTTATGGTGTCTAAACGGGTACCAGAGACTGCAATCGCTATGTCATCGGCGTAGGCTACAGTCTTTATCTTATTTTTATCTAGATCGTTAAGCAGAGTATTCACTACAACATTCCACAAGAGGGGGGATAGTACCCCTCCCTTGGGTGTACCCTTGCATACTTTTCTCGTAATTCTGGAGTTCCCCATTGTTGCAGTTATAGTTCTGCGCTTTAGTATGCTCGTAATGAGCATGACTGTAGGTCGATCAACTTTCAGACCGTCAAGTGCATATATGACCGCCTTTGTCTCGACATTATTGAAAGCACCTTCAATATCCATGAAGGCCACTAAGGTATAGTTTTTGTATTGATTGGCCCGTTCAATATGACTGACCAAACTATGTAGCGCCGTTTCAACTGATCTGCCCTTTGTGTAGGCATGCTGAGATGGCGACAACTGGTTTTTGCTTATATTGGACCTTATATATATATCTATGATCCTCTCTAGCGTTTTTAAAAGAAAGGATGTCAGGCTAATTGGCCTATACTCCTTTGCTTTAGTATGTGACGTTTTCCCTCCCTTTGGGATGAAGATTACGTTACATTTGGTCCATTCTGTTGGAATGTACGACCAGTTTAGGGCTGCTCTATATATCTCGAGGAGCCAGGGTGTGATCAGATCCAGATTATTCTGGAGATCTGCAGGAATGATTCCATCCGGTCCTGGTGATTTGAACGGTTAGAAACTCTTGATTGCCCAGTGCAGCATCTCTTTTGTTATAACCAGATATACTGCATTCCGGGCGTGTGGCAGGGGAGAACTATCGTTCGCCCTCAATGTCTGATTACCCGGAAAATGGGTGTTCATTAATTCTTCTAGCGATTCCTCGCAATTTGTGGTCCAACATCCATCTGCCTTTTGTATTAGACTTGGGATTGTCGGTTGTTTAGAAAGTATTCTCCGAAGTCTGCATGTATCAGAGGTACTATTCACGTTACTACAAAACTCCTTCCAGGATCTTCGCTTCGAGTTCCTGATGAGATTTTTGTATTTGTTCACCGAAGCTTTATAGTCATCCCAGTTACCTGTTCTTTTAGCTTCATTAAAAAGCCTACGACATTTCTTTTTTGTCTCAGACAGTTCTGCTGACCACCATTTAGGTCTGCTAGTTTCCCTTTTTACAGATAGTGTACAAGATCGTGTTGTGACGTTCTTGAAAGCGTCATTGAGTTTCCTCACTGATCTTTCAATGTCTATGACATTGGTTATGGTCGGGAATTGGGCTAGGTCTCTACTCAGGAATTCTCTCTTGTTTTCCCCAGTCCGTTCTCCGCCTGTTACGTTAATGTTATTCTATGTTGTTTGCTTATTTTGAAATCTAAATAGCAGTGATCGGAAAAGGAGCAGTCCTCTGACACTCTCCATTCCTGTATTTGATCTGCGATATTCGAACTGGCAAGCATAATATCTAACACCTCTTGCCTGTTCGAAGTCACGAAAGTGGGTTTGTTCCCTTGATTTAAAATTACTAAATCATTATCTAGAATAAATTCTATTAAATTCTCACCTCTTTTGTTTGTGTCTGAGCTTCCCCAGATCAGGTGGTGTGTATTCGCATCCGCGCCTATAATGCACGGTATGCTTTTGGTTTTGGCGTCTCTTACCGCTTTTTCCACCAGCTTGCCTGGTGGTGATTCATCCTTGCCATGAGCCATGTAGCATGATAAGATCCATATGTTGGATCCCCCTACATCCGTCGTGGCAGTTACGGTATCTTCATCACTGTAATCAGATAAAATGAAGATATTTATGTGCTTTTTGGCTATGATACAGGATCTTATGGTTATATCCCCATTACCTGACTTTGCTGCATATATTAATTTGTAGCCCTTCGCGCCTAGTCCAAGGATCTTGCCATTGTTTGTCCATGGCTCTTGCACCAGCGCAATATCAACGTCTCGCTTGGCGAGACGATACACAAGGCTAGCTGACGCTGCTTTACTGTGATGAAGGTTAATTTGTGTAACCTTCATCCTTTATATGGTGTCGAGGTCGAAGTTGATGATGGTGGCATTCTCCGGATCGGAATCCAGAAGACTGTCCTCATCATTAACTGTGGCGTTTTCCACTCCTCCAAAGAACCCTCCAACCAAACTAGAGTTTGATTGTGAGCTCTGTGTTGAATGGGAATCCCCCTCGACCTCCACATCCTGCACTTCTGTGGGCTCTGGCTTTTTTGTCGGAGTTGTGGTCCATCTTGTCATCACCCCGATACAGACAAAGCCTGGTTCCTTGGTATCCATAGAAAACCATGCCCTGTCTGTCTCGGAGTAACGGCAGAGACTCCTTGTTAAGGACCACAACCACCTTCCTTTATGGATCCTTTAGTCTCTGCGACGCTGACTACCTTCCAGTCTTATGTGGGGAGGTCAGGGTTCGCGGCCTGAAAGATCCGGAGAATCGCATCAGGTTCATGTGGCTCCGCAGGAACAACTGCAGCCGCTCTTGGCCGACGAGGGATGTCGGTGACCAAGATCAACTCCAGCTGTGCTCCGGGCCACACTTCCCCTAGTGATGCTATAACTTCTTTCATGGCGCTGGCCGATTTCTCGTCGACACATGAAATAAGTTTAACTCGGCCCTGAATCCACCCTGCATCAGTGAATTGTGGTGGAGGACCGGTGCTACCTTCGAGCGCCTTTACGAAGTTATCCAGCAATCTCTGGCTGATCAACCCCCACTTTTCGCGGGTGATTGCTCCGTCAGAGTTGCTTCGATCAACAACAGCCCTGTTCAGTGGGTTTTTTGCAACCTCACTGTAAGGTCTGTTGATGACCAAGGACCCCTTCCTCGGCTTTTTGCTCGGATTGGGTGTTTCTTCCGCGGACCGTTGCCTTTTGCAAGCTGCCTCGACGACAGTAGCGACATCCGGATCCGGGTTTTCGGCTATATATGCCTTGGCCCATGCCAAGCATTGTTTGTCATTGCTTGACATAGACTCTTCGGCTGCATTTCCGAGCTTTTCGACATATCGTCGAGCCGCTCTGATTTTCAACAAGGTTTTGCGGGAGCTGGTGATTTGCTCCCGCTCCACCATTTGTGTTGTATTGGACGTGGATTGTCCAGTTCGCTCTCTGCTGGCTAGCACATCCGGGGTTTTTCCGGATGTTGTTGGCTTTACCAGTTTTGAGCTCCCTGGCACGTCCGAGTAATTCGCAGAGTGTTTTTGGCTTTTTAGGCACACCCCGCACTGTATTGCTGTGTTTTCAGCTTTTGTTTTTGGTATTGCAGCAGTCGATGTATTAGGCCTTTCAGCTTCGTACATCTGACTACTGTTGTTTCCGGTTCCCATTGAGGGTTTGACCGGTTTTTGACGACAGTACATCAGCTTGGGTTTGCCAGCCTGATGGACTGTCGTGTTTTGTTCTATTTTATTTGTTTTTGTTTTGTTTAAATTTAAATTCATTTTGTTCCCACGAGTAGGCCAGTAAAGAAAGGACCATCCATACAGTGACGGCGTGTATGGACTAGGCAACTACAAACTACAACCGGTCCGTGCCCTAGACCGGAGGAGAAACTACTCGCAACTAGTCTTTTTTATCCACTGACTAGCCACACAGACCCTCGGCGCAGCTTCTACAACCTTGGCCTTCAGTGGGACATTTTGGTCCGCGGGTCTCATACACCTCGTGGTATTCGGGGTGTATGCCACCTGACCCGAGGTTAGCACATGACAGCGGATTGGTGTATTCCTCTGCCTTATGTTCCCCTCGAGCCCAGGACCTGGAGTATTCACATATAAGCCACGTTTGTGTCATGGTCATATATGTGAATGCCCCCGTCCTCCCCTATCCGCCACCTGGGGACGCGTCCGATGGGAGTATGACGACTTCAACACGGAAAGCCAGAAGGATTAAGGAAATTCAAATTTTTCATCTCGATATCAATTGACCTATATATCTTGGTTTGACCAAAAACTGTTTTCAAAATTAAATCATTAGTATCTTTGACTACATTGTGAACTGTTTCATTCAAAACAATCTCAATCGGGTAAGGATAACTTTCATCGCCGAATTTAAAAAGCTGTTGTTGGAAGTATTTGTTCACATCTGTTAAGAGAGACCCTCATGATTGATCGCAAGTTCAGTATCTGAACAAAACTGTATAAAGTGGAGGATTTAAGGCAAACTTTCATCATTTCTGCTTTAGTTGCTTTTATAAGCATCAGCAGCCACAAAAGCTTCGCTACCCATAATTGGGCTAGTGTTTCTAATGTTCTTCAACATTCAGCCTATATCTTTGACATGAGATCTGAAACTTATTTTACACTCGTTCCAAACTATCTTTATAGCGCCTACTTTAGCTTGACCACAGGATATTCTTCCGTGAAATACTAACATACAGATATATGTTATTATTTCACAGTTAAATTTTGAATTAAAAGTTTTTTAAGTTTTACTTTTATTTGTTATTTTTATAATGGGAAAATTGCAGTTACATAGTTTAGTAAATTCACGAGTCAGATTCGGGCAAGTTGAATTCCTTACAACTGTCAATTTGAAGAAGGTCATCCAATTGGCGAAAATTCAATAAAAACTAAATATGCGGCATGAGGGTGCCTTAAAATATAAGTAGGTGTGTCTTTTTAAACGTGAATTACGATAATTATAAGTTTAATCAAAATTGGTTCAATAGTTTCGGAGATTAATTCAACCATCCACTCGACCCCAATTTCAAAAAAGTATATAATTTTAAATAAGCCTATGTACCTATGTATGTATATCTACTTTTGCTTTAATTTCATCAAAGTAGGGTGCCCAGCTCAGGAGAGGAAATAAATTTCTCCCCGAATAATATTTGTGCTAGGTTTAAACAAATTAAAAACTGCGATTAGCTAACCCACGAAAACAATTACTGATTAAAAACTTATTTGCAAATAAGACATAAAAAGTTGCTACTTAATTTTTTTTTTTTATATTTCTGTTATAATTTCAGTAATCAAAATGCTAACAATGCTACCAATTATTTATATTTTGAACATATGCCATATTTGCGTATAAACGCATCTTATTCAGAAATAAAAATTATTTGCAAATAACTAACTCACTGTTTATGCGCCAATTTTTATATGGAAAAGCCTTATTTTTTTTAGTATGGCATATGTTCAAAATATAAATAATTGGTAGCATTGTTAGCTTAAAAAGCATTTTGATTACTGAAAAACAGCAGAAAAATTCAAAAAATTAAATGTTTTTTTGTAATTCAATTAAAGCAAAGATTATTAAAAAGAAACCATTTTGAATATTTGCTTCTGTACGTAGTTTTTACGATATTTCATGTGTGCCACATCGATGAAATCTTTCAAATTGTGAAATAAAGTGGCAACTTTGTATGTCTTATTTGCAAATAAGTTTTTAATCAGTAATTGTTTTCGTGAGTTAGCAAATAAAAATTTTATTTACTGTTTATACGGCAATTTTTGCTATTTACAATATTTTTATTCGCAAATAACCTGCATGTATAAACGTAGTATACGAGCATGTGTTTTTTTAGAATTATGTATTTTGGGCGTGTGTAAAACGGTAGAAAAGTACTCTCGAGAGTAAAATGTTGACATTTTTGAGGTGAATAAAATTTTACTAGCTCTAGGGGCCAAGGCAGCTTTAAACAGGTAGTGGCAGAATTACAATAAATACAACACCAAAAACATCAACATGTATTTTGTTGGTAGAATTTACGAAAAGTTGTCAGAATTTTGTTTTTATTTTGTATGAAAAAGCAAAGAAGTTTATGAGTTTTTGACAAATTTACGCAAAGGAAACGAAAAACAGCTGTGCTTATGCCATTACCCTATTACCCCCGTCTAGATTAGCAATAAATATCTTCGCAATAAAGCAATAACGCCGGCAGAACAACGGTACAAAATTGCTTATTGCTTTGCTTAGTCCCAATTTTCACGAGGAAATTTTAGTTGCGCAATTCTTATCAAATTTTCGTTTCAACTTGCTTTTATGTTCAGACACAGCAATTTTACTTGAGCAACTTTCGTTTTCTATTGCTTACACTTTCTTAATCTTGCAGGTACTGCATTCTCAAATTTTTCTATTTAATTTTCACTTCTTCTAAATTAATACTGCTATGTATTTTTTGAAATTGTCCACAATATTTAAAAAAAAAAATGTTTTTCAATTGAATTAAAATATCGCAATTTCGCGCCAGTATTACTTTCATCACGGACAACATAATAATACATAAAAGAAACATAAATGAAAGAAAATGTAAAATTTCTGATAATACGAATGATAGCACAAAACGACTTTCCGAGTACAAGCAAGTCTGTACTCATTTTTACACTCCCCACTCTTTCCTCTCTTATTTGTCCACAAACTCTAGAATTGCGCAACTAAAATTGCCTCGTGAAAATTGGGACTTATGTCAAAGGTATGGGAACACGTATATATGACAATTCATAATTACAATAAAACCGAATAGGAAAGTTCAGCACAAAAAGCAAAATTTTATTGCAAAAAAAATGTGCAAAATAACTTAAAATTTTATTTTATCTGGACTTTTAATGTTCTAAAGACATTACAGCGTGACTACTTTGCAAACACCCTCAATGCACCAATCCATTAAAAGAAAACACTGTATTTCAGGTAATAAGAATTAAATTAATAATTTTTGCAAAAGAAAAATTTACTAAAAGTATTCGCAAGCAGAATGTTTCAAAAATTCTTTAATGTTAAACTCAAATGACAATAAGTTTTGACATTTTGTGTCTGCAATAATTGTTAACGAAAATTCATTGACAATTATTGCAGCAATAATTGCAACCACTAGCAATAAGCTGTCTTCACTGGCAATAACACAATTTTGACGTTTGCTGCAATAAATGTTAACATATTGATTGCTAATCTAGACGGGGGGTTAAAGCTGCCTTGTTAGGGGCTAATATAAATTTTGACAACAATGATTGAAATAAATTATAATTGAAAATTTTATAATTAAAAGTATAAAAACCAAATAATACTAAATTGAAAAATTGCTCCAGGTATAATAAATATTTCTTAATTTATTATTTTTTTTTATTAGTTTTGTTAAATTTTTTTTTTTTTTTTTGTTTTGTCAAAATTTTATGTTGTCAAATATAAAATTTTTTCACACAGCAAAAACATGAAATTTCTTTACCACAGACAAATTATTTTTCACCATAGTACTTTGCTACCGTTTCGCACACTTACTTTGTATACAAAATTTTGACAACTTTTCGCAAAGGAAACGATAGACAGCTGTGCTTATACCACTACCATATTAAAGCTGCGTTGCTTTCATGCTTTTTCAAACAAAATTTTGAAAATTTTTCGAAAATTCTACTAACAAAACACATGTGATGGTTTTTTGGTGTTGTATTTATTGTAATTCTACCACTACCTGTTTAAAGCTGTCTTGGTCTGTTGCTTTGAAAACTTGTATTAATTTTAATCCTTTTATTTCAATATTATTTTATTCGCAGAAAAGTTAATATTCATAAGCTTGTAATATAAGTATGTTTAATGGTTATGAGACCACATGTATTACTGATAAATAAATAAAACTATGCGTTTCCACCAATTTCACCATTTAATATTTTCTTATTATTTTTTATTTTATATATTATTTTATTTGGAGCTGTGTGTGCAAATTAGATTTAAGCCCTTTTAATTACCATAGTGTATACAATATTTACTGCTAGTTTTATTATATTTTTCAGTCTGAATTACAAATGGATTGCGCGTTGGATTTGATGCGCCGATTGCCGCCTCAACAAATAGAAAAGAATTTAAGTGATCTTATTGATTTGGCACCCGATTTATGTGAAGATTTACTTTCTTCTGTTGATCAGCCACTAAAAATTGCTAAAGATAAAGAACACGGAAAAGATTATTTATTGTGTGACTATAACCGTGACGGTGATTCTTACAGATCTCCTTGGTCGAATACTTATTATCCCCCATTAGAAGATGGACAAATGCCATCTGAGCGTTTGCGTAAGCTTGAGATTGAAGCTAATTATGCGTTTGATCAATACCGGGAAATGTATTATGAGGGTGGTGTATCCTCAGTTTATTTGTGGGATCTTGATCATGGATTTGCAGCTGTTATACTTATCAAAAAAGCAGGAGATGGCAGCAAGAAAATTCGTGGATGTTGGGACTCCATACATGTTGTCGAAGTCCAGGAAAAACCTACCGGTCGTACTGCTCACTATAAACTAACATCAACAGCCATGTTGTGGTTGCAAACTAACAAACAGGGTTCCGGTACAATGAACTTGGGCGGTTCGCTTACTCGCCAAACGGAACAAGATGCCAATGTAAGTGAGTCGTCGCCCCACATTGCCAATATTGGAAGAATGGTTGAAGAGATGGAAAATAAAATTCGAAACACTTTAAATGAAATATATTTTGGTAAAACAAAAGATATTGTCAATGGTTTACGCAGTACTCAACCTTTAGCTGACCAACGGCAACAAGTTGCAATGAAACAAGATTTGGCCGCAGCCATTTTGAGACGCAACGTTAAACCAGATTCTAACTGAAAAGAAGATGGCTCTAAGAGCCATCGCACAGCAAGTTAGATATTGATATACGGTAAAGACAATTGGAGATATTTAACAGAACGAAGTATATTTAATGTTGAAAGTATTAAATTATTCAACATGACTGGGCATTAATATGTTATTGAAATCACTTTTTATATTTTATTTGTTTAGGAAATAAATCAATTACATGAACAACAGAAATAATTATTTAGGCCTAGTTATAAAAACATAATAGTATAGACAAAATATTTAAATAAAAGTCAAAAACACAATAAAACTTCAAGCAAAAAGTTTTATGACCTTACAAATATTTCAATACATTTTAATTGTTTTTGTAAATGATCTAAACAGTGTGAGTACGGATACAAAAATATTTCGAATGAATTCTTTGTTCCAATAATTAAATTTATTTTTATTTACAACCAATAGTAGTTCATTTGTATAAAAATTGTTAAGAAAAGTAAAAACGTATGCACTTTTTTATGTTTGAAAAGTGTTATTAGAGCATATTTCTTTTTTAATTCTTATTATTAAAAAAACAAGCTTTTCCATTTATACACGTCTCTTACTTTACACCTTTCAAACAAATGAACAACCATTGGTTGCTACGATTTGCTTTTTGAGAGTATCGAAAAACAGAAAACAAAAATTCATTTACCACAACTTTGCGGAAAACAGGTGTTTTCAGTAACCCTGTTTTGAAGCGAAACCAAAATTAAAGAAAATATTTTATTTTTATGTCATATGATGTATGCGTTTTGGGTTATTAAGGTTTATGTTATTTCACATTTTCAGTAGTACTATTTAAATTCATATTTAGAGTAGTACTATTTAAATTTAGTAAATCTGAGTATACAAAGTTTGTTTTTCATATTGCAATTCTTTTAAAAAATTTATGGAATTTGTAAAAACTGGGCTTTTTTGACTGGAATTGCAAATTTATAGCCCTATAAATTTTCCCACAATACTCTGTCCCAAAAGTATAATTTGCAACCGTGTAGCGTTACAGAGTCTTAAAGCGATACGGATGCGCGCTTATAAAACTGGGACGCTAACTTTCAGTTTCAACTTATAGGAAGGGAGCCCTGTTAGCTCTTGAGAATTGCGAAACTCTACAGGATATGATGTCACGTTAGTATCTATAAAATTTACTACAGAAAGATATTCGACGCCACCGCCAACAATTTCCTTTTTTTTTTTTTGCATACATTTATTTATTGAATCCTCAAAATATGAACCAACAATAAGTATTCAAATCTTAATACTAAACATAAAAAAATTAAATCAGTCCAGCCTATGCTAGACAAAAAAGTTTTATATTAAAAATTGTTTGGTTTGTACATATGTACAACAGGTTTTTAGTTCAAGTTTTTCCTTTCTTAATTTTTTTCTTAAGGATTTTTATTTTTTTACAATACAAATTTGCTGTGATCAATAATTTTGATTGAAGAAGACAAGAAAAATAATAATCAAATCTTTAGCTGGGGGACAACTAGCTGTTTCGTAGTCGCTACACTACTCATCAGCACCCACTGGGATTTGAACTCGGGACATGACGTATCATGATCTACTGCTTTAACCACTAAGCCACCGAGCATTTAATTATTTTCTATCTATATTCATCTCATATTGAATCACATATGCATTTTGTTAATTGCCCACATTGTTTGTACAGCGTTTGCTGTCTCAGAACTAGCGGTATTTATTTTTATTTATTAACATACATGAGATAGAAAATAGCTGTTTCACAGTCGCCACACTGCTCATCAGCACCCAATAGGATGTGGGGTACATCCCACATCATTCAATATTGGAGTCAACTTCGCCATTAACAATTTTTCGAACATTTTTGGCATTATTGGTAGTAGACTATATTGGAATCCTCCCCTGGCTTGGGTATCATTTTAATCTTAGACACCTTCCACTGTGCAGGATAATACTGAAGGCGTAAAATAGCCTTAAAAGTAAAAAAGTAGAACTCTTCTAGCTACACGAGGTAACTGTTCAAGCATCTTACCAGTAATTTGATCAATGCCTGGAGATATCCTGGTTTATGGTACCGATAACGTTTTCAACATCTTGAAAGTTAAGTCTCAAAGACACCGGCAGTCTAACAGCATATGGCGGAAATTCAGCTGCAGCATCCGCTGTGTCATTTGTCGTAAAACATTTCTCAAATGGTTAACATACACTTTTCAAAATCGCTTCTTGCCCAGTCACCAGTTGAAGTTCGCAAAATTGGCTTACCTATTGCGGGTCTGTTCAAACCTTTTGTCGCTTTCACAGGAGTACCATCCAGGCTTTCCAAATATGTTTTAAGGGAACCCATTCTCTGGATTTCAAGCAGATTTCTTAATTGAATTACGCATTCCCGTAGCCTGCTATTAAGCTGGGGAGACCTGCGAAGTTGTCACTCTCATCTATCTCTTTTTTCTGACAGAAGTTCCTCAATTTCAACCGAATAGGTTCTATTGTTCTTATTTCTGCGATTTGGTAGTGTTAACATGTTGCACGGCTAGTTTAAGGCTTTCAGAAAATTCGTTGTGTGGCACACCAGTTCTCAAGGCAATATTTTCCTTACAATGAGTACCTATATATTTTAGCCAATTGACTTTAGTGACGGTCAACGGGGAAACACCCTTCTGGGGGAACGAAGCAAAGATTATAGTAGGTGAGTGATCTGATGACAAATCCAATGATGGCTCCACCTGGATCTAAAGGAAATTTTTTCGCCACTACAAAATCTATAGTCTGGGATCTTTCGTCGGTCTGACGGCCAGTAAGTGGAGTGTCCACTTGAAATCACATCTAAACCCATTTTGGAAACGGTGTCAAAAAGCACACGGCCATTCGGGGAAATTAAACGTGATTCCTAAAAAGTGTTTTTATCGTTGTATTCGCCAGCCACTAAAAATCGAGACCCAACCAAGTGATTTGAAAAAACGTGAATATTGAACTTCCGTTACTGAAAATCGTGGCGGTGAGTAAATCGAGGAAATAACAATTTTTGCATAAAAATATTCAACGCATATATTTGTTACTTGGAAATACATACTCCTCACATGTCTTGTTTAGCAAATAGTGCTTAGTTCTGGCCTTTATCAAAATTGCCGAGACTCCACAAGATCTTCCACGGGGATCTTTTGTGTCACACAGTATGTAGATATTAATTTTGGAATAACTGTTGATTGTCAAATGAGTTTCAGCAATCAACATTATATCGATTTGCTTTTCCGCAAGAAAATGCTCAATTTCATTTTTGTGTTGGCAGATGCCGTTTGCGTTTCAGAAACATACATACATATGTATTTTAAAACAAATCATTTATTTAAAATTGCCTGCAAAATAATGAATTTCATTTTCAGCCTGGTTGACATAGATTGAACAAGAGTCTGCAGAGTTTCTTCAAGATTGCTAAAATTTGGATCGGAATTTTGTGACTTGGGCTCCTGATTCAAGTTTTGTATATCGGATTTAATCACGTTAGCATAAGAAACCTGTTTGGGCTTATGTATGTTTATATGGCTGGTTGACTGGCGTACCTGGGGAAAATTGTTTGTAGAAATGGTGTTTGACTGCTGACGTGGCATATTTGAAATTGATGGCCTATTTGTCATTGATCTCTTAAAGTGAGTACAGACAGGGCAACCCTTGTAGTTTGCAGTATGGTTACAAATGGATGAACTCTGGACGATGAAGGCGTGCTACATAAAAATGTGCGATCCCTAATCTCGTCAGAGCAAAATCCATTGTAGTAACTATAGACTAGAGTAACGCACCCCACAGTGCGTCGATGCTTCAGGAAGTCAATAGAGTTGGATACCCTACTGTCACCGATGAGCTTCTTCGCTCTCTCCTGCACACGGTCGAGTAACAACAAAATAGACTTTGGGGCACCGGCCTAAACATGAGAGTTGTATTCCATTTTCGGTTAGATGTAGGTGGAATAAATAGTAAGGAGGTCGGATGGAGTGAAGTACATCTTACACCGTTTCAAAAATCAGAGACACTTGAATGCTTCTTTAGAGACATGAAAAATGTGATCAGTCCAGTGAACATCACACTGTATCTTCATTCCAAGAACATCAATAGCAACCGACTGCCCAATATTTATACCATCCATGAGTACAGATGAATCAGCATTTGCAGTCGTTTGTTTATGAGTTAATGAGCAAGATCTTACGAGCGTTAAAGACGAACATGGCTTTACGACCCCATTCGGAGATTAATAGATGATCACTATTCAGTGAATCTTTCATATTTAGCCTCTTGGCAGCGATAGGTTGGTCCTATAACAAAACAGCACGAGTGGCAAATGCTGCTGTCGTCCGCGAAAGAGAGGATAGGGTTAGAAGTTTGATATAGAAGATCGTTGAGGAAAATAGGAAATAGGGTAGGAGAGAAAACGGAGCCTTGCGGTATCCCTGAACTAAACTCGTTTGATGAGATCCCATCTACAACAGAAAAGTCATCACCTACACCAAAAGCAGGAAGTTTTGTCATCATTTCTCTGAGAGATATGTCGTATGATCGCCAGAAGAACAACCCTTACAAAATCCATATTGACGATCACAAAGTAAAACAGAAAAAATAAAATAAAATAAAATAAAAAAAAAAAAAAAAAAAATAAAAATAAAAATAGAAAACACCCACAACAACAATAATAATAAAATAATAATAATAAAAATAATAATAATTAACTTTTTAATCTAAATAATATAGATAAATGGCCAGATCAGGGCTTTTATGGCCCTTTTACAGGCATTGTTCCATAATCCTGCAACATACCTTTTAAAAAAAAAAAAAAAAAAAAAAAAAATAAAAACCAAATAATTGTTTTGCAATGTTGGTGATATGGGGTTGACTGTTGTTGACTGTATAGTATCGAAGGTATATACACTGGATACTATACAGTCGAATGAACAATTAAGTTAACTTCGGCCTCACCAGCACAGCGGAATTAGCATTTGTACATGATTTTTCTATCGCAATGGCGGGAAACTTTAGAATAGACTTTTGCAACATACGTGGGCTGAGAACGAACTTCTTCTCCGTCTATGCTCACACGTGTCTCCATCGGCCGGATATTTTCGCCCTATGTGAAACCCAGGTATCTGAGAATGCTGATCCACAGGATTTTCATATACCTGGGTATTAATTCCTATCCCTCTTTAACTTCCATCGGGGCCTTGTAATTTACATTCGCAATGAAGTTGTGTTCCAATGCCAGCAACCATTAAGCATGCATGATGCAGAATTTACCTGTCTTTGGGTTAAATTCAAAATCAGATCACACTTTTTGCATTTCGGGTTTCTATACAGAAGTCCAAATGCGGTGAGGGATACTACCTTTTCTGGTTTCGATGCCCTCTCCGACTCCATATCGAAGATCCTGGAAAGTTGTCCGAGCAGTGAAATCGTTGTTGCTGGTGATTTCAATGTTCACAACTCATCCTGGCTTCGCCACTCGAGTCATACAACTCCAGAAGGCCAATATGTCGAGTTATTCGCTGCGTACAACCACCTAGCGCAATTAGTGAATGAGCCAACGCATATTCCATGTGTTGAAGGGCACCATTCAAACACACTTGACCTATTCCTGACTTCACACCCTGAAAAGTATGAAGTCAGAGTTAGTGCACCTCTCGGCAATTCGGATCATTGCACCATTTCTGCCACCTTTTCGATTTCGGGACTTCGTAACGTTTCAAAATCAGCTACGAAACGTTCAATATTTATTTACGAAAAGGCGCGTTGGGCTGAGCTCAACCAATTTTATGAGCATTTTAATTGGAAACTTTGTTTTCTAGATAACGACATAAATGCTTCAGCAAAAATGGTCGAGAACATTATATTGCTAGGGATGAAAACATTCATCCCCTCCAAGCAGATTTCGATTAAACCAAAAGCAAAATCTTGGTTTAATCAGACGTGCAAAAACGCAGTCAGATCCAGAGAGGAAGCATTCAGTAACTGGCGTTTAAACAAAACACCAGACACTGATTTGCTACGCAAAAAGGCAAGATCTTCGTGTGCCAAGGTACTTAGGCGTGAAAAGTCTCTTCACGAACAGCGCCTTCGTGCCAAGGTCCTTGCAGCTCCTCGGGGCAGTAAGACCTTTTGGTCTTTCGTTAAGAGAGTAAAGAACAGTGCTAGTTCATCAATTCCAACTCTTTTAAAGAATGACCAAGCATTCACAGACCCGGTTGACAAAGCTAACCTGTTGGCTGAAATCTTTGCAAGCAATTCCTGCTTGCCGGAAAGCAGTCAGCCACTTCCCGAGCTCGAAAGAGTATCTGTAACTATGCCGAAGATATTCTTCCGGGCGCGAGCAGTTAAAAGGGTTTTGGAAGACCTCGATATAAACAAAACTCCTGGACCGGATGGCATTCCAGCACTGGTCTTGAAGCAGTGCTCTTCTACGCTTGCGCGTCCATTAGCACGCCTTTTCAGCATACTTTACCATACTGGTGAGTTTCCATCGTGCTGGAAGGTTGCTAATGTAACACCAATACCCAAAAAGGGTATGGCAAATAACCCCGAAAATTACCGCCCAATTGCAATTTGCTCTACACTCTCCAAAGTAATGGAAAACATGGTTAACCATCACCTTATGAGGTATCTGGAGTCGCAGAAACTACTTTGTGATCGTCAATATGGATTTCGTAAGGGTCGTTCAACTGGCGATCTTATGGCATATCTCTCAGAGAAATGGTGCCACTCAATCCATCATTTCGGTGAAAGTAGGGTGGTGGCTCTTGATATTTCAAAAGCGTTTGACAGAGTGTGGCATGGTGCACTATTGGCAAAACTTACTGCTTTTGGTGTCGGTGATGACTTCTCTCGGTTTATATCGAGCTTTCTCAGAGACCGCTCTATACGAGTTGTTATAGATGGGGTCTCATCAAACGAGTTCAAGATTAATTCAGGGGTACCGCAAGGCTCCGTTCTTTCTCCTACCCTATTTCTTATTTTCCTCAACGACCTTCTCTACCAAACTTCCAATCCTATCCACTCTTTCGCGGATGACAGCAGCATTTGTCACTCGTACTCTTTTAGATATAGGCCCAGCCTATCAGAGATCGCTGCCAAGAGACTAAATATGAACGATTCACTGAATAGTGATCTTCTATTGGTCTCTGAATGGGGTCGTAAAAACAGGGTCGCCTTTAATGCTCGTAAGACCCAGTGTTGCTTATTGACGCACAAACAAACGACCGCTAATGCTGCTTCATCTGTACTCATGGATGGTATAAATATTGAAGAATCGGATGCTCTTGATGTTCTTGGAATGAAGATACAGTGTGACGTTCGCTGGAATGAACACATTTTTCATATCTCTAAAGAAGCATTCAAGTGCCTCGGTTTTTTGAAACGGTGTAAGATGTACTTCACTCCATCCGACCTCCTTACTATTTATACCACCTACATCCGACCGAAAATGGAATACAACTCTCATGTTTGGGCCGGTGCCTCAAAGTCTGTTTTGGGGTTACTCGACCGTGTGCAGGAGAGGGCGAAGAAGCTCATCGGTGACAGTAGGGTATCCAACTCTATTGACTCACTGGAGCATCGACGCAGTGTGGGATGCGTTACTCTGTTCTATCGATACTACAATGGATTTTGCTCTGACGAGATTAGGGATCTTGTTCCCGAAACGCGCACATTTTTACGTAGCACGCGTTCATCGTCTAGAGCTCACCCATTTGTGGTCGATTGCCCGGGGAATCGTACTACGCATTACAGAGAGAATTCGTTTTTCAGCCGCACGCTTCGTCTGTGGAACAAGTTGCCTGCAGAAGTGTTTCCTGTCTGTTATAACGTTGGAAGATTCAAGTCAAATGTTCACAAACACTACTCCCGCTTTCCCCCTCCTCACAACCTATTTTCCTAGTTCTGGTACAATGCACTGCATATGTAGGGGTCATCCCCTGAGTACTGGTCCAATATAAAAAAAAAAAAAAATTTATACGTTTGTGTGATGATGTACCAATATCAATCAACCAGATATCATGTGGACTCGTTTGAAAATCTATACTTAATATTTTGTTCAACACATTTAGCAGTTTCAGAAAAAACCGCTAAAATCTTTGGTTTTATGACCTTTTCTTCCACATCGGAAATACTTATAAATAAATTAGTTTTTGATCATATCTCCTACTTTTACATTTTTATGTCGATCAGTTGGTATCCTTTTTTTAAAATTTTGTTTTCAATGCAGAACTGTTTATATCATGTTCACGTTTGTCAACATTCTTGGGTTTAAAACCTATTGTAATTAAACCAGCAAAAAAGGTATATATAATAATCAGCGTTGTGAACTCGGTGCATTTCGCACCGTTTTTGGTGCTTTTAGAAAATGTTTTGTGCGAAAAATTCTTTAGTGGGTGCGTGGTGCGCTTTTTTTACATTTTCGGTGCGCTTTTTAAATTTCGGTAGCATCGAATCAAGTTCAACTCGACTTTTTGTTTTAATGTAAGAAAGTGCCCAAAATTTTACTCGTACGTTTCATTTGCAGAGCACAGTCAGAACACGGAGCTGTAATGTGGAAAATGCAACTTATTATATGTACATAGTAAGACAATCTTGCTGTATTACACATATTCTCGAAAGAAAAATAAATATTTCGTTTTATAAAATTTGCTGCTTTTAGAGAGTGTTTTGCTATTAAACGATCAAGCCATGTTTGTCAAATACTACAATAAATGCAGATACAGATAGTGAAGTTCCTATATATGACGGCGCGTTACTGTGCTGGTAATTGATAAATTACAAAATTATGAATTAAATTATAAAATTGTTCAAAACGTTCATATTAAATATTGATTATGGTAAACTTCGCCTTTTATATATTATAATTCTGGCAAATTTTCGTATATTTCGATAAAATAATTTAAAGACTCTAGCCAACTGTTTTCCACTGTTCGCTTACGAAAACACAAATGAAATTTACACTGTGATTGATAGAATTGCTATCAATGGAGTTTGATGATTTGTAGAGTAATTCTGTAAATTTTAATGATCCGGTAATCGTAAATTTTTTCGATATACTTCATCCCGTAAGCAGCTGTAGTTTTGTGTACCTGATAATAGGTAGTAAAAGCAACAGCTGATTTCGGTCGACAGCGAATATAATTAAGTAATATTTCTAATATTAGGTGTGTTTCTTTACTTTCCGGGCAAGTTTCGGGCAAAAGAGAGCATGCATGAGTTACTCTCAAATACAGATAAAATTTACCTAAAGTACGGGAACGCAAAAAGCCAAATTTCTAGCCCAAAAAGAAACATATGCTGTGTTTTGATATGGCAAAAAAAATTGTCACTTAGTTTTACGAAAAAATACTGTGATATTTTTCACTTTTTAGCTTTTAAGGTCTTTTGTACATTCCTGTGTATTTAATTTTTATATAAAAACACTGAAATGATTTGTATACGAGTTGATTCAAATGAACTTTGTTTCTTTGCTATTGTTTATTTTTCGAACAGCTGATTGCTTAATTACTTGCCCAAACTAGCCCGAAGAAAAAGTACGGGCTGTTTAGTGCAAGAAGAGGAAGCATACTATTCTCTCAAAAGCGCTCTCATTTGCCCAATTTTAAAGTACGGGAACGCTTTTCGTGCAAATTGGGATCCCGCGGGATCCCAAAGTAGAGTAAAGAAACACACCTATTATATGATGATGGGTTGGTATCATTCGTCTAGCTCAAGTTCAATCCTGGCTAAAGCCAAGAAATATTTTTATTTATACTTATAACAATAATTGATTGCCGCGAGGTGTATGTATTCAACCCAACCCAAGTCACAAATTATCAACACAGCAAAAAATTTAGTAAACAAGGTATTGGAAATAAGTAATGAGAAATTTCATAACAAGAATATAAAGAAAATTTCTGAAATACTAAACAATAATAGTTTTCCGCCATATCTAATCAAAAATATCACAAATACTCGAAATCATCCAAAAAGCAATAGAAATGGCAACCCTAACAATGAATGTAAACAATATTTCAGCATCAAATATATACCTGGACTAACAGACAAACACAATATAAAATGTGCAATAAACAACAACAACACAACATTGGCTTTTAAACCAAATAGAACTTTAAGCACAATATTTACAAAAACAAAAACCCCTATCGACAAACTACAACAAAACAACGTTGTCTATCAAATTCCATGTAAAGGTGATGATTATAACAGCTGTGATCTCGTTTACATTGGTACAACAAAAAGAAGTTTAGCAGTTAGAATAAATGAACATAAGACAGATATTAATAAGAAAAAAGAAAGCACTGCTTTATCGCAACATACTGTACAAACCAAATATACACCTGACTTTAACAACATAAAAATACTGGGCCCAAATCACCGCATACGATATCGAGCAATATTATCGACATTTTTCATTTTGGTATCATGGCATACGATATCGAATGAATTGTTTTGCAATAATATAAAAAAGTTAAGCAATTTCTTTTTTGTATTCGTACTTTTAGGAAACATATGGTCTTGAATCTATTATATTTTATTTAAATTACGATCCGATATGCATCGTTTGCCGTAATCTAGATGTATCGTAATGTTATTCGATACGATAGTTAACTCGATATCGTATGCGGTGATTAGACCCCTGGACAAGGAAAACAATGCTAAAAAACGTTACACAACAGAAAACTTAAGAATTCAACAGAAAATAAATAAAACAATGAACAAACAAGAAGATACTGACAACTTAAGCGCCATTTATAATGTTATTATAAAAAACAGCGCAAAACAAAATTAGTGTCTGTGTTTTATTTATAAGTTATTAATATAATTTAATATATTGGTTTTTAATGTTGTAATCACGAACATGTAAGTTTCACCAATATTGTTTTCTACTCAATATTGACATAAAGAATGTTAGGCCTCACCAGCTAAGTATATACAAAAAGCAAATAACAAAATACGTTGGCCAAAAATATAATTACTACATATACTTATGTTTTTCAACATTAAAAAAATGGTCTTTTAAGAAAGATTTTGGTAGTTTTTAGATCCAAGTTTGATCGGATGGAAAATTTTTGATTGGCAACCCTACTGGTAAACAATGACGGCAGCGATTATCAGTGTAGATTTACAGCCTGTTCATGGATCGCGTTTTAAATAAAGCGAAAACCAGCGACACGTTTATGACTACGTAAGAAATTGGGTCTGTGTAACGCGCTTCTCATTGTTCGCGTTCTGTTACGTTATACACGTATTAGTATACATATTTTCAATCCCCAGTATTGCCACTATACAAGTTATATGTATCTTGTTTACTTTTTTCGTGTAAAATATATTTTTGTATCGTGAATAACGGTAACCCTATTTCAATTGGAAAAAAAACAAACCGGTGATAAATATTTATGTAAATAAAACATCTTTATGCTGAAAAAAAAATTATAGAATATTTGCTGGTCTTACAAATTCTGTTGGTGATCAGACAAATGCCTTTATGGATTGATCCTAATTTATTATTTTATTTTTTAAATTATTTCCTTTCTTTAAATAATTAGCAAAAAAGGAAATTGTTTGCATATACATATATGTATTTGTATGTACGTGTTAACATGGATATGAACGTTTATTTATGTACAGCTATGGACATATAAATGGCACAAACTCCAATTGAGCATAAATTCACGCGCTTTACAACAAAAAAGTTTCAAAAATACAAGTTTTTTTGTTTTCTTATTATTCGTTGTAAGATTAATTATCTCAACAACACTCAAATGTTCCGTTATATTTCGTTAATAATTCACCGTTATATTTTTTTTATAAAAAGTGCTAATTTTAAGTGGACATATAAATGGCACAATTTACTTAAAGAAGGCAGTTCTCGCGAAAATTTATTTCAAACCACTTCTTATATTTCCTAGTTAAAAAATAGTCGTAAAGTGTGAAAATTTTTTAAAAATGGGTTCAGGCAAACATACAACATCTGAGGAAAGGCGAATAATATGGAAACTGCATGAAGACGGAAAAAAAGTGTCAGAAATTGCTGAAGTAATGAAAGTTTCTAGAGAAAAAGTGTATAACGCAATCAAATCATGTGTTGAGAACCCCGATGTATTGATTAAGGGTAAAACTCGAAAGCCAAGGCCTCGAAAAACAAATGTGCGTACGGATGGAGCTATTGTCAGAATGGCGAAAATTGATCCATTTAAGTCCTCACGACAGATAGCATCTGAAATTAACGAATATTTGGGCGCGGAAATATCTAGCAGACTTGTTAAAAGAAGATTAAATGAGGCAAATCTCTTTGGGCGAATTTCCAGAAAAAAGCCACTCCTCTCAAAAAAGAATATTTCCAAACGACTAGTCTTCGCCAGAACGCACAAAGAAAAACCTATTAGTTTTTGGAAAAACGTATTATGGAGTGATGAAACTAAAATAAATAGAATATGACCAGATGGCAGAACCTTTGTACATCGTCCTAAAGGACAAGAATGCAATCATCGGTTCACTCAGAGGACGGTAAAATACGGCGGAGGTAGCATTATGGTATGGGGTGCATTTTCTTGGCATGGCGTAGGTCCTTTTGTAAAAATTAATGGGAAAATGGACAAGTTTCAGTACCTAGACATTTTAAAAAACCATATGGAACCATACGCTTTCGATTCGATGCCAATTAAGTGGAAATCCATGCAAGACAATGACCCCAAACACTCCTCCAAACTAATAAAAGATTGGTTTACTGCAAAGCAGATCGACGGTTTGGATTGGCCAGCCCAGAGTCCTGACTTAAATCCAATAGAAAACCTTTGGAACGAACTCAATGTTGAAATCGCGAAAAAAAATTATAAAAATATGGACGATTTGTGGTCAGCCGCGCAAGAAGCTTGGTATGCCACACCCAAAGCAAAATGCCAAAAACTTGTGGAATGTATGGGTCGTAGGTGTGAAGCGGTCATCGGAAATAAGGGTTACAGTACCAAATATTTACAGTAAAATACTTTTACATACCAAAAACCCAAATAATCCAATACTAAAATCATTTTTTTCTTATATTTAGATATTGTGCCATTTATGTGTCCAGTTTTTTTCACTGGTGTTTTTTTCTTTTAATAATAAAATTTTTTTTAACTAATGAATTTTTATTTTAGTTCTTATCAATAATAAATATACTTAATAACTCTTAAAAAAAAAAACTAAAAACTTGTTGCTTGTTAATTGTTTTTACCCAATAGTAGCATACGAATGAACTCTCTGTAAGATGTGCCATTTATATGTCCAACGCTGTATATATGTGTGAACATGTATGTATACTTGTTTTTGCTGTTATTTAAATTTTTATATATTTGAATCTTTATTTTTGTTCAAGCTTCGCGCAGCATTCGCCTGTTTGGCATGTAAAAACGCGATACACAGACAGAAAGCAGATGTCAATTGTTACGTTTTTCGTCCAAAAAGTTTTTTTTCGCGTTGCATGAACGCAAATAAGAAAAACGTCAAGATTTCTTCGCGTTTTTTGAGCATATTGTGTTCCATGAACAGGCTGTTAGTTTTTGTTTAACGTTTAGGTTTTTACAACAAAAAATATTAACTAGAAATAGTTTTTCCTTAAATGTATTGGTGTTTGCTCTTCCATATAGAACTTTTGGGTACCCCTGGTTTAAAGCTGTTGTAGGCAGAGTTGCCAGGATGAAGATTTGACCTTAATTTTGAAGATTTTTAAAATAAAAATAGATTTGGAGATATTTTCCTCAAAATTATAATGTATGTTTTATGAATACGGCCGTAAATGTATAATAATAAATTTCTTGAAGGTTTTTTAACCTAACGTATTTTCCTTCTCTGATAAAAAAAAAATATTCCAAATTATTTGCGTATTCAAAAACTGTTATATGTAGATGTAAGGTAGATTTAACCGTATCTCTGTAGAAATATTTTTTATACAAAAAAGAAAATGATTTGGAAAATATTAATAAAAAAACTTCTGCAGAGGCAAATACTTCAAAATTTTCATTTTTATTATTATTGGCTTTTTATATTTCTTTTATTATTTTAGTAATCAAAATGCTGTTTATATTAACGGTGTTACCAAAGCAGTTTTAAAAGGTAGTGGCAGAATACATTTATATACACCAAAAAACATCACTAGTATTTTGTTGGCAGAAATTACGAAAAGACCTCAGCATTTTGTTTTAATAAGCAAAGAAGTCTAATTTACGCTAAGCAACCGAAAGACAGCTGTGTTTATAGCACTACCTCGGTAAGGCTGCCTTGAGTATTACCAATTATTTACATTTTGAAATAATACAAAAAGAAATCAAATATTCCAGAAAAAAAGAAATAGTGTTGTCAGTTTTCACTTTGAAATTCAGAAACATTGTTTTCTCACTAATCGAGAAACGGTGGAGTTTTTTTTTTTCATAGTTTTCAATGTGAAACTTCTTACTAAAGATACAACAAACGAGGTACAGTAAGCTGAAAAAAATATACAAAACCTTGCGAATTATTGTGAATTTTATTGTCAATTATATGTATCAAAGCTTTGTATTAAACTATATAGTGCATTATTTACTTAACCAACGGTTCTTGCAGAGAGAAACATAGTAAAATTCTTCAATTGGATTTTCATACAAGGCTTTCGTTAAAATATTTCAAATTGAATTAATTTTTGCGCAGTATTATATAAATTATTTCAAAAATGTTTAAAGCTGAGGCGCCGATAAAAAGGCCAAGAATTCCGCCAACTGAAACTAAAATGTTTAAACAGATGTTAATTATTACATGTAAAAGTAGAAGTACCTCTTACCAATTAAATCCAAATAGGTTTGCGTAACCATGCGGTTATAACGAAGGGTTGGTAAGTTGTTTATTTTTACCTCCACATAAATCATGCCAGAAAGTTCTGAGTTACTTACTTCATTAGAGCTGTAAGAAAAAAAAAATAAAAAAAAAATATATATATATACATATATATATATATATATATATATATATATATATATATATATATATATATATATATATATATATATATATATATATATATATATATATATATATATATATATATATATATATATATATATATATATATATATATATATATATATTTAGCCTGACAGTTTCCCTAATTTTCCTACTACTAATCAGAACCGCTTCCGTTTTATGGTCAGCTAGAGTTAGGCCCATTGATCTTAGCCAAGATCTTACGATCTGAATACTGGCGTTTGCAATGGTTTTCACCTCTAGTAACTCTTTCCCTTCACACACTAGCGCTAAGTCGTCTGCGAATCCAACTATCTTCACCTTTTCCGGTAGATCTAATCTTAATACTCCGTCGTACATGACTTTCCACAATAGTGGGCCAAGAACTGAACCTTGAGGCATCCCACCAATGATCTCGCGCCTCTTAGTATCTTTATCGGTATCATAAACTAGCTCTCTATCCCGGAAATAGTCCCGTACAATTGCTAGTAGATACCCTGGGATGTCTATACGAACCAAAGCATCAACTATATGCTCCCAGTTTGCCGTATTGAAGGCGTTTTTTACATCTAGGGTTATAACCACACAATACCCTTTTGTTCCATTCCTCCACCTCTTCCCTTGAATAGCTTGAGCAGCGGTTTCTACTACAACTTTGATAGCGTCCACCGCTGACTTTGCTTTCCTGAAGCCAAATTGGTTATCTGATAAACCTAGGTTAGCTTGTACACAATCTTCCGATTCGCAGTTTGAGTGTTAAAGCGTTCGGACGTATATAGCGGATAGTAAAAGTGTTAAAAATTGAATAGTGGTAAGAAGAAGCATAAAAAACAAAAGAAAAAAGAAAATAAATAAAGTGGAAGAAGAAGAGTGAGACTCCGCTGGCAGATTGAGACTCCGCTGGCAAAAATCTCCGGCCAAAAGTTTGGTTAAATTGAAGAGCTAAGTGACTCTAAAGTGTGTGTGTGTGTGTTTTGAGACTCCTTTGGCAGGTGTCTCAAGGTTGGACGGATATTCCGGCCAAAAGTTTGGTTAAAGTGAACTGTTGACTACTACTCGTGCTTCTTCTTGGTATTTGGTTGATTAACGTTTTTTGGAAATTTGAAATTGATTTAACGGAACGGTTGACGGTACGGCGCGTGTGAGGTTTGAAACTAGGATTTATATTTGGCTGACGGTTCGCGGACTTGATAAGGATACTATTAAATAAGTACTGCTACACAAAGGTAGGTGGCACTTAATTATTTATTAGATATAGCGGAGTTTGCCGACATGCCGCCGGCAAGCAAAAGGAAGGGCGACAAGCCAAGAGCGAAAGGGGACGCCAGTGACGCAACGACTGACGATCCCAGGGCGCCGCCGCCATTTGTGCCACCGAAGCTCAGGCACACGGAGTCAGAGATGTCGTCGACTGAAGATGTGGAATCGGTGAAGAAATTTAAAGCTGGGTCGCCTAAATCGCGGAAGAAGATGGCGTTGGAAGCGGTGAAAGGTGTGGGTGAGATCGCGGCTGTGTCAAAAGCCCCAATGGTGGTGGACGACGAGGTGATCGTAACGTGTGTGGGTGAGGTGGCCAGTGAGGGAGTAGTCACCAAGCTGCCTGAGAGGTTGTCGCGGACCAGAAAGAAGAAGCTGCAGGCTGAGGGAGTGATTGCGGACATGAAGCGCATCACGGAGAAGGTGATGGACGTAGTGATGGCTGATGATGTGGGCAGGGGGGTTGCACGCAGGCTGTTGAAGGAAGTGGGAGAGTACGAGGCACTTCTTATGGGATTGGTGGCCGAAAATGAGCGGTTGAGGGGGAGATTGGAGGCTGGTGCGGTGGGAGTTGCTGCTGCCCCGATGGCGAAGTCGATGACCGTACCCCCAGTAAGTAGCAGAGTTGTGACCAGGACACAGGAGGCGGTAGCGCCAGTGTCATACCCGGCCCTGCCGTTGGTAAAACCGGTGGAAACTTGGTCGGTAGTCGTAAAAAGTAAGGCTGGGAAGAGTGCGAAGGAGGTGGTGGAAAAGGTGGTTGGGGAGGTTGGGCCGACTTTGGGGGTACGCGTGCACGAGGTGCGCCAAACTAAGGAAGGAGCCGTGATTCGCACGCCATCGGAGGCTGAGAGGAGGAAGGTGGCTGGTAACACTAAGTTCGCTGAAGTGGGGTTGGAGGTGGCTGTTAAGGACAAATTGGGGCCTAAAATAGTGGTTCAGCGCGTCCATAAGGAGATTTCGCCGGATGAGTTCATGGAGGAACTACACTCCATGAACCTCGGGGAGCTGATGTCACCGAGTGAGTACAAGAAATCCGTCCGCTTGGTAAGCGCACCCTGGAAGGTAGAGGAGGGCACAGCCAATGTGACCCTGGAGTGCACGCCGCGTGTTGCAGAGCACTTGAGGACAACGGGGGCGTACATTAAATGGTTCAGGTTTGCGGTGAGGACGCTCGACCCCATACCGGCGTGCTACAGGTGCTTGGGATTCGACCATAGGGTGCGCGACTGCAAGTTCCAGGCGGATGTGTGCAGACGGTGCGGCGACGCTGGCCACTGGGCGAGCCGATGCCCCAACGAGCTGAGGTGCAGGAACTGTGCGTTCAAGGGACTGCAGGCGGATCACATGATGATGTCTGCAGCGTGCCCGGTCTATGCGACCATGGTTGCTAGGGTGAACGCTGGTCATTAAGATGGATACCGCGATTGTAATACAGCAAAACCTTCAGAAGTCGTACGTGGCCACGTGCGAACTTGGGCAGGCGATGCGGCGACGGGGTGCGGCTGTTGCCTTAGTGCAGGAGCCGTACCTCCGATTTGGTGACATCAGGGGGCTTCCTGGGGGTATGCGGGTTTTCCCCGATTTGGAGGGGAACTCTGCGGTAGTGGTGGATGACCCGGGGGTCGATTGTACGGTCGTGAGCTGTACCCGGTGGGGGGTCTGTGTTGCTGTACAGGGGGAGTTTGGGCGGGTGCTCTTTGCAAGCCTGTATTGCAGGTTTGCCGTCCCTTTGGAGCCGTACATTCGGTACATAGATACGGTCCTACTCCTAGCGAGTAGTGCACCCGTTATTCTAGGCCTGGATGCAAATGCATGTTCCTCTATGTGGTTCAGTAAAATGCCCAGGCATGCGCCTGGTCATATGAACCACACTAGAGGAATCATGCTCGGCGAATGGCTGGTCACAGTTGGTGCTTCGGTGTTAAACGAGGCTAGTGATCTGTACACGTTTGACGCTCCACAGGGCCGCAGCGATATCGATGTGACAATTGCCAATAACTTGGCGTTGTCATACTTCGACTTCAGCTGGAGGGTATGTGACAACGCTGGTGTGAGTGATCATAATCTCATTGAGATTCGGTTCACTTATCGCCGGCGGAGTTGGATATCTGGGTCACCTCGCGGGTGGCGTAAAAGGGATATAGACTGGGGCGGTTACGCGAATAGTGTTAGGGCGGCTGCTATGGTACAGCCAATAGATGAATTCAGGGAATTGGGTATAGACGCTCAGGTTGGCCAGATTGACGACTGGATGTGCGCGGTGAATGATGCGCTGCTTGGCCGAGCCCGTCCGGGTAGGCCAAGAAAAGTCAAGTGGTGGACCGATGAACTGGATCTGATGCGGAGGAGTGTCAGGCGCCTCAGGAAGAGATTCCAGAGGGCCCGGCAGTCTAACGCAGATGATCTAGCTATTCGTAAGGTTGAATATCTGGCAAGCCTGAGGGAATATAAGGGTAAAATTTGTAGGGTAAAAGAAGACGAGTGGAGGGAATTCGTGCGTGAAAATAGGGACGATCCTTGGGGTCGTGTCTATCGCGTTTGTTCGGGTCGACACAGGCGTTTAGAAGTAGGAAGCCTCCAGGTTGACAATGTAACATTGTCTTCCTGGAGCGATATTATGGGCGCGTTGTTGGGGGTTTTCTTTCCGGTTGTACGGGCGGGCGGTAGCCCTCCTCTCATTAGGGAGGGAGCCGCCCCTCCTGCGCTGGAGAGATCCGAAATAGAAGTTTGTGTCCACAGGATCAAGAGTAGGAATCTCCGGGTATAGACGGTATGACTGGAGAGATGTGTAAAAGCATCTGGAAGGCCATACCGGAATACCTGGAGTCAATATTTGCGAAGTGTCTCAGTGAGGGCTACTTCCCTGAGGCTTGGAAGAAGGCACGTGTTGTGGTGCTCTTAAAGTCCCCCGGAAAAGTGAGGACTGATCCTCGCTCTTATAGGGGCATTAGTCTTCTTCCAGTGCTTGGAAAAGTACTGGAGAGGATAATGGTCTTTCGACTGAAAGAGTGTCCGGGTGCAGCACTGTCTGAATTCCAGTTCGGTTTCAGGGAGGGGAGGTCTGTTGACGATGCCTGGCTGCATGTTAAGTCAAGTGTTGCTAGCTCTGCGGGAAGATATGTACTGGGACTCTTCGTAGACTTCAGGGGTGCGTTTGACAATCTCCTGTGGAGTGTAGTTCTCGATAGACTACGTAGTGTGGGCTGTCGGGAGCTCGCTCTATGGGAGAGTTACTTCTGCGGTAGGAAAGCCTGTGTGGTGGGCGCCAGCGACACGGTTTGGAGGGACGTTGTACGCGGCTGTCCGCAGGGGTCCATCTGTGGTCCATTTTTATGGAACCTCATGATGGATTCCCTGCTGAGGTCGTTGCAGCGTGACTTCGAACTGTGTGCATATGCGGATGACTTGCTCATCTTGGTTGAAGGACAGTCTCGTGCTGATCTGGAAAGCCGGGGTGAGAGGGCCATGCGTGTTGTGCGCGAGTGGGGCGATAGTGTGGGTGTGGAGGTGGCTATGGACAAGACCGTGGCAATGCTGCTGAAAGGCAGGTTGTCTCGGGGTCGTCCACCACTCGTTCGCTCTGGCGGCATTAGTCTCCGGTATGCGACGGAAGTCAAATACCTGGGAATAATGGTGAGTGAGAGGTTGAACTTTATGGTTCACCTCTCATATGTGAGGGACAGGCTTACTGCTGTAGTAGGTAAAGTTAGGCGCATTCTTAGAAGTGAATGGGGCCTCAGCAGGCGGGCTACTCGTACCATATATGGTGGACTGTTTGTTGCATGCGCAGCTTATGGTGCACCTGTGTGGTACGAGACAGTCATGACTGTTGTTGGCCGCAATAAGATAGAGTCCGCCCAGAGAACTGCGATGCTTGCTTGCATGCCAGTTTGTAGGACGGTGTCAACAGATGCTCTACAGGTCTTGCTGGGGGTGGCTCCCCTTGATCTGGAGGTGATTCGCCGTGCGATCGCCTTCAAGGTGAAGAAGGGGCTACCGCTTTGTCCACATGATTGGCTTTCTGCTCTTGATCTTGTGGTTAATAGGGAACCCAGTCAGATCAAGGCGCTCCTTTGGGAACGTCTTGTGTCTGCCTGGCGGGCGCGATGGGCGAATAGTACAAAGGGGCGAGCAACGCACGAATTCATTCGCGAGGCTGATTTTGTTGTGGGACGGCCGGAATTTGGCTTCAGTCTCAGTACGGGCTTCTTGCTTACGGGGCATGGTTCCCTCAATGCATTTTTGCATAAGAGGGGCCTGTCCGAGACTGCGCTGTGCAGATGTGGTGAGAGCCCTGAGGACTGGAGACACGTTCTGGTCGAATGCCATCTTTATGATGACATTAGGGATCTAGAGGGAATGGGCGTAGTAGGGGCGGGCGACCATTGGGATTTCAGTAGGGTTTTGGCGGTCGGCGCGTCTTTTGACGCGTTGGGCGCGTATGCCCGTGAGGTCTTTAGGCGGAGACCAAGGTAGGGAGGGTAGCCTCCCTGTTGTTGCCATTTCCGGAACCGTCGTCTGTTGAACCGCAGGTTCGCGCGTGACTGTGTGCGTCTCTCGTCGGCGGAGTTGGTTGCAGTTGTGGTTGAAGTCTTAGTGTAGGCAACCATGAGGAGCATAGAGCACAGTTCCTGTGCCCTGTGCTGTTCCTGGTGTCATGTACTTGGCTGTGTTTTGTTTGCTGGTTGCTGTTTGCTGTGTTGCTGGTTGCTGTCTGCTGTTTGTTTTGATGTCGCAGGGTTGCTGGCAACGTTGTTTTTGTTTGTAAGTCCTTCCGTGAGGGGGGTCATGTCTAATTGTTGTTTTTTGTTTTGTTCGTGTTGTAAAGGGCTGGGCCACAGGGGGGTGGCCAATGTACTCATCCGTGAGGATGAATGTTGAATGTTTTTGTTGTTTTTGTTTATTGTGCCTTGTGCCCGTGTGTGTTTTGTGTTGCAGGTGATGCAGTTTGTACGTTGAGTGGCTGCTGTTTTGCTGTTGTCGCTGACGTTCCTGTTGTTCCTGTTTTATGTTGCTGTTTGCTGTTATTGCTGTGTTCCTGTGTGCTGTTTACTGTGAGTATGGTTGCAGGGGGTCACCAGTCCCCGAGCCGTTTGGGGCTCTACTGGTAGTAGTCCTTGGGCTACGAAGTCTGACCGGAGACTTAAATCTGGTACCACGGGAACCGGGAGCCCCAGGAACTTGTTCCTGCCCGGTTATGGTGCGGCCCTTCGGGGAGTATCGTGGTGGTTGTGGTTTAAACCCAAATCGCGGGGAGAGTTCATTTGAGCTCGATGTGGAGTTGCATTGCGACCGGGTGCCGTGACCCAAAGATCGGAAGGAGTTTTAGAAAGGCTCCGCTCCTAACCAAGGGGGAGATCATGTCCAAACAACATGAGATCGAATTGGTACTCATGCATGGCAGTTTGTCATGTATGGGGGCGCTGGTAGACGCATTGTATTCACCCGGTGTTAAGATCACCGTGGGGTAAGGCCACAATGGCAGGTACCCACGTTAATCGTTTTCACAACTGTACACAATCTTCCAATCTTCTGCAGATTATACTCTCCAGCAGTTTTCCACTTGTATCTATCATACAGAGCGGACGATAGGAGAAGGGGTCGTCCAACGGCTTGTTATCCTTAGGTAACAACACCAATTTCTGCCTCTTCCAGATTGTTGGAAAAGTTCCCTGAATCAAGCATGCGCTTATTACTTTCAAGAAATAATCAGGATGGAGTTTAACAGCCGCCTTCAGTACCATATTTGGGATGCAATCTAAGCCTTTTTGAGACAGCACCTTCTATCTCGACAACCGTAACCGGAGGAATGTCGAATAATTCAGCTGGATAGCTGTGTTGCCATGTCGGAGCTTCCTGTTGAGGAAAAAGATGGTCTACAATTCCATTGAGGATATTCTCTTGTCTTGGCGGTGATGGGCCAAGACATTTAAGTTTCCTGGTTACTAGCTTATATGCTAAGTCCCAAGGATTACTATCTATTTCATCGCAAGCATCCAAGAAACACCTACGCTTGCTCCTACGAATTGCAATCTTCAATGCCTTTCTTTTATCCCTATACAACTGGTGCTGCACGTTATTCTCTAACCGACCCCTCGTTCATGTATACCGCCTTCGGGCGCTAATACACTCTGAACGCAAGCTAGCAATTTCATCATTCCACCAATACACTGGAGGCTTATTTGGCGATCTTTTTCGCCTTATCATAGCTCATTGCAGGCACTAGTGATATTGCGCACTAATTGCACTGCCATGTCTTCTGCTGAACCGGGCATATCCATGTTCTCCATGCAAGCTGCGAAGCTATCCTTATCAAAGGTATTTACCTTCCATCCTGTCTAGACACGTGCTTGTACAATAGCACGGGGCTGTGCGTCTTGCACATCTATTATTATAGCGCTATGATCGCTATGTGTATAGATGTCAGATATTCTCCAGTTCACTTGGGTTGCGATACTGGCACTGACGAATGTAATGTCAATTACTGAGCCAGCATCACCCCTTCTGAAGTTGTGTTCAACTCCATTATTGATGAGTACAACACCCAGTACAGAAAAGGCTTCCAAGAGTATTCTTCCTGTTGCGTTTGCTAAGGGACAGCCCCATTCAACAGCCCACGCATTGAAATCACCTGCTATTATTACGGGGGTTCTTCCAATTGCATCCGTTACAATACTGTCAACTATTACCCGAAAGTCTTCTATAGAATACCTAGGGGGTATATAACAGCTGTAAATAGTGATGCCAGATATAACCGCTCGAGCATATCCACATTGCGTTGTTATTCTATCGCGTATGGTTAGCGTGCTGGTGTTCCATATTGCCGATGTACCCGTGTTATCGGAAGCCCAGCTTACAGATGCCATGGTCCGATATGGCTCACTTAGAATAGCGACATCTACACTTATATCTCGAACGCTTTGCTTAAGAAGCTCGTGGGCTGCCTGGCAATGGTTGAGATTTAACTGTAATATACGCATTTTGGCGACTTAGGTTCTACTCTACTCCCTAAGTTTCTGTAAAGCTCTTTTATAAAACGGGCAAACTGCACCTCTGGTGACATGGCCACTAGCGGTGTCTGCTCCCCTCTTGCAGAGCAAGCAGGATGGTTTATTGGAACAGGTTCCAATTTTGTGGGCCGTTTTGCCACACCGTAGGCAATTCCCTGAAAGGTCTTGCCCCTTACAATTCCCTGCTACGTGTCCATAATCCAGACATTTAAAGCATATTTTTGGTGCTACCTTTTCGCGTATTCGGCAAACCACCCAGCCAATACGTATCTTTGCCATCTCTATAAGGCGGCGAGCTATCAGTGCACTTACGCCAATTGTGGCGGTCTGTGTCCCACCGTATGCTCTCCTTAGCGACTTAACTGCCGTAGGATGCAAAGCTTTAAATTCGTCAGATATTTTGACGAGAGCTTCATAAATATCCTATTTAGAGGTTACTTCATCTATATCCCTAATCTCAAGCCTAACCTCATGAGATAGTGATCTAACCTTAGCAGCATCACCTAGCACCTCTTCTATAGCCGACCTAAACTCGCCCGTATTCTGGTGCGCGGGTCTATTCAGCTCAAACAACAGTTCACCCTTCCCTGTCTTCCTGTCTTCCTAATGCTCCTCACATTTTGACCCAGGTTGTTTAGCTTAGGGTCCCTCTTCACCTGTCTGAGAATATCCGCATAGGAAGTATCTCCACAGGTTTTAATCACTATAGCATCTGGTTTAACCGACGCTTTCTTTGTTTTAGCCCTTGGGCCAACCTTAACCCAGCCAGGATCTTTAGCACTTAGATCCGGTGTGCCAGCCAAGTTTACGTTTATAGCCTTGGGTATAGTGTGTCCACCTACCCTGACTACTTTATTAGGGGTTGTTCCCCTATTCTTTTTAACTCTGTTGCCTTTTGGGCTTAAGTCCTCCCTTCTACGCTTTGGAGTTCCGCCCATCACAGGATTGAGCCTTGGTGGTTCGTCTGTTTGAGTATGCGGACTAGTCTGTGATTTCCTTGTACTACTAGCACTTCCGCTACTCAATTCATCTGAGACCTGCATGTACAATGCCTGTATCTCACGTGACATTGTCACTATTTCCTTGTGCACGTTTGAACGTGCCTTTAGGAAAGTTACGAGCTTTGAGATCTTCTCTCCTAGCCTCTGGACGTTATTTTGTCCGTTTTCACTATTTTCAACGGTGCCTGGCACCGGAACGGTCCTACTCACCGCTTTAGGAGGTGATCTGGTTATCACTGATTTCTTAGCAAAAGGGTTTACAATTTCACCCATGCTCAACTCATTTATACTTTCAGTATTATTCTTATTATTTTTATTCATTTTTTTCAATTGGGTCCCCGCTTAAAGCTGTAGTCTCCGTTTGCCGCACACTCAATAAAAAGTTTTTTCTTTGTCCAAAACATTCCCGCATTTTCCGGGTGAAGTTAATTTTATTAAAATTTAGTTCACTTTTTGTTGAGTGAATGTGCAATTACCCTTGTAGTGACCCCGAGGGTGGCTATGCAAGCAGTGAGTTTCTCGCGAGGGTTGACACAGGGCCTTATGAGACTTGTGTACAGAGCCAGGTCGGGAGCTGATTAGGAGTCATCAACCCTGCACAGCCAAAAACTATTGGCTATAAACTTTGACCATACTTTAAGCCCCTGCCAGGGTTTTACCGGGACGGAGGTAGCTTCCGCATTAGCCCGTGAGCCATTTCAGCACGATGTCACTCGTGCTTAATCAGGTCACGGAATACGCCAGCTCCCAGCCCATAATCGTCTGCGTCAGGTCGTCATCCAATCCATTATCGCTGTCACACAGTTAGTTCATTCTCAACTTTTGCTGAGAACTATTCAGTAGCGCCACGAGAAGACCGTGTGACAACTTGGTTTGAGCAGGGACAAGGATCGCTAACTGGCTACACCCAATGGGAAGCCAGCGCTTTACCTTGAACGCTCGCACCCACGCCACCTGTATGTATGCATGTATGTATGTATGTGTGCATGCATGTATATATGCATGTATATATGTATGTATATGGATACAGAAGTACGTACATACTAATATACATGTGTACACGCTCATTATAGGCTATTTACACCAAAGCGAAATCTCATTCGAGATTTCATGCCAAATCTAGTAGATTTTGAGAAGATTTCCCACACAAAATGAAATCTACTTTATCAGTAGATTTCGTTGAAATTTCCTGAAATCTGATTTTTTCAAAAAGCACTTAAAGATACTGCGCTGCAACAAAGATATACAGCCTTATTCAAAAAAACTTACTAAACGTTTACTTATCGTTATTAAGCAAAATTCCCTAAAGTATTATTTAAAAACTAATATTTGTTTAATATACTAATATTAACTCAGTGTCAAATGTTGAAATTTTAATAAACCTTCTGCCCATCTTTAAACCTACTTTTAGTCATGATTCCTCTTATTGGTTTTTGTCCCCAATATAATTTTTCAGGACAAAATCCAATTTGGGCATATATAAGTGTGAACATGCATGTGTGTGTATATACATATGTTCATATGTACATACATATTTGCGAAAAAGATTTTTTGAAATAAAAACTTATTTAAAATTGAAAAAGAAATTGAAAAATGTGTCCAAATGCATATGAATGGATGTTTGTATGTATGTACTTCTTTCATTCATATATCAATTTTAATAAATTTGTATTTTTGAATGACAAAAAATTACACACACAAAAGTGATGTACAAAAAAGTAATAGTAAAGTTACTCGAGTTCCTTTTATTCGTAATGGAAAAAGTACATCTAATTCGCCTTCGAAAATCTACTCAATTTGGTTTTATTAATAAATTTTTTAACTTTATTCATTAACATTTTTCACTAAAAGATAAAAACAAAGAAATGTTTATTGTTTGCAAATGTTTTTTTATTGTTTTACAACCAAAAAGTATTCGAAAATTCGATTACCGATAAATAAAATATATATTTTTTGCATCATTAGAATATAAGCCACAATTTTTTGGAACTTAAGAGGCACTTTTATGTAAATTGTTACCAGTTCAAAATTTCAAAATTGCTTAAATCATTTATCAGTTAATATGTGTTTTCTGAATATAAATTTTTAATAACAGTTTCTTAAGCTTTACTCATTTGGTAACAAATATGTACATGAAACCATAAGTAAATATTTTTTTTGAATAAGGCTGATACACTTTAATGTGGTGCAATCAGTCTCTGGTCAATCAAAATATACACATTATTGTGGTGTATTCAGTCTCTGATAAAATTATTTTGTCAAATACTCATGCATAAATTATTATTGTGAAAATTAAATCTTGCTAGGAGTCAAAAAACGGTGGTGTAAACAATATAGATTTCGTTGTAGACTTTAATTTAAATCTACTAGATTTTGAGTTGACGCAAATGCGTTATTGTGTAGTATATGCGCAAAATTCCGGTTTTTAAAAATACTCGTATAATATTTTTTACTACAGTAAAAGAGCAATGCGAATTTTTGGGTCCTTTGCAGAAAAAGACCCAGAGCAAAAAAATAACAAATAAATCAAACTTAGTTGCGCAAAGCGTGCGCATAGATAAGTTGCCTTTGATCTTTAAGTAAAATATTAAAGTTTACATACTGTGCTTAAAACTAAATCGTTATTGTATCTCGCTGTTCTCATATAGAAAAGTCCTAACTCGCATATATCTCGAGTTTCATTTTTTAGTTAATCTAAGACGTTTCAGACAAACACAGAGATTTAATGGAAAAGTTTCACAAATAACGCTAAAATGTTGATAAATAAAGTTTCTGTTATCTCTTTTTCTTCTCCTGTAAAATTGTTTTGTTAGTTAGAGACTTCCTAGATGAGACTACCGTAATGTACATATTAACATATCTTGTTGTGTACTTACCCAACTAATGCAATTTCTTGCTCTAAGCAGGAAGGATAACAGGCTCTACTTTTGACAACAATCTCCTTTGTCTGTGCAATTATTTGAGCTAAAAAATATTTTAAATTTAAATAAAAGTTTCTCAAAAATAAATAAATAAATAAAATAAGCGGCTAACGCCAAAAATAGTAGCACACAGCTCCATTAGATACTAATATCTTTGATGTTATAAAATTCAACTTATGGCTAGTAAGAATTTCTAATATTGAAACAGCAACACACTCGAAATTCATATGTACGTATTATAATAATTTATAATTTTTTAGATAGCTAAATCGAAATAAAAATAAAAATGTTTCTTGAAAAGCACCCCCAAGTCCTCAACATGACTCCTATGCAAAAGAATATGCTTAAATGCTTCCCAGAAATAACTTTTGTTAAAGGCTAGCAATGCCTCTGTTAATAGTTGTGGCGTATTGACTCTATATTGAGCCGACGGCACTTTAACCGGAACTCGGATAAAAGGTTTGATAAGAATTGTGACTTGCAGGAACTTGAACCATATTTTTTTGTTTTTAAGTTACTTCCGCCTCGTTACACAAGAGTAGAAATTTGTTAATTATGGAAAATCATTTTTACTCATTTTGTTTTGCATCTCTTCGCAAGCTGTTGTGAACTGCAGATTTAATGGTATTTTTGAATTATATTTACTTTACCTTTGTTATTTACTAAAATCGCTGATTCGTAACAGCAACTATGAATAATAGTAACTAACGTAGCTCTGTCACTGTCTTGCGATAGCCAGTATGTGAATACCGAGCTGGGTAGTATTCGTTTGGTGCTTTAAAATTAACGACACAGTGTGTGAAAAGAACGCCCAGGAAAGGCAGAGCTGAGTGAGTATGGAAAACTTTAACAATATGTATTTCCTTTTTATATGCATATATTGTAATGTATATGTATTATTTAGATAATAAAACAGCAGCTTAGCCACAAAGTCAGCCAAAATAAATATTTGATCTTTTTTTGTAAATTGAGAAGCCGCTGTTTTTATTATTGCTCGCCCCCACAATTACAGCCGCAACTTAAGTTTAAACTTTTTTATTATAACAATTATATTTTATTCACTATATTAGCTTCTAATATTGCTACCAATCAAAAAATTATAAACAGGTTTTTTTTATGTTTCCCAGCTTTCTATCCGCCGATATTTTATTGGAGCTACCCTAATCATCAGTAGACTTTGGAAATGTTTGAAAGATATTCTTAAACATTCAACTTTATATCCCAACAATCTAAATAAATTAATAACAGTCCAAATAAATTATTAACAAAATGTCTTAATTTAAAGATAATCCTTACATTAGTTATTCATCAGTTTTCACCTTGTTAACCAGTAGTAAAAAGGCTTATTTATAATAATTGATAATATCAAATTAACTATTAAATACTTTTATGGTCACATGTTGGCAATACCTTGTTATATAATTCGAATTTTATACTTTTTTGAGCCAATTTGTTTTGGAAAAATGTAACTTGTGGCTTTTTCTTTGGAAATAGAATGTACAAAATTATCGAAAATAATGTTTTTCTCTTTGAAAGGGTTTGTGAACAGGCTAAATAGATCAAAAATTCAGGACATGCAGTAAGTGTTAATAAATATTTGAAATTCTTGATTTTTCCAAAAAAAATACTTTATATAAAAAACAGAATTCGTAAAAGTTTAAAATTTCTGCAGTCGTTAACAAGCCTGCAAGATAATTTAAAAATTTGCTTAAAAATAAAACACAACTTGGAAGAAAATGGGAACGGGATGAGACCTATTGCAAATGAAAGTTGGCTTTATCTATTAAAAAATATTCAAGGGTTTTTTTTTAGCACTGCTATGAACAGCTGTATTGCTTTTATTTACTTTTTGTATTTTATTTGATATAAAGATATGGACGAGGAGAAATTAATTATTTTCTTTAACACACAATAATATAAAAATGAAAAACAAAACACTTTTTCTTCACATGCATTTTTGTTTTTTGTTTATGTCAAAAACACATGAATACGGAAGTGTTCTATAAGTGGTACTACATTTACGTTCGGCTAAATGGGCCTTAAGTTACTAAAGCAATCAAAGAGGAAGACCAAATGAAATCAAATGAGTTCAAGATTAATTCAGGGTACGGCAAGGGATTATTTTTAATTATTCTCAACCTTCCACATTAAACAAAAACCTTATCATTCAGTTATAGGCCCAGCCTATTCGATATCGTTGCCAAGAGGCAAAATATGAAGGACTCACTGAATAGTGATCTTCTGTTAAGCTCCGAATAACTAAATTTCTGGGTTATTCATAAATACCCATAATTTCCAAACCGTAGGCGATACAGTGAGCGATTTCTTTTATACATATTTGAATTTGGCAATTTTAGAACGCTGTTTAACAAGGAACAATCATTATATTTGTTGAAATAATGCTTATTTATTTTTATTATCCTGGAAAGTATAGTATCTACTATTTTTTGAGTCGAGGAAGTAATTTTTGAGTTTTTTTTTGTACCTAAAACTAACACTAGACGGCGCTGGTCAAACAAGTGGTGCTATTTCCTATAGATTTTTATAAAAAAACGGTGTATTTACTGTTTCAGACATAATATTTGAACCCTTAAAGAATTTCTACAAAAAACAAGACAATTAAAATGAGTAACACGCAAATTGAAATGCAGAAAGAATTTACTTACTCGTAAATCAGAATGTGTATGTAAAATTTTATTATTACATTCTTAAGTTTTCCTGTATATAATGTGTACGAACAATTTAACTACCTCCTGTGCGATAATTTTTCCTCCAACCAAGAATTGACTAACGCCATTTTGGATACGTTTTTGTGTTTGACAGTTTTCGGGTCGTTAAACAAGAATCATAATCATGATGTTGACAAGTGATTGACAAGAAGGTTGGGTGAATTTTGTTTTCTTAAATAGAAAAGAACACTGCATGCACGTTTTTATTTTTATTCCTAAGAGACAAAATAATCTTATTATAACACAAAAAGAAAAACTTGATTGGGATTAAGTTTTAGAAATGATTTTGAAGGATATGATTAAATATAAATCTTTATATGAATACGTATAAATATATTTACAATAAAAAAAAACTTTGAATCGAGATCAAATATTTATACATTTTAAATAAAATTTTTCAATTTATTTGGTTTTTATTGTCAAATAATATTGAAGCATTCAAAACCAAAGTAGAGGGAAGTTAAATAAAGTTATTTGAACGTTGTAAGAACGCACTGGTCTGTTAAATAGTCAAAGTAATTGCCAGTAGGATTTCTTTTAAGAAGTTGACTGTTATATGAACAAAAACACGAAAATAGGGTCTTTACTTTTGATATACTAAGAGAAATTATACTGTATTATAAATGAAAAAGTTTGAGTTTTTTATTTAACTGAACAGTTTGTCAACCGTTCAGTTTGACACTTTATTGTATGATTCATTTTAATTTTTTCAACCAAACTGATAATTATCGCTAGTTATTTTCCATGAGCCAGGTTTCGTTGGAACTTTCAAAACTCTCACCACTGGACGAACGTGTATCGCAAAGCTTCCAAGAAGTTGAGTTTCTAGACCATCCTTACGCTGATAATAGTTGAGGTGTCTGCATCTTGGCTAAAATATTCTAGTTTTAGCCAGAGCGTGGTTCAGTTTGTTAGGGTATGTTGGGGTCTCCCTGGTAAATATGGTGCATGCTGGTTTTAGCGGAGCTATTTATAATCCTCGAAGTGCTGTTATTTTGTAGCAGATAGCTGTAATTTAAGGAGCGAGAGGTATATTCATATGGCCACAGCGATATGACAAAAAGTTCGGATGTCAGTGCGTCTGGCAGGCCACATGGTAGTGTTAGCGAACCTTGAATTAGTCCACCCTCAGATAAGGTCGTCAAGGCAAATCAATTACAGTTACCTCGTGTTGCACGAAGAATTTTTATTTTTAACGCTATCCTGCAGAGTGGAAGGTATCTATGGTTACTATGATACCCAAGCCAGGGAAGGATCCCACTAAAGTAGAGTCATATAGGCCAATAAGTCTACTGCCAACAATTTCAAAACTTTTCGAAAAATTGTTAATGGAGAAGTTGACTCCAATATTGAATAATGTAGAATGCATCCCTGATCATCAATTTGGTTTTCGGGCTAAACACAGCACCATAGAACAAACGCATAGACTAGTTAATGTTATAAGAAAGACTCTTGAGGACAAAAAGTATTGCACAGCTCTATTCATTGATGTTTCCCTAGCTTTTGATAGAGTGTGGCACGAGGGATTAATAAAATAAATAAAATTAGACTTGCCTGCAAACACGCACAATCTGTTAGAGAGCTACTTATATGACCGGAAATTCGTCGTTAAGGAAGGTGATTTCAAAAGCTCGGCTCAGCCAATCGAAGCTGGAGTTCCCCAGGGTAGCATATTGGGTCCAACTTTATATTTGATTTATGCTTCAGACATGCCAACGAGCTGCAAAATTCACACTTCAACATTTGCAGATGATACAGCATTCATTAGTGTCCATGAAGACTATAAATTAGCATCACAAAATTTGCAAGAACATATTCTTATATTGGAGAAATGGCTGAAACTTTGGAAAATCAAAGTAAATGAACAAAAATGTACCCATGTTACATTCACACTACGTAGAAAAACTTGTTCGGCTATTAAAATCAACAACTACATTGTTCCGCAGCGCAGTGAAGTCAAATACCTTGGTATTCATCTCGACCGTAGGCTCACGTGGAAGTCTCACATTGATGCTAAAGTCACCCAGATGAAATTAAAAGCGGTGCAACTAAATTGGCTCATCGGCAGAAATTCTATCTTGAAGTTATATTGCAAACTTTTGTTGTATAACGCATTCCTATAGCCAATATGGAGCTATGGAATTCAATTGTGGGGTACCGCCTCTGCATCTAACATTGAGAAAATTCAAAAGCGTCAGAATAAAATTCTCCGTATAATTACTGCAGCTCCATGGTATGTTAAAAACTCTCGAATTCACAAAGATCTAGGTGTACCCTTAGTGAAAGATGAATTTTCAAAACATGCGATAAGGTACTTTAACAGACTGGAGTCTTACCCGAATCCTCTCGCACGTAGCATCCTTAACTTTGGTGGCCACACTCGACTGAGAAGGATGGACACCCTTGCAACCATCAGAGCGTTGGAAAGGTGATTTACCAACAAAATACACGCAAGAAACAACTTTTCGTCTAGCATTGGCTGGACCTAAGTAAATAAAATTTTTCAATATTAATTAATTTTTTGTTCTATATTAATTAATGAATTTTTAGTTTTAAGATTTGCATACTTATTGTTAGTTCTTTTAGAAGATACAATAAATAATTGAATTATAAAAAAAACGAGGGATTAATTTACAAAATAAAGTTGAACTTGCCTGCAAACACTCACAAGTTTCTGTAAAGCTTCTTATGGGGCCGGAAGTTTGTTATCAGAGAAGGCGACTTTGTTAGCCCAACTCATCCAAAAGAGGCAGGAGTTCCCCAAGGTAACATTATGGGACCCACTTTATATTAAATTTGCCCTTCTGACATTCCAACGAGATCCGGAATCCACACTTCAACCTTTGCAGATGACAAGTAACTTCGCGAAATTTGCTGGAGCAGCTACCTCGTGTAGCTCGTAGAATTCTTCTTTTTATTTTTAACGCTATTTTACGTCTCGAGTATTATCCTGCAGAGTGGAAGGTGTCCATGATTACTATGATACCCAAACCAGGGAAGGATCCCACTAAAGTAGAATCATACAGACCAATAAGTCTACTGCCAACAATTTCAAAACTGTTCGAAAAATTGTTAATGGCAAAGTTGAGTCCAATGTTGAACACTGTGGGATGCATCCCTGATCATCAATTTGGCTTTCGGGCTAAACACAGCACAATAGAACAAACGCACAGACTAGTCAATGTCATAAGACAGACCTTTGAGGAGAAGAAGTATTGCTCAGCTCTATTCATTGACATTTCTCAAGCTTTTGATAAAGTGTGGCACGAGGGCTTGATACACAAAATAAAGTTGAACTTCCCTGCAAATACACACAAGCTTCTGGAAAGCTACTTATGTGGGCGGAAGTTTGTTATCAGAGAAGGCGACTTTATAAGCCCAACTCAGCCAATCGAGGCAGGAGTTCCCCAAGGCAGCATACTGGGGCCTACTTTATATTTGAGTTATGCCTCTGACATGCCAACGACACCCGGAATCCACACTTCAACTTTTGCAGACGATACAGCATTCTGCAGCGTACTTGAAAGCCATCAAGTAGCTTCGCGAAATTTGCAGGAGTATATTTCAATATTAGAGATGTGGTTAAAACTTTGGAAAATTAAAGTTAATGAACAAAAGTGTACTCACGTTACATTCACGCTGCGTAAACAAACATGTTCAGCCATCCAAATCAACAATTCACCTATTCCGCAGCAAAATGAAGTCAAGTACCTAGGTATTCACCTGGACCGTAGGTTAACGTGGAAGTCTCACATAGATGCGAAAGTTACTCAGTTAAAGTTAAAAGCAGCTCAACTGAATTGGCTTATGGGCAGAAATTCTACATTGAAGTTGGATTGCAAACTTTTATTATACAACGCAATTCTAAAGCCTATATGGTGCTATGGAATTCAACTATGGGGCACCGCCTCCGCTTCAAACGTTGAAAAAATTCAAAGGCGACAAAACAAAATTCTTCGAACAATTACCGCAGCTCCATGGTACGTAAAAAACTCACGAATTCATAAGGATCTCTGTGTTCCTCTTGTAAAAGACGAATTTTCAAAGTACGCAACAAGGCATATCAATAAATTGGAACTTCATCCAAATCGTCTTGCACGCAATATACTTAATTTCGAAGGACACTCGCGGTTGAGAAGGAGGGACACCCTTGCCACCATCAGAACGTTAAATAGGTGATTTCACTGATATTGATCGTGCAAAATAAAACATTTTTGTCTAGCATTGGCCGGACTTAATTAATTTTATGTATTTAGTTTTAAGATTTGAATACTTATTGTTAGTTCACTTTGTGAAGATTCAATAAACAAATGAATGAGAAAAAAAAGAGTATATTTCAATATTAGAGATGTGGTTAAAACTTTGGAAAATTAAAGTTAATGAACAAAAGTGTACTCACGTTACATTCAGACTGCGTAAACAAACATGTTCAGCCATCCAAATTAATAATTCACCTATTCCGCAGCAAAATGAAGTCAAGTACCTTGGTATTCATCTCGACCGTAGGTTAACGTGGAAGTCTCACATTGACGCGAAAGTTACTCAGTTAAAGTTAAAAGCAGCACAATTAAATTGGATTATGGGCAGAAATTCTACATTGAAATTAGATTGCAAACTTTTGTTATAATAGTAAAGCCTATATGGTGCTACGGAATTCAGTTATGGGGCACCGCCTCAGCGTCAAATATTGAAAAAATTCAAAGACGACAAAACAAAATTCTTCGAACAATTGCTGCAGCTGAATCTCTCATTCGGTGGCTTTGAGAGTTTGCCTTTAATTAAACAAAAATATTTCTTATCAAAAATAGATCCCATGTGAGCCTTACAGATGAAGAATTTTAAACAGATCTTATTCTCTAGATCTAACAGTTCAAATAATGGTGAAGCCTTAACTCCTGTCCGTTTAATAACTAGTTCCTCTTTAACGACACTAACAAACGTAAATATGGATAAATGAACCTAACACAGTCTTTGTCGAAATCGAAGCCATTTCAACTCTCCAGATTTGATGGTTCAAATGGTGATAAAGCCTGAACTTTCACCTATTTGACAACAGGTTTCTCTTTAATGGCACTATCAGATGAAAAGCAAAATAAATAATTTATTATAGTTATTAGTATTCGAAGTACTGTTCATTACAAAATTCAAACAAGTATTATAACTTGTTTCAATTTTTGCATACTTTTTGCATAATTAAATACCCTTGTGCTCGTTAATACTCTTTCGATTCTAAGGTGACCAAATTTACGCAGTTGATATGGTTGAACATCTCTTAGTTACATTACGTTTTCTGACAAATATTGGGGCTCATTTGGATTATTTGAGTAAATGTTAGGTCAAGTCGTTGTTTTTATTAAGACATTTCAATTTATTTTTGCCTATTATTCACACACTTTATTCAACATCGGCCCTTAAAAGTTAAACACCCGATACAAGAATAGCTTTATATACATTGCCTGAAAAGGCGAATGGATCGATTATCTCGCTATAAGTTTTGCGGCGCCTTTTGAGTAATGATATATCTACTCGTACACAATTTTTGCTAGAAATGCAACTCCATGATATAAAAAATACAAGGTAGTTTTATTCTCTTTTTATTATTTGTAATAAGGATTTTTGAAGTTTATTTTTAGAGAGAAATATAAAAAGGCATTGTCACACAGTTGAATTATGGCATTTACTCCTAGAATGGATTTTTTCTGAAATGTGTAGTGTAGTTCATATTAGAAAAAGCTAGGAATAATAAGTTAATATAAGTAGGTATGTGTGGTCGTTTTGAAACCAATGTTAGGTTAGGTTTAACAGGCTGCCAGCTATTGTAAAGCCAGCCCACTTGGGTCCAATTTGGTCCCAAAAACTAAAAGTACAGACTTCTGATTATCAGTAAATTTTACGATAGCCTATTTTAAAGAAAATATTACATTTAAAAGAAACTACTCTTTAGATATTAAAAACAAACGGAAACATGTTTATTCTTGTGGTTTAAAAATACATAAAAAATTATTTCTACTAGAATGAGCCAGGAAGCAGCGACAAAACTAATGCACGTAACCTCGAATATTTTTCATTACTTACAATAAGAAAAACCTACTTCCAAAAGATGTCATCATTTGTTAAAATATCAAAGTTAGAATGTATAGCGAAAGTTTGCATATAGTTTTCCGTCGTTACCGTGCCTTCAAACTTGTTCTGGACGTGACTTGTAACTTCTCTAACAAATGGCGCGATATAATATTCAGTGTATTTAACTGAGTTTAATAACGTCCATCAGTGACCACAATTGCAAAGAAATTTGACATTCACCACACCGTTATGTTAAGAATTATAATAAACGAATTATATTTCGTTGTTCGGGTACTTTGGTTACATAACATAATGGTGGACATTCCAAAAAAACCAGTAAACGAGATGGCCAGGCAATAATACGTTTGATAAAAAACAATATCAATTCGTATCGTGAAGAACCATCGCCACACAATTGTCAATTAATGTTAACCGCAAAAGGATACCATACAAAAGTGTAAAAAAGATCTTCATATCATGGAAAAATAGACTGGCGAGGTTGGAACACATTAATTTGACCACCACACAAAGGAATTCCATACTATTATCCGATGAGACCAAATTTAATTTAAAAGGTTCCGATAGGTTAAGACTGGTTAGATGACCGAAAAGTCAACTTCATAATCCAGGTTATACTAAAGGCACATTGAAACATGGTGTCAGTAGCATTTTAGTCTGGGGATGTTTTTCAGGCCATTTTAATATATTTTAGATTTATGTATCTATTTTATTTTAAAATTTTAATCTATTTTTGTTAGAAATCACAATTTTATTATTATTTTCAAACAAAACTGGAAACAAGGGAGGGAATGTATAAAATAATACGGCAGCACAATTTTATGGAAAATGTCACAATCCTTATATCTGTCAGATGGGGATTGTTAAGGAAAATTGAGAGAATAAAACTACATTGAATTTTTTATATCACGTACAAGGCGAATTCATATCAGGTATATGCAAGAGCAATAAATACAACACTACAAAAAATAAATCTTTTTCAAACGTCAAGGGAAAAATATAAACACAAAAAGGAATTCAAAAAAATATATAACAAAAAAAAAATGTACAAGAAAAGATAAACTTTAATTATTTCGTGGAACGTTTAACTATTTGGTGCAAATTAAAGTCTCGGATCATAGAGCTCGGAAAGGAGAAAAAGGCCAGCCAGGTTGCGGAGAACTCTGAATGATAGTTGCAATACGAAATCTAAAAAATGTTTCAAAAAAAATTTTTTTTTTCAAATTTCTTTTAAAAAAAATTTACAATAAATGAAAAACTTAATTATTTTGTGAAACTTTTAATTATTTCGTGAAAATTAAAGTTTCAGATGATATACATAGCTTGAAAAGGTGAAAATGGCCATCCAGATTGGGGAGAATTCTGGGTGATACCTGACGCTCAAGATACAATAATAATATAAAAAATTGTTTTAAAATTTTTTTTTTTAATTTGTTTTAATTATTCTATTGACATCTGAAAAAGATTAAAATAAAAAAAAAAAAGTTATCAGCTGCGCTGTCAATTTCACCTGTTATGAATTCACCTTGATCATGTATGTATGTATATATTTGTTACACACTTACCGGTAATATCAATTGAATTTATAACGTTAGTTTTATTTTATATGTATGTATGTCGAAAATTCTGTAAATTTTGCACACGAAATGTTTTTATAATTATAAATATCAACTTATTAAAGGTTTAGAGAAGAGCAGAGACTGCAATAAATTTTTGGAAATTATTAATGGCTAATAACTGCTGAATAGTGCTATTAAGTGTTTATAAATAATGTTTTTTCGATTTCTTCTTATTAACTCTTAATAAATCAATCAAAAATTTTTTATAAATTAGACTGTAAGAATTTAAGAAGAACAAGTAAGAGTGTGGTATATTCGGCTGGGCCGAATCTAAAATACCCTTCACGATAGTCACGCATATGTATAGTATATTTAAAAATATGAATTAAATATGCTCGGTTATATATGAACCGATATCGAAATCTTCCATTTTGTGTATTTTAGTAACCTTCTTTTATAATGGAAATTGCTTTTCAGCAAAAAAAAAAAAAAAAATTTTTATTGGAAAAATCGGATCAGGCTATATCTCGGGTATATATGGACCGATATCGGAAACTTTCATTTTCATATTTATATAACCTTATTTCGTTACCAGAACTGCTTCCAAGCAAAAAAAGTTGTTTAAGTTCGCTTGCGCGGCATTTTCATGAAAAACTCGGTTCAGGGTATATCTGGGGTATATATGGACCGATATCGGTAATTTTCATTTTCCATATTTATATAACAAAAAAAGTTGTTTAAGTTCGCTTAGCCGCGTGTTAATGAAAAACCCGGTTTATGCTATATCTCGGGTATATATGGACCGATATCGGAAATTTTCATTTTCATATTTATATAACCTTATTTCGTTACCAGAACTGCTTCTAAGCAAAAAAAAAGTTGTTTAAGTTCGCTTACGCGGCATTTTCATGAAAAACCCGGTTTAGGCTATATCTCGGATATATATGGACCGATATCGGAAATTTTCATTTTTCATATTTATATAACATTATTTTATTACCAGAGCTGCTTTTAAGCAAAAAAAGTTGTTTAAGTTCGCTTAGCCGCGTGTTCATGAAAAACCCGGCTTAGGCTATATCTCGGGTATATGTGGACCGATATCTGGAATTTTCATTTTACATATTTATATAACCTTATTTTATTACCAGAACTACTTTTAAGCAAAAAAAGTTGTTTAAGTTCGCTTACGCGGCATTTTCATGAAAAACCCGGTTTAGGCTATGTCTCGGGTATATATGGACCGATATCGGATATTTTCATTTTCCATATTTATGTAACCTAATTTTATTACCAGAACTACTTTTAAACCAAAAAAAAGTTGTTTAGCTTCATCTATGCGTCATGTTCATTAAAAATCCGATTTGGGCTATATCTCCGGTATATATGGACCGATATCGGAAATTTTCATTTTCCATATTTATATAACCTTATTTCATTACCAGAACTGCTTCTAAGCAAAAAAAAAGTTGTTTAAGTTCGCTTACACGGCATTTTCATGAAAAACTTGGTTCAGGGTATATCTGGGGTTCCGCTGGTAAAAGAGGAATTTTCTAAGTACGCGACAAGGTATATCAGTAAACTGGAACTTCATCCAAACCCTCTTGCGCGCAATATACTTAATTTTGGCGGCCACACTCGGCTTAAAAGAAGGGATACCGCTGCCACCATCAGATTGCTCAATAGGTGATTTTACCGAAATAGCTCCTGCATAATAAAACTTTTTGTCTAGCATTGGCCGGACTTAAGAATCACATTTTTTAATTTTAAATTTAGTATTAAGATTTGAATACTTATTGTTAGTTCATTTCGAAGATTCAATAAATAAAAAAATGCTTTAAAAAACATGTCAATGCGTCATCACCAGAGTCCTTCAAGTACAGGAAACTTACTTGAACAACCAGCTTCAAAATTAAGCTTATAAATGAATCAAACTAATAAGAATCCTCATTTTTAATTTTTATAAAAACAAGTTGCCTCAAACTTGAATTAACAACAAATATACGAGTACTTTGAAAAAGTTCGTAACATTCGATTCAAGATACAAATTTCAAAAATATATTAAAATTAATTTCTTACCGTCTTCGATACACTTTAATCCTTTAATATCACAGTACTGTGATTCATCTAAGGAAAAATAAAAAAGCATTATCCAGTTAAACATGTAAGTATGTGTGTACAGTACATATGCAAAATAAAATTAAATCAGTCTTGCAATACGTTCAATACTTACATCTTTTGGGTGAAGTAAAATGTGTACAGTTGCATTGTGCCAATTCAAGTTGTATTCTTAAATATGACATACAGGTTGAAAAGCTGCAAGAAAAAAGATACATAAGTATGTATGCAAATTCTAAATATGTACAAGTATAGGTAGAGATTTCTAAAAGCGCATGATTGTAACTGGTGAAACATAATAATAATTATAATATAAAAATTTAATGGCTGAATTCACAAGCCCAGTCGTATAATGTAAAGCTGTATGAGGAAGGCAATTTCAAATGTAACTTCTAAAAACAAAGTCAATTTGTAAATCATTTAATATCATTTAATTTTGTTTCACAAATTCGTGACAAAAATATTAAATAAAAATAGTTTTTCCTTATATGTATTGGTGTTTACTCTTCCATATAGAACCATTGCTTTATACCAGTGATGGCCAAAAGTTCTATATGGAAGAGTAAACACCAATACATTTAAGGAAAAACTACTTTTATTTAATATTTTTTGTTGTAAAAAGCAAAACATTTACAAAAACAAAATTCACACTGATAATCGCTGTCGTCAATGTTTACCAATAAAGCATGCGAAAGTGTTGTTCCTTTGCTTTTGTGTGTGTGCGGTGAAGAACGAAAAAAAATATAAAAGACGAAGTTGTTTATGTATTTTTCATTGCTAATGCTGAGCGCAGTATTTGTGTATGAAAGAGCATAGCCCTATAGCTAAGCGCATTTACAAAAACAATTGAGTATCAAGCGCATAGGCCTGGGCATGTTTGCTTTATACCAATAAAGTGTATGAGTATGCGTGACACGACAGGGCTTGCTAGACCTACAAACATAAAAACATAGAAACATACAAGTAAAGCTAATATGTATAAGCGTGTTAATAATCGCTCCTGTCGCGTATCTATATACCACTATTCAGCCACTAAAAACCGACTGGAAAAGTTTAAAAGTGTTACTATGTTGCTCAAAAAGCGCACAAAATCTGATTAACTCCTGCATTTATAAGTCGAATTTCATTTTACTTTATTGTTTGAAAGGTCCTGCTGGCACATATAATCATATAAAATAATGCCTGTCCGCCAAGTAAACAATTTTTGACTATCTTCGCCATTTATGTGCCGAAGACAATCTTCAACGGGTTGAAAATAAAAAAAAGTTTTTGGACATATTGGAACTCGCAACTTTCTCTGCGGAAACCAGTTGCTTTCAACAGCCTGTTTCGAAGTGAAACCAAAATTAAAGAAAAATGTATTATTATGTAGTTATGACTTCGCATGTACTCGTATGTGTTTTGTGCATGATATAAAAAATACAAGGTAGTTGCATTCTCTTTTTATTATTTGTAATAAGGATTTTTGAAGTTTATTTTTAGAGAGAAATTTAAAAACCGTTGCCACACAGTTGAATAATGAAATTTACTCCGAGAATAGATTTTTTCTGAAATGTGTAGTGCATTGTTTATATTAGAAAAAGCTAGAAATAATAAGCTGATGTAAGTAGGTATCTGTGGTCGTTTTGAAACCCATGTTAGGTTAGGTTTAACAGGTTGCCAGCTATAGTAAAGCCAGCCCACTTGGGTCCAATTTGGTCCCAAAAACTAAAAGCTCGGACTTTTGCTTATCAATAAACTTTACGATAGCAATCAAACGAATGCCTATTTTAAAGAAGATTAAAAACTAAGGGACAATTTTGATGCTTGGGTTTAAAAATATATAAATAATTATTTCTACTAGAATGACCCAGGATACAGCGACAAAACTAATGCACGTAACCTTGAATATTCTTCATTACTTACAATAAGAAAAACCTACTTCCAAAAGATGTCATTATTTGTTAAAATATCAAAGTTAGAATGTATAGCGAAAGTTTGCATATAGTTTTCCGTCGTTACCGTGCCTTCAAACTTGTTCTGGACGTGACTTGTAACTTCTCTAACAAATGCCGTGATATAATTATTCAGTGCATTTAAAAGAAAAAAATAATTGCTGATTTTAATAACGGCCAATCAGTGACCACAATTGCAAAAAAAATTTGATATTCACCAAGAATATAAGCCGTTTTCGTTGTTCGGGCACTTTGGTTACAGAACATAAAGGTGGACGTTCCCGAAAAACTAGTAAACGAGATGGCCAGGCAATAATACGTTTGATAAAAATAAAAAAACCAATTCGTGTCGTCAAGAACCATCGCCACACAATTGTCATTAAATGTTACTCCCAGAAGGATTCAAAGGCAGGCTGCAGAAGGCGGACTAAAAGCATACCAAACAAAAGTGTAAAAAATATATTTATATCACGGAAAAATAAACTGGCCAGGTTGGAATTTTCAAGGGAACACATTAATTTGACTACCAAACAAAGATTCCGATAGATTAAGACTGTTTAGATAACCGAAAACTAAACGTCATAATCCACGTTATACTAAAGGCACATTGAAACATGGTGTCGGTAGCATTTTAGTCTGGGGATATTTTTCAGGCCATATTTATATTTATGTATGTATTTTATTTTAAACATTTCTATTTATTTTTGTTAGAAGTCACAATTTTATTATAATTTTCAAACACAACTTCAAACAAAACTGAAAACAAGGGAATGTATAAACTAATACGGTAGCACAAGTTTATGAAAAATGTCACAATCCTTATACTTGTCAGATGGTGATTGTTAAGGAAAATTGAGAGAATAAAACTACCTTGTATTTTTTATATCATGGTTTTGTGTTATTAAGGTTTATGTTATTTCACATTTGGATTAGTACTATTTAAATTTAATAAATCTTTTTTTTTTTTTTTGCGGACATTTTCTCTGCGCGATGTTTACTTTTTATTTCTTTGATAAACTCCTTCAAAAGAATAAAAGTTATTAATAATCTGTTCATTATAGCGCAGTGCTTTATTGTATTTCTTTTTACGGACATTTTACGAGTATGTGTCTAAAAACTTTTTTACTTTCAGGTCGTGGACAAATACTTAATATAAAAAAGAATATTGAAAGTATATCACACATTTATTTTTCGGTTCCGTTGGTCTGATGTCCTAAACCATTTTTTCAGCCCGTTGACAAACTCTCGTAGAAGAAGAAATAATATTGAAAATTTGGTTTATAAATGGCTGAGTTGATCAGAAATTTATGTTTCGGGCGGATATTGTACATTTTTTTTATTTTCAAGCCTTTGGAATATCTTTTCAAAAGAATCAAATAGTTTTGAAAATCGATTCATATATTGCAGAGTTCTTAAATTTTTTCTTTCAAATGAACACTTTTTTCCGTTTACAAATCTTTTAATGGAAGAAAATATTGAAAATCGGTTCATAAATGCCGGAGTAAATGAAAATTTATTTTCCACATTTTTATGAATTACAAACTCTTTCAAAAGCAAACCTCAATTCGTTAATGGGGTTTTTTCTTAGAAATTACATTTTAAACAGCTATTTTGCCCTCCTTTTCTCCTTTTTTTGGCTGAAATTTCTGAATAAAAACTATCCTATAATGAGTCTCGAACTTCAAGGTATCTGCATACCGAATTTCACCTAAATCGGTTCAGCGGCTTAGGTGTGAAAAGATAACAGTCAGACAGACAGATTTATCTTCACTTGTATAGTATTAGTAAGGATAAAGTGGCAACAGATTACTTTCGTTAAAAATTTTTTGACATCCGACTTCAGACAAAAGTATGTAGTTATTCATTTGAGTAATGATTTAATTTCTTTATTCATATGTATACAAACAACGGTCTGTAATACTACCAACTTTAGCAAACGTGGGCGAATTCTATAACAGTGTAAGTTGTAGATTAAAGATTTGTTTTTTTTTTATCTGGGACCAGTACTCAGTGGATGACCCCTACATATGCAGCGCATTGTACTGTAACTAGGAAAATAAGTTATGGCGAGGAGGAAAGAGGGAGTAGGGTTCGTGGAGTGTTAACGATAACAACACGAAGGACTAAAGCAAACTTTATTGCAGCATTTAAAATCTTGGAATTAAATTACCTTCGACACTGCTCAGATTAGCAAAATTTATTCCAACACCTTCCCCACTACAAGGTAATGAAATGCATTGAAAATAATGTTAATATTCAACATAAAAAGAAAACACGGACAACAGTGAAAAAAAGACAAAAAAGTAACACGTGTAAACATACTGCTACCTATTCTGGAGCACTTTGATTTCACACGAAATTAGTAATGAACATACATATATAGAAAATACGAACAACGGTAAAAAAGAGAGAAAAATAAACACGTGTACACAACTTGCTACCTATTACGGTGCAATTTTGTTTCATACGAATTTAATTAATGATAGAAAATACGGTCAGCAGTAACAAAAGACGTGTGCAATGATGAGAGACAAAACACTACTCATAATGTATAATGACCCACTAAAGCTTTTGATCTTAAGAGCAATCAAAGTATTATGGGAGAGATGGTGTACTTTTAACTGGTGCTTTCAGACAGATTCTAGCGATTATCGTTAGACACACGCAGGCAGATGAAATAGATGCATGCTTGCCTACGCTATGTTATTCTCCAAAATTCACATAGTATAAAAACAAATGTTTATTCCGACCTTAAAAATTATATGAAGAACAGAGAATGAATATGTGAAAGGGCAGTTGTAGTACCGATTAACGAAATTGTGGGGCAGGTAATTTAGCAAATATTGTTGGATATCGATGTTTATTGAGATTGTCAAACAAGTGGCATCGTACCCTGTACAGGTTCTTAGTTATTTACTGCTACCAGGGATACTTTCCTATAATACGATACTAAAAGTTGGCATTCTGGTCCTATTTATGAGAACTCTTGGTACACTATACACCTGTACGGAGTGTTGTCAGAGCAATTGTTTTGACTAAAGAAGCAAAGCGAGAAGATGTATTAAATTCCAGTACTCAATAATTCCAACCGATTTGCCATTACAGTACAAAAGAGTCCAGTTTCCCCTGAAAGCAACATTTGCACTGAAAGTAAAGGACAGGTTCTAAAAGCAGCGTAAGTACATTTATTAAAATGCTGCTTTTTTCATGGGTAGCTGTAAGTACAGGGTGCAAGGTATACTACTATGCTTTGCCGCCATATTGGTAAGCATTAGTCTTGACTGCTTATATTTGGCAGTCGTGAAATAGACATGTGGCAAATTTATTATGGAAAAATATTCGATAAACCAACGTGTTTTTATAGTTAAAACATTTTATCAAAATCAGTCTTTAAATCATTTTAACAAAATTAATTATTTTATGAGTGATGCGTCACATTTTCATTTGAACGAATATATGCATAAACATATGCACGGATAAAGAACCTACAAAAATCATCTTGTTTTGCAAAGAATTGCAAATGTTGTATACTTAAAGGCTGCACAGAATGTACTAAAAAAACACTGCTCACTACTGTGTAGTAGTTCCAAGCACTGCATTTCAAAAAAATTCTTAAAACAAACAAGCTATAGAACATTTGGAAACAGAACAAACACTTCATAGTGTTGAAACGCCTTCACGACAGTGCTTGACTGTACTTGAATTCTGTTTCACAGCAAAATCCAAAACAAAACATCACAATAAAGCAAACAAACGATGAATCACAGCAAGCACATTGACATTGCATAGATATATATTATGAGCAACAACAACATACACGCATGAGCATACTGTGCATACAGCACTTGTGGACTAATACAAAGAAAAAACTCGCGGTTTTCACGGCTACTAAAAATACCTGTACTCCGCACACAAAGTTCTAAATGAAAGCTACGAGTAGTTTATAATAAATCAACTCTTTAATTGAAAACCAAAGACAGTAGAGTATTAAAAATACAAAATAAAATAAAGAAATAAAACAATGAAATTTGTTTTTTTTTCTTGTTAAAAAAGTAGAAGTTTCTTTGTTCACAAATTATAACGCCCGTTTTACAAAATTTTAAAAATAAAAAAAATTCAAAAGATAACTCAAACAAGTAAAAGTGTAGTATATTCGGCTGGGCCGAATCTAAAATACCCTTCACGATTTCGCCATTCCAAAAACGAAATATTTCATGGACATTATCATGGAAAAGTTTGTTTAAGCTATATCTCGGTTATATATGATATATATCTATTATATATGAACCGATAACGGAATTTTCGATTTATCCTATATCTCGGGTATATATAGACCGATATCGAAAATTTTCATTACTGTATTTTAATAACCTCGTTTTATAATCAGAATTGATATTAAGGAAAAAAACAGTTTTCATGAAAAATATGGACCGATATCGGAAATTTTGATTTTCTGTATTTTACTAACTTTTTTTATATTCAGAACTGCTTTTAAGAAAAAAAAATTTTTTTTCATTGCAAAACCGTTTAAAATATATCTCTGGTATATATTAACCTTACAGGCTAACAAAATCTTAATTAAAGAGTAAGACATATAAATCTTTATAATCTAGTAACAATTTAAAATTCTTAAATGGAAGTGAAAAATCAACATTTACAATATTATTAATATTATATAAAGCACGTAGCATAGGTTCCCGCATAGCGTAATTATTAACACATGTTGAAATGTAGAATAAATTTTTAGATCTGAAACATTTAAATGATTTAAATTTAATTAACTTTAACAGGTATTCACAATCAATAATCCCATTAATCAAATTATAAATTCTTATAACAGAATGAATAGTACGTCTCACATACAATGGCTTCAAGTCCAAAAGAAAACAACGAACATTATACGAACTTGACATTAGCATTACTTGACACTTACGAAGTGCAAACTTAACAAATTTGTTCTGTATTCTTTCAATTCTATTGGAATGTACATTAAAAAAAGGGTTCCAAACGAAAGAACAATGCTCTAATTTAGAACGAACAAAAGCAGTATACAAGGTTTTTAATGTTTTAGGATCTGAAAAATTTTTTCATTGAAATATAGGCTGTTTTTTTAAGCCCGATAGAACTTGAAATTGTAAAAAATAACACAAAAAATTAAATTGTAATCAAAATTTTTTTTATTCGAAAGATCAATACGTGACATTAACATTTGAAAATGATTTCGGGCATATGGGCACCGCGGCTGTTCTTGACGAAGCGCATTCTGGACGTCCAATTTTGGCCGTATGTCACGAACAACACGAACAATGCTGGCTTCCAAGGCGTCAATTGTTGCTGGTTTATCAGCATAAACCAGTGACTTCACGTAGCCCCACAGGAAATAATCGAGAGGTGTCAAATCGCACGACCTTGGAGGCCAATTGACAGGTCCATTTCTCGAAATCAACTTATCGCCAAATTTTGATTTCAGTAAGTCGATGGTTGCGTTCGCCGTATGGCACGTAGCGCCATCCTGTTGAAACCACATCTCCTCCGGATCAATGTCATCCATATTTTCAAACAAAAAATCATTGATCATGGTGCGGTAACGATCTCCATTGACCGTAACGCGAGCTCCGGCCTCATTTTTGAAGAAATAAGGTCCGATGATGCCACCAGCATGAAAACCGCACCAAACAGTGCATTTTTCTGGATGTAATGGAGTCTGTAGGGTCTCTTGTGGATTAGTCTCACTCCATATGCGGCAATTTTGCTTATTAACAAACCCGTTAAGCCAAAAATGCGCCTCATCGCTGAACACAATTTTGCGATAAAACAACGGTTCAGTTGCCAACTGCTCTAGAGCCCAATCGGCGAAAGAACGACGCATACAATGGTCTCGTGGCTTCAATTCCTGCACCAGCTGGATCTTATACGGGTGTAGGCCGAGATCTTTGCGCAAAATTTTCCACGTAGTGGACGGACAGAGCCCCAATTCATGCGACCGACGACGAATCGATAAATTTGGATCTTCTTCCACACTTTCGTTTACAGCGGCGATATTCTCTTCAGTACGCACATTCCTTCGACGTGCTGGTGTTATTGCATCCTCTAGAGAGTATGTGGTACGAAATCTATCCACAGTTCGACGAATGGCTTGTTCAGATGGACGATTATGTACGCCATACAAATGACGAAGTCGTCTATAAGTTGCGCGAATCGACGACTGATTTTCAAAGTAAATTTGGATAATTTCGTAGCGTTGTTCAAGCGTGAGTCTATTCATGATGATTTGTCAGAGTATACTGAAACAAATAAAAAAAATGTTTCATCAAAATTTAATTTTTTGTGTTACTTTTTACAATTTAAAGTTCTATCTAGCTTAAAAAAACACCCTATATATGTTTACAGCCGTATTCATAAAAAAACACTAATCAGCATTTTAACAACTTTTTAGTTAAAACAGAGTTTTCAGCAAAAAAACACATTTTATAAAAACGTATTCATAAACAGCATTTTAGCTAAAAATTATTTTATTGAAATTTTCTATTTGTGATTGGCAACGCCATCATATGCAATTCTCATCTGAATCATAGTGCTGCGATAAAAACGTTTTTTTGTTCATATAGTAGTCATGTAAAGAAATGTCTTGTATTCTTTTTTATGAAAATCGACTTTAAAACAAATAAATAAATGTTAGCTCTATTTTGTCTTTCAATTCAATAGCAAAAAATACTGAGTCGGAAAAATTTTACTTTGATTCCTTTTGCTTACGCGTAGGAAAAAGTATGAATAACGAGCTTTTTTTATGATTTCGTTTTTTTACACATCACTGATGTACATGGCATTTTATTAACGTATATTATTTTAAATAAATAATATGTTAGTAATAACTAAAATAAGAAGGCTGGAAAAAATGTAAAGCGTAATTGCTTATCTGGAATCCAGAATAAAATAGATTACTTCTTTCCCTGAAAGTTTTCTGTTGCCAGCTATTCAAAGCTTGGGTCATATTTTCTATTAAAACACACATCTATTGTTATCAATGTCATGGGATTTCTGATACATATGCAATAAAAATTTTCGCAACATATAAATAAACAATAACTAAAGAACACAAATCTCACCTTAAAATTGTCTTAAAATTGGGTGCAATCAGTTTTAAAAATGGTTGACTTAAAAAACCGCTAAAAAGAACATTTTAACGTAAAATTCGTTTATGAATACAGTTTTATCGAATTTTCCCTAAAAATGGTTTGAACGGCTGTTTAAGTTTTTTATGAATACGGTCGTTAGGCTATATCTCTGGTATATATGGACCGATATCGGAAATTTTAACTTCTCTATTTGGTAGTCTCCTTATATTACCAGAACTGCTTTTAAGTAGAAAAAAGTTGTTTAAGTTCGCTTCTGCTACATTTTCATGAAAAAATTGGTTTAGACTGTATCTAGAGTATATATGGACCGATATCGGAATTTTTAATTTTCTGTATTTTAGTAACCGTCTTTTCAGAACTGCGTTTAACGAAAAGAATTTTTTTTTCTGAAAAAATCGATTTAGACTATACTCGGATAAACATAAATGGACCGATACCAAAAGCTTTAAAGCAAAAGTTTTTTAAGTTCATTAAAAACCCGGTTTAGGTTATATCTCGGGTATATATGGACCGATATCTGGGATTTTTTTTTACCTTTTAGTCCTGAAGTTTGAAGCAACACAAACAACTTTTTTGTTTTGTGTGAAGTTTGAAGCAAAACAAACAACTTTTTTTTTTAATTTTCATACAAAATTGCAAAAAATGGCTTATTTCGGAATTTTGGATTTATCTCATCTCAATTGTGAACCGATATTACTGGATTTCAATAGACAACCCATGAATCGATGGGGTAAAAGAATGCTTCCCATGCCTTTAAACTTTTGGGCTTTATAATTTATTTAAAGCATAGTTTCGTAAATCCCTTCAATAATCTCTATTTCCCTCTGGTACATATTATTAAAAAAAATGATCTGGGAAAAGTTGAGAATCTTTTGTAAGAAATACTTTACTTTGTTAACACAAGCAAACTCTAGTCTATCCTCAAGATGGCTAAGCTTCTGGTTGCATTGCATTCCTTTGTATTTTGCAAAAAAAAAAATTCTTTCATAAAAAGTCTATTCCACTGTTTATTGCTCTATTTAAATTTGTACATTTAACAATATGTTAAGTAGCACTCTGCTGTCGTTCGTTTTGAATAAAAGAGCGGGTTTTAAAGTGGCGTTATATATGTTGAACAGGGTTTATTCATTACAAAAATGTTTGCGTCTGAATTCAAAAGTACATACCTTATACATACATACATACCTATAATGCCACGGTGATCCAACATCTCTTTCGTGAGGAAATTTACATGATCTTTTTTCAATAGATTCATACTTTACATCGTAGTTATTTTCATACTCTTCCACGTTAAATCTATACACTGTAGAACCCGAAAAAGCATCATAGGTAAATGAATTGAAATAGGGCAAGTCTTCTGGACTGTGGACGTACAGCTTTTATTGAAATAACAATTTGTACATACTTTACATGTAAAATTAACTTATTATATAAAGAAATTAAGCAAAACCTTACCTCATATTTCCATAGAAATCCGTCTTTTAAATATATTTGCAAATTTTTATCGCTATTCGAAATGTCATACTTTAATGGTAATTTGTCGAACGACTCACTAAGTGAAGATATAAAAAAATTGCACAGTTATATATGTATATATAGGTAATAAAATTCAAATATATATTTAATGGTTTACAGTTTTCAAAAGTATTTAATCACATTTTATTTGATTTAAAAGCATTTAAATAATATTGCTACCATATTTTTCTATATCGTTAGTCTCACGTAGAAAGGTCCTAACTCGCATTTTCCCTGAATCGAACTTTTTTAGGGATTCTACTACGTTTCACATAAATATACAGTGTCACAAAAATTTAATTAAATAATTTTTTCAATATCGTTTTTACAACCAATTGAACGAAAAAATTACTTGTAGATGAACCCAGGTATACAGTTTCCATTATGGTTTTTCCTTTTCCTGTAAAACTGCCTTTATGTTTGTTAGGGCCTTTCTGCGTGAGACCAACGATATGTATTTAATCGATTTTGATTGGAATAGCGTTTGCCAACCTTGTTTGTTTTGGTCTTTTCGTGTTGCTATTTGTAGGCTTCAGTCAAACGACCACAAACGCTACTCCATCTTTTCTCTTCAGAGACTATTTTCCTAGTTCCAGTACAATGCACTCCATATGTAGGGGTCACCCCCGACTGCTGGTCCAATATAAAGCAACGCTGTTACTTAATATGTCCGTCGTTTGATTTTTTAACGCTACTTTACGCCTTTAATATTATCCTGCAGGGTAGAAGGTCCCTGTGATTACTATGATACCCAAGCCAGGGAAGGATCCGACTAAGGTAGAATCATATAGACTTTTACCAACAATCCGAGGCACTTGAATGCTTCTTTAGAGACATAAAAAATGTGTTCAGTCCAGCGAACGTCACACCGTATTTTCATTTCAAGAACATCAAGAGCCGATTCCTCAATATTTATACTATCCATGAGTACAGTTGAAGCAGCACTTGCGGTCGTTTGTTTGTGTGTTAATAAACAACATTGGGTCTTAGGAGCGTTAAAGGCGACCTTGTTTTTACAACCACTTTCATAGATGCCTTTTGACAACGATCTCTAATAGACTGGGCCTATAGCTGAAAAAGTACGAATGGCAAATGCTGCTGTCATCCGCGAAAGAGTGGATAGGGTTAGAAGTTTGATAAAGAAAGTCGTTAAGGAAAATGAGAAATAGGGTAGGAGAAAGAACGGAGCCTTGCGGTACCCCTGAATTAATCTTGAACTCGTTTGATGAGACCCCATCTATAACAACTCGTATAGTGCGGTCTCTGAGAAAGCTCGATATAAACCGAGAGAAGTCGTCACCGACAACAAAAACAGTAAGTTTCGCCAGTCGTGCAGCATTTCACGCTCTGTCAAATGCTTTGGAGATATCCAGAGCCACCAAAGCTTTCCAGGTTGTGAGTATTTGCAGGCAAGCTCAACTTTATTTTGTGCCACGCTTTATCAAATGATTTGGAAATGTCAATGAATAAATCTGAATAGTACTTTCTGTCTTCAAAAGTATTTCTTATGACGTTGACAAGTCGGTGTGTTTGTTCTATGGTGCTGTGCTTAGCCTGAAAGCCAAATCGATTATTAGGGATAAATACCACATCATTCAATATTGGAGTTAACTTCGCCATTAACAATTTTTTGAACAGTTTTGAAATTGTTGGCAGTAGACTTATTGGTCTGTATGATTCTACTTTAGTGGGATCCTCCCTGGCTTAGGTATCATAGTAATCATTGAGACCTTCCACTCTGCAGGATAGCAATCGAGATGTAAAATAGCATTAAAAATTAAAAGGGGAACTCTTTTAGCTATACGAGGTAACTGCTCAAGCATTTTACCAGTAATTTGATCAATACATCGAGCTTTCCTAAAGGGTTTCGCCATCTTGATAAATAAGTATCAAAGATACAGGTGGTCTAACAGCATATGGCGGTAAATGAGCTGCATAATTCACTGTGATATTTGTAGCAAAAACGTTTCTGAAATTATTAACATACAGCATTCTCTTTTCAGAATCGGTTCTTGCCCAATACCTAGTTGAAGTTGGCAAAGGTGGCTTACCTCTAACGGGTCTTCTCAGACCTTTTGCCGCTTTCCACAAAGAATAGTCAGATTGAGGAGTACCATCAAGTCTTCCCAAATATCTTTTTAGGAAAGCCATTCCACGGATTTCAAGCAGATTTCTTAATTCAGATTTGCATTCCCGTAGCCTAATTTTAAGTTGAGAGATCTACGGAGTTGCCACTCTCCTTTAACTCTTCTTATTTCTGACAAAATCTATAACAACTGTCTGACGGCTAATAAGTGGGGTGCTCATTTGAAATCCCATCTACTCGTAAGCGCATTTAAGAAATAGTGTCAAAAAGTGATTTAAAAAATGTGAATATTGGTATTCTGTTACTGAAAATCGGGGCAAAGAATAAATCGATGAAATAAAAATTTTTTTCGTGTAAATATTCAATGCATATATTTGTTGCTTGGCGATACTCCTCAAGTGTCTCCTTCAGTAAATAGTGTTTAATTCTGATTTTTATTAAAATTGCCGAGTCTCCGTAAGATCTGTCACGGGAATCTTTGGTGTCATATAGTATGTAGCTATTAATTTTGAGTTTCCGCAATTTATTTTCCTGTATTTCTTTTCCATAAGGAAGTGCTCAAGCTCTAGAAACATATTTACTGCCTGGCCCACTGTGTCACTCGACATCACTCGTTCGCATAAATACATTTGAAACAAAAACAAATTTTAAAATGTTGGTTTTGGTATGCATGTATTTATGCGGGCGATCGATGTCGAGAGACATAGTGGGCCAGGCAGTTAAAAACAAATCATTTGTTTAAAATTGCCTGCAAAATAGTGGATTACATTTTCAGAATTTCCTGCATCGTCGATCTAATAGAAACCGTAAAGGTGTTTATGGATCGAACAAGGGTCTGCAGAGCTGCCTCAAGGTTGCTAAAATTTGGATCGGAGTTTTGAGACCTAGGCTCCTGATTCAAGTTTTGTATATTATATTTAACCACATTAGCATAAGAAACTTGTTTGGAGTTTTGCTTAAGGCGGCATTGAGAATTCTCCCAAGATAGAAGTAAAATATCTGGGCATAGTCCTGGTTAAGAAACTCACATGGGAACCGCACCTTGAATCAGTTATAAAAAAGGCAACAATATACCGCAGGACTATCAAAAAAATGCTGGGTAGATCCTGGGGCTTAAGCCCTAAGATGGCATACTGGCTATATACTCAAATGGTAAGACCCACTGCACTATACGGTGCTCTAGTGTGGTGGAGAAAATCCAAACAGGCAACAGTCATATCGAGACTTTGCAAGTCTCTAATGTCTAATGACTTGCTCGGTTATGTATTGCAGGGGCGATGGAAGCTCTTTTGAACCTATCATCACTTAACGTGGTTGTTCAAAAAGAGGCAGCCGTTCAGGCGACCTCAATTTGCAAAAGTGAAAAACTAAAGGCAGGTAACATTATTGGTCATCTTGCAATCCTAAAAGGTATCAGAGACGCAATCGATATGTCTCAAACAAGTGATCTCATAGATCTGACTAACTCTTCTACCAGGAAGTTTGGGATCATCTTCCCAATGGAAGAATGGGGCACGAACTCAAGGTGGCTGCGGGATGGTTCACAAAAGTAGTACACGCATGGATTGAAAACGCTCCAAGGAGTTGGTTTGTGAATAGTGGGGCCTAGAGTAGGCAGGTATATAACTCTTACTAAAAGCACCACAATCTTCCAAGCGAAACTATACGCAATAATGGAAGTGGTGGAAATACTTTCCGATAGAGGATACAAGTTACTTCTGATCCTGAGCGGTTGTGTCTTTACGTCCAGGTTAGTACTGGAATGTCAAAACAAGCTAAATGAAGTATACGCAATAACGGAAGTGGTGGAAATACTTTCCGTTAGAGGATACAAGGTACTTCTGATCCTGTGCAGTTGTGTCTTTACGTCCAGGTTAGTACTGGAATGTCACAACAGGCTAAATGAACAGGCAAGCCAGAACCAAGTTACTCTCTTCTGCACATGAGGTGCACTATGGCAATTAGAAGGCAAACATCCACGGCAAAAACGGTGCAGGGGGGCTTTTATTGACCCCACATGAGGAAATGAACGGATTCCATCGTGGCACAACAATAGAACGAGACAGCTGGTCTTGAATATTCCAAGAAATTTTTAAACTTAGATGCAAAGAAGGTAGAATGTGCTCTAAAACTGGATAGGAAAAGCCTCAAAACACCTGCCTCAAAACTCCTGCCTCAAGCACCTGTACAGGATGGGCATTTTAAACACAGACATTTGCAGATTTTGCCCCTGTGTAGCATTAGGGCACAAGAGATATAGGCTGCTACAAGCGCACACGTTGAATGAATAGGTCTTACTGTTACTGCCAATTAAGGTTTCTTGACGTACTTAACACGTAATGGGGCAAGGGGACGCACAATAGATCAACAATGGTGGCAGTGTAAGTAACCGATGAGGTTACTCCAAATAATGATAAATGAGGTTAATCCAAATAATAATAATTCCCCATTGTATAGTAAATAATTTAGATGGAACTATATTCTGATTCTATCATTAGATGTTGTAGGATTTAATGAATTATATTTTTATGTCAATTATTCCTTAAATGCAAATCTGATAAAACGTAATATTATATTCTTATTGAGTAATTGCATATAATTGTCATTCGTTTGTGTTCTTATACATTTGTATATAATAAGAGTCTGTACACGTAGAAAAAAAATATGGTTGATATGATAATATTCTAAGGGCAAAATACTATTGTTGAATTATATGGTTAAACACAACCACATAATATAGTTTCAATCTGAAATTTATTTACAAAATTAAGTACAGCCAAGAACCAAAATTAAAATATATAACCATATATTTAGTGAAAGTTATAATAATTATATTATACCTGACACCGTTATTGTAAAAATTAAAGTTTTACCGTCATGCCCAACCATATATAGAATCACTGCCAACCATATGATTGAAACACTGGAAATTCTATTGTTACGATCAATCGTACAATACTAGTGTTGATGGTCACAATATTCTATGATAACATAAGTACACATACACATATGAGTAACTTCTATATATAACCAACCCCCCGTTTTTCCTAATTTATTCAATTTATTTTTTCAATCAATATGTCAACAAATAATATAGAATATAAGAATAAAATGAATTTGAAAATTGTTTAGTATATTGAAAATATTTTTGAATTTTTCTTCTAGCCAGCAAATCTGTAAAAAATAAGCAGGAATTCAAATCTATTAAAGAACACACATAAATATATTTGTCAGTATGAGCTCTTACGCAAATCTTTTTTTCCAATGTTTATTTTTATGATGCAATTATTTTTCACCAGAATATTTATATTTCTTTTAATATACTTAATTAATATTACCAAAATTAAAAAACTTCACAGACAAAAAATGTATTCATTTAAAATTACTACAAATGACCATGTCAATGATTTTCACAAAATCAACAATAGATAGTTTGTATTGTATACGCACATGTGTTGCATTAATCATAAGATAAATAGTCTATTATTGAGCATGACAAAATATATTGTTATATTCAAAGTATCTTTTAACACAGTATTATTGTATTCAACTATGTCTTAAAATTATAGAAATTTAACAATGAAAATGTCAATACTACTATGTGTATAGTAGACAAAACTATATTACAAAAAAAAAAAAAAAAAAATGATAATACACTGGTTAGCGCCAACAAATCAAATTATGACAGAGCAAATACTAATGTTACCACAACAATATTCTAAATTGATTTTGCTTTACGTGTAAGAATTAAAATTAATATGGTGTTGCCTTTTAAATGTCTATCATTTTTCTCACTTACCATCACCCTTAAAAAGAATTAAAAATTGCTAATAATATGACATTTAATACGTATGTAACAAAGATGCAAACACGTAAACACGTATGAAACAAAGATGCAAAAAAAGTAGTATCTCCACCTTACTCGAGGTATAGTATAGGATATGCTACATTTTTAGAAAGTTTTATGCGCAACATGTTTTGAAAAGAACGTGATACCCTTCAATGATGTATCAAATTTTGTTACTTTTTAACATGTTGAATCAGTGTATGTTGCATAGGAGCAATATTTTAAAAGAAAAGAAAAGACCAATAGTCTTCAGTAAAGAAATAAAATTACTCATTTTATCGCATTTTACTGTATAATAAACCTACCCCAATGTTTACAAACGCCGAATGTTTACAAAAGATAACACATTTACAAAGATACTTACTTATATGTGTATACATAGTGTCCTAGATCTCGACGTCAAACCGAAACAGGGTGACAAGATTGATCATTATGACAAAAGTCAGAAAAGAAAAACTAAAAGAACAGTTTTAATGTTTTTTATTCGCACAAGCCCTTGAATTTTTTTATGATTCATCTCACGATGGTTGCAATCAATGTTGTCACCCAGCTTCGACTTCATGGTGAGTTCTGGGACACCCTGTATGTATGTTGGTAGTTCTTTTAATACTTACTAGTCGATAATATTATTAGACAGATAGCAGTAACCCATTTCGAGTTCGTGAAATTTGAAAATATCGGAACAGTTTTTATACGTCCTTCCACAAAAAGTAATATTCGCCATCATATACTCGCAGGAGTTTGGTAAAAGCTGAAAAATTTAGAAAATTTTATAAGCAATATAAGATTTTTCAAATATGTAATATATACTATACAAATACGTGACTATCGTGAAGGGTATTTTAGACTCGGCTCAGCCGAATATACCACACTCTTGTTTAAGCTTAGAATTTTTTTTTTTGGTATACGTTTTCATAACTGATCAAATTAATTGTGCAATAAAACTGCGACATGCAATTTGTATTTTTTCGTTCATTTCAGGATTTATAGTTTTTTCTTAAGAAAATTTTTAAAAATCTTCTAAGCATGAATTTAAGGGATTTAAGAACAGTTTGGTAATAGAGATCTTTGAAAAGATTGCTAAATTGATCTATTTATCAACCGATTTTGAAGATATTTTTGAGCGTTAGTACACCGCATATATAATCCTAAAATCGTTTCGCTATTTAAAGTGTAAACAGGTAATTAATTTGTTACCTCTACGCATACAAAAAATTCGCATGTATTTGAGAAATAATGTGTACCTTCCACTGGTAAAAAAAAATGAGTAAGCAGGTCTTCTGGAATGTCTGATTTGGCAGACAGATGTCCTTCTTACTGGATTCTTATTGAAAGTGTGCTTCAGCAGTTTTCATCGAAGGTTTACTTTAGTAGGTATGGCACAAATAATGTTCTTCCCATAGAAACGATTGAAAGTCCCAAGCGAATATTAAAACGAAAAAAAATTTTGACAATTGGCACCGTGCAAGAATGAAGAGAGCAAGAAATAGTGGACAAGAGTATCGCACTCGTACAGGACGAATACATCCAAAATGAGTAATTAAACCACCGTGCAAAGAAACTTGTAAGCTAAAATGCATTGAAAATTTTTCAGAGGAAGAGCGACAGCAAATATTTTGCTTGTATTGGGAATTGGCGAACTTAGAAAAGCAGAGGGAGTATATTTCTCATTCAATTTTCGCTGTTGAACCAAAATATCGATACCTTCGTGTTGGTGGTACTAGACCAGCAAGAAAACATAATAATTCTTTTTATTAAAAAAAAAAAATAACGACAACGTACGCGTTTGTAAAACATTTTTTATTAATACTTTAGGTATAAATGATCGAGTGATGCGCACAGTAGTTGAAAAATGTGACAGGTTAGCCGGTTCTGTAATGCAACCTGATAAACGTGGAAAACACTGCAACCATTCATCGGTGAATTCGGCTATTAAACGAGATATAAAATCATTTATTGAATGTATACCTCAGGTGGAACGCCATTATATGCGAGCAAAATCTACCAAACGATATATCGAGGGAGGTGCTACTATTTCAAGCATATATAGGGTGTTTTTTTAAGCCCGATAGAACTTGAAATTGTAAAAAATAACACAAAAAATTAAATTGTAATCAAAATTTTTTTTTATTCGAAAGATCAATACGTGACATTAACATTTGAAAATGATTTCGGGCATATGGGCACCGCGGCTGTTCTTGACGAAGCGCATTCTGGACGTCCAATTTTGGGCCACTTTTTCGAGCACTGCTGGCCGTATGTCACGAACAACACGAACAATGCTGGCCTCCAAGGCGTCAATTGTTGCTGGTTTATCAGCATAAACCAGTGACTTCACGTAGCCCCACAGGAAATAATCGAGAGGTGTCAAATCGCACGACCTTGGAGGCCAATTGACAGGTCCATTTCTCGAAATCAACTTATCGCCAAATTTTGATTTCAGTAAGTCGATGGTTGCGTTCGCCGTATGGCACGTAGCGCCATCCTGTTGAAACCACATCTCCTCCGGATCAATGTCATCCATATTTTCAAACAAAAAATCATTGATCATGGTGCGGTAACGATCTCCATTGACCGTAACGCGAGCTCCGGCCTCATTTTTGAAGAAATAAGGTCCGATGATGCCACCAGCATGAAAACCGCACCAAACAGTGCATTTTTCTGGATGTAATGGAGTCTGTAGGGTCTCTTGTGGATTGGTCTCACTCCATATGCGGCAATTTTGCTTATTAACAAACCCGTTAAGCCAAAAATGCGCCTCATCGCTGAACACAATTTTGCGATAAAACAACGGGTCAGTTGCCAACTGATTTTCAAAGTAAATTTGGATAATTTCGTAGCGTTGTTCAAGCGTGAGTCTATTCATGATGATTTGTCAGAGTATACTGAAACAAATAAAAAAATGTTTCATCAAAATTTAATTTTTTGTGTTACTTTTTACAATTTAAAGTTCTATCTAGCTTAAAAAAACACCCTATACAAGGATTACCTCTAGTCCTGTAAACAAAAAAATATGCCAAATGCACAAATATCACAGTTTCTACAAAAGTTTCACTTAAGATTTTAATATAAAAACTGACCTAATAGATTTGCTAAATAAAAATTTTATACCATCATTTTATAAACCTATCTTTGAAAAATTGTAAGCAGTTGTGAAACTGAACTGTTTTCTGTTTAACGTAAAGTTATATTAAAAAAATTGCATTTCTCTTAAGTTGATTACTAAAGCTTTTTTATTAACTGTGAGTAGATATTAAATGACTACATTCTTTTTTTAAACTTAAATGTTTTATAAAAAAGTAATAAAAATGGATTGCTAATAGTTTGGAAAAAGCTGATATGATTATTTCAGTTTGAGTTATATTTTTAAATTTTATTATGACACTGTTACAAAAAAGCTCAACAAAAAACCTGCGACAAAGACATATTTTGGCATACGACAATTAATATCTGACTTTTTTGTTGGTTTAGTGTAACATCACAAAACAGTTTTTTTCTATGTCTTACATAGCAGAGAAAAACACGCTTTTTTTATACCCTTCACAAAAATGTAAAGGGTATTTATAAGTTTGTGATTCCGTTTGTAATTTCTACAGTTTTTTTTTGCGACCCTATAAAGTATATATATTCTGAATCAAAATTAATGGAAAAGTCGATTAAGCGATGTCCGTCTGTCCGTCTGTCCGCGGTTGAAATACCGTTTCTGAGAAAACCATTAGACTTAGAAACTTTTTCTTTCACCATTCTTTTACCCCATCGATTCATGGGTTTGCTATTGAAATTCAGTAATATCGGTCCACGTATAGCTGAGATATATTCAAAATTCCGAAAAAAGCCATTTTTTTGATATTTTGTATGAAAATTTTTGGAAACAAAAGTTGTTTGTTTTGCTTCAAACTTCATGCACTTATTAAGCATGGTGACTAAAAGGCAATTTTTTTTCAGATATCGGTCAATATATACCCGAGATATAGCCTAAATCGAATTTTTAATGAAAATGTCGCATAGGCGAAGCTAAATAACTTTTTTTTGCTCAAAAGCAGTTCTGGTAATAAAATTAGGTTATATAAATATGGAAAATGAAAATTTTCGATATCGGTCCATATATACCCGAGATATAGCCTAGACCGGGGTTTTCATGAAAATGCCGCGTAAGTGAACTTAAACAATTTTTTTGTGCTCAAAAGCACTTCTGGTAATGAAATTAGGTTACATAAATATGGAAAATGAAAATTTCCGATATCGGTCCATATATACCCGAGATATAGCCCAAATCGGGTTTTTCATGAAAATGTCGCGTAAGCGCACTTAAACAACTTTTTTGTGCTCAAAAGCAGTTCTGGTAATGAAATAGGGTCATATAATTATGAGAAATGAAAATTTTCGATGTTGGTCCATATATACCCGAGATATAGCCCAAATCGGGTTTTTCGTGAAAATGTCGCGTAAGCGAACTTAAACAACTTTTTTGTTCTCAAAAGTAGTTCTGGTAATGAAATAGGGTCATGTAAATATGAAAAATAAAAATTTTCAATATCGGGCCATATGTACCCGGTCCATATGTAGCCCAAATCGGGTTTTTCATGAAAATGTCGCGTAAGCGAACTTAAACAAATTTTTTTTGCTCAAAAGCAGTTCTGGTAATGAAATAAGATTACATAAATATGGAAAATGAAAATTTCCGATATCGGTCCATATATACCCGAGATATAGCCTAAACTGCGGTTTTAATGAAAATGTCGCGTAAGTGAACTTAAACATCTTTTTTTGCTTAAAAGCAGTTCTGGTAATGAAATAGGGTCATATAAATATAAAAAATGAAAATTTTCGATATCGGGCCATATATACCCGAGATATAGCCTAGACCGGGTTTTCATGAAAATGCCGCGTAAGCGAATTTAAACAATTTTTTTGTGCTCAAAAGCAGTTCTGGTAATTAAATTAGGTTACATTAATATGGAAAATGAAAATTTCCGATATCGGTCCATATGTACCCGGTCCATATGTAGCCCAAATCGGCTTTTTCATGAAAATGTCGCGTAAGCGAACTTAAACAACTTTTTTTTGCTCAAAAGCAGTTCTGGTAATGAAATAAGATTACATAAATATGAAAAATGAAAATTTCCAATATCGGTCCATATATACCCGAGATATAGCCTAGAACGTGTTTTTCATGAAAATGCCGCGTCAGCCAAATTAAACAACTTTTTTTGCTTAAAAGCAGTTCTGGTAATAAAATAAGGTTATATAAGTATGGAAAATGAAAATTGTCGATATCGGTCTATATATACCCGAGATATAGCGCAAACCGGGTTTTTCATGAAAATGTCGCGTAAGCGAATTTAAACAACTTTTTTTGCTTAAAACAGTTCTGGTAATAAGATGAGGTTATATAAATATGGAAAATGAAAATTTCCGATATCGGTCCATATATACCAGAGATATAGCCTAAACCGTGGTTTTCATGAAAATGCCGCGTAAGCGAACTTAAACAACTTGTTTCACCTTAAAGCAGTTCTGGTAATAAAATAAGGTTATATAAATATGGAAAATTAAAATTTCCGATATCGGTTCATATATACCCGATATATAGCTTAACAGGGTTTTTTGATGAAAATGCCGAGTAAACAACTTTTTTGTGCTCAAAAGCAGTTCTGGTAATGAAATAAGGTTACATAAATATGGAAAAAGAAAAAATCCGATATCGGTCCATATATACTCGAGATATAGCCTGAACCGATTTTTCCAATAACATTTTTTTTTTTACTGAAAAGCAGTTCTTGTTATAAAAAAAGGTTTCGAAAATAGAGAAAAATAAAATTTCTGATATCGGTACATATATACCCGAGATATAGCCTAAATCGGGTTTTTCATGAAAATATCGCGTAAGCGAACTTTAACAATTTGTTGTGCTCAAAAGCAGTTCTGGTAATGATAAAGGGTTATATAAATATGGAAAATTAAAATTTTCGATATCGGTCCATATATACCCGAGATATAGCCTGAACCGATTTTTCCATTAAAAATTTTTTTTTTTTTTGCTGAAAAGCAATTCTTGTTATAAAAGAAGGTTACTAAAATACAGAAAATAGAAAATTCCGATATCGGTTCATATATAACCGAGCATATTTAGGTCACATTTTTAATATACTATACATATTCGTGACTATCGTGAAGGGTATTTTAGATTCGGCCCAGCCGAATATACTACACTCTTACTTGTTTTAAATTAATTTCTTTTGAGATTAGAAAAGACTTTTTGGAAGAAAACTGTTTCAGCATAAAACCATTTTTCACAATCAGATCGCAAACCGTTCATTTTAAAAACTTAATTCGCTTTTTACCAAGTTCAATTTTATTGAGTTATGACTACGTTGCAATAGAGGAGCGATATATATATATATATATATATATATATATATATATATATATATATATATATATATATATATATATATATATATATATATATATATATATATATATATATATATATATATATATATATATATATATATATATATATATATATATATATATATATATATATATATATATATATATATATATATATATATATATATATATATATATATATATATATATATATATATATATATATATATATATATATATATATATATATATATATATCAAATTACTGGTAAAATGCTTGAGCAGTTACCTCGTGCAGCTAGAAGAGTTCTACTTTTTTTTTTTAACGCTATTTTACGCCCTTGAGTATTACCCTGCAGGCTGGAAGGTCTCAATGATTACTATGATACCCAAGCCAGGGAAGGATCTGACAAAGGTAGAATCATATAGACCAATAAGTCTTTTACCAACAATTTCAAAACTATTCGAAAAATTGTTAATGGCAAAGTTGAGTCCGATATTAAACAATGTGGGATGTATCCCTGATCATCAATTTGGTTTTCGGGCTAAACATAGTACCATAGAACAAACGCACAGACTAGTCAATGTCATAAGACAGACCTTTGAGGAGAAGAAGTATTGCTCAGCTCTATTCATTGATATTTCTCAAGCTTTTGATAAAGTGTGGCACGACGGCTTGATGCACAAAATAAAGCTAAACTTGCCTGCAAATACACACAAGTTTCCGGAAAGCTACTTATGAGGCCAGAAGTTTGTTATCAGAGAAGGCGACCTTATAAGCCCAACTCAGCCAATCAAGGCAGGAGTTCCCCAAGGCAGCATACTGGGGCCTACTTTATCCGGAATCCACACTTTACCTTTGCAGATGACACAGCGTTTTTGAGTGTTCATGAAAACCACCAATTAGCTTCACGAAATTTACAGGAATATACTTCAATATTAGATAAATGGCTAAAACTTTGGAAAATCAAAGTTAATGAACAGAAATGTACTCATGTCACATTCACACTGTGTAAGCAAACATGTCCGCCTATCCAAATAAACAACTCACCTATTCCGCAGCACAGTGAAGTCAAGTACCTTGGTGTACACCTCGACCGTTGGCTAACGTGGAAGTCTCACATTGAAGCAAAAGTCACTCAGTTAAAACTAAAAGCAGCGCAGCTAAATTGGCTTATGGGCAGAAATTCTACATTGAAATTAGATTGCAAACTTTTTTTATACAACGCCATACTAAAGCCTATATGGTGCTACGGAATTCAGTTATGGGGCACCGCCTCAGCGTCAAACATTGAAAAATTCAAAGGCGACAAAACAAAATTCTTCGAATGATTACTGCAGCTCCAAGGTACGTAAAAAATTCATGAATTAATAAAGATCTGAGCGAATTTTCTAAGTACGCGACAAGGTATATTAGTAAACTGGAACTTCATCCAAACCCTCTTGCACGCAATATACTTAATTTTGGCGGTCACACTCGGCTTAGAAGAAAGGATACCGTTGCCACCATTAGATGGCTCAATAGGTGATTTTACCGAAATAGCTCTCGCAAAATAAAACTTTTTGTCTAGCATTGGCCGGACTTAAGTATAAAGCACATTTTTTTTATTGTAAAGCACATCTTTTTTAATTTAGTATTAAGATTTGAGTACTTATTGTTAGTTCATTTTGAAGATTCAATAAATAAAAAAAAATGCTACAAAAAAAAAACTCAACGTTGAACTTTGTTGCTTGATTTTTGTTGATTACAAATTGACAATGTTTACTCAGCGTTAAACTTCCCCAGCGGCGAACACTGCCTACCACATTACATCTCTTCGATGATGTGTGCAACACTTTGTAATCAATGAATGATAACTTACAAAGTGTATGGCAGTAGTATATGGAGTTCCCAAAAATGAATTACGTTCATCTTTTGTATCACACTTATAAGTGCGTATTTTATTTTTTAGGTGTAAATTAAACGTTCGCCGTCTTTGTCAGACTACGTTGCAAAAATTTTAATTAATAAAATTAGGTAAAAGTGTCTAGAAAACAAGTTAAAAAAGGTACAAGAAATATAAAACATTTAATGAAAAAATAAAAGAATGCAGTAGACAAAAAACGGAACAAAGTTATTGAACGAAATATTCCCAAAAAACTGAAGTACGTAGTACGTACGAGCTGCCTACTGCCGGCTTACAATGTATGGGAGATTGTATCCGAGCTGCTTATTTCCGACTTACAAAGTATGCGAGGTTGTATACGAGCTGCCTACTGCCAACTTACAATGTATGTTAGGAAGTAATGCGCGTTTGTTGGATGAACACCTCACTACCTCGCTTACTTTGTGTGCAGGTGGTAGGCGTTCACTCTACAAATGCAGCAATGTATATGAAAAAGTATACTAGGTTCGTATATGAGATGGTGTGCATTACTGACTTACAAGTGTGCATTGGATCATCGCTTCTGTATAAGTGAAACTTTGGCCGCTGGGTCGTTGCAGTTATGCTCGATCGCTTGTTGTAAAGAGACGTGCTTTCAATTGATCTCACAGCAGTATACATTTTCTACTTAGTTAGAATTATTCAACTAAAACAAGAACAGTTAAAACAATAACACTAAAAACAAAAGAATTTACACAAACAAAAAAATTAAACGTACATTTGTTTGTGACAATGTTAACGCATTGAGCGTTAAAAACATGAACAAGAAACCAAAAACAATTAATGCACCTAGTGCTTCAAAAAATTACAATTACTTTTCCCCTCTTCAAACTGTTGATGATGATAAAATTGATTATGATGATGAAGTTATTGTAAATAAAACAGTGAATGTTCATATAGCTCCTATTATATACTATATTAAAATACAAAATTGAAGAAGTGCATGAACTTTGTAAATTAAAAAAATTAACTGAATATTCTATTAGGAAAATTTCCATGTTAAGAGCATGATATTACGAAGAAATTGTCACCGACGAGATTGGCAAAGATATAGGGACTTAAATGACTTCTATCAAATGAAGATTCTCAATCTTAAAATACGTGAGGAAATTGGTTCATTAAAAACAAATGTTGGGACTATTTATTGTCAACACTTAAAAAAGGCTTACCGACATTTTGGATCCTAACGAAAGTTATGAAAAAGAAAACTAACAATATATAAACAGGATGGTGCACGGTTCACCACAAATCATGAAAAGTGTGAAGCCTTAGCTCAGACTTTTGCTTCTAATTTTACCACTTCATCTCAGCTTGATGACCCAATTACATCTTATGCTGTAACTGATGCTGTGGAATCGTATAGATCTTTAAGAGCGAATTCGCTGGATATATTGTCAGTTACAACTGCACAAATCTCAAATATACTGAAAAGTTTAAAAAGTAAAAAATCACCTGGTGTTGATGGCATAAATAACAAATGCCTTAAAGCGCTTCCCAAAAAAGGCATTAAATTCTTAACAAACATATTAAATGCCTGTCTAAAGCTTTGCTATTTCCCACAAAAATTTAAAGAGGCTAAAATTATACCGATTAAAAAACCTGGCAAGCCGCCTGTTTGTCTTACTTCATACCGCCCAATAAGTCTATTGTCGAACATAAGTAAAATTATAGAAAAGGCAATTAAAATAAAATTAACTGATTTTTTGGAGACTCGTAATGTAATTCCGCCTTATAAATATGGTTTTCGTAGAGAACACAACACGGTTCATCCACAGGAATGGTTCTATTGGATGTTAAAGCTGCTTTTGATTCAGTTTGGCACGAAGGTCTGTAACAAAAATGCCGGTTGTTGTATTTATAAATAAAAGTTTATTTATTAAAATTACAAAATATTTATTTTAATAACAAAATATCTCCTTATGCTGTGGCTTGCTTCTCTTGATTGCGGATATCACCGTATACTCGTTACAAGCCAGTTACCCTATGTCTGTAATAGTTACAAATACTTAAAACTACTTTTATGGTTACTTATATTTAAGAGTTGCCTATTTACTAAATACTTCTTAGCACGCCCGTGACAAGGTCTCGTTTTCAAAATGATCAATATGCATTTTCCTTTATCGTTGACAAAAATAGTCCACAGTTTAACTTCGGGGTCCTTTAAAGTCCATATTGGTTCTCATAGCTCTACAAGTCACCCTATAAAGGCGGGATGCCCGCAAGGGTCATGCTTATCGCCTATCCTTTATAGCATATATACATCTGATTTTCCCCAATTAGAATACTGCACGCTATCAATATTTGCTGATGATAAAGCAATTCTTAGCTCTGAAACCATTGCGGCAGATATAATAACAAATCTAAACAGAGCGTTAATTGATGTTTCATCTTATTTCAATAAATGGAAGATCACGCTAAACTATGACAAAACACAAGCGATTTATTTTACAAGGCAGCGTAAAGCATCTGTCATTCCACAGACCAATATAGTTTTAAATAACAATACAATACCATGACAACAAGAAGTAAAATATTTGGGTGTTATGCTTGATCCAAAAATGAAGTTTAGAGATCACATACCTTATGTACTAAATAAAGTAAACATTTTAACGTGTATTCTGTAAACTTTCATAAATCGTAAATCAAAACTTAGCATAAATAATAAAAAACTTATTTTAAAGTCAACTTTTCACGCTGTGATGTTCTATGCGGTCCCCGTCTGGTCCGCTAGTGCAAATTGTCATATAAAGAAATTACAGGTAGTTCAAAACAAGCTTTTAAAACTTATATATAATCTACCCTGGCATTTTTCGACCAGACGTCTATATGAAATTGCAGGCCTAGAGCAAGTACCAGAAAAAATTCAGAGGTTAACACAAAATTTTAATATCAGATTTCAAACTTCTGATTTTTATCATATTAATGAGTTAGTTATACTCATCCTAGGGTTTTAATCTAGTCGTAGTTAGTTGTGTAAGTTGTTATAAATGAAAATCAAATAAGTTTTTGCCAATTTTCTCCTCCAAAATAATGTATATATGTATATATAATATCGTAAATACTTACTAATAAGTAAGCTGAAAAAGAAACGATCTTGAACACTTAAATATGCAATAATTTAATTTTACTTTAAGTGTACATATAATGGATAAATAAATTGAATTGAATTGAATTAAACTTCGTTGCCTGATTTTTGTTGATTAAAAATTTAAGTGAATGAGTTAATCAAGCAAAAACATGATTTTTGGTGATCACTGACATGAAACCAAAAGTATTTTTTTTTAATAAGGCTGTAAGTATGTACAATCCTTACTAATATTATAAATGCCTAAGCCGCTGAATTGATGTAGATGAAATTCGGTATGCAGATACCTTTGACGTTCGAAACTCATTAACGATAGTTTTTATTCCGAAATTTGAGCCACAAAGAGGAGAAATTGATAGTCTACAATTTTTGTTTAATATTGCCGCAATTTATGAACCGATCTTTTCTTTTGAGAGGGTTTCTAAAGAATCTGCCAATAAAACATTTATGGGAAAAATAAATTTTTGAGAAACTCCGCCATTTATGAACCGCCTTCCAATACTCTCTCTTTTTTCAAAAGGCTGTGCCAGATAAATAAAATGCCTATCCAAAAAAATTATTCTTGAATAACCCTGATTTTCAAAATTCTTTTTTGCACTTTGATCCCATTACATATTTTTGAAGAAAATATGATAAAAAATTTATCCGCTATTTTCAAATTTCGTCAGTTACGTATGTTCGATTTTCGGATTTTTCTGTTATATTGGAACAAATGTCTGTGATATATGTTGGCAATATCAGCCATTTTGGATTGCCACTTTGTTTTTGACATATAAAAACGGTAGTCGTGTTTTGGTGTGCTCTTTGATTTTTTTTTACTAAATTTACTAAATTTTGAGCATGGACATCGCTCACACCTTATAGGCTTTAGAATTGCATTGTATAAAAAAAGTTAGTTTGTAAAACTTCTACGTTAGCCTACGGTCAAGGTGTATACCAAGGTACTTCTTTGTGCTGTGGAATAGGTGAGTTGTTAATTTGGATAGGCGCACATGTTTGTTTACACAGTGTGAATGTGACATGAGTACATTTCTGTTCATTAACTTTGATTTTCCAAAGTTTTAGTCATTTCTTTAATATTGAAATGTATTCCTCTAAATTTCGTGAAGCTAATTGATTGTTTTCGTGAACGCTCAAAAACGACGTGTCCTCTGCAAAGGTTGAAGTGTGGATTCCGGATGTCGTTGGCATGTTAGAGATATAAGTCAAATATAAAGTAGGCCACAGTATGCTACCTTGGGGAACTCCTGCCTCGATTGGCTGAGTTGGGCTTACTAGTATAAAACAAAAATCCAAAGTAGTTGGGTTTAAAAAAAGAAAGATTAATTCTTTTTTATACCCTTCACAAAAATGTAAGGGGTATATATAAGTTTGTGATTCCGTTTGTAATTTCTACGGTTTTTTTTGCGCCCCTATAAAGTATATATATTCTGTATCAGAATTAATGGAAAAGTCGATTAAGCGATGTCCGTCTGTCCGCTGTTGAAATACCGTTTCTGAGAAAACCATTAGACTTAGAAACTTTTTCTTTCACCATTCTTTTACCCCATCGATTCATGGGTTTGCTATAGAAATTCAGTAATATCGGTCCACGTATAGCGGAGATATATTCAAAATTCCGAAAGAAGCCATTTTTTTTTTTGCAGTTTTGTATGAAAATTTTTGAAAACAAAAGTTGTTCGTTTTGCTTCAAACTTCACACACTTATTAAGCATGGTGACTTAAAGGCAAAAAATTTTTTTTTTTCAGATATCGATAACAACTTTGTTTTGCTTAAAAGCAGCTCTGGTAATAAAATAAAGTTATATAAATATGAAAAATGAAAATTCCCGATATCGGTCCATATATACCCGAGATATAGCCTAAACCGGGTTTTTCATGAACATGCGGCGTAAGCGAACTTAAACAACTTTTTTTGCTTAAAAGCAGTTCTGGTAGTAAAATAAGGTTATATAAGTATAGAAAATGAAAATTTCCGATATCGGTTCATATATACCCGAGATATAGCCCAAATCGGACTTTTAATGAAAATGTCGCATAGGCGAAGCTAAACAACTTTTTTTTGCTTTAAAGTAGTTCTGGTAATAAAATTAGGTTATATAAATATGCAAAATAAAAATTTTCCATATCGGTCCATATATATGCGAGATATAGCCTAGAACGGGTTTTTCATGAAAATACTACATAAGCGAACTTAAAAAACTTTTTTTTGCTCAAAGGCAATTCCGGTAATAAAGTAAGGTTATATAAATATGGAAAATGAAAGTTTCCGATATCGGTCCATATATACGCGAGATATAGCTCAAACCGGGTTTTTCATGAAAATGCCGCGTAAGCGAACTTAAACAACTTTTTTTTTTGCTTAAAAGCAGTTCTGGTGATGAAATAAGGTTATATAAATATGGAAAATGGAAATTTCCGATATCGGTCCATATATACCCGAGATATATCCTAAACCGCGGTTTTCATGAAAATGTTGTGTAAGTGAACTTAAACATCTTTTTTTGCTTAAAAACAGTTCTGGTAAGGAAATAAGGTTATATAAATATTAAAAATGGAAGTTGTTTTAATCGGTCCATATATACCCGAGATATAGCCTAAGCCGCGGTTTTCATGAAAATGTCGCGTAAGTGAACTTAAACATCTTTTCTTGCTTAAAAGTAGTTCTGATAATGAAATAAGGTTATATAAATATGGAAATTTTCGATATCGGTCCATATATACCCGAGATATAACCTAAACGGGGTTTTTCATAAACATGCCGCGTAAGCGAACTTAAACACCTTTTTTTCTTTAAAAACAGTTCTGGTAATGAAATAATGTTAGATAAATATGGAAAATGAAAATGCCCGATATCGGTCCATATATACCCGAGATATAGCCTAAAACGGGTGTTTCATGAAAATGTCCCGTAAGTAAACTTAAACAACTTTTTTTGCTTAAAGGCAGTTCTTGTAACAAAGTAAGTTTACATAAACATCGGAAATGAAAATATCCGATAGCGGTCCATATATACCCCAGATATACCATAATCGGGTTTTTCATGAAAATGTCCCGTAAGTAAACTTAAACAACCTTTTTTGCTCAAAGGCAGTTCCGGTAAAAAGTAAGGTTATACATATAAATATGGAAAATGAAAATTTCCGATATCGGTCCATATATAACCCAGATATAGCCTAAACCGCGGTTTTCATGAAAATGTCGCGTAAGTGAACTTAAACAACTTTTTTTGCTTAAAAACAGTTCTGGTAACGAAATAAGATTATATAAATATGGAAAATGGAAATTTCCGATATCGGTACATATATACCGGAGATATAGCCTAAACCGCCTTTTTGTACGTGACTATTGTGAAGGGTATTTTAGATTCTTCCCAGCCGAATTTACCACACTCTTACTTGTTTATTTATTTATTTGTAATCGCTTTACAATTTTGAATCCATATTTTGAACTAAACTATTGTATCTGTTTTCCTTCTTTAAATACTTAATAAATGCTTATTCAGTTAACAAAATTATTGTTTATTGTGAATATTTAATAAAAGTTAATATTTAAGAATTATTGCCAAAAACAACTTAAAATTGATTTCTAGGAATGGTTTGCAAAATCATTATTTTACTAGTTTAGAAATTGATTATTCGACAAAAGATAATTCTTAGAATTATTACATATATAATAAATGAAAGTTTAAAGAATTATTGCCAAAACAACTTTTATATGATTTCCAAGAATTGCTTACAAAATCATTCTGTTACTAGTTCATTGCACTAAATAGCTCTTTTATTCTTGGAATGGAAAAAGGTGAAATTAAATGTTTAAATTATAAATGTTTAAACTATGTGTGCGTTTTCGGAACAGAATGATTTTATTAGGAGAGAGCAGAATTATTTAAATTATGATTTTATTAGGGGTTACTATAACTTATAAAATCGCCTGCTCTGAGAACAAATTTCCACCCATATAAGTAACTTTCCAGAAGCTTGTGAGTAATTGCAGGCAACTTAAACTTCATTTTGTGCATCAAACCGTCGTGCCACACTTTATCAAAAGATGTGAAATGTCAATAAATAGAGCTGAGCAATACTTATTGTCCTCAAAGGTCTGTGTTATGACATTGGCTAGTCTTTGCGTTTGTTCTATGGTACTCAATTGTTTTTGTAAATGCGCTTTAAATAGCTATAGGGCTGGGCTCTTTAATACACAAATACTGCGCTTAGCACTAGCAATGAAAATTGCACAAACAACTTCGTCTTTCATATTTTTTTTCGTTCTTTACCGCACACACACAAAAGCAAAGCAACAACAATTTCGCATGCTTTGTTGGTAAACATTGACGACAGCGATTATCAGTGTGAATTTTGTTTTTGTAAATGTTTTGCTTTTTACAACAAAAAATATTAAATAAAAGTAGTTTTTCCCTAAATGTATTGGTGTTTACTCTTCCATATAGAACTTTTGAGCATCGCTGGTCTATATGATTCTTCCTTAGTCGGATCCTTCCCTGGCTTGGGTATCATAGTAGTCATTGAGACCTTCCACTTTGCAGGACTTGAAGCAGATTTTTTAACTGAGTTATGCATTCCTGTAGCCCATTTTTAAGCTGGGGAGACCTGCGAAGTTGTCACTCTCCTCTGACTATTCTTTTTTCTGACAGAAGTTACTCAATTTCAGACGAATAAGTTCTATTGTTTGCATTTCTGGATCTTATATGGCTAGTGGTAGCATGCTGTACGGCCAGTTTGAGGTTTTCAGAAAAGGCATTCTCACGGCGATATTTTCCGTACAATATGCATTCAAATATTTTTTGTATTTTAGCGAATTAATACTAGTGAAGAGGGGAATGAAACAGAAATTATAGTGGGTGAGTGATCTGATGACAAATCTAACAAAAGCTCCACTTGCATCCACTCTAAAGGAAAATTTTTTGCAACTCTAAGATCTATAACATCTGGAATCTTTTGTCGGTCTGACGGGCGTCCGCTTGAAACCACATCCAAACCCGTGTTTAGCGTTATAGTCGCCAGTCGCTAAAAATCCAAGTCAAAGTGTTTTGAAAAAATGTGAATATTGATTTTCTGTTACTGAAAATCGGGGCGGTGAGTAAATCGAGGATTTCCTCGAAATTTTTCCATGAAAATGTTCAGTGCATTTACTAGTCGCTTGGAGATACTCCTCGCGTGCCTCGTTCAATAAATAGTGCTTAATTCTGTTTTTTATTAGAGTTGCCGAGCTTCCACCTGATCTCCCAAGAGGATCTTTAATGTGATGTAGTGTATAGCTATTAATTTTATAATAAATGTTGGTTGCCAAATGAGTTTCAGCAATCATCATTATATCGATTTGCTTTTCCATAAGGAAGTGCTCAAGTTCATTTTTATATTGGCGGATTTGATTAAAATTGCCTGTAAAATAGTGGATTGCATATTTAGCATGCCATAGAAACGGTAAAAGTGTTTATGGACTGAACAAAAATCTGCAGAGTGGCCTCTAGATTACTAAAATTTGGATCGCACTTTTGAGGTTTGGACTCCGGGTTCATGATTTGGTCGGACTTAACCACATTGGCATATGAAAATTGTTTGGAGTTTTGCATGTTTGTGTGGTTGGTTGAATCGTCTACCTGGGGAAAATTGTTTTTACCGATGACATTTGGCAGCTAATTTGCTAGAGAAACTGATGATTTATTTGTCATTGAGCGCTTAAAGTGAGTATAAACAGGGCAACCTCTATAATTTTCTATATGGTTACCTCCACAGTTACTGCATTTTTTAACATTTGCGTTGGCCTTGGCTTATTGCACTGAGTTGTGCCGTGAAGTTCGCCACAGACAACACAAACAGCGAACAACTTACAATAAGCCTTAGTGTGGCTAAATTCTTGGCAGTTTAGGCACTGAACGGGTCCTGAACGCTTATGTGGCTCCTCAACGGTAACCTTACGATGCAAAAGAAATTTAAGGTTATAAATTGGATGAATTTCAGCTTTTTTAGGACAACATCCCTGGGTTCTAGTTCAACCCTAAACATGGGTTGAGGGATCTTTTCACGGTTCCTGATGTTTACTACGGGTTTTATTTTAAAACCTTTATCTTCCAATCCGGTTTTGACATCTCAATATTTAATAAGGACCTGAAGACCTTTAGCACTTTTGAGCTGGTAAGTGTAAAATGATCTTTTCTCTTTTTCTAAAGCATCAGTCAATCTTCGGTAATCATTTTCATGGTTTACCTGGATTTTGGTTTCACTGATGCTGCCGTGTTTAACTGATGTGACGTTGAAAGTATCTTTGTTGATTGCCGTAATAAGTTTTCTTACTAGTTCACTAGAAGTCAGCTCTCTCAAATATAAGCCACCATCAATAGGCTTATATGTTTTTTTGGATGTTGTTGGTTCATCTGTCTGAAGGATAGCAAACCTATTACTATCCGTTGTAGTAGTGGTATTATCGTCTTTAGATATTTTTGATTGCCATGATATTTGCGCGGATTTAGGGCTTCGCCGACGTTCAACCACGTTTATATACCTACCCATACCTACTTGCGTTTTAGGCTTTTTTTTATTTATTTTATTTATTAATTAATTTATGCCTATGGAGAATAACTCCTTACAGGCAGATATGTACACGCATATGAGTTAAAAAAATTACAAAAATTAATAAAAAAAAAAAATAGAAAAAATAGCTAATTATTGGAAAAAAAAATTATAAGCAATAGAAAAAATTTGTTAATTACTGGAATTTAATACTAAAATTATACTACGCCTAACAAAATTTAAGTTCATCGAAAAGTCATACCTACTTGCGTTTTCGGCTTATCAACAATATCTAAACTGGAAGATGATTTGTCTTCTGTTGTAACAATAATATTTGGCGAACACGAACGCGTGCGTTTCTTATCTCTTAGAGAGAGGAGATTATCCAATGATTTGTTCAAAAATTCCTCTTCAGAAATCCAGAGGTGTTTTCTAGTGGAGCTAAGCTCTTTCCCAGAATTGCATCTACTAGGTACCCTTATACAATTTTTGTTTACTTTAAAAGTATATAAAAATAATTGTCACAAAGTGTTTCTTTTGTTTAAATTCACCCTTTCCACTTATTCCAGTCTTCTACTTATTCCGCTTTTATTTTATAACACTCCAATTAAAAACAAACACGTCCGTTCACTATCGAACCTAGACTCCGAATGTGTGTTCAATCCTTAACGATTTTGAAAAGAATTGCAATATAAAACAAGGACCGTTGTATACCCAGATTTATTAAATTTAAATAGAACTAATCCAATTGTAAAATAACATAAACCTTAATAACACAAAACACATACGAGTATATAATAAAATATGTTTCTTTAATTTTGGTTTCCCTTCGAAGTAGACTACTGAAAACACCTATTTTCCGCAGACAAAGTCGCGGGTAAATGCTAGTAATGTATAAATGACCACAATTTTATAACTTACTGAGACTATCGTTTTTGAAGATTTATTTATTTATTTAACTATACGAATACAGTTGCAAATAAATTTGCAAAGTATAGGATGTACAGCATGGGCGAAGGAAGACATTATGCCCACGATGGTATTAACAGTAATTTGCAGCGGCGCTGTGACTAACTGTAATGACTTATGCCTTCATAAGTCATTACAGTTGCCTTGTGGTTAACAAAGTAATACTTCAAAAAAACTGGAAACTAATACAGTTAGTTTACTTAAGAAATAATTACGATGACGCCAGAGCTGTTCTCCAGCCCAGAGCTGCTTTACGACTGCGCTTTTGAAGATTATTTTTATCTAATTTATACATTTTATATATTATAGTGTAGAATAGTATAGTATTGCATAAATTCTATCCAGCACAATAGGAGAAGCAGGCTTCTAATTACTTACCTCTCTTCTTAATCTCAAAATATCAACTCCACAAGTAGAATTTAAACCATCACAATAGTCTTCTTTGAAATGAATATTGTTTGGATTTGTGAACATATAATCATGTAGGTTTTTAACATAATTCGTTAAGGATACTTTTGGTTGAATATTTTCCTTCTTTACAAATTCCATAATATGGCTGCCTGAACGATTTTTGGTCAAACAAACACTTACAGCTGGAAAAGTATTATTCCAACGAAGATATGTTGTTTCAATGCCAATACTTATTGAGTCTGATGAGAATCGATTTATAGTCAGGACGAAGATCGATATTATGTTCCAAAACGAAATACCAATTATTAAGCCCCAAAATACTCTAAATTTGAATAGAATATCTTTAAAATTATATGGAAAAAGTACATATGTTACACAGACCTATAATATAAATGTTCCTTTTGAAACCACTCATGGAATCTCTTAATAAGAGATAATATTTTCTTTGTAAATTCCATTTTTAACTAAGATATTTTTACATTGCTTCAGTTATTTATCGTTTCACAAATTTAAGGATGAAACAATTTAAATCGATTATCGGAGTCATGGTTAATAAAAATGTTACATAAAACAAATACTAGGCACGCGATGTGAATCAAATGCAAAAATATTAGGGCGGGCTAGACATACATACACACATGTATGTATATGTTAGACAAAATATACAGTAAGCTCGTAGTGATGTGAACTTCTAACATGGTGAACACTTCTGTAAAGAATCAACAACCGATGAAAACATTGAAGCAGTGAGGAAAATTATTTTGAATATCGAATCACTATCAGACGATATGCTGACGATGTTCGCATATCGTTTGGCTCATGCCAAGCAATTTTTACGGATGTTTTAGGCATGAATTGTTCCAAAATATCTATATTTTGATGTTGAACATCGTCAACGACGATCCAGATTTCCTCATAAAGGTCATAACTGTTGACGATTCATGGGTGTATTGATATGCCATTGAAACCAAAGCCCAATTATCCCAATGGAGTTATCCAGAGGAGCCAAGGCCGAAAAAAGCACGTCAAGTTCGGTCAAATGTGAAGGCTTTGCTCATTGTTTTCGTCGACTGTAATGGCATGGTGCATCATGAATTCTTGTCACAAGGTCGTACGGTCAATAAGGAATACTACCTTGAAGTTATGCGCCGTTTGCGCGAAGAATTTTGTCAGAAACGCACAGAATTGTGGAAAAAACAATCATGGATTTTGCACCATGATAACGCACCAGCTCACACATCGATGCTTGCACGTGAGATTTTCGCCATAAACAAAACCGTTATCATGCCTCAACCATCGTATTCCCCGGACTTGACCAGCGCTGACTTTTTCCTCTTCCCAAAATTAAAGACACCGATGAAAGGAAAGCGTTTTGCTACCATTGAGGAGATAAAAAAAATTTTAACAGAAGCTGTTGACGATACCAAAAAGCGCGTTTCAGAAGTGTTTCGATTACTTTAAAGGGGACAAGATAGTGGTGATTGATGAATAAATAAATACTTTTAGAAAAAATTGATATTAACGGTTATTTTTTGATCAGCCGTCGTATATGAGTTATTGGAATAGTCCGATTAATTAAATAATTGTTCTTTATATAAAAGTTCACAAAACAGAAGTCATATTTATTAACCAAATTTTCATTTTATAGTTTATGTACATATACATACATACATATATCAACGGCAACTTGGCTTTCTAAATTAAAGTATTAAAATTCATATTATGTTGGAACCCAACATCCCCTTTCAACATAATATTCTAGCAATTCGATTTCTAAATGTGGTAAAGGTTTGGTAAGAAAATTAGCTAGTTGTTGGCTTGAAGAGCAAAATTTCAAATCAATTACTTTATTCTCTTGCAAACTTTTATATGATGATATTTAACATCTATGTACATATATGCTTTGTTCTTGCACTCATCTTCGTTGATGTTGTTATTTTGGTGCAACTCTGATTATCTTCATACATTGAAATGGGTTTCTTGATAGAGATATACATGTCTTCTAATATTTGTAGCACCCACACTATTTCTTGTAAAGGCTGTTGGATGTAAATTGGTTTTCTAACTTAAAAGCGATACGTAAAACAAACCAAAATTTAAAGCGCGCTAGGTAGCCAAGGAATACACACAAACTTTTATGGAAGACTACGAAGAAATTTTTGCTCCTGTGGGTAAATATATAGATTTGATTGCAGTGAGTGCTGACCGAAATTATGTGGTGAAACATTTTGATGTAAAATCTGCATTTTTGAATGGAAATATAAAGGAAAAAATATATATGGTACAACCCAAAGGATTTGTACAAAAGTAGTACGGAAAGATTAGTTTGTAAATTACAAAGATCAATTCATGGTTTAAAACAAGCAGCAAAATCTTGAACAAAATTGGATTTACGAGATGTAAAGCAGATAACTGTTTATTTGTAATGAAGACTGAGACAGATTTTGTTTATGCACTTATATATGTCGATGACATATTAATTTGTTGTAAAAGAGAAGCCGTTATTGGAAAAATTCATAAAGTCCTGTACGAGTACTTTCAAGTTAAAGATTTAGGTCTAGTATCATCCTATTTGGGAATTCAAATTGAAAGAAACTGTGAAGGAGTTTTTGCTACACCAAAAAAAAAAAAAAAAACAAAATTCATAAATGGATAGGGGAAGCTAAGCCGAGCTACATACCAATGGATCCAGAATTTATTTATGTACATCATTTCTGAAGATAATCTGCCAAATAATACAAAATATAGGTCCGTCGTTGGGATGTTACTCCATATATCTATTACGTCAAGACCAGATATAGCTTTTGCTGTATCATTATTTGTAGAAGAATAGCAAAACCGTGAAAATGTGATTGGGAAGCAGTAAAGAAAGTTGTTCGTTATCTTAAGACAACAATTGAATCTAATTCTGATTTAGATATTGAATATTCTACATATGCCATCAGCTATTAGTTTATCTTTATTGCGAATAAAATACTTGAAGGTTTTAAAAACTATTGTCCAACACTTTTTAACAATTTCTTTAACAGAAAAAAGGCTTCCATTTAAATTAGGTACATACAGTACGTTTTGAACGAATAATTTTTCATATTTACCTTTTTACTTCCAATGTCAATTGCATTCAAAAATTTACCATCAGCTATCAATATCAAGTTTGTTGAAAAACTCACGATTACTGATCATATGTATTGATGCGCCAGAATCAATAACTCAGCCACGATTTTGAGGAACTTGCAAACAAGCTTCATAATTCCCCTCGTATTCTTCAGATATTGTTGCATTCTGTTTCTTCCACTTGAAACAGTTTTTTTTCACATGAAATAACTTGTTACAGTGAAAACACTTAATTTGATTCTTCTTTTTAAATTGATGACCCTTCAAAACACTATAATCTTCATTTTCTATACCATTACCCTCACCACGCCTTTCAAATTCGTCCATCAGCTTATCCATTACATATGCTAAGGAAGTTGACTCTTCTGGTTGTTCTTCAATAGACGTAACTAAAGCAGAATACGTTTTCGGCAAACTGTTAAGCATCATAGCAACCATCGAGCTGTCATTGATATCTTCACCACGGTCTAATAACTGAGCTCGTATTACATTAAGGCCATCTAAATACTGCCGCATATTTTCCCCATCATACATCCGCTTATCGTATAACTTCCTAAGTAAATGTAGTTTTGAAGTCAACGTTACACTCTCATGGGACTTTTCTTCCAAATTTCTTTTGCCGATTGTACTCGTACATTTCTTATTTGATGAATTAACGATTTTTCCACTCACATAGCAATGCAGCTACCGCCTTCATATTTTTCTTTTTATAAGCTTCATTTTGTACTTCTGGGGGTGGTTCGGCAATTATATCCCACAAATCCAGTTTACATGGAAGTTTAAGATGCATATGGATCTTAAACGTCCATGTAAAATAATTAGTATTGTACGGAAGATGAAATATCCGCAGTTCTCAAATTACAAACGGTGTTAAGCCCATAACCTATTGGAATAGTCCGATTAATTGAAACAATTGTTCTTTATATAAAAGTTCACAAAGCAGAAGTCATATTTAGTGCCAGTTTACACACATCAAGTTTGACTCGTCAAGTCTTAACTTTGTGGGAGAACGGAGAAAAGAGAATGGAAAAGGGTGCAGACTTGACGGTACCGTCAAGTTTAAAATGAAATGCCAAAATATATGAAAACTTGAAGGCAAAAGAACTTAAACTTGACGACATACAGCTTTTGTGTCTGAACATAAATGCAAGTTCAAAAGCAAATTGAAGCAGAATTGATCAAGAAAACCTGATGTGTGTAAAGTGAGACTTATTAACCAAATTTTCATTTTATAGTTTAAGTACATATATGTATATCAACGGCAACTTGACTTTCTAAATTAAAGTATATAAGTAAAGTAATTATTAAAATTCATATTATGTTGGAACTCAACATGAGTTGATTCTAATGAATTTTCTTTCTTTATTATTGTTTATCTTTCAAACAGTTAATTGTATAACTACTTGCCCAAACTAACCCGAAGGTTACAGGCTGTTTCGTGCACGAAGAGGATTCATCATATTCTCTCAAAAGCGCTCTCATTTGCTAAATTGTAAAGTACGGGAACGCTTTTCGTGTAAATTGGGATCCCACGGGATTCCAAGTAGAAGTAAATAAGCACACCTATTATTAAACGAGTTTGGTGGCTTTTAGTGCGACTTTCTTCATCGCTTGCATTAACGGTTGTATGCTCCTGCAATATAATTTTAACGACGCTGAACAGCTGTATTTTTGTGTACATGATAATAAGCAGTAAAAGTAACAGCTCATTTCGATCGACAGTTAATATCATTACATAATGTTATGCCATGTTCAGACGGTAATATGAAACACTTGGTTCGCTCTCTGAACCACTATTGTGAAACTACGTGTTCAGACAGTTGGTTTTTGCTTCACACTGATATTAACATATTTTGTGCAAACGTTTCACCACTTCAATTTTTATGTAAGTATCCAATTTGTATATGTTCCATGTGTTTCTTTTGATTTTAGATATATTAATTATCTGTTTTTTCTTCATTTACATTTTTTTGAAAGCTAGTTCAGATAAACTAGCGATAACTTATTATCAAATTTGGAGATGATAGTGGTTGATGTTGGTTCAATCAAGATTGGATCGCGAACCACGAATGAGAGAGCGAACCTAGAATATAAGACTTCGTGTGAACATGCTATTACTGAATAACAAATTTGAAAAATATCGTTATAAGCTTAGAACGATACAATTGTCTTAATAAAATTAACATAAGCGCACCACAGACCAAGTTTGACGAATAATAATTTTAGCTATTGAATGAATTTGATGGCATGCCATTATTCGGGGCCATCAGGTACAGTTTGACTGTCTAATAGCCGCTTAAAATGTTGTTTCACCGTCGTGTTTTTAATATAAAAATATTATATATTTTATAATATACAACAGGTGTCAAAAAATGAAAAGACAAATAATGCGCTTTTTCCCCAACTTTGGTGCGTTTTGAAATTTCAAAGTTGATAACGTCGATTTTTTTTTTAAAGCATTTTTTTATTTATTGAATCTTCAAATCTTAATACTAAATTTAAAATTAAAAAATGTGATTCTTAAGCTGAGGCGGTGCCCCATAACTGAATTCCGTAGCACCATATAGGCTTTAGTATTGCGTTGTATAACAAAAGATTGCAATCTAGTTTCAATGTAGAATTTCTGCCCATAAGCCAATTTAGCTGCGCTGCTTTTAGTTTTAACTGAGTGACTTTTGCTTCAATATGAGACTTCCACGTTAGCCTACGGTCCAGGTGAATACCAAGGTACTTGACTTCTTTGTGCTGCGGAATAGGAGTGGTTTTTTTTGGATAGGCGGACATGTTTGATTACACAGTGTGAATGTAACATGCGTACATTTCTGTTCATTAACTTTGATTTTCCAAAGTTTTAGCCATTTCTCTAATATTGAAGTATATTTCTGTAAATTTCGCGAAGCTACTTGATGGTTTTCATGAACACTCAAAAACGCTGTATCATCTGCAAAGGTAGAAGTGTGGATTCCGGATGTCCGAAAACCAAATTAATGATCAGGGATACATCCCACATTGTTTAATATCGGACTCAACTTCGCCATTAACAATTTTTCGAATAGTTTTGAAATTGTTGGTAAAAGACTTATTGGTCTATATGATTCTACCTTTGTCAAATCCTTCCCTGGCTTGGGAATCATGGTAATCATTGAGACCTTCCACTCTGCAGGATAATACTCAAGGCGTAAAATGGCGTTAAAAATAAAAAGTAGAACTCTTCTAGCTACACGAGGTAACTGTTCAAGCATTTTACCAGTAATTTGATCAATGCCTGGAGCTTTCCTGGGGTTTGTATTACCGATAACGTTTTCGACATCTTGAAAATTAAATCTCAAAGACACAGGAGGTCTAACAACATATGGTGGTAATTCCGCTGTATTATTCTCTGAATCATTTGTAATAAACCGTTTCGCAAATGATCGACATACAACATTCCATTTTCAGAATTGCTTCTTGCCCAGTCGCCAGTTGAAGTTCGCAAAGGTGGCTTACCTATTACGGGTCTTTTTAAACCTTTTGTCGCTTTTCACAAGGAATAATCAGATTGAGGAGTACCATCAAGGCTTTACAGATATATTTTAAGGGAAGCCATTCTGTGGATTTCGAACAGATTTCTTAGCTGAGTTATGCATTCCCGTAGCCTAGTCTTAAGCTGGGGAGACCTGCGAAGTTGCCACTCTCTTCTGACTCTTCTTTTTTCTGACAGTAGTTGCTCAATTTCAGACGAATAAGTTCTATTGTTCTCATTTCTGGATCTTATATGACTAGTGGTAGCATGCTGTACGGCCAGTTTGAGGTTTTCAGAAAAATCGTTAATTGACACATCAATATCCTCAGGCGTTCTCAAGGCGATATTTTCAGTACAATGTGTACTCAAAAATTTTTTGTATTTTAGCCAATTAACTCTATTGACGGTCAACGGTGAGCCAATCTCTTGGGGGAACGAAACAGAGATTATAGTGGGTGAGTGATCTGATGAAAAATCTAATGAAGGCTCCACTTGCATCCACTCTAAAGGAAAATTTTTCACAACTCCAAAATCTATAACGTTTGGGATCTTTCGTCGGTCTGACGGCCAATAAGTGGGGTGTCCGCTTGAAACCACATCTAAGCCCATTTTGGAAACGGTGTCAAAAAGCACACGGCCTTTCGAGGTAATTAAACGTGATCCCCAAAAAGTGTGTTTAGCGTTATAGTCGCCAGCCGCTAAAAATCGAGGACCAAGTGATTTGAATAAATGTGAATACTGATTTTCTGTTACTGAAAATCGTGGTGGTGAGTAAATCGAGGATATAACGATTGTATCATGAAAATTTTTAATACATATGTTTGTTCCTTGGAGATACTCCTCACATGTCTCGTTTAGCAAATAGTGCTTAATTCTAGTTTTTATCAAAATTGCCGAGCCTCCGCAAGATCTTCCACGGGGATCTTTAGTATCATATAGTGTGTAGCCATTAATTTTGAAATAGCTGTTAGTTGTCAAATGGGTTTCAGCAATCAACATTATGTCGATTTGCTTTTCCATAAGGAAGTGCTCAAATTTATTTTTGTTTTGTTGGATGCCGTTTGCGTTCCAGAAACATATTTTTTAAAATTGCCTGCAAAATAGTGGATTGCATTTTCAGCATTTCCTGCATCATGGAAACCGTAAATGTATTAATAGATTGAACAAGAGTCTGCAGAGTTGCCTCAAGATTGCTAAAATTTTGGTCGGAGTTTTGAGGCTTGGGCTCCTGGTTCAAATTTGGTTTATCGGATTTTACCACATTCGCATAAGAAATTTGCTGGGGGTTTTGCGCGTGTATATGGCTAACGCCGATACAAAGCATAAACATGCTTGTATGCCTTCAAACAAGAGACAATTTGTACTATAAACATTCTCACAAAGGGCACAAAGAAAAGTTTCATTGCGTTTTCCCATCTTTAGTAGGCACTTACAACTAAAAAATTTAAGTTTTACTGCATATATGTACAATAATAATGCAGAGCAGTGATGTTAACTTTTATTTTCAAAGTTTGAGCAAAATTACCGTACAAAAAGTATTTAGCTGAACTGCTCGTAATAGCACCGACGCTAATAAACCAAAACTGTAAAAATTTATTAAAAGAACTAAACGGACAAATGTCACAAAAATAATAAATAATAATTTTAATCTAATTCTGGTTTCTTTAATAAAAAAAATCTCATCTGCAATAATTTAATAGATTTGTTAAAAAAATTTTGTATTCAGAGTGAGAGAAATCTAAATGCAAAATCTGACAAGTGGTGTGTAAATCTAAGCTTCTAAAGCATTTCAGAAAACTCAACAATTTAAATTTATATTGTTAGCAATTTGAGTATCCACTGAAGGTGGTATTGCATTTACAAACCCAACCAATTACAGGTCAAGAATATTGCATGTTGTTTTTGTATATGTTGTACAACCATAAGTAATTCTATTATATTATATTAGCCCCAGATTTTACTTATCACACAACTATAGATGTGTTCTGCTTTTCGACAATGTAATTTACAACAATTCATGGCTGGAGTGACCACTCCAATTAGCTTTGACGATTCTTGCAAAGGTGTACTAAGATAAGTATAATGAAGCAGCTATGATTTTAGAAGTATTAAAAGTGAAACCAAATGAATAAACCTTTTTTGAAAATTAACGTACAAGTAATAAAATTACCGTGCTGCCGTTTGAAGGTCAAAATTACCGTAAAATACGGTAATTACCGTACAGTTAACATCACTGATGTAGACTGACAATGACAAGCAAAACATATGGAGTTAAAAAATCAAAAATTTATTCCAAGGCAGCTTTATATAGGAAGTGGCAGAATTACAATAAATACTACACCAACAAACATCAACATGTATTTTGTTGGTAGAATTTATTGTAATTCTGCCACTACCTATTAAAGCTGCCTTGATTTATTCCATAAGAAAAGAACATCAAATTAATGCTTGTAGAGCTTCATATTGTCAAGAGTTCACTGTAATTATTAAGACTGTGTCCATTTTAATAAATTTTAATTTGCGAGAATAACATGCAGTTGTAAGAAAAAGATTTCTAACAAAACATACACAATCACTGCTTGTCCTATTTATTTGTTTATGTATCTTTCACACGCGAAGCAGCGTTGTCAACTCAGTGCGTTTCGTACAGTTTTTGGGATTTTTTTAAATTTTTTGTGCTAAAAATTCCTTAGTGCGCGGTACACTTTTTTAAAATTTTAGGTGCGTTTTTTAAAATTCGGTGGCACCAAATCAAGTTCGAATTAACTTTTTGTTCCAGTATAAGAAATAATTTTTTGTACTATATATGCATCAGTAATACATTCAATACCATTTCATTCAAGTGTAAAAACTTTGTACATATCATTTTACGGAGCACAATAAAACCACGGAGTAGTGATGTAGTATAAAACGCTCCAAACCATATATAAATATATATAAAAAGTCTTACTATTGTCAACATTTTGTACTCGTATTATCTAACGAAACTGTAACACAGTACACACATAATTGTTTTTGCTACAAAATGGTTTGTCAGCCAGTTCGCGAATGTAGAAAGAATAAAAATTTCTTCACAGTCTATTTTATGCGAACCATATGTCAAAATTCAATTTAAATACATACATAAGTACAAAGAAGCGAATAATAATTATTATTATTTGGATGGGATGTGACCTTCTTCGGCGACTTGCACTACGACCATTGTTGATCTAAAACGAATAATAATGAAATAGACGAACCCAAATTAATTCCAATGTGAGTGACTAGATTTCTTTCGCATGCATTGTCCTTCGATATCGATAAACTAGCTTTGCATATATATTTTTAATATAAACATGATTGTTTTAATAAAAAAATTTATCTGCTGTTCACAGAGCCCTGAAAATTTTTACAAAAACTGCTAATATTTTTTGGTTTGTACATATGTACAACAGGTTTTTAGTTCAAGTTTTTCCTTTTCTTAATTTTTTTCTTAAGAAGGATTTTTTACAATACAAATTTGCTGTGATCAATAATTATTGAAGAAGACAAGAAAAATAATAATCAAATCTTTAGCTGGGGGCAACTAGCTGTTTCGTAGTCGCTACACTACTCATCAGCACCCACTGGAATTTGAACTCGGGTCATGACGTATCATGATCTACTGCTTAGCCACTAAGCCACCGAGCATTTTAATTATTTTCTATCTATATTCATCTCATATTGAATCACATATGCATTTTGTTATGGGGTGCCCCATAACTGAATTCCGTAGCACCATATAGGCTTTAGTATTGCGTTGTATAACAAAAGTTTGCAATCTAATTTCAGTGTCGAATTTCTGCCCATAAGCCAATTTACCTGCGCTGCTTTTAGTTTTAACTCAGTGACCTTTGCTTCAATGTGAGACTTCCACGTTAGCCTACGGTCCAGGTGAATACCAAGGTACTTGACTTCGTTGTGCTGCGGAATAAGTGAGTTGTTAATTTGGATAGGCGGACATGTTTGATTACACAGTGTGAATGTAACATGCGTACATTTCTGTTCATTAACTTTGATTTTCCAAAGTTTTAGCCATTTCTCTAATATTGAAGTATATTTCTGTAAATTTCGCGAAGCTACTTGATGGTTTTCATGAACGCTCAAAAACGCTGTATCATCTGCAAAGGTAGAAGTGTGGATTCCGGATGTCGTTGGCATGTCAGAGGCGTAAATCAAATATAAAGTAGGCCCCAGTATGCTGCCTTGGGGAACTCCTGCCTTGATTGGCTGAGTTGGGCTTATAAAGTCGCCTTCTCTGATAACAAACTTCCGCCCATATAAGTAGCTTTCCAGAAGCTTGTGTGTATTTGCAGGCAAGCTTAGCTTTATTTTGTGCATCAAGCAGTCGTGCCACACTTTATCAAAAGCTTGAGAAATATCAATGAAAAGAACTGAGCAATACTCCTTCTCCTCAAAGGTTTGTCTTATGACATTGACTAGTCTGTGCGTTTGTTCTATGGTGCTATGTTTAGCCCGAAAACCAAATTGATGATCAGGGATGCACCCCACTTTTTTCAATATTGGACTCAACTTCGCCATTAACAATTTTTCGAATAGTTTTGAAATTGTTGGTAAAAGACTTATTGGTCTATATGATTCTACCTGGGTCGGATCCTTCCCTGGCTTGGGTATCATAGTAATCATAGAGACCTTCCACTCTGCAGGATAATACTCAAGACCTAAAATAGCGTTAAAAATAAAAAGTAGAACTATTCTAGCTACACGAGGTAACTGTTCAAGCATTTTACCAGTAATTTGATCTATACCTGGAGCTTTCCTGGGGTTTATGTTATTGATAACGTTTTCGACATCTTGAAAGTTAAGTCTCAAAGACACAGGCTGTCTAACAGCATACGGCGGAAATTCTGCTGCAGCATCCGCTGAATCATTTGTCGTAAAAACATTTCTCAAATGATCAACGTACACCATCCCCTTTTCGGAATCGCTTCGTGCCCAGTCGCCAGTTGAAGTTCGCAAAGGGGGCTGACCTATTACGGGTCTTTTCAGACCTTTTGTCGCTTTCCACAGAGAATAGTCAGATTGAGGAGTATCATCAAGGCTTTCCAAATATGTTTTAGGGGAAGCCATTCTATGGAAATCAAGCAGATTTCTTAACTGAGTTATGCATTCCCGTAGCCTAGTTTTAAACTGGGGAGATCTGCGAAGTTGCCACTCTCTTCTGACTCTTCTTTTTTCTGACAGAAGTTGCTCAATTTCAGACGAATAAGTTCTATTGGTTTCATTTCTGGATCTTATATGACTAGTGGTTGCATGCTGTACCGCTACTTTGAGGTTTTCAGAAAAATCGTTAATTGACGCATCAATATCCTCAGGTGTTCTCAAGGCGATATTTTCACAACAATGTGTACTCAAAAATTTTTTGTATTTTAGCCAATTAACTCTATTGACGGTCAACGGGGAGCCAATCTCTTGGGGGAACGAAACAGAGATTATAGTGGGTGAGCGATCTGATGACAAATCTAATGAAGGCTCCACTTGCATCCACTCTAAAGGAAAATTTTTTGCAACTCCAAAATCTATAACATCAGGGATCTTTCGTCGGTCTGACGGCCAATAAGTGAGGTGTCCGCTTGAAACCACATCTAAGCCCATTTTGGAAACGGTGTCAAAAAGCACATGGCCTTTCGAGGTAATTAAACGTGATCGCCAAAAAGTGTGTTTTGCGTTATAGTCGCCGGCCGCTAAAAATCGAGGACCAAGTGATTTGAAAAAATTTGAATATTGATTTTCTGTTATTGAAAATCGTGGTGGTGAGTAAATCGAGGATATAACGATTTTTTCATGAAAATAATCAAGGCATATATTTGTAGCGTGTCCCGTTCATTAGATAATGCTTAATTCTGGTCTTTATCAAAATTGCCGAACCACCGCAAGATCTTCCACGGGGATCTGTTGTGTCATATAATGTGTAGCCATTAATTTTAAAATAACTGTTGATTGTCAAATGGGTTTCAGCAATCATCATTATATCGATCTGCTTTTCCATAAGGAAGTGCTCAAGTTCATTTTTATGTTGGCGAATGCCGTTTGCGTTCCAGAAACATATTTTTAACCTATTCATTTTGTTAAAATTGCCTGCAAAATGGTGGATTGCATTTTCAGCAGTTCCTGCATCAAGTATTGTCATGGAAACCGTAAATGTATTTATAGATTGAACAAGAGTCTGCAGAGTTGCCTCAAGATTGCTAAAATGTTGGTCGGAGTTTTGAGGCTTTTTTTTTTTTTTTTTTTTTTTATATTGGACCAGTACTCAGGGGATGACCCCTACATATGCAGTGCATTGTACCAGAACTAGGAAAATAGGTTATGAGGAGGGGGAAAACGGGAGTAGAATTATAACGTTATAACGTTGAATTTTCCAACGTTATAACAGACAGGAAACACTTCTGCAGGCAACTTGTTCCACAGACGAACCGTGAATGAATTCTCTCTGTAATGCGTAGTACGATTCCCCAGGCAATCAACCACAAATGGATGAGCTCTAGACGATGAACGCGTGCTACGTAAAAATGGACTCCTGATTCAACTTTGGTTTCTCGGATTTTACCACATTCGCATAAGAAATTTGTTGGGGGTTTTGCATGTGTATATGGCTGGTTGGCTGGCGTACCTGGGGAAAATTGGTTGTAGAAATGGTGTTTGACTGCTGGGGTGGCATATTTAAAATCAATGGCTTATTTGTCATTGACCGCTTAAAATGAGTATAGACAGGGCAACCTCTATAATTTGCAGTGTGGTTACCTCCACAGTTACTGCATTTTTTAACACTTGCGTCGGCCTTTGGCTTATTGCACTGAGTTGTGCCGTGAAGTTCGCCACATACAACACAAACAGCGGGCAACTTACAATAAGCCTTTGTGTGGCCAAATTCTTGGCAGTTTAGGCACTGAACGGATCCTGAACGCTTATGTGGCTCCTCAACGGTAACCTTACGATACAAAAGAAATTTGAGGTTATATATTGGATGAATTTCACTCTTTTTTAGCACAACATCCCCTGGTTCTAGTTCAACCCTAAACATGGGTTGAGGGATTTTTTCACGGTTCCTGATATTTACTACGGTTTTTATTTTAAAACCTTTATCTTCCAATCTGGTTTTGACGTCATCAATATCTACGCAAGGGTCAATACCTTTAATAACAACCTGAAGGCCTTTAGCACTTTTAAGTTGATAAGTATAAAAAGATCTTTTCGCTTTTTCCAGAGCGGCAGAAAGTTTTCGGTAATCATTTTCGCAGTTGACTTGGATTTTTGTTTCACTTATTTGTCCGTGCTTCATTGATCTTAGGTTGAAGGTGTCTTTACCAATTGCCGAAATAAGTGCTTTTACTAGCTCATTAGATGTAGGTTCTCTCAAGTATATTGGTGGCGGTTTAAATGTTTTTTTTGATGTAGTTGGCTCGTCAGTCTGAAGGATAGCAAACCTATTACTATCCGTTGTCGCAGAGGTAATATCGCCCTTAGACATTTTTGGTTGCGATGATATTTGCGCGGATTTAGGGCTTCGCTGACGTTTAACCACGGTTATATACCTATCCATACCCACTTGAGTTTTTGGTTTATCAACAATAGCTAAACTGGAAGATGGTATGTCTTCTGTTGTAACAACAATGTTTGGCGAACACGAACGCGTGCGTTTTTTATCTTTTAGAGACAAAAGATTATCCAATGATCTTTTAAGTGATTCTTCCTCTGAGATCCAGAGGTTTTTTCTAGTGGAGCTAAGCTCCCTCGCAGAATTGCATCTAATAGGTACACAATTTTTGCTTTTTTATTTATATTTTTTTTAATTTAAAAGTATATAAAAATAATTGTCACAAAGTTTTTCTTTTGTATAAATTCGCTCTTCCACTTATTGCGGTTTTGCCAGGAAACAAAACTTTAGTGTATAGTTTTTTTCCCACTGCGTAGGTAATCTTCACGCACAATAACAACAACAATGCACTGCCACCGCACTTGTTTTATCGAAATTGATTTTATTGTTTAGTTAATGAAATGTAAGGAATTTATTTTCCCGTTGTTTTTTAAAATAATTTGTTATTGTTTTTGCAATTTAACACAATATATTATTGTTTTTATATGTAAGTTTGAAAATATGTTAGCACAATGATTTTTTGTTTTTTTTTTTTTTTTTTTTTTTTTGTTCACTTTTTAAAAACACGACCGTGTGGTTGAAGAATCACAGAGTGAATGTCGAATGTGTTTAATACTTAAAAATCAAAAGGCTTTAGTCGACATTCAGCCATCAAGCAGTGCAGACGTGTGCGCAGTTCTTTTTTTCTTTCATCATTGAATTTACAATAATTAACTTTTTTTTTAACAATAACAAACTTATTTATTTTACATTAATAATAATAAACGCTTTGGTATTTTATTTATTAAAATAAAGTACAAAATTTTGGGGACTCGTCCAAAATACGAATTCAGTGAGGAACGCAAAAACATAAAATTTACCCCTATACATACGCAAATTAAATTCTCTACAAAGAAAATATAAAATCAAGTAAGAAAACAACAACAACAATGCTTGGTAATTTTGTTGAAATAAGAAACAACATTCAATGCGCAAATAAAAAAGCAATCGTTGCTTTGCATAAGTTCATCTTTGAACAGGACGGAGATCGTGGTAACAGAAATCCACGCTGCAACTTCCTATGTGAAGGCATAGGTCGCTATAGTTAGTCACAGCGACGTTACAAACATGCTGTTCTATAAGTTAAAGAATCCTAAACGGTTTAGTTAAAAAAATATTAATTCAAGGCGCTGCAACTGCGCCTGCTCACAAAACAAACACGAAACTTTAATTTAATTATACAAAAATTTGTCACCTTTATTAAAAACAATATAATTTAGTAATTGAACTTTATTCAAACAATACAATTAATTAATCTTCCGATAATGAATGATTTCAATCCACGCCGTAGCCAAGACTGCCTGTTCTCAGCCAACTTTGTTGGCTCGTTGCTTTCTTCGATCACGTTGCACCAACATGTGCAGGTATGTAGACGCTGACGGTGCAGAATCGTTTTCCCATCGAATTGGAAGTTGTGCAATAGTGGATCAAATTCAAAGTTGTGCAATTGCTGAGTACGCAGAATTGTTTTCCCATTAAATGGAACGGAAATTGGATCGGCGCGTGTTGGAATAAAATGATAAAAGATTAAAATTATATTTAGGCAACAGTGTTGCCAACGTCGTTAACTCCTCCCTCCTTAAATGTCTGCGTCCCGCAGATCTGGGAGTCTATGGGTGGTGATTGGACGCGTAGTTTTGGGAGATTTAGTTTTCTTGTTTGTTGGTACCAAAGCCATCCGATGCAGAAGGTCATGGAGGCAATGATCATCACGTTTACTCCAATGGTACCGTTAAATTTTTCTCCCAACTGGTTTAATCGGTTTATGTTGTTGAGGCTTACTTCATGGACGTATTTGATGTCCAGCAACAGGTCATCGTGTGTAATGTTTGCTAGAACAGGTGGTAGGGCTTGAACCTTTGTAATTGAATTGCTTGAGTATGTGTGGTTCTTTATGATAACCGACTCGTTGGAGAGTTGTAGAAGATAGGTCCCATTGAGAAACTCGGTTTTGCCATTTGACTCGATCTGACCCTTATAGTTCGTTATGTAGATAACATCATCACTAAGGAGCTCAATAATCTCCTCTCGGTTGTGTCTATATTTACATCTGGCCGATCCACCTCTAAGTATGATGTTAATGCAGTCGTCTTTTTCTAGTTTAATGACGGATGACCTTTTGCAGACTGTCGAATTGTTTATTATAAGACAGTTACCCTTGATACCGTAGGTCTCGGCTTCACTAGCAAGCACCCTTTCGAAAGGTAGGTCTATTTGTTTCCCATCATTAATTGTAGCCTTTATGAGAAGCAAGTTATAAAAATTTTTTTCAAGTTTTGGTATTGATAAAACGTATAATAGTAATGACCCATTTGTGTAAATTGATGGGGTTCCGTATTCCAATGCCTCTATTGCGTTGCTATAAGGTAGCGTTTCCATCTCATCGATTATCCTATTCATCTCCGATTGGTCCAGCAGATTTGTGTTGACGATTCCACTCTTAGCCAACTGGCAAGCTCGGACAATTTCATTTACCTCGTCCTTCAGGATAAAGACCTCATTGATGGTATTCTGCTCCAGTAAGACATAGTCTTTACCACTCGTGATATTGTTTAGTCTGGTGATGACTTCATTGATCTTTCCCACAACCTCGTTAGCCTTCTGCCGGAGTTCCTTGTTGATTTTGTATTGTTCATTGTTATTTACGATGATACTTTCTTGGCTCCTTAGTACCTTATTCCAGTCTGTTGCGTCAGGACTTCCGGCAACCCATTTCCAGGCCGACCCAATCCAATCGATTGATCTAACCGCTCTTCTTTTCACACTCGTCAGTTCATTAAGGCGTTCTTGTACCCGCAGCATGTGGTGCAAAATGAATTCTTTGTTTTTGCTTGGCGGAATGTGCCCTTGAATAAGAGATGATATGTTTGCAGCCACCTTCATGTATTGTTCCAAGTCGATGACATGTACCAATTTAAAATTCCCATCGACCATCCATCCATTGCCAATCTTTAAGGAGACAAGCGATGTTTTGTACTGGTAAATTTGCAGACCGCTTACAAAAGCATATAGGCTGAATAGAATAAACTTGAGATGCATGGTTAAGAAGCGTAATTTCTGAAAATAGTCTAAGTTAATTATGTTTGTGAGAATGAAGCGATTTCATGACCATGAAATGTTTAGGTGACTAATGGTTAACATAAAAAAAATTATTTTAGTATTTAATATTTAAGCTTAAAGGTTTTATTTTAGTATTTCCCCCTTTTTTTTTTTTTTTTTTTTTTTTTTTTTTTTTCCTTTTTTTTTTTTTTTTTTTTTTTTTTTTTTTTTTTTTTTTTTTTTTTTTTTTTTTTTTTTTTTTTTTTTTTTTTTTTTTTTTTTTTTTTTTTTTTTTTTTTTTTTTTTTTTTTTGAAGTATTGTTTAAGTGAGTGAGACGAGAAAGGATCAATTGCTTATAAAATTACATTTTTCTTTGGACTTTGTCCGTTTATATTTTTTATGTGCTCCTTGTGAATTTTCCTTCCACTCCTTGTCAGCACCGTCACTCTGTTATCTTTCTCAACTACTTCTTTTCTATATAGCGCTTTGTTCTTTCCCTTAATTGTTTTAATAGCCACATAGATTCTATCCCCCTTCCTATATTTTTTTGGGCTCTGCCTTTTCCTATTCATTCTTGCGTTGCGAGCTGCCATGTTCCTTTTAAGCAAATGCCTGAGGTCCGTGTTAACCTTCTTTTGTTCTAACAATAGATTTTCATAATTTGCACCAACGCTTCTATTGAAAAACAAATCACGGGGTCTTTTTTTAGTTGTTGAATGGATAGTGTTATTATATCTATCCACACAGATCTCAATTAATTCTTTTGTTGATAGACTCGGGTACTCAGCTCTTAAACATCTAAATATTTCAATTATTGTTGAGTGCAGTCTCTCAACTTGCCCATTCACCTCACTCCTTTGAACTGGCGTAAGATATAATTTAATGCCTAATGATTTTATGAAGGTTTCTATTAGGGGACTTAGGAAGCTGCGTTCATTGTCGGTAACGAGAATCTTTGGGGCCGTGAAATAATGTAAGACTTTAATTAATTTTTTCCTTACCACTACCAACGATCTGTCCTTAATAGCAAAGAATTTGGCGAATTTTGTGAACTTGTCTATACAAGTAATGAACTTTTGCCCTTGAATTTCCATGATGTCCATGTGAAGGATTTCGCATGGATATTTAGGATCAGGGGTTTCCTGACGATGTATTCGTGGGGGTTTCCTGTCGTATTTACATTTGTTACAAACGTCGCAGCTGGCGACGTACTTCCTAATACTGGCGCGCATGTGCGGGAAGTAAAATTGTTCTAAAATTTGCTCACCATTTTCTCTAGGATTACGATGTGCTCTTCTATGCTCAGTTTCAATTATTTCAAATTGGCGTTCCTTCGAAGTAATATCTGTAACTAAATTCTGCGTAATTATTATTTTATATCTAGAAAAGTGATCAATATAAATTTCTTGTATAGCGGCAAGGAGACCTTCGGGTGCTTTTATTCCGTTAAGGATATTTGGGCAAAGTTTTTCTTTGAGCAAAGTTACAAGTTTTTCTTTAGACCAATCTTTTGAGGAAATAAAATGCCTAATATATCCACGGTGTGGTTCCTCCGTTGCTGTCATATCCATTCCGACTCCTAGTATAATCTGATTCTTGAAGACGTTTATGGGTACCTCTACATGGGGTATCAAGTCAGAGGCATCTTGTTCTGCACTGTGCACTGTTGCCGCTGATGAAAAATCATCGTCTTCTCGACCCTCCGAAGCAGTTAGGGTTTCGTTTCCGCTCACAGCACCTTCGCTTGCTGTATCGGTAGAAGAATGATACAAATGATTCGAAGAGGTTTTCAACCTTGAAAGGGCATCAGCCACGTGGTTTGATTTACCAGGTTTATAAATCAACTCGTGGCTGTATTCTTCGATCCGTGCCTTCCATCTTTTTAACTTGGCATCAAAATTCCTATTCCCCAAAGCAAACGTCAAAGGTTGGTGATCAGTATAGATCCTGATTTTCTTTGCACCGTACAGGTAATTTCTGAGATTATCGAGGGCCCACACGATAGCCAACATCTCCTTTTCGTTCGTGGCGTAATTTTCCTCAGTTTTGTTCAGGGATCGAGAAATATAGGCTATGGGTTTGTCCTTGCCGATTTCACCCTGCGATAAAACGGCACCTAGGGCAGTATTAGAGGCATCTGTCGTCAAATTAAATGGTTTCTCAAAATCTGGGAAAGACAGGAGTTCTGCTGTAGTCAACATTGATTTAAGTGTATGAAAGGAATTTAGAGATTGGTCATTTAAGGTAATTGGTACTTTTTTAGACTGGCTGGCTTTTACTTGGGCATGTTCTCCCCTTGTAAGATTGGTGAGGGGTTTGGCCACCTTTGCGTAGTCGCGAATAAATCTCCTATAGTAGGAGGTCATTCCCAGAAAACTTTTCAGCTCTTTCAAATTTGTAGGTGGTAGCAGTTTTTCTATGGCCTTCACCTTGGCAGGATCAGGTTTGATTCCTTCGGAACCAACGATGTAGCCAAGGAACTCCACCTCGGTTTTCATAAAATGCGTTTTGTCGAGATTTACCTTAAGGTTAGCTTCGCGAAGCCTTGCGAAGATTGTATCTATGTTCTTTAGATGATTTCCTATATTCTCACCAATCACAATTATGTCGTCGATGTACACAAAGCAAATTTTCCCTATGTACTCGCGAAGGACATCGTCTATCATTCTTTGAAATATTGCCGGCGCATTCTTTAGGCCAAAAGGCAATCTCAAGAACTCAAATTTGCCATTCGCTGTTGAGAAAGCAGTTTTTGGGATATCCTTGGGTTTCATGCTTATTTGGTGGAAACCTGATGTAAGGTCTATTGTCGTAAAATATTTTGCTTTACCTAAGCTAGCTAAAGTTGACGTAATATCCGGAATGGGGTAGGTATCTGGAATCGTTACTGCATTCAGACGTTTGAAGTCCACTACCATTCGATACTGTTTTTCACCGTTGGGTTTTGGCTTCTTTGGCACGACCCAAATGGGTGAATTGTATGGACTCTTCGAGGGTCTTATCACTCCCTCCGAGAGCAGTTCTTTTACCTGTCTTTCCACTTCTTCCCTCATACAGACTGGGTACGGATAGCTCTTCGTATAAATTGGTTCTTCCGTACTCGTCCTGATTTCAGCCTGAACGTTTGTTGATGCAAGTTCACTACCATCAAGTGGCCCAAAAAGTGGTTGGTACTTATTAATAAGACTCTCTATTCTTATCTTAATTTCTGGCACGTACTCCTCCCCTAATATATAATTTGATTCGGTTGTTACTTTTTCCTTTAAAGGAATTTTGAAGCAGTTTTTCAGAACTAAAACATTTTCTTTTCTATCGACTAGCGCGCCCAGTTCTTTAAGTGTGTCGTCCCCAATTATTCCATCGAATGTTTTTAGTGCTGGCAAAACATAAAATTGAATAACTTTATTTATCCCTAAAAATTTAAAAAATGGTCCAACTACTTTTCTATCTATACTAACATCTCCTCCCACCGATCGCACCTTTATTGGTTTTTCTAAAGTTATGCTTCCATGAGATAAGCGCGGGCTACAGAAGTTCTTATTGGAGCCCGTGTCGATCAAAAAACATAAAGTACCACCGGTAACAGAAGGGTATTCTATATACGGTAAACTTGATGGCCTTCCCCCATAAAATTTACCTCACCTACAGTTTCTTCCTGACAAGAGTCTTCTTCCAACTCATTCCTAGCTACGTGGTCTTCATCAGGAAACGTTTCCACGTGATAAAGTTTAGGTTGTTTATTAATTATGTTTTCGTCAAATGCACCCCTTTTCCCCGCCGTCCTAGGGTTGTTGATGTAATTTACCCGACGGGATTGTATTGTCCTATCGACTTCCATAGGCTCATGTTTTATGGCTGGGTACCGTGGGGGTAAAGCTGGCTTATTATAATTAGTGTACCCATTTGTCCTAAAGTTAAAATGATTGCTATTATGTTGCCAATTTCTAGGCCGAGAATTTTGATTTTGCCACCCTGATCGCATGGGAAATGACTTTGGTGGCCTTGAAGGCCCAGGACGATAAGTTGCTTCTGGTGAGATCGAATCGTGAGTCTTGGTTTTCGCATGAACTATATTATTTCGCATAGTTAAGTTTTCTAATTCTAAGCAAGCGGAATACGCTTCAGGGAGCGTTCCTGGCCGCTGTATTATAATCATACGGGAAAGGTCTGGTTTCAAACCTCGTATGAAAATGTCCAATGCTCTGTTTCTGTACGTTTCTACTAGGGCTTTAATCGTTTCCTCGCTGTACGATTCAGTCTTTAGTTTGTTGATGATAAGGGACAGCTGGTGATTAACCGTGGAATAAAAGTCGCCTATGGTTGAGGATCCTTGCGATAGTTGGTTGAGCTGATGCTCTAGGGTTTGGATATCCCGTTTATCGGCGTAGTGAAGGGAAAGTACTCTTTTGATTTCAATCCAATCACCGTCAAATACATTATAAGACACCAGAGCTGTGTCTGCGGCGCCAATAATTTTCTGGCGGACGCTCTGTATTATCGCACGATAAATTGGCTTGTCCCTGACAATTTCAAAATCCTTCAGTATTGTTTCCACAGAATGAACCCAAGAAACATACTGAGTTGGATTTCCCTCAAACGTTCTTAATTCCTTTACACCATCGGGAAGCCGACTGATATCCTTCAACTCAGTCTCGGTTCGTGGCCGTTGAAGTGATCCCTCATCTGAGCCAGCTAGGGGTGCCGCAGCGCCCTGCCTATTTTCAAGATTCACTAACCTATTCAAAACATTTCCTAGCATATCGTTACTCAGACTCGCTTCTACAGCTCCTATTCTGGCTTCTACCAACTTGAGCTGTTCCATAAACCGGTTTATGGCTCCAGTCATAGCCGTTACCGTGGACTTTAACTCCTCCATTTCTATTTTAAGCTGACAAGGGGGAAAGAAATTTCACGTACCTGGGATATCTGGAACACGTTGATGAAGATGATCCTTGATCGTTGCACACTTTCACTTCACTTCTTTTTTCTTTTAAAGCCTTTAATAATTTCTACTTGATTTATTTTTTATTCTCAATTTTTTTTTTTTTTTAAAGGATATATTCGATAGGTAATTTTTCTTATTCTGCTTTAGGGATTGATTTCAGGGGGATATTTCAAATTCAATAATAATATTTTCTTTTTTTACTTTTGTTTTGATTTTCAGTTCTATTTTTTATAAAAAAAATTTTCATATATATTTTTTTTTTTTAAACTTCTTTGCTCTCATGGCACTTGAGGGAAATTCTTCCTCGTAATTTTCAATTTTATATATTTTCTTTTTTATTTTTGTTTTGATTTTCAGTTCTATTTTTTATAAAAAAATTTTCATATATATTTTTTTAAAACTTCTTTGCTCTCATGGCACTTGAGGGAAATTCTTCCTCGTAATTTTCAATTTTATATATTTTCTTTTTAAGGCACTTGAGGGAAACTCTTCCTCGCAATTTTCAATTTAATACTTTATTTAATTTTTATATATTTTCTTATTAATAGCTTTTTCCTTATTTTTAATTTTATTCACATATACATATGCTATAAATTTCTTTTTTTCTCTTTTTTTTTTTTTTTATTATTTTATTGTTATTATTTTTTCTATTTTGAGGAGCCTTGGCTATGGCACGCGACGCGACCGTTTAGAATCCTTTTATCCTCGCGGAAGCTCCGTATTTTTCCGGTTTGGAAATCCACTTTTATACTCGTGGACACCTACTTGGGTACGGGTTACTTCACTTTCGCCTTGGTAACCTTCTGTGACTGCTTTCTTTTTAGTCACCAGGAATACCAGTTTAGCGAAGGAGGATTAACTTTTTTATTAGTTTTTTATTTTTATAGATCCTGCAGTACTCCGAAGAGATCGCAGGATTTATTAATACTCTTTATTTTATTTCTGAAGAATATCAGCAGAAATTACTTTTGTTGTTATCAATTTTATTTATGTTAATCCTGGAGTGCTCCGTAGAGGTCGCAGGAATATTATTTAGTTATCTTTTTCCAAGGACCTTTGTCAGGGTCCCTGCTCGGGCGCCAGTTAAAGAATCCTAAACGGTTTAGTTAAAAAAATATTAATTCAAGGCGCTGCAACTGCGCCTGCTCACAAAACAAACACGAAACTTTAATTTAATTATACAAAAATTTGTCACCTTTATTAAAAACAATATAATTTAGTAATTGAACTTTATTCAAACAATACAATTAATTAATCTTCCGATAATGAATGATTTCAATCCACGCCGTAGCCAAGACTGCCTGTTCTCAGCCAACTTTGTTGGCTCGTTGCTTTCTTCGATCACGTTGCACCAACATGTGCAGGTATGTAGACGCTGACGGTGCAGAATCGTTTTCCCATCGAATTGGAAGTTGTGCAATAGTGGATCAAATTCAAAGTTGTGCAATTGCTGAGTACGCAGAATTGTTTTCCCATTAAATGGAACGGAAATTGGATCGGCGCGTGTTGGAATAAAATGATAAAAGATTAAAATTATATTTAGGCAACAGTGTTGCCAACGTCGTTAACTTATACTTTGCAACTATATAGTAAATAAATAATAACAGTCTAATTATAAAAATAATAATTATAAAAATATATTAATTTAAGGATAATTCTTACATTAGTTATTCAACGGTTTTCACCTTATTAACCAGTAATAAAAAGGCTTATTTATAAATTCGGCCTCACCTATACAGCAGAGACAACATTTGATTGTTGGTCTTTCATCGTTGATGACAGGTAACTTTAAAATTGATTTCTGTAACATACGTGGGCTGAGAATGAATTTCTTTTCCGTTTATGCCCACAGATGTCTCCATAGGCCGGATATTTTTGCCTTATGTGAAACCCAGGTGTCTGAGAATTCTGATCCACAGGATTTTCACATACCTGGGTATCAACTTCTATCCCTATTTAATTTCCACCGGGGCCTTGTAGTTTACATTCGCAATGAAGTTGTGTTCCAATGCCAGCAACCATTAGGCATGCATGATGCCGAATTTACCTGCCTTTGGGTTAAATTCAAAATCAGGTCACACTTTTTGCATTTCGGGTTTCTATACAGAAGTCCAAATGCGGGGAGGGATACTACATTTTCTGGTTTCGATACCCTCTCTGACTCCATATCGAAGATCCTGGAGAGTTGTCCGAGCAGTGAAATCGTTGTTGCTGGTGATTTCAATGTTCACAACCCATCCTGGCTTCGCCATTCGAGTCATACAACTCCGGAAGGCCAATATGTCGAGTTATTCGCTGCGCACAACCACCTAGCGCAATTAGTGAATGAGCCAACGCATATTCCATGTGTTGAAGGGCACCACTTAAATACACTTGACCTATTCCTGACTTCGCACCCTGAAAAGTACCAAGTCAGCGTTAGTGCACCTCTCGGCAATTCGGATCATTGCACCATTTCTGCCTCCTTTTCGATCACTGAACTTCGTAACGTTTCGAAATCAGCTACGAAACGTTCAATATTTATTTACGAAAAGGCGCGTTGGGCTGAGCTCAACCAATTTTATGAGCATTTTAATTAGAAACTTTGCTTTTTAGATAACGACATAAATGCTTCAGCGAAAATGGTCGAGAATATGATATTGCTAGGGATGAAATCATTTATCCCCTCCAAGCAGATTTCGGTTCAAGAGTGAAATCCTGGTTTAATCAGACGTGCAAAAACGCAGTCAGATCTAGAGAGGAAGCATTCAGTAATTGGCGTTTAAACAAAAACCCAGAGACTGATTTGCTACGCAAAAAGCCGAGATCTTCGTGTGCCAGAGTACTTAGACGTGAAAAGTTTCTTCACGAACAGCGTCTTCGTGCCAAGGTCCTTACAGCTCCCCGGGGCAGTAAGACCTTTTGGTCATTCGTTAAGAGAGTAAAGAACAGTGTTAGTTCGTCAATTCCAACTCTCATAAAGAATGACCAAACATTCACCGACCCGGTTGACAAAGCTAACCTGTTGGCTGAAATTTTTGCAAGTAATTCCTACTTGCCGGAAAGCAATCAACCACTTCCCGAGCTCGATAGAGTATCCGTAACTATGACAAAGATATTTTTCCGGGCTCGAGCAGTTAAAAGGGTTTTGTCCGGCCTCCACATAAATAAGACTCCTGGACCGGATGGCATTCCAGCACTGGTCTTGAAACAGTGTTCTTCCACGCTTGCTCGTCCATTCAGCACTACTTACCGTGTTGGTGAGTTCCCATCTTGCTAATGTAACACCAATTCCCAAAAAGGGTGAAACCAATAACCCCGAAAACTACCGCCCAATTGCAATCTGCTCTGCGCTTTCCAAAGTAATGGAAAGTATAGTTAACTACTACCTTGTGAGGTATCTGAAGTCGCATACATTACTTTGTGATCGCCAATACGGATTTCGTAAATGTCGGTCTACTGGTGATCTTTTGGCATTTCTCTCCGAGAAATGGTGCCACTCAATCCACCATTTCGGTGAAAGTAAAGTTGTGGCTCTAGATATCTCCAAAGCGTTTGAAAGAGGGTGGCATGCTGCATTGCAGGCAAAACTTATTGCCTTTGGTGTCGGTGATGACTTCTCTCGGTTTATATCGAGTTTTCTCAGAGACCGCACTATACAAGTTGTAATAGATGGGGTCTCATCAAACGAGTTCAAGATTAATTCAGGGGTACCGCAAGGCTCCGTTCTTTCTCCTACCTTATCCCATATATTCCTAAATGACCTGTTATACCAAACGTCCAAGCCTATCCACTCCTTCGCGGATGACAGCAGCATCTGCCATTCGTACTCTTTCAGTTATAGGCCCAGCCTATCCGAGATCGTTGCCAAGAGGCAAAATATGAACGATTCACTAAACAGTGATCTTCTATTAATCTCCGAATGGGGTCGTAAAAACAGAGTTGCCTTTAACGCTCGTAAGACCCAATGTTGTTTATTAACACATAAACAAACGACCACAGATGCTGCTTTATCTGTACTCATGGATGGTATAAATATTGAGGAATCGGAAGCTCTTGATGTTCTTGGAATGAAGATTCAGTGTGACGTTCGCTGGACTGAGCACATTTTTCATATCTCTAAAGAAGCATTCAAGTGCCTAGGGTTTCTAAAACGGTGTAAGATGTACTTCACTCCATCTGATCTCCTTACTATTTATATCACCTATATCCGACCAAAAATGGAATACAACTCTCATGTTTGGGCCGGTGCCCCAAAAACAATTTTGGGGTTACTCGACCGTGTGCAGGAGAGGGCGAAGAAGCTTATCGGTGACAGTAGGGTATCCAACTCTATTGACTCACTGGAGCATCGACGCTGTGTGGGGTGCGTTACTCTGTTCTATCGTTACTACAATGGATTTTGCTCTGACGAGATTAGGAACCTTGTTCCTGAAACTCGCACATTTTTACGTAACACGCGTGCATCGTTCAGAGCTCATCCATTTGTGGTCGACTGCCCAGGGAATCGTACTACGCATTACCGAGAGAATTCGTTTTTCAGCCGTACGCTCCGCCTGTGGAATAAGTTACCTGTTGACGTGTTTCCTGTCTGTTATAACGTTGAAAGGTTCAAGTCAAATGTTCACAAATACTACTCCCTCTTTCCTCCTCCTCACAACATATTTTCTTAGTTCTGATACAATGCACTGCATATGTAGGGGTCATCCCCTGAGTACTGGTCCAAGTTAAAAAAAAAATACTTAATAATATCAAATTAACTATTAAGTACTCTTGTGGCTATATGTTGGCAATACCTTGGTATATAGTTGGAATTTTATACTTTTTTGAGGCAATTTGTTTTGGAAAAATATAATATTGCGTTTTTTTCTTTGAAAATAGAATGTACAAAATTGTCGAAAATAATTTTTTTATTTTTGAAAGGGTTTGTGAACATAAAAAATTCAGGGTATGCAGAAAAAATTAATTTTGAAATTCTTTATTTATCCGAAAGAACTTTTTATGTAAAAACAGAATTCGTAAAAGTTTAAAATTTCTGCAGTTGTTAACAACTCTGAAAGATAATTTAAAAATTTGCTTAAAAATAAAATATAACTTGAAACAAAATGAGAATGGGATGAGACCTATTGGAAATAACTGTTGGCATTACAAAATCTTCAAGAAATCTTCAAGTGAGCGTTTTTTTTATAAACATTTGAAATTGGCGATTTTAGAACGCTGTCTAACAAGGAAGAATTAATCTAAAATTGGTCAAATTGCTTTTTTTTTTTTATTATCCTGGAAAATGGTAGTACCTGCTAGTTTTTGAATCGAAGAAGTAATTTTTAGGTTTTATTTTACCTAAACCTAACACTACACGGCGCTGTCATAGCCGAGGTACTATTTCTTATAGGTTTTCATAGAAAAAACGGTGTATTTACTGTTTCAGACATAAAAATTTGAATCCTTAAAGAATTTCTACAAACAACAAGGCAATAAAGTTGAGTAACACACAAACTAAAATCCAGAAAGAAGCTTGGCGTTTAGCTGAGGTTCATATTCAACATCGGCCGTTAAAATTTAACCACTCGAAGGAAGTAGCTTCATTTCTATGACAGCGCAATATATAAAACCGATAGCTCACTTTATATAAATTTTGCGGCGCCTTTTGAGTAATGATATATCTGCACAATTTTTGCTGGAAATGCAAATATATGTATATATGTATGTATATATTTGTTACACTTACCGATAGTATCAATTGAATTTATAAAGTTCGTTTTATTTTATTTTCATCTCAAAAGTTCTCTAAATTTGCGAACAAAATGTTTTTATAGTTATAAATTTCAACTTACTAAAGGTTTAGAGAAGCGTCGAGGCTACAATAAATTTTTGGAAATTATTAATCGTTAATAACAGCTGAATAGTGCTATTAAGTGTTTATAAATAATGTTTTTTCGATTTTTTCTTATTAACTCTTAATAACGCAGTCAAAAATTTTTATAAATTAGACTGTAAATAAATATATGTACGTATATATGAAATAGTATTTTGTCCTGAAAAAATATATTGGGGACAAAAACCAATAAGAGGAATTATGGCAAAAAGTAGGTTTAAAGTAGGGCAGAAGGTTTATTGAAATTTTAGCATTTGATACTGATTTAATATCAGTATATTAAACAAATATACTGATATTTTTTTGTAGCGTTTTTTATTTATTGAATCTTCAAAATGAACTAACAATAAGTATTCAAATCTTAATACTCAATTTAAAATTAAAAAATATGTGCTTTAAAATTAAAAAAAAAAAATGTCCTTTATACTTAAGTCCGGCCAATGCTAGACAAAAAGTTTTATTTTGCGGGAGCTATTTCGGTAAAATCACCTATTGAGCAATGTGATGGTGTCAACGGTATCCCTTCTTCTAAGCCGAGTGTGAGCGCTAAAATTAAGAATATTGCGCGCAAGAGTATTTGGATGAGGTTCCAGTTTACTGACATACCTTGTCGCGTTCTTAGAAAATTCCTCTTTTACCAGCGGAACACTCAGATCTTTATGAATTCGTGCATTTTTTACGTACCATGGAGCCGCAGTAATCGTTCGAAAAACTTGGTTTTGTCGCCTTTGAATTTTTTCAATATTTGACTCTGAGGCGGTGCCCCATAATTGAATTCCGTAGCACCATATAGGTTTTAGAATTGCATTGTATAGCAGAAGTTTGCAATCCAACTTCAATGTCGAGTTTCTGCCCATAAGCCAATTTAGCTGTGCTGCTTTTAGTTTCAACTGAGTGGCTTTTGCTTCAATGTGAGATTTCCACGTTACCCTACGGTCGAGGTGTATACCAAGGTACTTGACTTCGTTGGGCTGCGGAATGGGAGAGTTGTTTATTAGGATAGGTCCACATGTTTGCTTACACAGTGTGAATGTGACATGAGTTCATTTTTGTTCATTAACTTTGATTTTCCAAAGTTTTAGCCATTTCTCTAATATTGAAATGTATTCCTGTAAATTTCGTGAAGCTAATTGGTGGTTTTCATGAACGCTCAAAAACGCTGTGTCATCTACAAAGGTTGTTCACATGTTAGAGGCGTAAATCAAGTATAAAGTAGGCCCCAGTATGCTGCCTTGGGGAACACCTGCCTCGATGTGCTGGGTTGGGCTTATAAAATCGCCTTCTCTGATAACAAATTTTCGCCCATATAAGTAGCTTTCCAGAAGCTTGTGAGTATTTACAGGCAAGTTTAACTTTATTTTGTGCACCAACCCGTCGTGCCACACTTGATCGAAAGCTTGAGAAATGTCAATGAAAAGAACTGAGCAACACTTCTTCTCCTCGAAGGTCTGTCTTATGCCATTGACTAGTCTGTGCGTTTGTTCTATGGTGCTATGTTTAGCCCGAAAACCAAATTGATGATCAGGGATGCACCCCACATTGTTCAATATTGGACTCAACTTCACCATTAACAATTTTTCGAACAGTTTTGAAACTGTTGGTAGTAGACTTATTGGTCTATATGATTCTACTTTAGTGGGATCCTTCCCTGGCTTGGGTATCATAGTAATCATTGAGACTTTCCCATCTGCAGGATAATACTCAAGGCGTAAAATAGCGTTAAAAATAAAAAGTAGAAGCCTTCTAGCTGCACGAGCATTTTACCAGTAATTTCATTTTACCAGTTCAAGCATTTTACCAGTAATTTGATCAATGCGTGGAGCTTTTCTTGGGTTTGTATTTGCGATAACGGTTTCGACATCTTGAAAATAAAGTGTCAAAGACACAGGGGGTCTAACAACATATGGTAGTAATTCCGCTGTTATATTCGCTGAATCATTTGTAATAAAAACGTTTCTCAAATGATCGACATACAACATCCCCTTTTCCGAGTCGCTTCTTGCCCAGTCGCCAGTTGAATTTCGCAAAGGTGGCTTACCTATTACGGGTCTCTTTAAACCTTTTGTCGCTTTCCACAAGGAATAATCAGATTGAGGAGTACCATCAAGGCTTTCCAAATATGTTTTAGGGGAAGCCATTCTATGGAAATCAAGCAGATTTCTTAACTGAGTTATGCATTCCCGTAGCCTAGTTTTAAACTGGGGAGATCTGCGAAGTTGCCACTCTCTTCTGACTCTTCTTTTTTCTGACAGTAGTTGCTCAATTTCAGACGAATAAGTTCTATTGTTCTCATTTCTGGATCTTATATGACTAGTGGTAGCATGCTGTACGGCCAGTTTGAGGTTTTCAGAAAAATCGTTAATTGACACATCAATATCCTCAGGCGTTCTCAAGGCGATATTTTCAGTACAATGTGTACTCAAAAATTTTTTGTATTTTAGCCAATTAACTCTATTGACGGTCAACGGGGAGCCAATCTCTTGGGGAAACGAAACAGAGATTATAGTGGGAGAGTGATCTGATGACAAATCTAATGAAGGCTCCACTTGCATCCCTTCTGAAGGAAAATTTTTTGCAACTCCAAAATCTATAACGTCTGGGATCTTTCGTCGGTCTGACGGCCAATAAGTGGGGTGTCCGCTTGAAACCACATCTAAACCCATTTTGGAAACGGTGTCAAAAAGCACACGGCCTTTCGAGGTAATTAAACGTGATCCCCAAAAAGTGTGTTTAGCGTTATAGTCGCCAGCCGCTAAAAATAGAGGTCCAAGTGATTTGAAAAAATGTGAATACTGATTTTCTGATTTTACTGAAAATCGTGGTGGTGAGTAAATCGAGGATATAACAATTTTATCATGAAAATGTTCAATACATATGTTTGTTGCTTGGAGATACTCCTCACATGTCTCGTTTAGCAAATAGTGCTTAATTCTAGTTTTTATCAAAACTGCCGAGCCTCCGCAAGATCTTCCACGGGGATCTTTAGTATCATATAGTGTGTAGCCATTAATTTTGAAATAACTTTTGATTGTCAAATGGGTTTCAGCAATCATCATTATATCGATCTGTTTTTCCACAAGGAAGTACTCAAATTCATTTTTGTGTTAGCAGATGCCGTTTGCGTTCCAGAAACATATTTTTAACCAATTCATTTTTTTAAAATTGCCATGTTTGTCATAGAAACGATAAAAGTGTTAATGGAGTGAACAAGAGTCTGCAGATTTGCCTCTAGATTACTAAAATTTGGATCGGAATTTTGGGGCTTGGGTTCCTGGTTCAAGTTTTGGTCGGATTTAACCACATTAGCATATGAAAATTGTTTGGAATTATGCGTGTTTGTGAAGTTGGTTGAATCGCCTACCTGGGGAAAATTGTTCTTACCAATGACATTTGGCCTCTGGGCTGCCGGAGAAACCGATGACTTATTTGTCATTGACCGCTTAAAATGAGTATAAACAGGGCAACCTCTATAATTTGCAGTGTGGTTACCTCCACAGTTACTGCATTTTTTAACTTTTGCGTCGGCTTTTGGCTTATTGCACTGAGTTGTGCCGTGAAGTTCGCCACATACAACACAAACAGCGGGCAACTTACAATAAGCCTTAGTGGGGCCAAATTCTTGGCAGTTTAGGCACTGATCGGGTCCTGAATGCTTATGTGGCTCCTCAACGGTAACCTTACGATGCAAAAGAAATTTGAGGTTATATATTGGATGAATTTCACTCTTTTTTAGCACAACATCCCCTGGTTCTAGTTCAACCCTAAACATGGGTTGGGGGATCTTTTCACGGTTCCTGATGTTTACTACTGTTTTTATTTTAAAACCTTTATCTTGCAATCTGGTTTTGATATCATCAATATCTACGCAAGGGTCAATCCCTTTAATAACAACCTGAAGACCTTTGGAACTTTTGAGCTGGTAAGTGTAAAATGATCTTTTCTGTTTTTCTAAAACATCAGACAATTTTCGGTAGTCGTTTTCATGGTTTACCTGGATTTTAGTTACACTGATGCTGCCGTGCTTTACTGACGTGACGTTGAAATTATCTTTGCTGATTGCCGTAATAAGTTGTTTCACCAGTTCACTAGAAGTCGGCTCTCTTAAATAAATTGGTGGGATCTTATATGTTTTTTGGAAGTTGTTGGTTCATCTGTCTGAAGGATAGCAAACCTATTACTATCCGTTGTCGCAGAGATAATATCGTCCTTAGACATTTTTAGTTGCGACGCTATTTGCGTGGATTTAGGGCTTCGCTGACGTTTAACCACGGTTATATACCTATCCATACCCACTTGCGTTTTCGGTTTATCAGCAATAGCTAGATTGGAAGATTGTTTGTCGTCTGTTGTAACAACAATGTTTGGCGAGCACGAACGCGTGCGTTTTTTATCTCTTAGAGACAGAAGATTGTCCAATGATTTTTTCAATGATTCCTCTTCAGAAATCCAGAGGTTTTTTCTAGTGGAGCTAAGCTCTCTCTCAGAATTGCACCTACTGGGTACTTTCATGCAATTTTTTTTTTTATTTATATTTCTGTTGCTTTAAAAGTATATAAAAATAATTGTCACAAAGTTTTTTGTATTAATTCACTCTTCACTTATTGCGGTTTTCTACTTATACCGTTATTATTATTATTATTTTTTGTTTGTTACAATCCGATCAAAACAAATACGTCCGTTCACTATGTCTAAGGTCACACAGACAGATTTTAATTGCCGAAGTTTTGGGCAATTTTCTTTTGAACTTTCTTTCTTGTCCATGCACAAAAACTTTTCTCGGCAATTCTTGTGTTTTCTTTAGCTCTCATATTCTTACCATTTGACATTTGTGATTTTGGCATTAAAGCAAATTATAATAAAAGTACAAATAAGAAAAGTAAAAATAGATACAAAATTAAATTAACTTAAGATGTAATGATCTTCAAGCTTGAGGTCTTTTTATAAAATTTTTTTAAAAAATTGTTTATTTAATTCAATATTTCGTCTTCCTTCGGAAGACTTCTTCAGGAAAATTTTCTTGATTTTTTTTGTTTATAAATTATTTGAAAGGAAATGAAAATAATATTAACATACATACATAAATACATTCTACATAAAGTGTCACAAAAAATTAAAATACACAAAAAACATTTTTAACATAATGTAATTAACATAATAATAGATTTCTTAATATGCTAATTTATTACTTTATTTTTATAAATTAGATGCCTATAATTCTGAGCTAAACTTTCCGTATCTTTTCTAAAATTAATTCTATTTGCTAATGGTACATTAATTATCTGCAATGAATAGACAAAGCAGTCTTCTGAGACAAATTAATATTTCTATATTTCTGATCTGTCTTATGTCCTGCTAATCTAGTCTTCAATTTATTCTTCGTTGTTCCTATATATACCTTGTCACATTGTTCACTATCATTACCGCTACAAGGTATTTTGTACACTAAATTCGACTTCTATCTTTTGTTTTACTAAATAATCTTCCAACTGTTTTATAAATCTTGTGTGCCATTTTATATCTTCTTTTATCAAATATACTAGAATTCTGTAACCTTTCACACATTCCAGGTACATACGCTAACGATTTATAAATTTTTGTTTCTATACTAACATCTGATCTATTTCTGCTATCATATTGTCTAATTAATTTGCAAACAAGGTCCTTAGGAAAACTATTTTCAATTAATATATTTTTAAGTACTTTTTTATTCTTCCTATGGAATCTAATATCACTAATATTAAATACTCTGTCTATAAGATTTTTTGCGGTATTTATTATTATTCTCCATGGATGTTTTGAGTAATAATTAATTAAATTTACAATTGAGACAGAATTAAACAACAGAATTTCATATTTAGATAACGTTGCGTTTTCTTGCCACCGGTGAGTATTTTAAACAAATTTCTTTCAATTTAATAAACTATAAACATATCTTTTAGGCGAAACTTATCGCAGTATAGATTACCAGACAAGAGTATCGAGGTCTAACATTTCGGGAATAATTCCAGAGGTGTGTAAAGCAATTTGTAAGCACATGGCTCCAATATATTTAAAGGTAATATATCAAAGAAGTCCTAAGTAAATTTACGCATGCATGCAAGGATATACATATGTTTAATTTCAGTTTCCTAATACTCCGTCAGAATGGGAAAGAATAGCTAAAGAATTTGCAGTAAAATGGCAATTTCCCAACTGCTTAGGAGCCTTGGATGGAAAGCATATAAGCTTTCGGCCGTTACGTAGAGATGGAGCTATTTACCACAACTATAAAGGTACCAACAGTATAGTTTTATTAGCCTTAGCTGACGCTAATTGCAAATTTATATATGTGGATATTGGTTGTAATGGCCGCAATAACGATGCTGGTGTGTTTTTTCAAAGTTATTTAAAAAAGGTTTTGGAAGAAGAAAAGGAAATACCAGGAAACACTGTAGTAGGAAATGGTCGAATGCTTCCATACGTTGTAATTGGAGATGATGCGTTTCCGTTACAATCACACTTAATGAAACCTTACCCTTACCATACGAATTTACGGGAAAAACAAGCTTTCAATGCCAGACTTTCCCGTGCAAGGCACGTTGTGGAGCATGCTTTTGGCATTTTGTCAAATAGATTTCGTCTTTTCTTAGCCCCTATGAATTTAAAAAAGCCAGAAACTGTGGATTTAATAACATTAGCTTGCTGTGTTTTACATAATTATTTACTGGAAAATGATGAAAAATCGCAAAAACACCTTGTTGATACCTCAGTAGAAAACAATGAACATCCAGAAGCTATATATAATCCTAAAAAGGGGCCTGCAAAATACATTCGGCAACAAGATATGTTATATTTTAATAATGAAGGACAAGTAGTTTGGATGTAGTTTTATTTGCATTCCTATATGTAGAGTGTGCATACTATTTTTTACAGTAGAGTTACCAATTATTATTATATTAGTAGGGTAAAATGTAAGACTGAAGCCCACTAATATTTCTCCCTCTATATTTGTTCAGTTTTATCTAATAATTGTAAGTAAAGGAAAACAATTTGAATTTTTGTTATTAAAATAATATTATACTGGCTTTATTTTTCCTAAAGATATTAACAAATTATGAACTAAATATTGAAGTCAAATAAATTTTGCTATTAAAAATCAAGTACATAGTAGTTTTTTTGTTGATTTTTTTATTTTTTTTGGAATATATAGTTAAATAAGTAAATATGTTTACCAGTATTATTTACTTACAAATATAGAATGGAACTCATTTCAGAAAATAAATAATAAAAAAGTTAATTAATAAAGTTTTATTAACTTGCGTTTGTACGAATAAATAAATATAAATGGCAAATATTAGAATTATAAATTTATTCAACAAATCAAAGTATATATATATATGTATATATATATATATATATATATATATATATATATATATATATATATATATATATATATATATATATATATATATATATATATATATATATATATATATATATATATATATATATATATATATATATATATATATATATATATATATATATATATATATATATATATATATATATATATATATATATATATATATATATATATGTATATATATTAAATAAATGCAAGAGCCCAGGTATCACATGGTTTACTACTTATCACATTGTTCATTACTTTCAAAATAACAAAAAAAAAAATTACGCAAACAAAATGAATGTTGCTTTCGAGTTGAATGCATACATAGATATACGTTCAAACAAATAAAACATACAGTTAAACAAATAAAAAACTTCACAAATTTTGGTGACACAGTCACCTCTCAGTTTGTGTTTGTTGCACTTTATGGATTTTTTATAATCTGTAAAGGAAACAGAGTAGTAAGAATATAATGAACATTTACATAAAGGAATGGGTAATTACCAATTTTTAAATATTAAACGAAGTCGTCGTCATCAAATATTCCTTCCATTGAGAGCTCTAAAATGTCTCTGGATGGTAGCGAATCAGATACATGTTGCTCTAAAATGCTATTAGGCAGTGATGAACAAGATGGCGCTTCTTCAAATGTGTCTGTAGAAGCAGTTGAGGTTGATTCCAATCGTTTTTTTCGGGCAGATTGGCTGCAAAGCTTTCGCATTAAACATTGAACTTGCCAAGCAGCATCATCTTGGTCATCTGGATGTATTTCCTCCATTCGGCACGTAACGAGGTTTCCAAGCCAACCATACTTTTTTCACCTTTCCTCTTATTTATTATTGTTTTGAAATTTTCCACTTCATTTCGAAGAATGTTGATTGTATTTGAGCCCTAAGTACAAATAAAAAAGATTAATGTACATACATATGTATGTAAATACAAAATTACATGCACAAAATATCATAAACATTTTTTTCTTTTTGCTGGAGGTTCATCGATTAAACTTTCTTCTTGTTGGCTGCATATTTCGTTTTCCAAGTCCTGTTTGGCAAACTAAATATCACAAACATACATATGTATGTGCATGTTAGAATCAAATACCTTGAAAAATGCTTCAATTACAAACCTGTATGTTGTTAATGCTTCTTCTTACATCTGTATGCGATTCCAGAAAATTTAGCTGCTGGAAGCACCAAAGTTTGGGAATATATATATCTGCAGACCCAGCTCCACTTTCCATACTCTGTTTTATTTTGCGTTGTTCTTGCGTGTACTGTGTTCTTAAATTCTTCCATTTTTTTTTCATTTCATCTATTGTGATGGAGCTGTCCACTGTCTGCATTTCTTTTAAAATCGTGTTAAATGCTTGCGCCTTCTTTAAATTTTACATTATAAATACAATTACGTTGTTCCACGGAAGTAATCAACTTTTCAATTAAGTCCCGATTCCACTTAAAAGCCATTTTTCTTAATATTGGAACTACAAAATAACGGAAGTTTTTTTATAATTTCTATATTGTATAAGCATATACATACATATTTACATACAAATCAGTGGTTTTGAATTTATATAAACTATTGCTTTAAAACATATCAATTGGTTTAAATCTGTAATTATATAAACACTTTTATTCACACCTCTTAACAATAAAATACTTATTTGTTTTTTTTTATAATTTTTAATACTTTAAACAGTTTCTTTTTTTTATATTTCGTTTCAAATTGTTTTTACACCAAAAAGAGAAACAACGAATGAAAAGAAATGTCAAATGTTTAACTACGCAAAAAATTACGTATGGCAAAAGAAAATGAAATAGCCGAGTACCGGCAATTTTTTTCCCTTCTTATTCCCCTCACCGAAAGCTTCTATAAAGTCAAGAATTGCCCAACTAAAGTTGCTGTGTGTGACCATACACTATCAAAGCTACACTCTGACTTATACTGATATTAAATTATATTTTTGAATAATGTTTTTAGGAAATTTTGCTTAATACCGATAAGTAAACGTTTAGTAATTTTTTTTTAATAAAGGCTGTAAATGAGTAGTGTCCTGTGTTTCGTCGTGTACACACGTTTTTTGTGCCATCCGCGTTCTGTTGTTTATTTCAAATACATGTTATATGTTTAAATTAAGATTTATGTGTGTTTTTTCTTCTTCTTTTTTCTGTGATCAAAAAATCAATATTAATAAAAATAACTGTTCAATTCTAACCCAACCAACATTTATATATAAGACGTCTTAAATTATTTAAAATAAAAAATTAAAAAATAACATAAAAATAAAAAAAATGAATATTTGGCTAGACCAGGGCTTTTATGGCCTTGTTTTAGAGATTGTTGCCATCATCCTTCATATTCCTTCCTAAATTTTTAACTCTAAAGTTTTATACCAATAAAAAATTATAGATAGCTTGTTTTCTATGTTTCCCAGCTATCTATATGTCGACATTTCATAGGAACTACCCTAATCATCAGTAGACTTTGGAAATTTTTGAAAGATATTCTCAAACATTCAACTTTATATCCCAACAATCCAAATAAATTGCTGAGAATTTAAAAAGAAAAATGCTCTAATAATATCCGTCAAAACACAAAAAAACAAGCTTTTCTATTTATAAACGTCTCTAACATTTCTTTACACCTTTCAAACAAATGAACAATCGTTGGTTGCTACGATTTGCTTTTTGAAAGTATCGAAAATCAGAGAACAAAAATTCAAACAATTAAGTTTTTTTATTCGCTATTTTAGCCTCTAATATTTATACCAATAATAAATTATAAATAGCCGACATTTGGATTGTTTTTGGATTGGATTTGGAATTCATATTTTGTATATATAATATACATATATATACATATATATATATATATATACATATATATGAAAGATTGTAGAGCATATGTATGTCCAAATTTTTAATAAATGAATTTAGTTTGTACAAAATTTTACACAAAGTCTCCTGCCACAATTGTAAATGGCACAGTCAATTTATTTTAATAGCATTTACCGATATGTTCTTGAGTAATCGCTAATTGTTGTTAACTGCAATACGAAGCTTTCATTAGCATCTTTAATGGTAGCTTTCTTTTTTGTATTCCATCTGCATTAAATCTTGCTGAAGGCGATTGAATTGAGAAGAATTGTCTTGACAATCTTGAAAAAAAAAGTTATTTAGTGTTAGTTTATTAATTTAACAAAAAGCTCATAATTGTTACTCACCAATTTTTTTCGTCGTATTTGTTTGATTAAGAAGATCCATTGACTGCTGATTCCGTATGTTGACATCGCAGTAGTTCACTATCTTCGTTTTAAAATTATCCCACTTTGATTTTAAAAGATTATCCTTTTGTGGATAAATCAAATTGAAATCTAGATTAATCTAAAAAAATAAATAAAATTATTGAATAAAATCCTTGAATTTTATGTTAAAGTTGTTTTTAAACACCAGAAATGGTGCTCTGGAATCTTTTAAAATTGGCCACTCCTGCATAAAATCAGAATTTATGGCATTTTTTTGAAGCGAAGTTTTTAAACAGAACGACAGCATTTCGTCAACTGCAAAATTTTTTCCTCTAATGGATCACGTACTTCACTCGAAAGAGATATTTCCGCAGCTGGACTACTCTTTCTAATTTTTGTCATTTCTTTGGGAAATAAACCAATTATTTTGTCCACAATACTAGCAAAGTGTTTCTGTCTAAGCTTAACCTTTGATAATATGACATCTTAAAAAATTATTTTAATGAGGTCATCGCGTTGCTTATTCGTAAACTTGAACTTTTCTCATAACATTGAATAAGTTGTTTCCCGGCTGAATTACTATTTAAAAATGTTGAAAGGGGCTGCAATGCAGTGTATCATTAAATTTAATACAAAGATTTTTATTGCATATTCTTACTTGTGATCCAAATGCGTTTCTGATTGAATTATTTGAAGAACAAGGTTACTGCCTGGCTCACGATGTCGTTTCGTTAACGTTCGCTAATGTTTTATATTAAAAATAAGTGACTTATAGTCAACTATTATTCAACTAACAGATATATCGGGGTTAGAAAAGTAGATGATACAATATCAGGGAAAAATAAAGCTTATAAAAGGTATCGGAATAAGTTTTTTGACCTTAAAAATTATGTCGAACGTTTACGAAACGATATCGTGAGCCGGGCAGTTAATCTTTGTGACGGGGTTTTTCTAGCCAATCAATAAAATAATAAAACTGAAAAAAAGATTTGCTAAATTATTAGCGTAGTAATATGGAAATGGGAACTGATCTATGTACTTGCGTAATATCGCAAATAAGCTTCAAAATTAATATTATATTTACCTTTTACTTGCGCCAGAAAAACAACTTTTCTCTAAACTCCGCTTAAAGGCCAATATTTCTTACTGCTTCTGCAATGTCTTCTTTTGTCAAAAATTATAACCTTCGAATAGTTATTCCAGCATCTAAGGAACATTAATAATATTGCATACTAGGGCGGTTCGGAAACTTCTAGTTTTTGAAAAATATTTTTATCTTTCAATATAATCTCCTGAAACTTCAATACACTAAGTCCAACACTTTTCTAGCAAGTCTTTCCCTTGATTAAAATAGTTTTCCTCAAGATCTTCAAAATAGTGGTTTACAACTGTAATTTCATCTTCCTTTGAGGTAAAACGTTTGCCAGCAAGGAATTTTTTTAGATTTAGGAACAGGTAAAAGTCACTGCGGGCTAAATCAGGAGAATAAGGTGGCTGGTCAAGCAACTCGTACTTTAATTCGTTGATTTCAGCCATTGTTAAAATACTCTTGTGCGCTGGAGCGTTGTCTTCAAAAAAAATTATTTTTTTGTATTGTAAGCCAGGACGTTTTTCTCGAATTTGTACATTTAATTGATCCAAAAGGTTGCAATAGTACTCTGAATTTATTTTTTTACCCTTTTGCAGATAGTCAATCAATAAAATACCTTTGAAGTCCCAAAAAACCGTTGCCATAACCTTACCAGCCGATTGAATTGTTTTTGCCTTTGTGGAACCAAATAATAATCCAACTTGTTGTGTTCATGATTCAATTCAGAATTGACTCTCCTTATTTTATCTGTTATTATCATGTTCTTATTTCTAGCCATATTCATGTAGTTGTAAAACTAGGTTGCATATGTGTATAGGGATGTTATAAACAGTAATAACTTAAAACTATATGATGCAGGGTTTGTCACTATACCTCCCCCTTTTTTTACTAATTAATTCACAATTATTTAAAATAGTAAAACAGTAAATTAAGCATTTTTTTATGTAAAAAGAAAAAAAAGTAATGTTTCGTATAAATAAAGCTGGGTGATCACCGGACTTTATTACTTCTCTTTTTTTAAGGATTTTAATATATTTTTATATATAAATATAAACATATTGTATTTTTCTTAAAAAAAAAAACATATAAATAACATTTGTTTTTACATTCTTTAACACAAATACAGAGGTAAGTATATTAAAGTATTATTTTGTGTTTTTCATATTTAAAGCTATAGAAATTTTAATTTTAATTATGTATATTTTTTTAAAGTTTACGAATTCTATTCTTATGAACAATTTTTTCTTTTTTTGTAAAATCATTATAAATTGTTACGTTAACCCCATTTATGTTTTTAACGATATAAGGACCGTCATATATGCTTTTAAACTTTTCATAAGGTTCTTTTTTCTATAGTACGTTATCATCTATTTAAGTTTGCAATTATCATAGAATTGTTTGTTTCGTGTCTTGTGTTTATCTATTAAACTTTTTGCAAGAATATTTGTCTTTTGCAACCTATGTTTGACGTCCTTACTATAATTTTCCAAATTATAAAGTGGTTCTAAATGTGTCTTAACTTCATTTGGCATTACCGCCTTCTTACCAAATATAAGCTCATATGGTGTAAACTGATTATCAAAAACAATGTTTGGCGTGGTATTGTGATAAAACGTGAAGTATTCTAGGTATGTATCCCAGTCGGTAATATTTTCTTTTATATAAGCACGAACATATTCATTCAACACACGATGGTTACGTTCAACTGTTCCAATACTTTGATGGTGATGCGTGCTCGAAAAATTTAAGTCAGTTTTTAATAATTTGCAAAGTTCGTTAAAAAAAAACTCATTTTTGAATTTAGTCCCTTGGTCAGATTTTATGGTGTTCATTCTCCCATATACTAAAATAAATTTTTCAAATATTGCACGTGCGATAGTATTGGCAGATTTATCAGGTATCGCAATAGTACCGAGATACTTTGTTAAATCACAAATTAATGTAATAGCATATTTGTTAACGTATGCTGACTGTGGTAAAGGACCTATAGTATCTAAAATTACTATATCAAATGGACGTTGCCTGGTCTGACTTTATTTAACTTACATTCACTACAGTTTTTAACAAATTTTGAAATGTCTTTCGTCATCTTCTTCCAATAGTACTTTGTACGTATTTTTGCGTATAACTTTTTTTGACCACAGTGCCCGCCTGTTATGGGATCATTATGGTATTTATCCATTAATTTCTGCTTATCGTTTTCACTGGTTATTATTTCCACTGGTTCTGTTAGAATAATTTCTAGAGACTTTAAAACTTTTATTCCGTTATCTTTTAGAATTTGAATTGGAAAAATTGAAAAAAAGGAATCACTTTTGGACCATTCTACTATAAAATTTTTTTGGATGTTGGCTTCTTTTTGCAGCCTCGAAAGCAGTTTGTCAAGACAAATTGTTTCGTTAACAACCTCAAAATCAATATATAACACTTTTTTAAATGTTTTATATATATTAATGCGCATTTTAGTAAGTGTTTATAAAATAATTCTGTTTTAATCTTTGGAATTTTTTTAGTAAAATTGTGTGAATATTTATCATATATTTTTAATGTTTATCATATATTTTTAATATTTATCATTATATTTTTAATTTCTAATTTTGTTGATCTAGATCAGTATTTTCTTTACGAATTTTCTTTGACATTGCTCGAGTTGTCATTGAAAATATATTACTAGTTAGATTTTTCAATTCACCAATAGAAATTCTAGATAATGCATCTGCACCTAAATTTTCTTTTCCTTTTATATACTCTACAGTGAAATTATATTCAGAAAGTTCTAGTTTTATATTTGTAAGCTTAGAAGATGGATCCTTAATATTGAACAAATATACCAGGGGTCGATGATCCGATCGAACAGTAAACGAAGTGCCGTAGATATATGGCCGGAAATGGATGATTGCGAAATGTATTGCCATGAGCTCAAGCTCTATTGTTCGGCTTGGCTAAAAGACTTGGAAGCAAAATAAATTGGTAGATCATTTCCATTTATATTTTGACTCAATATTGCCCCACAACCAATTTTTGAGGCATCTACGGTTATTATAAACGGTTTTTGAAAATCAGGGTACTGCAATATTCTTGGTGACAATAAGGCAGATTTTAAATTTTCGAAAGAATTTTGACATTGTTCTTTTTTTTTTTTTTTTTTTTAGCTTTTTTTTATTTATTGAATCTTCACAATGTGAACTAACAATAAGTATTCAAATCTTATTACTAAATACAATAAATTAACTAAGTCCAGCCAATGCTAGACAAAAAGTTTTATTATGCGCATATTATATCGGTAAAATCACCTACTTAACGCTCTGATGGTGGCAACGGTATCCCTTCTCCTCAACCGAGTGTGACCACTAAAATTAAGTATGTTTCGTGCAAGAGGTTTTGGGTGAAGCTCCAATTTGCTGATATACCTTGTCGCATGCTTTGAAAACTCATCTTTTACCAGTGGAACACACAGATCCTTGTGAATTCGGGAGTTTTTTACGTACCATGGAGCTGCAGTAATTTGTCGAAGAATTTTGTTTTGTCGCCTTTGAATTTTTTCAATGTTTGACGCTGAGGCGGTGCCCCATAATTGAATTCCGTAGCGCCATATAGGCTTTAGTATTGCGTTGTATAACAAAAGTTTGCAATCTAATTTCAATGTAGAATTTCTGCCCATAAGCCAATTTAATTGCGCTGCTTTTAATTTTAGCTGAGTGACTTTCGCGTCAATGTGAGGCTTCCACGTTAACCTACGGTCGAGATGAATACCAAGGTACTTGACTTCATTTTGCTGCGTAATAGGTGAATTGTTAATTTGGATAGCTGAACATGTTTGTCTACGCAGTGTGAATGTAACGTGAGTACACTTTTGTTCATTAACTTTAATTTTCCAAAGTTTTAACCATATCTCTAATATTGAAATATACTCCTGCAAATTTCGCGAAGCTGCTTGATGGTTTTCATGTACGCTGCAGAATGCTGTGTCATCTGCAAAAGTTGAAGTGTGAATACCACATCTGGTTGGCATGTCAGAAGTGTAAATTAAATATAAAGTGGGTCCCAGAATTCTACATTGTTCTGTCCAGTTAAAAAGTGTATTTTTCCTTGTCGTAAAATTCAAAGGAGCTGCTAAAAGAGCGAAGTTTGGGATGAACTTACGATAGTAATTTGCAAATGCTACAAATCGTCTTACTGCGTCTTTATCGGTAGGAACCGGATATGTTTTTATAATAGTGGTTTTAGAATCATCTGGCAATATGCCATTTGCAGTGCATTTGTGCCCTAAAAATGTGACTTCAGGCCTGAAAAAATCGCATTTGTAGGGGTTTATTTTGAGATTATGTTCTTTTAAAATTTCAAAAACATTTTTTAAATTTTAATTATGGTGCTGTTTACTACAACCAATAATTATAACATCATCAATGTAAAGAAAAGCCTTGTTAGGTGCTAGACCCGAAAAAGCAATGGACATGATCCTAGAAAATGAGTTTGGAGCTATGTTAAGTCCAAATGGTAACACTTTCCAACGAAAAGATCCATTATCGGTACTAAAAGAAGTCACGTCACGCGAATCGAGATGCAGTGGAATTTAGTGAAAACCAGAGTACAAATCTATGACTGAAAAATATTTCGCTCGCCCAAGATTATCTAATATGTCGTCTATTCTAGGTAGAAGGAATTTATCGGCAATTAACTTTTTATTCAGAGCTCGATAATCCACACACATTCTTTAAGACTTTGTATCGCCTGAACTGTTTTTAGGTACCAATATTAGAGGGCTGTTGTAGTTGGAAGAACTTGGTTCAATCAGGTCATTGTCTAATAAGCTTTAAACTTGCCTATTTATTTCCTCTTTCTGCGTATGAGCTAATCTATAATTTTTAATGTATACAGGTGTAGTATCAGTCAATCGTAATCTTTGCTCATAAAAATTTATTATTGACATTTTATCGTCTTTTAAGGCAAAAATCTCCGAGAATTGCTCACAAAGCGGCAGTAGATCATTTCGAACATCGTCTGGAATTTGTTTCTTTAATACATTTTTAAGATTTGAAATACGGTCACAATTTGTGTTGGTTTTATTGATAGTATAAATATGAAAATTTTGTAGCATTTCCGCTTTAATCTCGCAGTTTTTTAAGCATTTAATTTCATTTGTCGTATTAACTACTCGCAGAACTTGATTTTCTGAATCAATGATGCCTTTTGCTATACTCCCTTTGCAACTTCCTGCGAATCAATGAACATTGGTTCCGTTACATTTTTGAAATTAAAAATTCTATATACTTCACATCTAGGTGGAAGTATACAACAATAATCTTTTGTTCCTTATTGTATGGGTAATTTCAGTCTCATATTTTGAGTAACAAGAGATAATGTCATAAACTCATAATCAATTTTACATTTCACTTCAGGAAGTCTTTGCCGAGAATACCATTTGAAGGAATGTTAAAGTCGTCGCCTACCACATGAAATATTTGTGGAATTGAAATATGTGAAATAATTATATGTGCATGAATTGTTCCCAAAGTTGGGACAGGATGTGTTGTAATACCTGTGATTCTAATTTTTTCATCTTCATTTAATGTAGTATTCGGACTAAGACAAGAAATATTTATCAACGAAATGTTGGCTTGTGAATCAACAAGAAATGTATATGGACTTAGATTATTAAATAAATTCAATTGAACGAAATCTGCGTAGTTAGGGTTTAAACTATAAATTGATTTGAAAGTCTTTGAATTGTCTAATTTAATGTTTCCTCCCCCAACAGCAGTGTTTGTTGAGGGGCCTCTACGTTTAAAGGCCTGGCAGACACCCTGTTATGGCTAAAACTTCTTGTAAAGTTCGCTCGACCATTACCACGATAATTGTTCTGAGTATTATTAAAGCTTCGGTTACTGTGATTGTTAGTGAACTGAAAACTTCTACCTCGAAAATTCCCACGATTGTTACCACGATAACTTGTATTATTACGATACCAATAAAAATTATTATTTTGATTTGAGTTAATTCTGTAATTACGGTTAGCTCGGAAAGTTAATACCTGGTGCTCATTAGTTTCAGTTGCTTGTTCAACGACTAGTTTAGCCACTACCTCTTTTGGGTCTGAAAATGTTGATGATGCCAGTATTGACTTGACCAAATCAGATTTGGCATTCAATCGACACATGCTTACCGTTTTTTCGATTGCTATTTCATGGGCTTTATTTTTACTTATACCTTCAATTACTAGTGAATGTTCAAATGCTTCCGCTAGCTCTTATGCCTGCTTAGAAAATTCCGCATAGTTGTTGTTTTTAACGTTCAATGCTGTTATCTTACCAGCGATAACTTTTGAGTTATCTGGCTTTATCCTACATTTTAAAGCAGGTATTATATCATTTATTGTTGAAATATGTTCAGGTAATGCTTCCCTAGCTTTCCCCTCTAATTTTGATTTAACAAATCGTATAAAAGTTGGTATTAAACTTTCTTCTCTAAGATCTTCAATTAACCCGATTTTGTCCAAAAAAGAATCTAGTGCCAACGGATTACCTTCGTAGTTGTCTATAATAATTGATGAGCACATACTAATGTACGCCTTTTTTTGTTCAACCGTTGCCATTATTCTTTCTCTGTTTGATATATCCTTCCTGTCAATATTTAGCTCTATTTCCGCTTCAATATGTTCGGAATCGTTTTCACTATCTGTCAAAGTGTCCGTATTTATCAACCCAAACAATTTTTTTTTTTAAATTTTTTAAAAGAAATTGCTCAAATCTTTATTTAACTCAATTTGTAATGCATTTTATACCAAAATTGTTAAAATTTTGTCTAAACGAGCAAACAAATAATTTGGTAGTTAAATATGTTTAAAACTTTGTACCCGTTAAAATTTTCTAATATATCCGATTTAAAATATTTTGCTCTTCTTCTTGTTTTTGTCATTCACCTGAAAATGTTTATTATTTTGTCCATTCTGTTTTGTTTTTATGTTTAAATGCTTCTTCTTTAAGAGCATAGGAATGAGTATTTACTGTAATTATTTCTCTTTTTTTTTAATTCTCTGTTTTGTTTTGATTTTTATTTTATTCATTTATATTGGTTATGAAAATAGTAAAATAGTAGAGAGACAAAAATGTTAATTTCATACCTTTTACCTTATGCTTTTTGGGCTTTGCTATGGAGTGAAATAATTTTTAATAAAAATTTTGTTTTCTTTTTCTAATAGTTCTGCATATCAAATTTTGTAGTTTGCTAACAAAATTATTTTATAGTTAATATATTTCTAATGTTATTGAATATTAATATATGTATTTGAAAAAAATGGTTATTGTAAAACAATATGTAAATAATTATGGTAATTTACATTTTATACCCTTCACAAAAATGTAAAGGGTATATATAAGTTTGTGATTCCGTTTGTAATTTCTACAGTTTTTTTTTTGCGACCCTATAAAGTATATATATTCTGAATCAGAATTAATCGAAAAGTCGATTAAGCGATGTCCGTCTGTCCTTTTCCATATTTAGGTTACCTAAATATGGAAAATGAAAATTTCCGATATCGGTCCATATGTACCCGAGATATAGCCCAAATCGGGTCTTTCATGAAAATGTCGCGTAAGCGAACTTAAACAATTTGTTGTGCTCAAAAGCAGTTCTGGTAATGAAATAAGGTTATATAAATATGGAAAATTAAAATTTTCGATATCGGTTCATATATACCCGAGATATAGCCTGAACCGATTTATTCATTAAAAATTTTTTATTCTTTTTCCTGAAAAGCAATTCTTGCTATAAAAGAAGGTTACTAAAATACAGAAAATAGAAAATTCCGATATCGGTTCATATATAACCGAGCATATTCAGGCCACATTTTTAATATACTATACATATTCGTGACTATCGTGAAGGGTATTTTAGATTTGGCCCAGCCGAATATACTACACTCTTACTTGTTTGTTTTACGTTTTATGCAAAATTACAGATTAAGGGCAAAAATATAAATAAATGTACTTATGTATTATTATGTTAAAGTAGTAATAAATATATAATGTTAAGAGAGAAAATAATGTTAACATAAGTACACGCAGAGAAAAGGCAGCTTGAAATATGGTTGCAACAACACTAGTATATATTCTATAACATTATGTATTATTGTTAAAAACGTTGTATTATCAATAAAATTATAGTTTGTTTCTCTATAAATATTTTCCTGTTTACATTTCTATAATTCTGTTGTTAATATATTTATATTTTAAGATATGGTTACATACAATAATAACAATTGTGAAAATTGTTTAAAAGCAACGATAGCTTTTATCACACCCAATACTAAAATAATTGTTATTATCATATGTATAATACGATGATTCACATGCAACAAAAGTGAGTTTATAGGATAAACGCACTATTGTTGCCATTAGCGAAATTTTCATTCTACTCGTTGACATATAATTTTCTATCAGTTTTTGTTTTTCTTTGGAAACTAAAAAATGGTTTTTTGTTTTCAATAAAAAAAAATTATATACATACAAAAATATGTATTAAAAACAAAAAGAAAAATCGCGAAATAGTCGAAAAATTACATATTAAATTTACATATTCGCGGTAATTAAGAAAGTAAGTATATTTAATATCAAGATGTGAACATACATAAATATATGTATATAGTGAAGCCTGATATAATTAAAATCGCGATGAAATATTTATAACTATGTTTGTTTTATTACAGCTAACTTCAACTTCCAAGAAGGAGTTTGTGCATCAAATCGGTTGAGCTGCAACCCGATTATTTTTTCAAATTATTTTACAATCTGGCTATACTGTTCATGATTAATCAATATTTAAAGCTAATGAAGTGAATAAAATCAATTGTTTATTTGAAATTATTTTATACAATAATTATTATAAAATTATATTACATACTCTCCTTTTTTTGTAGTTAATTATATATGTATATGAATTTGTGCAATTTATAAGAAAGATATGTTTACAATAAAGCTATTTGCCACATTAGTATGGTTACTTAATGAAGGTATATGAGAAAAGTATGATTGGCTGGCATAATTGTATGGTTGGGTGTGGCAATTACTTCGTGACGTTCATTAATACCGTAGATACTTAATGTTATAACAACTTTAAGCCCAAATATTGTATGGTTACTTATAATATTTTTGTTTTACAATACTATGGTGTGTTATGATGTTTAATATATGACAATATACTGTTATTGGGTACAACCATATTATTCAACAATAGTATGTTGCCCTGAGAATATTGTTGTACCAACCATATATTTTTTTCTACGTGTATGTATATTTACATAGAAAGAGATTTGTATAATTATGTTTTCAGCAATATTTTTGTATTAGCTATGCTGTCATCCTGCCTACCTTCTCTTCATCGCTGTTGCAATTTTCTGACAATTAGACGATTTTCTCTTATAAAGGGTGTTTTTTTAAGCCCGATAGAACTTGAAATTGTAAAAAATAACACAAAAAATTAAATTGTAATCAAAATTTTTTTTTATTCGAAAGATCAATACGTGACATTAACATTTGAAAATGATTTCGGGCATATGGGCACCGCGGCTGTTCTTGACGAAGCGCATTCTGGACGTCCAATTTTGGGCCACTTTTTCGAGCACTGCTGGCAGTAGTATGTTTACATATGTTTCTCGCCACTTTTTCCATACAAAAAGTTGGCTCATGCATAGCTGGGAAAGTGAATTTTTAGTATGTAAATAAAATGTGTTATGTAAAGAAAGTGTGTAGGTGTTTCCATCCCTGGAAACCGGCGGCGGCGTTAAATGTTTTTTTTGTGGTTAGTGAACGGATGGAATGTTTTTGTTTTGAGTTTAGCTTTATCGAAAGAAATATTAATAGCAAAGAGTTTTTTGCTTATCTGAATGTGTTTTAAATGTAATGGTATATATGTATCTGGACCGTGGAATTTGTAAATAAATACAAATATTAATCGCTAAAATTGAGTTTAGCTTTATCGAAAGAAATATTAATAGCAAAGAGTTTTTTGCTTATCTGAATGTGTTTTAATTTTAATGTGGGATCAAGCAGATTCTAGAAGTATATGAAATTATACTAGCCACCTGCTTAGTTTAAGTTGAAATTAACCACATTATGGCATGTTTAAAAAATAAGACAATAAATTCAATGATGTTTAAATTTTATTAAAAGCACAATTTTTACATTTAGTGAGATTATAAAAATTAATTATATTTCTAACTTCCTGTTCAGCTTGATTACATCTAGACTTGTGGTAAACACAATGGCATGTATCTGGACCGCATGTATTATTCTCGTCTGACCAAACGCAATCTTCGAAATGTTCACCATGTCTATTTATGATTGTTTTCAAATTGTTGACGTACTCCAGTTGTGTTTGAATGTTGATGAGTTTGGCTTTATCCTCATCCGAAAGTACGTTGGAGAATGATTTTAAAAATTTGTAAATTTCTTTAAGTAACATGATGGATGATCTACTGTATGTTCATGTGAAGGGTTTGGGTAATGTCTTTTATATTGATATTTTTTATATTTAAAAGATTTGAGGGGCGATCAGTTAGATAGCTGGTTTCAAAGTTCTGTATATGATTTCTTTCACTGGGATATACAATTCTATCGCTGTCAGGGTTATATTGAAAGCAATAGATGTTAAGTTTTTTATATTTATAGTTACTATAGTATCCGCAACGAACTCTTATATGATAGCTGTCGTACTTTAAATTAAAGTGGCGATAAAAAACTTTAGCACTCTCATATATACCACCTATGTTAGTTTCTTTCTCAATTAAATCTTTTCGAAAAACCTCAATTAAATCATCTATGGTAAATTGATTTTCGTTGCTTCGTGAATTTCGGATGTGTGGAGGAGAAGTTGTTGTTGTTGTTGTTGTTGTTGACGGATCCAGTTGAACGGACAAGTGTATTTCTATATTCAGTGTCTTATTTGGCAGCTTAATTTGAAAATTAACATATTTACTTATATCGCTATCTAGAGGTATTGGAATGTTATGAATTTGTTGTTGTTGTTGTTGTTCTCGTTCATATGAATATGAAGTGGGAAAATTATATGATTGTGTATTACATCTTGTAATTTTAAATTGAGTAAGAATTATTAAGAGTAATACTTTTAGTACGCTTGAATTCATAATCATTTTTCGTTAATATCTGATTGTATACTAATGATTAAAGTATTATTCAATAGTCATTTTATATGTTTGTGTATAGCTGTGAAGATTGGTGATTTTAATGTGTTGTAATTTTCGTGATAAGTCTTCGACTCGAACTTTCTCAATTTCACCATTACTTAGTATTCTTTCTTCTTCAATTTCACGATATTCGAAACAACTTATTTTTAAATATTTTTTTTCAAATGTACTGTCATAGGTGCAACGTATAGGTATTTCAACGTTTTCATATTGAAGATTGAAATGTCGATAAAAAGATTGTTTAGAATCTATAATTCCACCTATATCCGATTCTTTTTGAATAAGTTCTTTGCGAAATGCTTCTATTGCATCATCTACTGTAATTACTTTTTCTTCGGTTATTGGTGTTGGTGGTGGTGGTGGTTTATCTGTTGTAAACGGTAAAACAGATGTTGTTGTTGTTGGTAACAGATTTGTAAAGTTGTATATAAAATATTTGAAAAAATGGTGTCTTCTATTGTTATCAGCTGTTGTATCATCAACTTCGGATGGTATAGTTGTTGTTGTTGCTAGTTCCAATTCTTCATCAGCTGGATACTCATAATCTCTTGTTTCTAGTACTTTACTTTCCTTTAGCATCACAAAAGATATATTTATTTTTAGGATCTCGCTATTAGGAAGAGTAAGATTGAATTCAACACTCTTTGAATACGAATCACTTTCCGACGAACTGTTAATAACAGATATTGGTGTGGAGTTGCAAGTTAGTATTCTCAATAGAACTACAGAACAGATTACGAGAAATTTCATTATTCTGTTTTATTTCTTTCCGTCTCTTTAAGATGTATACATACAACAAAGTGTAAAACATAAATGATAGAGAAGAAACAATATTTCATCTTTTATACATACCTTCAATGATTTAAAAAAATATAATTCATAATATTGTGAAATTATTAATATAATATTTTTTTTTTTTATTTAATTTTTGTAATCTACATTATATAATACATATATTACAATATTTTCTTTATTTCATTTGTAAGAGGTATATATTCAAACATTCTATCGTGTATAATTATACAATATGCAGATGTATTAGCTGGTATATTTTTAAGAGTTTTAATCTCAATACGAATATCGATTGGTCCAGTTTTAACCGTTTCATTTTGATGAGTTACATCCAAAACTATTAATGGGGCTTCCGTTTTGAATTTTTCACGTGTAAACAATGGTTGAGCACTGCGAAAATAGTAGTTTTGTTGAAATTTGTAGTACATATCATACAATAGAGCAAAACGATTTCTTTCAAATTTAAGATTTAGATCATCATATGGATACGTTTCAGAATTGAGATGAACTTTTATGTCAGTCAAATCACAGTGTACAAATTTATTATTACTACTTCGAAAGCCTAATATAATGAAACGAGGTCTTTCGTTTTCGTTGGCTAACTTAACATTCCACAAGACCGTTGTATTTGTTGGAAGTGAAGGATAATAGTACATATCCCAGCTTCTAAATGATAAATTTAATGCTTGACGGTTGTTGATTATTTTAAATATTTGTAGTTTGTAGGCATCAGCAAGTTGAATATGTGGCACTTTCCATATTATATTTAGAATAGATAATTTAATCCTTTCATTAGCAGCGGTGGACTTGAAAACTTGTTGTTCGTCTTTTGCACGTAAAAGGATCAATTCATGTTTAGAATTGACTATGATCTTGTTGTAATCTTCTGCAAATCCCAGTAATTGTTTAAGTGGAAGACAAAAATTGAAATATCCGCTTACAAGAGTTAGATCTTTGTTGTCGAAGGGTGCCCATCCGGCATTCGAGAGATTATCACTTTCTAATTTATTTAGAGAGACATAGTTTTTCATTTCTGTTGTGATTCCTAAATGTCGTGTACGATCAATTTCTATACCATTGAGTTCATATCGAATTTCATCGAATAGATGTGCCACACAATTATTCAAGAGTTGTATATTTGCTGATACTGTTGAATCTTCTTTCGTTGCATACCCTTCAACATATAAAATACTTTCGTGGGGTAGAACGTACAAGTCTTGATTTTGAATAGATATACGAATCTCATCGTTATTCTTAAATGATTGTAGATAAGATGTATAGCTATGGTAGTCTTTTTTGATAATAGAATTATCAATTTGTGGTTTTTGTAAAACGTTAATACTATCACTCATGTTTCTTCAATCGGAATCCTGATTTTTTTAAAAGCTCTTGATTGTTTTTGGTTAGCGAAAAAGTTTTTGTTGTTGTTGTTGAAGGGGTTTCTCTTACTTTCAATGTTGACGATGTCAGACTGAATGATGGTTCATCATTCAGATTGTTTATATATCTGTTGTTGTTATTGTAGATAATCATTTCTATTAGTGTGGTTTTAAATGTAGTTTTATCGATATTCTTTCTCCACGAAAATTTAATAAGTTACCATCCTGATCGGTAACTTTTAAAATTAGAGTATTTATTGTTTTAGTATTAACTGGTAAATATATTACGTTGGACGGTGACTCTGTTATTTTATAGCCTGGAGGGACAGCAAGTGAAAACTGATGAAGAGTATGTGCCAACTGATCATTTATATATGATCCAGAAATAATATTGCATTGAATTAATATTGTATTTATTTTGGATATATCTATAGTTTTATCTGAATAATGTTTTTCACCTTGTTTTAATACTCTTTTAGTGAATCCCAGCAATGAACCGACTGATCGATCCTTATTAAAATATATTGGATCTACAGAGCTTGTTATATATGTTTGTATTGTATTATTATTGGACTTAATGTCGAGTTTTCCGGTTGAGTTTAGTTTTGTATATTTAGCTGTAAGCACATCGGCAATGTCAGAAAATTCATAGGAGCCCACAGGAATTTCAATTTCATGTTTTCCAATATGAAACAAGTTGTTTTCTATATCAATATTTGGTATTGAGTGATATGTATCGAAGCTTATTAATCCGCATGCATAATTTTCTTTGAGTTGAATTGGTGGAAAATAGTTTGCAACTAATAACGAACTATCTCCGTTAACGGTTAATGTAATTGACATCTTCGCAGTCGACTTAAAATTGAGTGAATTTATAAATTTCCAATGTTTTTCATACAAAAGATTATGATGATACTGTTGTTGATGATGATGATGACTTGTTGATCCAAGAGTTGTGTTCTGATGAAAATCCTAACCATTTAACGTACAACATATCGCCTCTCTTCTTTATAACTTTTTCAATTAGATACGTGTCGGGATATTTGGTTTTCATAAGTTCGTAATCATAAAACCCACCTTTAATATCATGACCTTCATAGTCTTGCAGTATATATGTGTTGGGGTTTGTGTTTCTTACGGTCTTAACTTTGAAGATTTCCGTTGTCCAATTTGGTGTATAACCCTTTTCGAAGACATGTTTATATTTACTTATTCGAACATTGTCGCCAACTTTAAACTTTGGTCTTTGAAAGACTTTCAATTTGTTGTAGACAGTATTCAATAATGATTTCTCATTCGATGAGTTTACTTGATTCGGTGTCATCTTTATAGTTCTATGATATGTATTATTATACAAATCTAAAAGATTTTGATATTTATGAATCCATTTGTATGTTCCCTGATAGCTAAACTCTTTCCACATTAATCCTTTTAATGTTCTATTAAAACGTTCAATAATTGATGCTTTTAAGATTTGTTGTTTGCATTTGTTTCGATTGCATCAGATTTGTTTCGATTGCATCAGATGATGAAATTGAGCGTTGAAAAACTCTTTACCGTCATCAGTTTGTAGATTTTTCGGCTTTCGGTGACTCTCATCAAATATGGTTTTCATAGCGTTTCTAACACTTTGAGCAGTTTTATTTTTTACAGCCAGTGCCCAAGCCTTCTTCGAAAATGTGTCTATTACAGTTAAGAGATAGCGATATCCATTGTTGTAAGTAGTATAACTACCCATTTCTACTAAATCTGCTTGCCATAAATCATCAATTCCCTTTACGACAACTCTCCTTCTTTTGTCGTTTCTTCTCGCCTGCCTATGCAACTCATTGACAATTTCTCTTTTGTCGACATTTAAATTCATATTTACTGCTTAGGTCTTCCAACAATATTATTGTAAAGATAATCTTCAATGTTGTTTAATCTTTGATCGAGTGCAACCCATTTGAAAATGTATTCTTCGACTTTGTTAAATCTCTCTTCAACTTTAGTCATATATTGCTTATTTGAGTTTAGAGTATATTTTTTAGTAATATCTTCAATTGTTTTCTCTTGTTTACTTATATGATTTTGAACAGCTTTGGTAACGTCGTCTAGATTTGTATAAATCTTTTCTAGATTATTGTTCAGTGATTTACTTGTATCAATTTTCAACTGTTTGATATCAGTTGAATGTGTAATATTTATATTTTTTATTTCATTGTTTAGTTGACTCAATTTTTCGATATCAGCTTTATGTTTAGCTTTTATATCTCCTATATCCAGGTACAACTGTTGTTTCAGTAGTTCAACGTCAGCTTTTTTATGATTTTTAATATCCTTATAAACGTTCCGTAGATTACTATCTAATGAAGTATTTATTTCATGTTTAAGCTGTTTCATATCATTTGCATGGGTATTATTTATTATATCGATTTCATTGTTAATCTGTTTTATATCATCTGTATGAGTATTATTTATGTTAATAATTTTATTATTCAGATATGCTTTTGTAACAGCATCTTTAGGGCCAACAGGTGATAATAGATTGCTGATTCTTTTATTACGAATATCTAAACATTGATCATCTACAGTAATATCGAATAACTTTAAAAGTTCGAGATGCAATTGCTTATCATCAACATAATCTCTATCATTAGTTGTTCGTTGTCGTTTATTCAAAATTTCTCCAAATTTGTTAATATAACTCATTTCTTCTTAGTGTTTTTCTTTTGTGTGTGTGTGTGTGTGCGTGTGTGTGTGTGTGTGTGTTTAATAAATAATATTAGCCTCCTTTAGTTCTTCAACAATAGAAATTATTTCGTTTTTATGATTGTTGTGGCCGACACCTTCTGATGAAAGAAGTAAACGTAGTCTGTTAACCAATTCATTCGGATCATCCCAATATATATAGTTTGGTTTTCTACTGTCTACAAATTTTAGTAATAATCCACTACCCTCTGTTAGAACATTACGCTTTTGTTTAAATAATTTTTTTATAACACGTTGATACTTTAATGCTTTTGTACCTTTAATTTGTTTATTTGATTGATAGTTGCGTTTGTGTACATTTGTATTTACTATAATACTCTTATATTTCTCCAAATCGGTTTTAGTATAATGTAAAGGTTTTGAATGGAATAATAATTCAAATAATCCTGGTGTCACTTTAATCTTCATATCTCCTATATTCATCATATTATCTTTACGAAATTTTAATTTATTGTTTCCATAACGCCAATCTCCACTTTGATCTATATTAAATCCATAGACTTTATCTAACATTCGATTTTCCATTAATAATTTTATATTTTCAACAAGTGATGATGATGATTTATTATTGTTATTATTATTTTCGTCCAATTTAATTCTTTTCCTATCAATATTCAATTGTGTTTTACTCTTGCGTTTTGAGAAAATATGTGTAGTTTTATATCGCTTTTTATCATCTTCATCGAAATCGCTCAACACAGAGGTATTCTTTCGTTTCGATTTTCCCCTTTTTAATGTCACTGGTTTGTTTATGTTATCTCTATCAGTTTCGAGGCTATTATTATTATTATGCGGCAACAAATGTGGGGAAGCTAAAGACATTCTTTGTTTACGTTTATTCTTCTTAACCAAATATGCTGATGTACGTTTATAATTCTTCTTAAGCAAATGTGTGGAAGTTGAAGGTTTCACGTTGTTTATAGATGATGATGATGATGATGATGGAATTTCTAGTTTACGCTTGTACATTATGTTTGAATTGTTAGTTGATGTTCTATTCCTTTTAAGATTTTTTTTCTCATTCTCAAAGCTCATATCAAAAATAGAATCATTTTTGAATTGTTGATTATGATGATGATGAGCTCCAACGGGACTACCAATATCAAATGATAATGGAAGTGGTGTACTTTGAAATGAATGATTCTCCTTTATTGGTGTTGAAGTTACTAACTCATGGTTTTTTGGATTGGAAAAACTAGACATGTTTTCACTAACTTCACCATCATCATCATCATAATCCATATCGTTATTTACACCAATGAAATCAGTTTTATCATAAGTATTATCATAATCCATTACAACATCTGATGATATTGGTTTTACTTTTTATTGTGTGATTTAAGTGTTTGTACATTATCTAATTTACTTATTATATTTTTTAATGGTTTTGTTATGGGTTGAAAGGTATCCTCCAATATATTAACTTTATCGATTTCATTTAGTTTTATATTTTTTAGTTTTTCTTTTAATACTGTTCTAGTATTTATAAGTTTTTGCATTAGTTTTTTATTCATGATTATGCGCTTTTGTTAACACTTCCAAACGAATTGTTATCGAACTGCTATCCAACTGCTATCGAACTGGTTCCGATCTGCTTTTATACTGGTAATGATGAGCTATCGATCAGCTTTATATGTAATATCACTTTATAATTGAATAAAATTATCGAAACCCTTTCTATAACGTCCTTTATTAACTACATCATCCTTACTTATAACCAGAAAACCATATTTTTCTTTCCAACATTCACTACAAATCTTTGTAAAGTCATTAAATGACATATCACCGATGACATGATCAGTATAGATATGACGTAAATTCATTTCATCTTGTTTAAATGCAACAATCATATTTGCATTATCACGTATCAAATGTTTAGGAATTTTCGTGTATGTTTGACACAAGTAAAAGCAATCTATATTTTTATGTCTACCCATGCAAAAATAATCTCTTATGGTGTTTTGTTTACCACAAATTACATCATCGAATATTATTATAGAATGTTGATTTGCTTTCTCTGGACTCAAAACTTTTTCATTTTCCGAAAAAGTAAATAGTTTTATGCCTTTGATTGGTTCAATCAATCTCTTAAGATAACAATATTTTGATTGATATAAGAACTTTGAATATATGTATATGTTTTTAAAACAAAGACCATTAGGACTCTCTATAAGACTTAACATAACATTAGTCTTGCCGCAATTTGATGGTCCTACAATTAAAGCTCGTATTGAATTTGGTAGTAGAGTACTATGTCGAGTTTTATGCAGTTTTTCCTCTGCGCTATCAGCATTTCTAATTACAATTTTTTTATCTTGTCTAATTAAACGCATTTTGATTATTAATGTCATCCTATGTTGAAAATTATCTTTTATACTATATATAAGATATAAACATTTTCATTTATTTCTTAATCATACAATATTTGTGAATGAAGAATGGTTATAAATTACTACCAACACAAAAGTAGAAAACAGTCTATAACAGGAAGTGGTCTGGTAAACACAATAATAAACTACCATTTGAATTACATTTACCCGGATATCAATTCTGTGGGCCTGGTACAAAACTTAAAGAACGTCTAGCAAGAGGAGATAAGGGAATAAATTTATTAGATTCTGCATGCAGAGAACACGATATTGCATACTCACAATCAAAAGATTTAAGTGAACGACATAAAGCTGATCAAATATTAGCGGAAAAAGCTTGGCAACGAGTAAAAGCTAAAGATAGTGATTTAAGTGAACGAGCAAATGCTTGGTTTGTTACGAACGCAATGAAGACTAAAGTTAAATTTGGATTAGGTATGAAGCAACAAACATCAAAAACTAAAAGACGTAAATCGAAAAAAAAATGTTAAGAGAAAGAATCGAAATGTATGTAATAAGAAATTATTTTCGAGCACCGTCAAGAATACACTGAAACTTTTGAAGAAAGAAAATCCTAATAATATATATGATGCTGTTAAAATTGCAAAGAAAGCTGTTCGCATAAATTTCAACGGTAAAAAAAGATCTAATATAAGTGTACCAAGAGTGATACCATTACCCAAAGTTGGAGGTTTTCTACCATTAGTTCCTGTCTTGACAGCATTATCTGCATTGGGCAGCTTGGCTACAGGTGGATCAGCTATAGTGAAAGCTATAAATAATATTAAAAATGGAAAGGAACAACTAGCAGAAGCTACTCGTCACAATAATCATATGGAAGCAATTGCTATGGGAAAAGGTCTCTTTCTAAAACCTTACAAGTCCGGTTACGGATTGTATTATAGTCCATATTCAAAAAACTTTTAAAAAATCTACCCAATCGTCCACTAACGGATATAGATATAGGAAAATATGGTAAACACCTTAAATATTTTAGAGGTGTTTTCATGCGTGATTCTTTACCTAAAAGACCATTAGAACAAGAATGTGGTATCGTTAATTTGGATGATACAAAAGGCGCTGGAACACATTGGGTAGCATATTATAAAAATCATGATTATAAAGAATACTTTGATAGCTTTGGAAATTTGCAACCACCACTTGAGATCATCAACTATTTAAAATTACCTATTGCATATAATTACGAACGAAAACAAAAATTTAATACATTTTATTGTGGGCACTTGTGTTTAAAATTCCTTTACAATAAATATAATTTGAAATAAAAAACAAAAAGTCTAAGTTTGTGGTTGGTTTATTTTATAATGCCCCCAGGCATAAGTGTTAACATTATTTTCACATATAAATCTCTTATCATCTAAATAACTTAATGTTAATTTACTTATGTATTGTGTGTACACTTGGTGAATCTTAGATCTAAATACATACATAGAATCATAATACAGCTTTTTCTCTAGTAAACATTTTCTGAAATCATTTTTTTTTTTTTTTTTTTTTATATTGGACCAGTACTCAGGGGATGACCCCTACATATGCAGTGCATTGTACCAGAACTAGGAAAATAGGTTGTGAGGAGGGGGAAAGCGGGAGTAGTGTTTGTGAACATTTGACTTGAATCTTCCAACGTTATAACAGACAGGAAACACTTCTGCAGGCAACTTGTTCCACAGACGAAGCGTGCGGCTGAAAAACGAATTCTCTCTGTAATGCGTAGTACGATTCCCCGGGCAATCGACTACAAATGGGTGAGCTCTAGACGATGAACGCGTGCTACGTAAAAATGTGCGCGTTTCGGGAACAAGATCCTTAATCTCGTCAGAGCAAAATCCATTGTAGTATCGATAGAACAGAGTAACGCATCCCACACTGCGTCGATGCTCCAGTGAGTCAATAGAGTTGGATACCCTACTGTCACCGATGAGCTTCTTCGCCCTCTCCTGCACACGGTCGAGTAACCCCAAAACAGACTTTGAGGCACCGGCCCAAACATGAGAGTTGTATTCCATTTTCGGTCGGATGTAGGTGGTATAAATAGTAAGGAGATCGGATGAAGTGAAGTACATCTTACACCGTTTCAAAAAACCGAGACACTTGAATGCTTCTTTAGAGATATGAAAAATGTGTTCAGTCCAGCGAACATCACACTGTATCTTCATTCCAAGAACATCAAGAGCATCCGATTCTTCAATATTTATACCATCCATGAGTACAGATGAAGCAGCATTTGCGGTCGTTTGTTTGTGCGTCAATAAGCTACACTGGGTCTTACGAGCATTAAAAATCATTAATGCTTAATCTAGCTGTTACACTATTTTTAACACCTTTAATTTTCTTAATTTCTTTATCTACCTTATCTATTTTTAAAGAATACATTTTAGCACGTAAACCAATGAACTCTCTAATAATTTTACCATTACATTCATCCTTCATCATACCCAAGACTTTTTTATTCATCAGTGGAAAATTATAGATATTTTCTTTTAGATATGCAGATGTATCGAAATGTATTGGGATATCATTTCGAATATCATCATATATATCATTTGTTCTAACATCAAAAATAAACGAATCGGTATCCATATAACAGAGATTTATATTTTCAAAGTATTTTGGTTTCATATACTGGTAATGGAAATTATACATTTTCCATTTCGATAGTTCTAAAACAGAAAAACCAATATAAATTGGTTTATTATACTCTGTTCGTACTCTTTTCATTTCAATGGCATATGGTTGAATCGTGAATTTTGCAACAACTGTGGAAGTTGGGTTTAGCAATAAGAGATCTAGCTCCTAATCGCTTACCTCTATTTTCCCATTCACATACTATTTTAACATCTTTTCTCTTGTCAACATTTTCCATAGTCTTGCCATATACAGCATTATTAAGCAATTTAAAAAAGTTTTGTTCGAATGTGTTTTTAGCCAATGTTCTGTGATAGTTATTTACATCAATATATTTTTTCAACCAATTTGGCTGATTAAATTTAAGAATCCTATGAATTTTTTTTTAGAACTAAACCGTTTTGAATGCATTGTTGAAGATTGCGATAGTGTATTATGTAATTGGTTTTATTGTTTAAATCTGTTATTAATTTTCTTTGCTTCATGCTTTCAATTTTCTTATTTTCTGCACAAAATGGAAAATCGTTATGATAATCATGCAATGCGGTTGGATAGTCCAAATCTACCTCTAAAATAAACCCAAATTCTGAATCTTCTTCTATAATATTTACATTGAAGTCTTCACAGTTTTCAACCCATTCAAAATTTTTAAAGGGAAGATATTGTGACATTGCATAACCATATAAATTATTTACATCAAAATACATTATATAATTTGATTCCTTTGCAGGATTATAACCACTAATATATTTATTGTTGGTTAATGTATATCGTTTACTACATTGTACAATACCGCCCCTAATACCTCGTGCAACGAAATTGTACATGTCAATATTGGTCAACAATTCCAATTCTATTTCAGTTGTTTTTAACATAGCATCCCACGATAAGCCTGGGGTAGTATAATATTGACATGGATCTAAATTATAAATATTTTTGCAAACTTTACGGAAATTTTCAAAAACATCACATAGCAACATAACATCTACTTTCAAATATAGTAGAAGATAATCTAAGAGTTTGTTACAATTGAACGTATTCCAAACTTTTTTTGCATGTTCAAAATCATCGTCACTGCACAACTCATTTGTAAGTTTATTGAAGAAACGTGATCGGGGTGGTAGCTCTGTCTCTTCAAGACGATTCACTGAATCTAGATAGTCATAGGGAAAAACACCTTTACGTTTCATTAAACCGAATTCATTTGGTGTATGAAAAATTGATCTTACAGTTACCAGATCGTCATCAGATAAGTATCCTGCTAGTTTTTCTAAACTTGTTGGCATAAACCGACAAGAATCTAGAAAACGCAGTTCAATAGTATTTTTTTCATCAATAGGAATTCTTTTCGATATAGATACATATAACTCTTTATTTAGAGGAATTATATTTATATCACCTTCAACAGATGAAAGTTCTCTTATAAACAAATGGCAGTCATATGACGAAAGATTATGAAAAAAAATAGGAATGAATTTTGCGATTTGATATTCGAGATTACAATTGACATGTGCGGGTCCTCTATATTCACCAGTTAAGTGACAATGATCAGATACCCGATCTACAGGAGATAAAAACTTTTTACAAATGTGACATATTGTATCCTCTTTTTGTTTACGTTGTTGAAGAGGTGTTAGAACAGCCATTGGTTTTACTATACTTAAATAATTATGATATATATCTAAACAATCCTTGACTAAATTTGAAAAAAAGTGACTTGATGGGTTATCCCCACTATAAATTCTAAATATATCTAATGCACTATTATAGGAACATTTTATGTAATAACTATAAGCAATTGGATTGTGCTTTTGTATAGACTTTACATTTGCTGAATTTTGAATATTAATTGATTCTAAAATACACTCAAAATCCGCGTAAACTACAAAAGGCACATCCATTTGCTTTTTATAGTTTTTAAAACTTACAATATTGTTGTCTGAAGTCGGTAGTCTTGTTATAATCTTATTGCATTCTCCTTTGTGTTTTAATAGCAAAGACTCTGATTGAAAATGAATCAAACATGTATTGCATAAATATAATCTTCTACAATTTTTTGTCAATTGACTCCTAATTAATCTAAAATTAAAAGAAAAAATATTTTAATTATTAACTATAAAATGAAAATTTAAATTGAGCTTTACCTTGAAATATTTTTAATCCATACGTAGTGAAATTTCACACCATCTTCCAATAACAATAAGTTAATATGTCTATCCTTTTCTTTTAAAGTAGAATAATAGGGTCCGATTATATAATTTTTATCATCCAAACCAAATACATTTACACTTATTTCTGAATTGTTCATTTCAAAGATCTTAATTTTATGTATTGATAGCGGAAAGCTTAGATTTTTAAAATTTATAACAATATTGTTTTCCAACGTTATAATGTCATCTTCAATATTTTTAACTTTATAAGATGTACACCGGTATACATGATCATCGACTGAAAATAAGGCTGATATTATAGCCCACTTGAAACAATATTTATCATTATTTTCGACATTGATACATGCATTTTTTCTCTGTATTACTGATGGTAAAGCAATATATGTTGATCCTTTCAAACATTTATATTGATTAATGTTTATTTCTAAACGCAATATTTCTGTTAATGTCCATCCGCTATCACGCTCTTGAAATTCACTCATCTTTCTTACAATCTCTTCACAATGTGTATTATAAATATTAAGAATCTCTTTTACTGTTGATGATGATGATATATTTATTACAGTCATTTTGCTTTGATGTGACTTTATTTCAATGTTACACGATTCTTCTTCTTCCTTAATCAACATATATTCACAAAATATTTCAAGATTAAATTTTATGCTAAGAAATTTTTGTGTCATATTCCGTAAGTGCTCACCCACTTTATATTTTATTCCAAATAAAAAATTTTCAGGTATTAGATCAGATTTGTTGTTGTTCTTAATTAAATATGTAATAATGCGATTGTTAAATACTGATTTGTTATATATTAGCTCATCAACATCATTATCATCATTAGATTTCTTAGCACAATTAGTTTTATGTTTATTTGTTCTGACATGATAGTGCCAATTTGTTTTAGCAACATACTGCTTACAATCGATACAATTAACATTGCTTTCTCCTTCTCCAGTCTCTGAATGTTGTAAAAGATGATGCTTATAACTCGACTGATCTGCAAAATATTTACTACATAATATACATTTAATCGAAGACGATGGTTCTTCGTGATGAAATCGATAGTGTCTTTTTAACGATGAATTCAGCTTGTATCCTTTTTCACAAATTTCACAAATAAAATTCATAATGTGTTCCTCTTTTTCCACCCTCCCTACTTAAGTTGATGTAGAATAAGTTTAATTCTAGTTGTTCAACGTAAGAATGACCTTTTTCTGTTTAGATCCAATATTTATATACACACACGTTGAAGATAAGGAACTAATAATTTTTTTTTGGATAATTGTAAAGTTGTTTTTAATTATATCAAAAACCGTAAAAAGAACACCAAAAATCGTTTCTTTTTATTAGTTCAGGGTGAAATATTTTTCACATACGTAATTGTGACGTAACTATAAAGTTATTTTCAAAGTGTATTAAAAACCACAAAAGAACACCTGCATCTTTATTTGAAAAAAGGAACTGTATTAAAATTATAAAAAAGAATACATAACTATAAAGATTAAAACCACAAAAGAACACTTGCTTCTTTTTTTACTTTAATCATTAGTATACAATCAGATATTAACGAAAAATGATTATGAATTCAAGCGTACTAAAAGTATTACTCTTAATAATTCTTACTCAATTTAAAATTACAAGATGTAATACACAATCATATAATTTTCCCACTTCATATTCATATGAACGAGAACAACAACAACAACAACAAATTCATAACATTCCAATACCTCTAGATAGCGATATAAGTAAATATGTTAATTTTCAAATTAAGCTGCCAAATAAGACACTGAATATAGAAATACACTTGTCCGTTCAACTGGATCCGTCAACAACAACAACAACTTCTCCTCCACACATCCGAAATTCACGAAGCAACGAAAATCAATTTACCATAGATGATTTAATTGAGGTTTTTCGAAAAGATTTAATTGAGAAAGAAACTAACATAGGTGGTATATATGAGAGTGCTAAAGTTTTTTATCGCCACTTTAATTTAAAGTACGACAGCTATCATATAAGAGTTCGTTGCGGATACTATAGTAACTATAAATATAAAAAACTTAACATCTATTGCTTTCAATATAACCCTGACAGCGATAGAATTGTATATCCCAGTGAAAGAAATCATATACAGAACTTTGAAACCAGCTATCTAACTGATCGCCCCTCAAATCTTTTAAATATAAAAAATATCAATATAAAAGACATTACCCAAACCCTTCACATGAACATACAGTAGATCATCCATCATGTTACTTAAAGAAATTTACAAATTTTTAAAATCATTCTCCAACGTACTTTCGGATGAGGATAAAGCCAAACTCATCAACATTCAAACACAACTGGAGTACGTCAACAATTTGAAAACAATCATAAATAGACATGGTGAACATTTCGAAGATTGCGTTTGGTCAGACGAGAATAATACATGCGGTCCAGATACATGCCATTGTGTTTACCACAAGTCTAGATGTAATCAAGCTGAACAGGAAGTTAGAAATATAATTAATTTTTATAATCTCACTAAATGTAAAAATTGTGCTTTTAATAAAATTTAAACATCATTGAATTTATTGTCTTATTTTTTAAACATGCCATAATGTGGTTAATTTCAACTTAAACTAAGCAGGTGGCTAGTATAATTTCATATACTTCTAGAATCTGCTTGATCCCACATTAAAATTAAAACACATTCAGATAAGCAAAAAACTCTTTGCTATTAATATTTCTATCGATAAAGCTAAACTCAATTTTAGCGATTAATATTTGTATTTATTTACAAATTCCACGGTCCAGATATATACCATTACATTTAAAACACATTCAGATAAACAAAAAACTCTTTGCTATTAGTATTTCTTTCGATAAAGCTAAACTCAAAACAAAAACATTCCATCCGTTCACTAACCACAAAAAAAACATTTAACGCCGCCGCCGGTTTCCAGGGATGGAAACACCTACACACTTTCTTTACATAACACATTTTATTTACATACTAAAAATTCACTTTCCCAGCTATGCATGAGCCAACTTTTTGTATGGAAAAAGTGGCGAGAAACATATGTAAACATACTAATGCTGGCCGTATGTCACGAACAACACGAACAATGCTGGCCTCCAAGGCGTCAATTGTTGCTGGTTTATCAGCATAAACCAGTGACTTCACGTAGCCCCACAGAAAATAATCGAGAGGTGTCAAATCGCACGACCTTGGAGGCCAATTGACAGGTCCATTTCTCGAAATCAACTTATCGCCAAATTTTGATTTCAGTAAGTCGATGGTTGCGTTCGCCGTATGGCACGTAGCGCCATCCTGTTGAAACCACATCTCCTCCGGATCAATGTCATCCATATTTTCAAACAAAAAATCATTGATCATGGTGCGGTAACGATCTCCATTGACCGTAACGCGAGCTCCGGCCTCATTTTTGAAGAAATAAGGTCCGATGATGCCACCAGCATGAAAACCGCACCAAACAGTGCATTTTTCTGGATGTAATGGAGTCTGTAGGGTCTCTTGTGGATTGGTCTCACTCCATATGCGGCAATTTTGCTTATTAACAAACCCGTTAAGCCAAAAATGCGCCTCATCGCTGAACACAATTTTGCGATAAAACAACGGGTCAGTTGCCAACTGCTCTAGAGCCCAATCGGCGAAAGAACGACGCATACAATGGTCTCGTGGCTTCAATTCCTGCACCAGCTGGATCTTATACGGGTGTAGGCCGAGATCTTTGCGCAAAATTTTCCACGTAGTGGACGGACAGAGCCCCAATTCATGCGACCGACGACGAATCGATAAATTTGGATCTTCTTCCACACTTTCGTTTACAGCGGCGATATTCTCTTCAGTACGCACATTCCTTCGACGTGCTGGTGTTATTGCACCCTCTAGAGAGTATGTGGTACGAAATCTATCCACAGTTCGACGAATGGCTTGTTCAGATGGACGATTATGTACGCCATACAAATGACGAAGTCGTCTATAAGTTGCGCGAATCGACGACTGATTTTCAAAGTAAATTTGGATAATTTCGTAGCGTTGTTCAAGCGTGAGTCTATTCATGATGATTTGTCAGAGTATACTGAAACAAATAAAAAAAATGTTTCATCAAAATTTAATTTTTTGTGTTACTTTTTACAATTTAAAGTTCTATCTAGCTTAAAAAAACACCCTTTATCTCTTCCTTGGATTGACTTCTTGACATTTCCAAACGCAGGGTTATTAAGAGTTTTTCACAAATGTATTTCCATACTTTTTTTTTATTGGAAATATTTTGTATTTTAATGAAAACTGTATTTTTCCTCAATTTTATGCTTGTTTTTTTTTATAACTGTGCTTCACTAACAGAATTGGTAACTGTAAACATTTTTAAGGTTCGAAAGTTTGCAAATGTTTAATGTTGCAGTTTTAAGTATAGATATGTTTTTGTAATATAATTTTTCGTTTAAAAATGTTATTTGTTTTATTAATTTTATGTGTTTTTATATATATATATATATATATATATATATATATATATATATATATATATATATATATATATATATAGATATATATATATATATATATATATATATATATATATATATATATATATATATATATATATATATATATATATATATATATATATATATATATATATATATATATATATATATATATATATATATATATATATATATATATATATATATATATATATATATATATGTAGATATATCAATTTTGGTTTTTTTCTGCTATTGTAAGCTAACAATTTGTTTAAAAACAAGTAAGAGTGTTGTATATTCGGCTGGGCCGAATCTAAAATACCCTTCACGATAGTCACTAATATGTATAGTATATTAAAAATGTGACCTAAATATGCTCGGTTATATATGAACAGATATCGGAATTTTCTATTTTCTGTATTTTAGTAACCTTCTTTTATAACGAGAATTGCTTTTCAGCAAAAAAAAAAAAATTTTTTTAATGGAAAAGTCGGTTCAGGCTATATCTCGGGTATATATGGACCGATATCGAAAATTTTAATTTTCCACATAACCTTATATCATTACCAGAACTGCTTTTGAGCACAACAAATTGTTTAAGTTCGCTTACGCAATATTTTCATGAAAAACCCGATTTAGGCTATATCTCGGGTATATATGGATCGATATCAGAAATTTAATTTTCGTAAACTTCTTTTATAACAAGAACTGCTTTTCAGCAAAAAAAAATGTTATTGGAAAAATCGGTTCAGGCTATATCTCGAGTATATATGGACCGATATCGGAAATTTTCATTTTTCATACCTATATAACCTTATTTTATTATTAGAACTGCTTTTAAGCAAAAAATATTGTTCGAGTTCGCTTACGCCGCGTGTTCATGAAAAACCCGGTTTAGGCTATATCTCGGGTATATATGGACCGATATCGAAAACTTTCATTTTCAATATTTATATCACCTTATTTTATTACCAGAACTGCTTTAAGGTGAAAAATTTGTTTAAGTTCGCTTAAGCGGCATTTTCATGAAAACCCCGGTTTAGGCTATGTCTCGGGTATATATGGACCGATATCGGAAATTTTTATCTTCCATATTTACATAAACTCATCTTATCACCAAAACTGTTTTTAATCAAAAAAAAGTTGTTAAAGTTCGCTTACGCGACATATTCATGAAAAACCCGGTTTGGGCTATATCTCGGGTATATATAGAGCGATATCAAAAATTTTCATTTTCCATACTTATATAACCTTATTTTATTACCAGAACTGCTTTTAAGCAAAAAAAGTTGTTTAAGTTCGCTTACGCGGCATTTTCATGACAACCTCGTTCCAGGCTATATCTCGGGTATATATGGACCGATATCGGAAATTTTCATTTTCCACATTTATGTAACCTAATTTCATTACCAAAACTGCTTTTGAGCACAAAAAAATTGTTTAAGTTCACTTACGCGACATTTTCATTAAAACCGCAGTTTAGGCTATATCTCGGGTATATATGGACCGATATCGGAAATTTTCATTTCCCACATTTATGTAACCTAATTTCATTACCAGAACTGCCTTTGAGCAAAAAAAAGTTGTTTAAGTTCGCTTACGCGACATTTTCATGAAAAACCCGATTTGGGCTACATATGGACCGGGTACATATGGACCGATATCGGAAATTTTCATTTTCCATATTTATGTAACCTAATTTCATTACCAGAACTGCTTTTGAGCACAAAAAAGTTGTTTAAGTTCGCTTACGCGACATTTTCATGAAAAACCCGATTTGGGCTATATCTCGGGTATATATGGACCGATATCGGAAATTTTCATTTTCCATATTTATGTAACCTAATTTCATTACCAGAACTGCTTTTGAGCACAAAAAAAATGTTTAAGTTCGCTTACGCGACATTTTCATGAAAAACACGGTTTGGGCTATATCTCGGGTATATATGGACCGATATCGGAAATTTTCATTTTCCATATTTATGTAACCTAATTTCATTACCAGAACTGCTTTTGAGTACAAAAAAGTTGTTTAAGTTCGCTTACGCGGCATTTTCATGAAAAACCCGATTTGGGCTATAGCTCGGGTATATATGGACCGATATCGGAAATTTTCATTTTCCATATTTATATAACCTCATCTTATTACCAGAACTGTTTTTAAGCAAAAAAAGTTGTTTAAGTTCGCTTACGCGACATTTTCATGAAAAACCCGGTTTGGGCTATATCTCGGGTATATATGGACCGATATCGGAAATTTTCATTTTTCATACCTATATAACCTTATTTTATTATTAGAACTGCTTTTAAGCAAAAAGTATTGTTTGAGTTCGCTTACGCCGCGTGTTCATGAAAAACCCGGTTTGGGCTATATCTCGGGTATATATGGACCGATATCGAAAACTTTCATTTTCAATATTTATATCACCTTATTTTATTACCAGAACTGCTTTAAGGCGAAAAAATTGTTTAAGTTCGCTTACGCGGCATTTTCATGAAAACCCCGGTCTAGGCTATATCTCGGGTATATATGGACCGATATCGGAAATTTTCATTTTCCATATTTATGTAACCTAATTTTATTACCAGAACTGCTTTTGAGCAAAAAAAAAGTTATTTAGCTTCGCCTATGCGACATTTTCATTAAAAATTCGATTTGGGCTATATTTCGGGTATATATTGACCGATATCTGAAAAAAAATTTTTGCCTTTTCGGAATTTTGAATATATCTCAGCTATACGTGGACCGATATTACTGAATTTCAATAGCAAACCCATGAATCGATGGGGTAAAAGAATGGTGAAAGAAAAAAGTTTCTAAGTCTAATGGTTTTCTCAGAAACGGTATTTCAACAGCGGACAGACGGACATCGTTTAATCGACTTTTCCATTAATTCTGATTCAGAATATATATACTTTATAGGGTCGCAAAAAAAACTGTAGAAATTACAAACGGAATCACAAACTTATATATACCCTTTACATTTTTGTGAAGGGTATAAAAATAAAATGTCGCGTAAGCGAACTTAAACAACTTTTTTGTGCTCAAAAGCAGTTCTGGTAATAAAATAAGGTTATATAAGAATGGAAAATGAAAATTTTCGATATCGGTCCATATATACCCGAGATATAGCCCAAACCGGCTTTTTCATGAAAATGTCGCGTAAGCAAACTTAAACAACTTTTTTCACCTTAAAGCAGTTCTGGTAATAAAATAAGGTTATATAAGAATGAAAAATCAAAATTTTCGATATCGGTCCATATATACCCGAGATATACCCCAAACCGGGTTTTTCATGAAAATGTCGCGTAAGCAAACTTAAACAACTTTTTTCACCTTAAAGCAGTTCTGGTAATAAAATAAGGTTATATAAGAATGGAAAATGAAAATTTTCGATATCGGTCCATATATACCCGAGATATAGCCCAAACCGGGTTTTTCATGAAAATGTCGCGTAAGCGAACTTAAACAACTTTTTTCACCTTAAAGCAGTTCTGGTAATAAAATAAGGTTATATAAGAATGGAAAATGAAAGTTTCCGATATCGGTCCATATATACCCGAGATATAGCCTAAATCGGGTTTTTCATGAAAATATCGCGTAAGCGAACTTAAACAATTTGTTGTGCTCAAAAGCAGTTCTGGTAATGATATAAGGTTACATAAATATGAAAAATGAAAATTTTTGATATCGGTCCATATATACCCGAGATATAGCCAAAATCGGGTTTTTCATGAAAATGTCGCGTAAGCGAACTTTAACAACTTTTTTGTGCTCAAAAGCAGTTTTGGTAATGAAATAGGGTCATATAAATATGAAAAATTAAAATTTTCGATATCGGGCCATATATACCCGAGATATAGCCTAGATCGGGCTTTTCATGAAAATGTCGCGTAAGCGAACTTAAACAACTTTTTTGTGCTCAAAAGCAGTTCTGGTAATAAAATAAGGTTATATAAGAATGGAAAATGAAATATCGGTCCATATATACCCGAGATATAGCCCAAACCGGGTTTTTCATGAAAATGTCGCGTAAGCGAACTTAAACAACTTTTTTCACCTTAAAGCAGTTCTGGTAATAAAATAAGGTTATATAAGAATGGAAAATGAAAGTTTCCGATATCGGTCCATATATACCCGAGATATAGCCTAAATCGGGTTTTTCATGAAAATATCGCGTAAGCGAACTTAAACAATTTGTTGTGCTCAAAAGCAGTTCTGGTAATGATATAAGGTTATATAAATATGAAAAATGAAAATTTTCGATATCGGTCCATATATACCCGAGATATAGCCAAAATCGGTTTTTTCATGAAAATGTCGCGTAAGCGAACTTAAACAACTTTTTTGTACTCAAAAGCAGTTTTGGTAATGAAATAGGGTCATATAAATATGAAAAATAAAAATTTTCGATATCGGGCGATATATACCCGAGATATAGCCTAGATCGGGCTTTTCATGAAAATGTCGCGTAAGCGAACTTAAACAACTTTTTTGTGCTCAAAAGCAGTTCTGGTAATAAAATAAGGTTATATAAGAATGGAAAATGAAAATTTCCGATATCGGGCCATATATACCCGAGATATAGCCCAAATCGGGTTTTTCATGAAAATGTCGCGTAAGCAAACTTAAACAACTTTTTTTGCTTAAAAGCAGTTCTGGTAATAAAATAAGGGTATATAAGAATGGAAAATGAAAATTTTCGATATCGGTCCATATATACCCGAGATATAGCCCAAACCGGGTTTTTCATGAAAATGTCGCGTAAGCAAACTTAAACAACTTTTTTGTGCTCAAAAGCAGTTCTGGTAATAAAATAAGGTTATATAAGAATGGAAAATGAAAATTTTCGATATCGGTCCATATATACCCGAGATATAGCCCAAATCGGGTTTTTCATGAAAATGTCGCGTAAGCGAACTTAAACAACTTTTTTGTGCTCAGAAGCAGTTCTGGTAATAAAATAAGGTTATATAAGAATGGAAAATGAAAATTTTCGATATCAGTCCATATATACCCGAGATATAGCCCAAACCGGGTTTTTCATGAAAATGTCGCGTAAGCGAACTTAAACAACTTTTTTGTGCTCAAAAGCAGTTTTGGTAATAAAATAAGGTTATATAAGAATGGAAAATGAAAATTTTCGGTGTCGGTCTATATATACCCGAGATATAGCCCAAATCGGGTTTTTCATGAAAATTTCGCGTAAGCGAACTTAAACAACTTTTTTGTGCTCAAAAGCAGTTCTGGTAATGAAATAAGATTACATAAATATGGAAAATGAAAATTTCCGATATCGGTCCATATATACCCGAGATATAGCCTAAACTGCGGTTTTAATGAAAATGACGCGTAAGTGAACTTAAACATCTTTTTTTGCTTAAAAACAGTTCTGGTAATGAAATAGGGTCATACATATATGAAAAATGAAAATTTTTGATGTCGGTCCATATATACCCGAGACATAGCCCAAATCGGGTTTTTCATGAAAATGTCGCGTAAGCGAACTTAAACAACTTTTTTGTGCTCAAAAGCAGTTCTGGTAATGAAATAGGGTCATTTAAATATGAAAAATGAAAATTTTCGATGTCGGTCCATATATACCCGAGATATAGCCCAAATCGGGTTTTTCATGAAAATGTCGCGTAAGCGAACTTAAACAACTTTTTTTTGCTTAAAAGCAGTTCTGGTAATGAAATAAGATTACATAAATATGGAAAATGAAAATTTCCGATATCGGTCCATATATACCCGAGATATAGCCTAAACTGCGGTTTTAATGAAAATGTCGCGTAAGTGAACTTAAACATCTTTTTTTGCTTATAAACAGTTCTGGTAATGAAATAGGGTCATATAAATATGAAAAATGAACATTTTCGATGTCGGGCCATATATACCCGAGATATACATAGCCTAGAACGGGTTTTTCATGAAAATGCCGCGTCAGCGAAATTAAACAACTTTTTTTGCTAAAAAGCAGTTCTGGTAACAAAATAAGGTTATATAAATATGAAAAATGAAAATTTCTGATATCGGTCCATATATACCGCAGATATAGTCTGGAACGGGGTTTTTATGAAAATGCCGCGTAAGCGAACTTAAACAACTTTTTTTGCTTAAAAGTAGTTCTGGTAATAAAATAAGGTTATATAAGTATGGAAGATAAAAATTTCCGATATCGGTCCATATATACCCGAGATATAGCCTAAGCCGGGGTTTTCATGAAAATGCCGCGTAAGCGAACTTAAACAATTTTTTTTTGCTTAAAAGCAGTTCTGGTAATAAAATAAGGTTATATAAGAATGGAAAATGAAAATTTCCCATATCGGGCCATATATACCCGAGATATAGTCTAAATCGGGTTTTTCATGAAAATATCACGTAAGCGAACTTAAACAATTTGTTGTGCTCAAAAGCAGTTCTGGTAATGATATAAGGTTATATAAATATGAAAAATGAAAATTTTCGATATCGGTCCATATATACCTGAGATATAGCCCAAATCGGGTTTTCATGAAAATGTCGCGTAAGCGAACTTAAACAACTTTTTTGTGCTCAAAAGCAGTTCTGGTAATAAGATGAAGTTATATAAATATTGAAAATAAAAGTTTTCGATATCGGTCCATATATACCCGAGATATAGCCTAAACCGGGTTTTTCATGAACACGCGGCGTAAACGAACTCGAACAATATTTTTTGCTTAAAAGCAGTTCTAATAATAAAATTAGGTTATATAGGTATGAAAATTTTCGATATCGGTCCATATATACCCGAGATATAGCCTGAACCGATTTTTCCATTAAAAAAAATTTTTTTTTTTGCTGAAAAGCAATTCTCGTTATAAAAGAAGGTTACTAAAATACAGAAAATAGAAAATTCCGATATCGGTTCATATATAACCGAGCATATTTAGGTCACATTTTTAATATACTATACATATTAGTGACTATCGTGAAGGGTATTTTAGATTCGGCCCAGCCGAATATACTACACTGTTACTTGTTTATTATCATGTTCTTATTTCTAGCCATATTCACATAGTTGTAAAACTAGGTAGTATATGTGTATAGGGATGTTATAAACAGTAATAACTTAAAACTATATGATGCAGGGTTTGGCACTATACCTTCTTTGGGGCACTTCCTCCAGCTTCAGTCCATTGTTTGGATTGTTTTTTTGTCTCTGGAGTATAGTGGTGGATACATGTCTCATCAACAGTGTAGCACGCCACTTGAGTGGCTATGTATAAGCGAGGTATTTTTTTTTTCAGCTTTCCAGAGCTAGCCAGCATGCATATATTTTCCAGCTTCCGTCTCGTCGGCAATTGGGGTGGGTGAAGCAATAAATTCCTGATAGAAGAGACAGCTGTTCAAAATATCTAAATTTTCAATGTTTCTATAGCAAAAGATGTTGCTTGCTATTACCCCTCCCGTCCATGATCACATAACGTAAAGCATAAAAATCTGTTTTTGGTTTTTCTCTTTCAAATTACAGTTCAATGCAAGAGCATTTGAAATTCTCACAGAAGTGCAAAAACACATTTATGTATGTAGACATAATAATTCGTATGTGCACATGAAGGCATACATACATATACATATATATACATACACATATGTACATATAGATGTATATATATGTATATTAACATATATATATATATATATATATATATATATATATATATATATATATATATATATATATATATATATATATATATATATATATATATATATATATATATATATATATATATATATATATATATAGGGTGTTTTTTTAAGCCCGATAGAACTTGAAATTGTAAAAAATAACACAAAAAATTAAATTGTAATCAAAATTTTTTTTTATTCGAAAGATCAATACGTGACATTAACATTTGAAAATGATTTCGGGCATATGGGCACCGCGGCTGTTCTTGACGAAGCGCATTCTGGACGTCCAATTTTGGGCCACTTTTTCGAGCACTGCTGGCCGTATGTCACGAACAACACGAACAATGCTGGCCTCCAAGGCGTCAATTGTTGCTGGTTTATCAGCATAAACCAGTGACTTCACGTAGCCCCACAGGAAATAATCGAGAGGTGTCAAATCGCACGACCTTGGAGGCCAATTGACAGGTCCATTTCTCGAAATCAACTTATCGCCAAATTTTGATTTCAGTAAGTCGATGGTTGCGTTCGCCGTATGGCACGTAGCGCCATCCTGTTGAAACCACATCTCCTCCGGATCAATGTCATCCATATTTTCAAACAAAAAATCATTGATCATGGTGCGGTAACGATCTCCATTGACCGTAACGCGAGCTCCGGCCTCATTTTTGAAGAAATAAGGTCCGATGATGCCACCAGCATGAAAACCGCACCAAACAGTGCATTTTTCTGGATGTAATGGAGTCTGTAGGGTCTCTTGTGGATTGGTCTCACTCCATATGCGGCAATTTTGCTTATTAACAAACCCGTTAAGCCAAAAATGCGCCTCATCGCTGAACACAATTTTGCGATAAAAGTTGCGCGAATCGACGACTGATTTTCAAAGTAAATTTGGATAATTTCGTAGCGTTGTTCAAGCGTGAGTCTATTCATGATGATTTGTCAGAGTATACTGAAACAAATAAAAAAAATGTTTCATCAAAATTTAATTTTTTGTGTTACTTTTTACAATTTAAAGTTCTATCTAGCTTAAAAATACACCCTTTATATATATATATATATATATATATATATATATACAGTAGGGAGCACAAATGAGTACATGTTTATATCTACTGCACTATTTCTTGTATAAAAACAAAAATAATAAAGCAAATCCAAAAATGTTTTTTGTCATTTATTTTATGTTTAATGCTAAATAAAATAATTTGCAACACAAAGTGGAAAACGAAAAAAATGAGGGAAATAAACAATTAGTACCAAAAAAACTCGCATGTACTCAATTTTGCACCCATGTGTTTTTTTAAATATTTGCACAGAAATGTCAAAGTTTACCGTTAGATTTGTATGTGATTGCTTTATTTATAAATTTTTTTCTTTGCTATTAGTTTGATATTGATTTAATTGCGTGTGGTACAGTTTCTGTAAATTATAAAACTCAAATTAAATTTCATATAACCAATAATGAAGAAGCTGTCAAGAGCCATTGAGGACAATATTATAGCCATGACAAAAAAAGGCGATTCTACTCGAATAATAGCTAAACAGCTTAAAGTAAGCCAATCAGTGGTTATAAGAGTCCAAAAAAGGCGTTCTGTTATTCCCACACCAAAAGTCAGAGGTCGTAAGAAGCTACTAACGAATGCAGACGCACGTCTTATGATAAAAGAAATGAAAAGAGAAAAGTTTTTAACACCAAAAGGCGCTTCTATAGCAATAAACAAACCCGTTAGTCGGTGGACAGCAAGAAGAGCTCTTCGCGATATTGGCTACATATCAGCGGTAAGAAAACAAAAACCTGCATTATCGCTAAAAAATGCTAAGGCACGGGTCAAGTTTGCCAGAGAGCACAGAAATTGGACTGTAGATGACTCGAAACGTGTAATCTGGTCAGACGAATCCAAATTTAATCGTTTTCAATCCGATGGTAAGCAATATTGCTGGCGCCGCCCTGGGGAGACAATTCAAAGACACCACGTTAAACAAACAGTGAAGCACGGTGGAGGAAGCGTCATGGTATGGGGTTGCTTTACGTGGTGGCAACTTGGACCACTGCAAAGAATCGACGGAATAATGAAGAAAGAAGACTACCTGCGTATTTTGAAGACTCATCTTCCCGATTTTGTTGATAAGAACGCCTATCCTGCAGAAGAAGTAATTTTTCAGCAGGACGGCGACCCGAAGCACACGTCCAAAATCGTGAAAGAATGGCTTAGCAAACAAAATTTCTTGTTGATGCAGTGGCCAGCTCAAAGTCCCGACCTCAATCCGATTGAGAATTTGTGGGCAATCGTGAAGAGACGGTTGGGACAATACCGATCATCTCCAGCCAATTTCGATGAGCTTTGGCAGCGGGTTCAGCACGAATGGGAGAGTATTCCAAGTGAAGTAATTGGAAAATTAGTAGAGAGTATGCCAAAACGTATAGAAAGTGTGTTACGGAATAACGGACTTTGGACGAAATATTAAAAGTACTATCATTCCTTAAAATTTCTGAATGGTGCAAAATTGAGTATATGTGAATTGTTTATGTTTTTTTTATTTCTTTCTTAGAAGTTGATGGCTTTAGTTTTGAATTATATATTATTTTGTTAAATGTTGAAACACAAAAGAAATGCCAAAAACATTTTTGGATTTGCTTTATTATTTTAGTTTTTACATAATAAATAGTACAGAAGGTACAAACATGTACTCATTTGTGCTCCCTACTGTATATATATATATATATATATATATATATATATATATATATATATATATATATATATATATATATATATATATATATATATATATATATATATATATATATATATATATATATATATATATATATATATATATATATATATATATATATATATATATATATATCTATATATATATATATTTCTTATATAGATACATTAATGAACAATAACTGAAGGCAGTAATTAACAGGGAATTCTGTTAACAGAGTTTCTTAATAAACTTCAACTAAAAAAATAAAAGAAGTACTTAACAGGGACGTGCTGTTAACAGAGTCTCTGAATGAAGATTATCGTAAGATTCCTGTTATTGTTAGTCGATGTCCTCGTGCCACAAATACATACATTTGTTTACCAATAATATACAAAATAAATCAAGTGTTGTACATACCTTATAATAGCTGGGCTCCGGGAAAGATCTTTCGGCGGTTCCACGCTAAAGTCGGTAATGGTGCTGACTGAAATCTTCCTGTTAACTTTTTAAAATGTTAGAGCTCGCTCGGTAATGTTACAAATAAACTAATAGCCAGTTTTGAGGGCATTACCAAAGGTGGTAGAACCAAATGTTACTGTTGGGGTTTTTTTTTCTACTTGTTTGTGTTTGACCACAAGTAATTATAATTAGATGTTTTGTTTTTCTTTTCTTTTGACACTAAACTTTGTGTTTTAAATTCTTCTAAGGGAAAATGTCTTATAAGTGTAGACAATATATGTATGTATATAGATATGTATGTAGTATGAATGGCTTTAAACGGTTTCTATCTCTATATAGCACAAAGATGTGTTTATTCATACATATTTAAATAGATATATCGTATAAAAACCTGACCTTTTGCTGGTTATTATTTTACTTCACGTTTACAAAATGTAATGTGTAAATCGTTGAAAAATTCCAAAAAAAGTATAATAAAAGCAATACTAGTCACGTTTGTAGTTACTGGTGAGAATACTGGATTTGCAGACATACTTTGATTTTTTCCGTCTTCCCGCCGTCCAACTAGCAATATTACTATGTTGTTCAGGGCGTTGATAAAATGTGTGATCTTCCACAATAGTTTGGTAAATACTACCACCTCTCTGATCACAATATGATGGCTATTTGAACACAGCTTAGAATTCACTGTTGCTGGGGATGTTGTGGCACTGTTTATAGGGATGACAATGAGATGTAATGAATGTTGCGTGCAACTATAACGATTTGTAGATAAGAATTTTGTACTGCTTACCAATTTTCGTTGCTATTGCGGATGCGCTTGCAACTAGGATTGAGAATCTTGCAGCCTTTATATCGGGTTCTGGCTGTTGATGCCACTGTCGGTCATGATGCTTTGACGAGTATGTAGTTGAGAGCTGTTCCCACTGTAGAGGATCACATCGAAAGGCTTTTTATCACCAGTCACTACAAATACACGATATCTAGCACTCAAGCGAGATTATTTTATTCTATTTTCCCCGGCACACCAAAATAACTTGTCCTAGCAATCTAATGCCACCAATTTAGTGTAAATAGTTGACTTTAACACACACTAGGCTTTAACTTGAACATTCACAAAAATGACGGAATTCTCCCGAAGCAATTTGCTTTTTATACTGCTCGAGTATTGGAAACTAAACCGTTCATTTATCGCGTGTTTTACCTGCCAAAAAAATGTAACCATTCAGTCACTACTTTTTCTTTTGTTTTTGGCCGAGATTTTAACAACGTTTAATGAAACTGCTTTACCTACCGAGATTAGTACTATAATCCGTTAAATACATCAGGTAAATTTCAGGTACAAGTTAAAATTTCTTAGGGAGAAAAATATCTGTGCACACATATATGTATATATACATATATGTGTGTATATATACATATGCATATACACCGATACACCTACATAAACGCATATACGTGAAAACGAGTGTGAAGCCGATCTCTGGAATATAAGGATCCTTTGAAGTAAAGAAAATTACGTTGCCGCTGTATATTTCTTCCAAGAGTATACAATTATTGAAAAAAACTAATAATGTACTACTTATTAGCTATAAGCGCTCTACAACAGTTATGAAACAACGATTAAAATTTTATTTCGCTTAAAATTATCCAAACAAACTTGAGAAAAGTTCATTCTTATGCGTTTTTAGTCGACCCATCTTGCAGAGAGCTTTTTCATCTGTAGTTCTTCATGCAAAATTAAATGGACTCGATCATTTGAGATGCCCATGCTATTTCCTTTTTCACGCACTTTTATTCGTCGATCATTTAATACCATATCATGCACTGTTTTTGGACGTCCACTAGGTGGTTCATCTTCAATGCTTGTACGACCACGTTTAAGTTCAGTAACCCAATTTTTTACTGTTGCATATGAAGGAGCACTTTCACCTAACACATTCACCATATCATTATGAACTTCTTGTCCCGATAAACCTTTTTTATGTAAATATTTAATGACACCACGAATTTACAACTTTTCCACTGTAAAAAAATCGCGGATGCCTCTTTTCTGAACATTTGTTTCTATATGAAGGAGCTACCAGATCGAAATAAAGTTTAACACGTGTTCATAGCAGAGATGGAAGTTTCCAAAACACTTAACTTTTTTCTGTTTATACCGTACTTTTTGTGCTCAGTTAAAAAGTTTCCGAACCGCCTACGTAATTGTTAATATTGCCCTACTTTTACTTACTTGTTAGGTCAACAAAAAGTGTTTCCAGATCAAACTCCTTTATCAGATTAAGGATATCCGCATCTTCCTTCCAAGAATTCGCAGCAACTCCCTTTCTTATATAATTTTACCCTTACACGTCATTCCTGTATCTTGTTCACACTTCTAAATTCACTTACTATAACGCCGCTAAGTCTGCATTTTAGACACGAAAACATTTGGACGGGAAACATTTAGTTTGGTAGCAAATTACCGGTGGGGAGGAGAGAATCGATTTTGTGTTCGGCACTCGGCAACACGCTTTGTTGACATTTACTTTATTGACATATAATTTACTTTTTGACATTTTATTTTAATTAAAATTTTCTGGAATTTTGTGCGGTTTTATAAATTTCGTTAATTCTGTTAAAGAAAAAGAAATTTTAGTAAAAAATTGAAATCCAAATGGAAAAGAAAAATTGTGGAAAAATTAATCTTATTTGTGCAGGAAAGAGATTACCTGTACAGTGTGCGATCCAAAGAATATATGGACCAAATAAAAAATATTTTGGAGAAGGAAACGTTTGGTGTGACTGTAGCAGACATTAAAAATAAATGGAAAAGTTTACGAAGCCAGTATATGAGGAAGTTGAGAATAATCAAAAACTCAAAATAGAGTGGCAGTGGAAGAAGTGTTTTGTACACGCCAAAACTTTGGTGCTTTCAACAATTATCATTTCTGGAACCACATGCCTGCATCAGGGAGAGTGAAGATAATATTGACGTGAAGATAATATTTTACACATTGAAATATTTGATGAAATTTAAATAAAATGACGTAATTTTTTTTAGACGGATTGTACTTCCAACAAGTGCGAGGAACATATATATATATATATATATATATATATATATATATATATATATATATATATATATATATATATATATATATATATATATATATATATATATATATATATATATATATATGTATATATATATGTATGTATATATATATATATATATATATATATATATATATATATATATATATATATATATATATATATATATATATATATATATATATTTGCAAAATATTAAGGGCCATATCCAAAAAAAATTCTTACTTGAGTTTTAACGCATACGTTAGTTACCAAACACATTAGCACTACCATATATATGTTAAAAACTTTTATGCAAAAACAGTACGTTAACTTTTAAATGTAGTAAGGAATTTAATTGTTTTGTTCTGGCAACGCCGTTATGTTCAGTTGTAATATTTTGAATAGTGATGCAAGTAAAATAACATTCGAAAACCGAAAAACAAATTTAAAAAATAAAAAATTATTATTAAGACATAAAATAGCACATTTTTGGCAAACATTTCCTGGATTTACCTTTTTAATAAATACTGAATATATGATATGTAGTATATTAATGAAATTGAGAAAAATTAATAGGTTTACTTACTACAAATATTTTCATTATTCGAATAAAGTTTTTCATTGTATTCGTTTGGTTGAAAGTGCATCACTAGCATAATTGTAATTTATATTATTCTTTCAAAATTAATAGTTTGAGAATGTAATGTTTTTATTTCTTTATATAATGAAAGTAATAAATAGTGTTATTCTTTAGTTTTCGCAAAATTTCAATTTTTAAGCAAAATAACAATCGGCAAGTCAACTGTCATTTTAACGTAGAGTTAAAGTGTACCCAATTTAACTTTAAGCGCAAGGTAAGCTAACAATTGTTTTTGCATAAAACATTAGGAAATTTTTCCTAACAATTGCTTACCAAGCTTTGTTAAGTTTTTTTTGCATACGGCCGTAAATGTTTAACATATACATGTACATATACATACTTATATGTATGTATATTTCAGAAAAGTAATCAATTCTAAGAAATACGACGTGATTTTACGGCTTTTAAAACAATTATAGCAGCTAAAAAGAAAAATGTGCAAAAGTACAATTGGAAGAAATTCATGTCGAATATCAGCAGAAGGCTGCTTGGGAAATGCAATCAATAATTCAGAAGTACATTGAAAGTTTTCCGAAGCAAGTTAATTCATCCACATGCAATGTAGAGTCATCGCACGATCTGTTGCAGATACCAATGGATGGTATTTTTGAGGGTTAAAATTAAAAAGATTTTTTATTTCTTCATATGAGTATTAAAAACACACGACTGAATTTGTTTTAGTTTTTTTTATTTTGTGATATTGAGTGTTAAAAATGCGCAATAGCGACTTGTAAATAATCCTAGAAGTGTTTTTTTTGTTTGTTTTTGTTTTTTTTTTTTTTTGTTTTATGTATTTTATTTATCTATATTTAATTTTAAAGAAACACGCAATAAAGACTGATATTATTTTACACTACTACACATTTTTAATTTAAAAAAACATTAAAATTGTGTTCTCCTGTGATTCTCCAACCGCACGGTCGAATTAATAATAAAACGAGAACAAAAAATAAAATTAAATAAAATCATTGTGCATAAATTCTTTTCAACTTACACATAAAATCAATAATATATTGTATTAAATAGTAAAAACAATAACAAATTATTTTAAAAAACAACGGGAAAATAAATTCCTCACATTTCATTAACTAAACAATAAAATCAATTTCAATATAACAAGTGCGGTGGCAGTGCATTGTTATTGTTGTTATAGTGCGTGAAGATTACCTACCCAGTTGGAAAAAAGCTATACATTAAAGTTTTGTTTTCTGTATGAGTGATCCCATCAGAAATAATTTTGAAAAAGAGCTTAGCTCCACCAGCAAAAGCATATGGACTTCTGAAGAAGAATCTATAAAGCAATCATTAGATAATTTTCTTTCTACAAGAGATAAAATCCGCTTCCGTTCCGGCTCGCCTAACATAGATATTACAACAGAAGATAAAAGATCTTCTACTATAATTAATGCCAATAAACCAAAAACGCAAGTAGGCATGGATAGGTATATCACCATCACTAAACGTCAGCGAAGCCCTAAATCTGCTCAAATTGCATCCAAATATAAAATCTCTAAAGATGCCGCTAGGCCAACCGATCAAAACAGATTTTCTATTCCTCAAACGGATGATCCAACAGCATCGTCAAAAAAATCATTTATTTAAGAGAATCTGCCTCCAATGAACTGGTAAGAAAAGTTGTTTCAGCAATCGGAGAAAATACATTTAACGTTACCTCCATCAAGTACGGCAACATTAACGAAACTAAAATTCAAGTTAACCACGAAAATGACTACCGAAAACTGTCTAACGAATCTGAAAAAGAAAAAAGAGCTTTTTATATTTATCAGCTTAAAAGCGCTAAAGGTCTTCAAGTCGTAATAAAAGGGATTGACCCTTGCGTAGACATTAATGAAGTTAAGACCGGTTTGGCGGATAAGGGATTCAAAGTAAAAAATGTGTTAAACATCAGAAAAGATCCCTCAACCTATGTTTAGGGTTGAATTAGAGCTAGGAGATGTGACTTTAAAGAAGAATGAAGTTCATCCAATATATAGTATAAAATACCTTTTACATCGAAAAATAACCGTAGAGGAACCGCATAAGCGCTTAGGACCCGTACAGTGCCACAACTGCCAAGAATTTGGCCACACTAAAGCGTATTGCAAGTTGCCTACAGTTTGTGTTGTGTGTGGAGAACTCCATGATACAGCACAATGCAATAAGCCGAAATTCGACCCAAAAATAAAAAATGCAGTAATTGCGGTGAAAACCACACAGCTAATTATAGGGGTTGCTCCGTGTACACCCGCCTCAAGCGCTCAATGAACAACAAACCAATAATTGCTTCTCAGACTCAAATTTTTTCTAATAATTCTTTTCCTCCGACAGAACCACCGACATAACCGTTCAAAATCAAAAACAAATTTCTTATGCTAATGTAGTTAAGTCTACTTTCGCAAACTCGAATCAGGAATCTAGATCTCAACCGCCTGATCAAAATTTCAGTAACCTTGAGGCAACAATACAGACCCTTATTCAAACTATAAACACTTTTACATCGTCTATGATGACGATGATGCAGGAAATGGTGAAAATGCAATCCACCATTTTGCAGGTTATTTCGAAAAAATGATTTGGTTAAAAATATGTTTCTGGAACGCGAACGGCATCCGCCAACACAAAAATGAACTCGAATACTTCCTGATGGATAAGCAGATTAATATAATAATGATTGCAGAAACTCACTTGACGTCAACAAGCTTCTTCAAAATTAATGGCTACGTACTATACGATACTAAAGACCCCCGTGGAAGAGCTTGTGTTCTGCAATCTTGATAAAATCTAGGATAAAGCATTTTTTGTTAAACGACACATGTGAGGACTATCTTCAAGCAACTAATATCTGTGTGGAAAATGTTCATTACAAATTGGTTATCTCATCGATTTATTCGCCGCCTCGATTTTCAGTGACGGAATGAATCACAATATTCAAGTTTTTTCACCTCATTAGGACCTCGTTTTATAGCAGCTGGAGATTACAACGCAAAACACACTTTTTGGGGCTCACGTTTAATCACCCCGAAGGGTCGGGTGCTTTTTGATACAATTTCTAAAACGGGCTTAGACGTAATATCAAGCGGACATCCCACTTACTGGCCAACTGACCGACGAAAGATTCCTGATGTGATTGATTTTGGAGTGGTAAAGGGGTTCCCTGTGGAATGGATGTAAGCTGAGCCTTCGTTAGACTTGTCATCGGATCATTCACCTACTATTATTTCAGTGCGTTTTCCCCAGGAGACTTGGTCCCCGATTAACAATTTGCATAGGACTGTCACTCGAGTGAATTGTCTAAAATATAAAAAAATTTTGAGTACTCATTGCACTGAGACTATTGCTTTAAGAACACCTGAAGATATTAATGCGTCACTAAGCAACTTTAGCGAAAACCTTAAACAAGCCGCTGAACTTGGTTCTAGCGTTTATTTAACACGCAGAAACATTCAAAATAGAACATATTCTTCAGAGATCGAGCAACTTGTGTTAGAAAAAGGAAGAGTTAGACGAGAGTGGCAACTTTGCAGGTCTCCGCAACTAAAAACAAGACTCCGTGAGTGCACAAATCAACTAAGAAATTTGCTTGGAAACCAAAAAACGGCTTCTCTACAAACGTATTTAGAAAGTCTGGATGGTACTCCTCAGTCCGACTATTCTTTATGGCGGGCGACTAAGGGTTTAAAAAGGCCAGTTAGAGGTAAGCCGCCCTTGCGAGAACCGTCTGGTGACTGGGCTAGAGATGACGCGGAAAAACGTTTTTACCACAAATAGGTCTGATAATGCAAATGAATTGCCGCCTATTGTTAGTAGACCTCCTGTGCCTTTAAGATTCTATTTTCAACAAGTTGAAAATGCTATTGGTAATCTAAACCTTAAAAAAGCTCCAGGTGTGGATAAAATCAGCAATAAAATGCTCGTAGAGCTGCCTCGTGTAGATAAAAGAATTGTTTTTTTTATTTTTAATGCTATTTTGCGACTTGAGTATTACCCTGCAGAGTGGAAGGTGTCCATGATAACAATGGTTCCTAAGCCAGGAAAGGATTACACGAAAGTAGAATCATACCGTCCAATAAGTCTACTGACAACAATTTCAAAACTTTTCGAAAAATTGCTAAAGGCGTAGTTGGATCCAATGCTTAATAAGGTTGAAGGTATTCCTAATCACCAATTTGATTTTAGAGCGAAGCATGGCACCATTGAGCAAACACACAGGTTAGTTTACGTTATAAGAAAGGCATTTGAAGATAAAAAATATTGCTCTGCTTTATTCATCGACGTCTCACAAGCTTTTGATAAAGTGTGGCACGATGGCTTAATGCATAAAATAACGTTTAACTTACCTGCAAACGTACATAACCTTTTGGAAAGCTATTTATGTTGTCGCCAATTTTTAATAAAAGAAGGCGATTTCATAAGCCCCGCCCAGCCTATTGAAGCTGGAGTTCCCCAAGGCAGCATATTAGGGCCTTATATTTGAACTACGCATCTGACATGCCGACAAGCACTAACACTCACACTTCAACATTTGCAGATGATACAGCATTCCTTAGCATACATAGTAACCTCCAGCAAGCATCAATAAACTTACAGGAACATATCGACAAACTAGAGAAATGGCGCAAACTTTGGAAAATCAAGGTTAATGAACAAAAGTGTGTCCATGTTACATTCGCACTGCGTCTAGGAACATGCTCACCCATTACTATTAATAATAAAGTAATACCCCAACAAAGTGAAGTCAAATACCTCGGTATTCATCTTGACTGTAGACTAACATGGAAGTCGCACATCGAGGCGAAAGTAACGCAGATGAAATTGAAAGCAGTGCATATTTACTGGCTAATAGACAGAAATTCGACCTTGAAGCTTGATTGTAAACTTTTGCTTTACAACTCGATTCTAAAGTCAATATGGTGCTATGGGATTCAATTATGGGGCACAGCCTCGGCATCCAACATTGAAAAAATTCAAAGAAGTCAAAATAGAATTCTCCGTAGAATTACAGATACTCCATGGTACGTTAAAAACTCACGAATCCACGCAGATCTGAACGTACCTGTTTTTTCCTAATGTTTTTTAGGAAACCGAATTAAGCACTTTATAACTCGTTAACAAGTTTAAGTTAATTAAGTTATAACTTAAACAAATTGTAGGGCACGGTGGAAAAAAACACTTTTCGTTATAATAAAAACACAACTCCTTCGCTTCACAATTACTTTGCAAGTGGTTTTTTATTTACATAAAAAGTAACTTAAAACTAAGTACATAAAAACGGGACTTATATTTATTTGAATTAAAAACCGCTTATGTCTATTTACAATTTATTTAGTTATTTGTCTTGTATTTTTATTATAATATTCATTTATTTATTTATTATTATTTATATTCTTTATTATTATTATTATTCGGCTATTATGACCAAACAGTACCTTTTGTGAAATCTGAATTTGTGAAGTACGCGACAAGATATATTAACAAACTTGAATTCCATCCAAATTCTCTTGCAGTTAATATTCTTAACTTTGTTTGTCATACCCGTCTGAGAAGGAGGGATACTTTGGCTACCATTAGAGCTCTAAACAGATGACTGATGATTAAAAATTCTTTAAGTGTTAATGAACACTATGCGTATGTGTTGAAAGAATCCTTGAGTGCTACGAATCTTCTTAAGAAACTCACGAACATCAAAGGTGGTCTTCGACCTCAAACTGCCTTAAATTTCTACCGCTCTTTTATTAGAGGGAAAATTGAGTATGCTAGATCGGTTTCAGCTCATGCGCCTATGTATATTGACAAAAGAATTCAGACTTTTCAGAATTCCAATCTTAGAAGATGCCTTGGCCTATGCCCTTCGACTCCTGTACAGATCATCTATGTTCTAGCTGGTGAATTTCCGCCTCCTTTAAGATCGGTTTACCTAGCTTCTAAGAAACTTCTCAAAATTGCCTGTTATAATCCATCTCTAATGGATCTTATTAGGTTGGCACCCGACTATTTGTCTAATAGCTATTCTGTTGTTTATAGGAAGCTCAAAGATATTTTTAATTCAGTGTCTGTGATGGACCCTTCGGTAGCAACGCCGAAAATCAAGGTATTTATTGAATCCTCGTTCAATAAAAGAATGGGCATTACAAGGGAAACTGTTAAAATGCACTATCTTTCCTTAGTCGAGTCCTACACTCTGGAGCATTTCTGTTTAGTCGCTACGGATGCTTCTATCACTGAGTCTGCTACTGGTTGTGCTGTTTTAAATATTGAGTCCGGTCGATTTTTTTTGAACAAAATATCTTTTAGACTTCCCTATCTGGGGAATTAATTGCTATCAAAAGGGCTGTTGACACCGCTATCGAGGATAGGGTATCTCGACTGGTTATTTTTACTGATAGCAAAAATGAATGTTTACTACTGAAATGTGCCTATTCGAAGAATTCTCTGACTTCTCAGATTTTCAACTCCATTAGGAACGCTGAAATTCAGGAAGTTCATATTGTTTGGGTTCCTGCCCATGTTGGTGTAGATTTTAATGAAAAGGTTGATTGGTTGGCTAAACAGGCTGTGTCACTTGGTGTTCTCTTGGACCAGGCTTTACCTGTTGATGACGCCATTTCCAGGATTCCCAATCTGCTGAAATGTGAATGGATGGAATCGTTTCAATCTAGATCACAAGTTTCAGGCCGTTTCTTTTCTCCCTCTTTCCTAATATTCCTATCCAGTTGATATTAAAATTATCAACAGACTACTTTGTGGACATTGCTATAGCGGTGTTTATTTGCATATGATTCGAAAAAAATCTTCTGATTTATGTGACTTTTGCAACATGATTGACAACCCTGAACATTTAATTTTCCATTGTACAGAATTTGTTGAAATAAGAAGAAATCACACTTTTTTGTAAATTCAACAATTTATTTGATCTATTGAATACACATGATATAGATATTTATTTTCAACTCATTTGTTTTATTAAAGAGGCTGACATGATGGATCGTCTCTGAGTTATTCCTTTATGCAACCGTATGTTACTTCAAGCGCCTCTACTGGAGGAAGTAGGCATTTTTCAATGCCCTCAGCTGATTTTTAATTTGTGTGGGATACCCTGGCACTTTGCGATTTGCTATGCCAACCTTTTATTACAAAACCAAAAAAAAATAAAAAATATGTAAAATTTTAGATTAAAAAACAAAATTTTACATTATTGATTTAAATATCGCAAATTCAAAAAGTTATAATTTTATAGCAAAAAGACACAACTTTTGGTTATAAATTTTTATTATTATTTAGTCTTTAACCAATCTACTTTGCCTTCTTCATTAAAGTAATTCATGAAATTTTGGCGAATGTTCTCTGCCTCTCCCTTTCGTGGGTCGTATGGCATGTTGGAAGCAGCAAAATTGATGTAATTTTTCCTCTGCGGGAATTGCACTTCTCATAACAGTATCGGAGCGCTGTATATCATCTTTTATTTATGACAACAAAAAATCATAATGTGCTTAAGAAAGCCTTAAATAGTTTTTGTAACTATTTTCATCATTCATAAGCAATTCCTTATTTAAAAACGCGAACGAGACGCGTTCCGATTTCTGCTTCCTCTATTCTTTTATCCACTGACTTCTTACCCTTTTCACAGGCAATGGTGCTACCTCTTCACCGAAATTGGCCAAACCTTGTTTAAAAATACATTCATAAACTGAGTTTATATATTTAAAGATTTTACAACCTAAAAGTATTTCTTCTTTGTCGCTATCATCGGAATCCAAATCCATAGCTTTGCCAATGCAACCCCAAATATCCTTAATTAAGCACTGTTTTTCTTCAGCTTCCATATTCATTTTTCAAATTTATTTATAAATAAAAAACTGCAACTTTATTTTTTTATAATTTAAATTAATCATACGTCAAAAAATTAACGGACAACAAATAATAATGAAATGTTGCCGGCAACATGTTCGACTGTGTGAATACGAAAGAAAAATCAAAAATGTTTTTCTTCCAAATGTTCGCTCGTCTAAATTCATACTAACGGTACAATTTAAAGTCGAAATTTTAAAATAAACTTAAGCACTTTGAAAATAAAAAGTTTTACGTTGCGTTATAACGTGTTCACGTTTAGTTCTAACAAAGACATTTTGAGTTTAAAAGTTAACACTATTAATTCAAAATGTACACTTTAAATGTCAAACTGAACATTTTTGATAAAACACTGACGCTTTATATATTAAAGTGGAAACTTTTAATTTAAAGTTAACACTTTTTACTCAAAACTAAAACTTTCAATATTAAAGTGAACACTTTAGATTTGAAAGTGACACTTTGATTTATAAAGTAAACACTTTAATTTATTATAAAAAAAATTATTTTCCATAAAATACACATTACCATATTTAATTTTTTTGCACAAAATATTAATTATGTATGTACTTTTTTCATTCAATTTTTTTCACACCCGTATGGAAATTCTACGACACTAAACAATTTTTATTAATTTTAAAAGAAATAAAATTCACTGCCTACTGTGTATATTATAAACAACTAAACGAAAAAAGGAATAAATACTTTTATTTCAAGTATACATTTCTTAAATTTGAAGATTATTAAAAATAGGTAGATAATACTAGAACACAGTAGATTTTCATTACTTTAAAAAAAAAAAAAAAATTTCTTAACACCAGGAATTTGGCATACTTATTTTAAGTTAATAACCAAAGTTCAACTAGATATTAGGAAGCTTTTTACTACATTTTATATTTTTCATACAAAATTAAAATTACTAAACTTGAAGCTAAAATATACCAAATACTATGAAGTTTTTACTGCATGTAAGTAAATTTATAATACATATGTACAAGATTAACTAGTTGTGAGTTCGAGTCCAACCTCAGTCAAGAAGAAGGATTATTTTTAATTATAACAATAATTGCTGTGAGACAATAAGGCAATAAGTGTATTGGTGGAATGATGAAATTGCTAGCTTGCGTTCAGAGTGTATTAGCGCCCGAAGGCGGTATACGCGAACGAGGGGTCGGTTAGAGAATAACGTGCAGCACCAGTTGTATAGGGATAAAAGAAAGGCATTGAAGATTGCAATTCGTAGGAGCAAGCGTAGGTGTTTCCTGGATGCTTGTGATGAAATAGATAGTAATCCTTGGGGCTTAGCATATAAGCTAGTAACCAGGAAACTTAAATGTCTTGGCCCATCACCGCCAAGAGAAGAGAATATCCTCAACGGAATTGTAGACCATCTTTTTCCTCAACAGGAAGCCCCGACATGGCAACACAGCTATCCAGCTGAATTATTCGACATTCCTCCGGTTATGGTCGTCGAGATAGAAGGTCCTGTCTCAAAATTCAAAGACAAGAAGGCACCAGGCTTAGATTGCATCCCAAACATGGTACTGAAGGCGGCTGTTAAACACCAACCTGATTATTTCCTGAAAGTAATAAGCGTATGCTTGATTCAGGGAACTTTTCCAACAATCTGGAAGAGGCAGAAATTGGTGTTGTTACCTAAGGATAACAAGCCGCTAGACGACCCTTCCTCCTATCGTCCGCTCTGTATGATAGATACAAGTGGAAAACTTCTGGAGAGTATAATCTGCAGAAGACTGAAAGATTGCGTACAAGCTAACCTAGGTTTATCAGATAACCAATTTGGCTTCAGGAAAGCAAAGTCAGCGGTGGACGCTATCAAAGTTGTAGTAGAAACCGCTGCTCAAGCTATCCAAGGGACAGCTGACAAGGGAAGATGGACCTACTTACTGATACCAGACATCAGAGCATGGTTATCAAGAAAGCACGGCGATTTGAACTTCTATATTACACAGTTTCTAACTGGGCATGGTTGTTTTAGGTCGTACTTGTACCGTTTTGGACATGACAGTACTCCGTTCTGTCCGAGTTGTGATGGTAATGTCTTGGAAGATGCTGAGCATGTGTTCTTCATTTGTCCACGGTTTAATAGTGATAGGAAATATTTAGAAACAGTCCTAGCACGTAGCATCAGTCCGAGCAGTATCGTTCTAATCATGTTGGAATCTTTGTGCAGCTGGACGTACGTCTGTAGTTTTGTAAAATTGGTTTTGTTGGAACTTCGTAGGTTAGAACAGATTCGCAGCAGAATCAATGTAGTGAAAAACCATCACTGCCTTTCGATGGTTTTTCATCCCACGAATAAAAAAAACAAAAACTGTGTCTGTCACCCCCTAGGATTAAACATTAGTATAAAGTAGATCCTAGTATGCTACCTTGGGGAACTCCTACCTCGATTGACTGAGTTTGCCTTATGAAATCCCCTTCTCTGATAAAAACAAGTTTCCGGCCATATAAATAGCTTTCCAGAAACTTGCGACTGTTTGCAGGCAAGTATAAATTTATTTTGTGAATTAGTCCCCGTCCATACTATGAAACATTTGCTGCAAAACTTTCGAGTTTGGTGGTGTTACAGGAAAAGTTAAGGGAAACATGTAATTTGTACATGCAGTTCATGTACATGTTGAGTTTCTCATTCCCACTTTCCGATATACAGTTAGCTACAACTATATTTGACATTTCATTATACCCTTCACAAAAATGTAAAGGGTATAATATATAAGTATGTGATTCCGTTTGTAATTTCTACAGTTTTTTTTTTTTTTGCGACCCTATAAAGTATATATATTCTGAATCAGAATTAATGGAAAAGTCGATTAAGCGATGCCCGTCTGTCCGCCTGTCCGCTGTTGAAATACCGTTTCTGAGAAAACCATTAGACTTAGAAACTTTTTTTTTTCACCATTCTTTTACCCCATCGATTCATGGGTTTGCTATTGAAATTCAGTAATATCGGTCCACGTATAGCTGAGATATATTCAAAATTCCGAAAAAAGCCATTTTTTTGCAGCTTTGTATGAAAATTTTTGAAAACAAAACTTGTTCGTTTTGCTTCAAACTTCACACACTTATTAAGCATGGTGACTAAAAGGCAAAAAACTTTTTTTTCAGATATCGGTCCATATATACCCGAGATATAGCTCAAATCGGATTTTTAATGAAAATGTCGCATAGGCGAAGCTAAATAAATTTTTTTTGCTCAAAAGCAGTTCTGGTAATAAAATTAGGTTACATAAATATGGAAAATGAAAATTTCCGATATCGGTCCATATATACCCGAGATATAGCCCAAACCGGGTTTTTCATGAAAATGTTGCGTAAGCGAACTTAAACAATTTCTTTGTGCTCAAAAGCAGTTCTGGTAATGAAATTAGGTTACATAAATATGGAAAATGAAAATTTCCGATATCGGTCCATATATACCCGAGATATAGCCTAAACTGCGGTTTTAATGAAAATGTCGCGTAAGTGAACTTAAACATCTTTTTTTGCTTAAAAACAGTTCTGGTAATGAAATAGGGTCATATAAATATGAAAAATGAAAATTTTCGATGTCGGTCCATATATACCCGAGATATAGCCTAGAACGGGTTTTTCATGAAAATGCCGCGTCAGCGAAATTAAACAACTTTTTTTGCTAAAAAGCGGTTCTGGTAACAAAATAAGGTTATATAAATATGAAAAATGTAAATTTCCGATATCGGTTCATATATACCGCAGATATAGTCTGGAACGGGGTTTTTATGAAAATGCCGCGTAAGCGAACTTAAACAACTTTTTTTGCTTAAAAGTAGTTCTGGTAATAAAATAAGGTTATATAAGTATGGAAGATAAAAATTTCCGATATCGGTCCACATATACCCGAGATATAGCCTAAGCCGGGGTTTTCATGAAAATGCCGCGTAAGCGAACTTAAACAATTTTTGTTTTGCTTAAAAGCAGTTCTGGTAATAAAATAAGGTTATATAAGAATGGAAAATGAAAATTTCCGATATCGGGCCATATATACCCGAGATATAGCCTAGAACGGGTTTTTCATGAAAATGACGCGTCAGCGAAATTAAACAACTTTTTTTGCTAAAAAGCGGTTTTGGTAACAAAATAAGGTTATATAAATATGAAAAATTAAAAATTTCCGATATCGGTCCATATATACCGCAGATATAGCCTGGAACGGGGTTTTTATGAAAATGCCGCGTAAGCGAACTTAAACAACTTTTTTTTGCTTAAAAGTAGTTCTGGTAATAAAATAAGGTTATATAAATGTGGAAAATGAAAATTTTCGATATCGGTCTATATATACCCGAGATATAGCCCAAACCGGGTTTTTCATGAAAATGTCGCGTAAGCGAACTTTAACAACTTTTTTTTGATTAAAAACAGTTCTGGTAATAAGACCAGTTTATATAAATATGGAAGATAAAAATTTCCGATATCGGTCCGTATATACCCGAGATATAGCCTAAACCGGGGTTTTCATGAAAATGCCGCGTAAGCGAACTTAAACAATTTTTTCGCCTTAAAGCAGTTCTGGTAATAAAATAAGGTGATATAAATATTGAAAATTAAAGTTTTCGATATCGGTCCATATATACCCGAGATATAGCCTAAACCGGGTTTTTCATGAACACGCGGCGTAAGCGAACTCAAACAATATTTTTTGCTTAAAAGCAGTTCTAATAATAAAATAAGGTTATATAGGTATGAAAAATGAAAATTTTCGATATCGGTCCATATATACCCGAGATATAGCCCAAACCGGGTTTTTCATGTAAATGTCGCGTAAGCAAACTTAAACAACTTTTTTTGCTTAAAAGCAGTTCTGGTAATAAAATAAGGTTATATAAGAATGGAAAATGAAAATTTCCGATATCGGGCCATATATACCCGAGATATAGCCTAAATCGGGTTTTTCATGAAAATATCGCGTAAGCGAACTTAAACAATTTGTTGTGCTCAAAAGCAGTTCTGGTAATGATATAAGGTTATATAAATATGGAAAATTAAAATTTTCGATATCGGTCCATATATACCCGTGATATAGCCTGAACCGATTTTTCCATTAAAAAAAATTTTTTTTTTTTTGCTGAAAAACAATTCTCGTTATAAAAGAAGGTTACTAAAATACAGAAAATAGAAAATTCCGATATCGGTTCATATATAACCGAGCATATTTAGGTCACATTTTTAATACACTATACATATTCGTGACTATCGTGAAGGGTATTTTAGATTCGGCCCAGCCGAATATACTACACTCTTACTTGTTTTATTTAATTTCTTTATTTGCGCCAATTACAAATTGCATATACAAACACTTTTCTTATTTTGTTAATATTAAAAATCAAAGAGTTACACAAATAATAAACAAATCAATGTGGAAAAATCTAAGTAATGCATTTAATTTCAAACAAGGAAACATTTTCCAATTGTCCAAAACTGTCAAAACTAAATAGCAGAAGAAGGAAGGTATTGCAATCAATACAAACTGCAAAGAAAAACTTCGTGTGAACACGAACAAAATGCATATGTGATTCAATATGAGATGAATATGGATAGAGAATAATTAAATGGCTCGGTGGCTGCGTGGTTAAAGCAGCAGATCATTATACGTCATGACCAGAGTTCAAATCCCAGTGGGTGCTGATGAGTAGTGTAGCGACTACGAAACAGCTAGTTGTCCCCCCAGCTAAAGATTTGATTTATTATTTTTCTTGTCTTCTTCAATCACAAATTATTGATCACAGCAAATTTGTATTGTAACAAATTCTTCTTAAGAAAAAACTTAAGAAAGGAAAAACTTGAACTAAAACCCGATGTACATATGTACAAACCAAAAATTTAATTTAAGACTTTTTGTCTTCAAAAGTCTTTTTTATGACATTTACTAGTTTGTGTTTGTTCTGTGGTGCAGTGTTTGGCCCGAAAGCCGAATTGATGATTCAATATATCATTAATAATTTTTCAAACAGTTTTGAAATTGTTGGTAGTAGACTTATTGATCTACATGACTCCACTTTAGTGGGGTCCTTTCTTGACTTGGGTATAATAGTAATAAAAAGGAGAATTATTCTAGCTACACGAGGTATACCAATAATTTTATCAATTCCTGGGGTTTGTGTTTGTTTGATAACATTTTGACATCTTGGAAATTAAAGCTCAAAGATACAGGCCGCCTAACAGCATATGGCGGTAGTTCAGCTGTATCATTCGCTGTGGCATTTGTACATTACAAACGCTCCCCAAATGGTTAATATACCCTATCCGCTTTTTGGAAGATTCGTAAAGGTGGCTTACCTCTAACGGATATTTTCAATTCTTTTGTTGCTTTGCTCAAGGAATAGTCAGATTGAGGAGTACCATAAAGCCTTTCCAAATATGTTTTAAGGGAAGCCATTCTCTGAATTTCAAGCAGTTTACAGAGCTATGTATTCCCGTAGCCTAATTTTAAGCCAAATGACTCTAGTGGCAGTCAACGCTAAGTCACTAGACGGGGAGCCAATACCTTGGGGGAAAGAAACAAGGATTAGTGATACGATAAATCGAATGAAAGCGTCACTTGCATGCACTCCAAAACAAAATTTTTCGCAACTCCAAAATCTAAATCATCCAGAATCTTTCGTCGGTTTCACAGCCAATAAATGGGATGCCCGCTTGAAATCGCATTAGAAATAGTTTAAAAAAGTGCAAGGCCTTTCGGCGAAATTAAACGTGATCCCCAAAAAGTGTGTTTAGCTATTAAACATCTTCAGCGAGTAAGTTTTTTCTTCATGTGTGCTGTCGAATGTCGTATATATTTGTACTCTTACTCAGAACACAAATAGGGAAGTAAAGAGATTCACCCTTATTGTGTTTGGCGTTTTTATGGCGAAAGACGGGCGTTTTTGAAAAATGGTACTGTGATTGGCGAAAAACGCCAGTGAATACGACAAATTTCAAATCAGGCGCTGCGCAGGGTTCCATCTTGGGACCAGACCTATGGAACCTTAGCTATGATGAAATATTTCAAGTGGAAATGCCGTAGGGTAGCTTCCTGGTAGGATATGCGGACGACATCGCAGCAGTTATTAGCGCCAGAGATGTTGAGGAGGCAAAAAGAAAGCTGAGGCAAGTTATGATAAGAACGAAAGGATGGCTAGATACACATGGCTTGCAACTGGCTGAGCAGAAGACCGAGCTCTTAATCCTTAGTAGACGTCATATTCCAATGGAAATTGATATACAGTTTGACGACTTGATCCTGACAACGAGGAAATTCGTGAATTATCTCGGAATTAGGCTTGACTCAAACCTAACGTTCTCAGAACAGGTTCAGTATGTTGTTAACAAATCTACTGGTATAACAGGACGATTAAGCCGGCTGATGGCGAACATAGGAGGCCCACTACCAGAAAAACGCAAACTCTTAATGGAGGCATGCAATAGCATCCTTCTCTATGGGAGCGAAATCTGGGGGGAGAAAGCCAGGATACAAAGTAGAGCAAAACCATTGTTAGCAGTGCAAAGGGTAGCTGCTTTACGGGTCACATCTGCATACCGTACTGTATCGGCGGGAGCGGTTACAGTAATAGCAGGTATGATCCCAATAGACCTACAGATCCTAGCACGAAGGAAAGCATGGATATCAAGGCAGAGTAGCCATGCAGACCTTGGTAGCATGCAGCAAATACGGGAGGAAATGTTACAGAGTTGGCAGTCTAGATGGAGTACTAACACTAGGGGTAGATGGACGGAGCGTCTCATTCCCAATATCGAGAAATGGTTGAACAGACGGCATGGGAATGTGAACTATTACCTGACTCAAATGCTGTCAGGCCACGGCTACTACCGGAGCTACTTATACAAAATGGGTAAATGTAACACACCCTTTTGTTTATACGAAGATGAAGAAGTCCTAGACGACGCAGAACACACTTTCTTTAAGTGTATTCGATGGGAGGAAACTCGTAGAGAGCTGGAGATGGTAACTGGCTCAATAACAGTAGAGAATATGGTGGACATCATGATAGGGAGCGAGGCCAACTTTTTAGCGGTATCGCGATTCTGTGAAAAAGTTCTGCGGACGAAAAAGCCAGATCTGGACGCCGCAGAGCCAGATCAGGATCCCAGACAAAGGATAGTGTAAAGAGAAGGGCTGATTAAGCCATTGGGAATCCACCCCGAAGCAATGCTAAGGCGGTCCCATGGTGGAAATTTTTATCCCAGGAAGAAGAGGGGGTTTTTTAGTCGGTAGGTTGCACTGTGGTGACCAGTCCGACACAAAGCGGAGGGTACGGGCCCTCTGGTCAGTGCGTAACGCATTTTTCCCCCTCGCCGAAAAAAAAAAAAATTATTATTATTATTATTATTATTATTATTATTATTATTATTATTATTATTATTATTATTATTATTATTATTATTATTATTATTATTATTATTATTATTATTATTATTATTATTATTATTATTATTATTATTATTATTATTATTATTATTATTATTATTATTATTATTATTATTATTATTATTACTATTATTATTATTATTATTATTATTATTATTATTATTATTATTTGCACTGCGACCAATGGTGATCTATTGTGCGTCCCTTGCCCCATTATGGGTTAAGTATGTCAAGAAAACGGACAAGCTCCATCATAGGGAGTGATATTAAGTCACATTCGCTTAACATATAAGCTTGTAGTAGCCTATATCTTCTGTGTCCCAGTGCTCCATATTGGGTGATTAGGTGCTCCATTGACTCCTCTTCATCACCGCAGAATCTGCAAATGTCTGTGTTGGAAATTCCCATCCTATGCAGGTGCTTGTAGCAGTTATAATGACCTGTAAGTGCACCTGTCAATGTTCTGAGACTTTTCCTGTTCAGTTTTAGAGCACGTTCGGCTCTCTTTTTATCAAAGTTTAGAAATTTCTTGGAGTGTTCAAGACCAGCTGTCTCGTTCCAATGTTGTTCAACGATGGACACCGTCCATTTATTTATCTCCTCATTCAGGAGACCCTTATTGAAGCCAAAAGTTGGAGTGGGTCCAATAAAAGTCCCCTCTGCTCCTTTCTTGGCATAAATGTCAGCCATTTCATTGCCATGATGTCCTTCATGTCCTGGCACCCAAATCAGGGTGACCTGGTTCTGGCTTGCCAGTTCATTTAGCCTGTTGTGACATTCCAGTACTAACTTGGATGTGAAGACACAACTGCTTAGGGCCTTCAGCACTCATTGGCTATCGGAGAGTATTTTTATCAGCACTCCCTTGTGTCCCCTGTGGGAAAGTATTTCAACCGCTTCTCTTATTTCGTATAGTTCCGCTTGGAAGATTGTGGTGTCTTTGCTAAGGGTTATGTATTTGCGTGCTCTAGGCCCCACTATTCCCGCTCCAACACCTTGGAGCGTTTTGGATCCATCCGTGTACCACTTTTGTGAACCATCCCGCAACCATCTTGGGTTCATGCTCCATTCCTCCCTTGTTGGGAAGATGGTCTTAAACTTCTTGGCAAAGGAGTTAGAAGGATCTATAAGGTCACTTGTTTGAGACATATCGATTACGTCTCTGAAATCCTTTAGGATTGGAAGATGTTCAATAAGGTTTCCTGCCTTAAGTTTTTCCCTTTTGTAAATTGAGATGGCCTAAACGGCCGCCTCTTTTTGTACAGCTACGTTAAGTGGTGTTAGGTTCAAAAGAGCTTCCATGCCTATCGTTGGGGTGGTTTTCATCGCCCCTGTGATACATAGGCATGCAAGTCTCTGAACCTAGCCTAAAAGAAATAAATTCTAAGGTTAAATTAGATTTGAGAGCACTAGCTGCATTGGCCATCAGCTCTGATTAAAAAATATATAAAGTGACGATATATACAGAGTATGTACAAGTTAGTTAAATTTTACAAATAAGTAAGTATGAGATCAGATTCTTAGTCTGGTAATTTTTATAAATTCATAGATTTTGTTGATGTTTATCTGGGATGGATGTTTAAGAAGTTCCAGGGCAGGGGAGTTCCCAAATAGTTTGTGTCTTTGTTCGGATAGAACGGGACACTCTACTAGAATGTGCGTGATGGTAAGTCTACTGTTGTTGTTGCAACGGGTACATGTTGGTATTTGAGTTGGTTTGTTTAAAAGCCATTTGTGGGAAAATAAAGCGTGGCCTAGCCGCAGACGGGAGAATATTCTAATTTTGTCCTTCCCCACGTCAATGGGGTAAATTGGGTGACACTTATGTGGGTTTATGATTGAGTAGTAAAAATGAGCCGGTGGTTCCTGGTTGAATTTAAATTTGATATGATTCCGGATGTGGAGTCGGATATCATTCTTTTCTAATGTGCTATTTGTGATGATGGGGGCATAAGAGGCGAATTTGGCGGCACTGTCTGCCTTTTCATTTCCAATGATGCCGACGTGACTGGGAACCCAGTGTATTTTTATTAGATTTGAGTTGGAAATTAAGGCATCTCTTATTTTAACTATTGTGTTCGAATCATTCTTAAAAGGGTTTTTTATGGCTTTTATTACAGACAGGCTGTCAGTGAAGATAACAGTTCTTATTTTGTCTTTCAAGATAAGGGCAATAGCCTCGTGAATAGCACATGATTCTGCTGTAAAAACTGATGAGCTCTCGAAGAGAATGCCTAGGGAAAGAATTTTACCGTCTTCATTTACTATGGCGTATGCTGGTGTATTGTCTAGGGATTTCGTACCATCAGTGTAGATCAGTCGCCAATCCTCATTTTTGAGGTAATTCAGCAGGTTGACGAAAACGTTCTTAGGTGTGTTGTTCTTATTGAAGGTAGTTAATGAGGTATCAAAGCAGGTATTTTTTGGCTCCCATGGTGGTTTTTTTTATACATTTTCTGGTTAGGATGAGTGGGATAGAAAATTCTGTACAAAGTGATAGGGAATGGGCTATGGCAGATTTGATACGTTTAGGTTTTTTTCCCGAGACTATGCAGTGTATGTCTTTGTCGAGGATGGAGTTCGTGCTGTTGAGGAGTTTAGGCAGAATTCTAGCTTTCGATTCGTATATCCTATTAGTTATAGAAGGCAGGTTGTCTTCTAGCAGAATGTTTTCAATAGGGGTTGTTCTTAATGCGTAGACACAGGCTCTGGCTGCTGGATGATAAGCTGGTTTTATGATGTTGATGTTTGTTTTGCAACTGTTACCATAAATAAAACGGCCGTAGTCAATTCTGCTTAATATTAATGCTTTAGTGAGATAAGTTAAGGTGTTTATATGAGTAAAGCTCTTTGATGACAAATACTGTATTATGTTAGATCGTGATAATATTGAGTTCTTTAGTTGTATAATATGGTTTTTCCAGCTGTAATTGTTTGAAAAAAGAAGTCCCAGTATCCATAGCGTTTCTACGTTTTGTATGTGCTTCCCATCGACTTGGACGGTGCTGGCATCAGAGTTACAGCCATGTTTTCTGCAAATGTGAAATTTTTTTGTTTTTTGTATTGAGATTTTTGCCCCTGAATAGTTAGACCAGTTTTTAATGTCCCCAAGAATTTTTTGTAAAAAGGTGTTAGTTTCGCTGTTATCGTTTTTGCTGCAGATGATGTAGAGGTCATCAGCGTATAGGCAATGGTCTATGAAACGATTTTTTTCTATTATTCTGCTGATTTCGTTGAATGCAATTTGAAATAGTACTACTGACAGAGGCGAACCCTGTGGAATGCCGTTCATTAGAGGAAAAACTTTTGACATTTGACTATTGACTCGCACCCTGAAGCGTCTGTTTGTTAAAAAGGATTTTATAAAGCTAAAAATTTTTGGTCCAATACGCCATCGTTTTAAAGTGTCAAGAATCACGTGGAGTCCAATTCTGTCAAAGGCCTTTTCGAAGTCCACGGACAGAATTGTTACGTGATTTCTGGCAGACAGTGCTTTTGTGATGCGGTAGTCAATGTGTAAAAGTGCATCATCACAACCTTTGTTTGTTTTAAAAGCTACTTGTTCTTTAGCTATAAGTTTTTTATGTTCCAAAAACCAAGAAAGCCTAGTAGCAACAATTCGTTCAATAATTTTGGAGAGACAAGGGAGTAGCGAAATCGGGCGATAAGCGTTGGCTGAAGATGCGTTGGGCGATTTGGGGATGGGAATTACTATGGCTTGTTTCCAGGAGTGGGGAATGACCCCGCTACTAAAAATAGTGTTGTATAGCTGAAGTAAAAAGGCCTTGCCAGGGCGTGGTAGGGCTTTTACCATCTGATAGGATATGCGATCGTGTCCAGGAGTGGATCCTTTCACCTTATTTAAACAGTTAGAAAGTTCCTGTGTAGTAATTGGCACTTCTAGCGACTGTGCTATTTTATCGTTCGTGTTGCTTATGGTCAAGTTGGATGATTGTTTTAAAATGTTAAATTGGGGTGGAAAGTTTGAATCAGATGCAAGCTCGGCCCAGACTTTACCGAGGTGATTTGCAATTTCTATAGGGTTGATAAGGGTTTCGTCTGAGGTGTCTATGGCTTTTATGGTGGAGGAGGAGTGCCTGTGGATGATTCTGTTTATTTTTGACCATATTGTTGATGTGGTAGAGTTCCTATTTATAGTTTTTGTAAACTTTTCAAAACAAGAGAATTTGGCAAGTTTAACTTCCCTGCGGAATTTAGCGTTATCCTTCTTGTAGAGTATTAAATTGTTCTGGGTCGGGTTGGTTTTGAAATGACGCCAACTTTTCATTTTTTTATTGCGTAAAAATGATAACGAAGGATTCCACCATGGAACTGGTATATGATCTGTTTTTATTGTTGGTTTTGATTGGGGAATATGGGAGTTGGCTGCAATGCGTATGCATTTGGTAAGGGTGGCTGCGTCTCTGTTACTAGATGGTGAAGTTTGATATTTAAGTATTTCTACTTCAGCTTTTAGGGTGTATTTTTCCCAATCTGCAAGGTGGAGTAGAAATCTGGTGGTTTTCACAGGATCGTTTTTATTTTGGCTAATTTTAATCGATATTTTGATTGGGAAGTGATCACTGCCATTTAAATCGTCGAGAATAGTCCATGTGGTTAGCGGGAAAATATTTGCTGAGCAGAGTGATAGGTCTATATTGGTGAAGGTGTTGTGAGAGGAGAAATGTGTTGGACTACCGCCATTTAATATGCACAAGCCAGTCTGAAAGATTATGTTTTCCAATAAGACGCCTCTGTTATTATTGTTTATTGAGCCCCAGATAGTGTTCCAGCCGTTGAAGTCCCCAATAACAACCAGAGTTTACAAAATAGCTTGTGAAGTTTCTAGGTGGTATAGGGTTAAAGTTGTATGGGCAGTGTGTTTCTTGTATCGATAGGAAGCTGGGATCCATTTCTTTTAGAATTAATTGTAGGTTGTGGTAGTTGTTTCCAAAGCCTTTGATGTTCCACTGCAGAATTGTAAAATCCATATTTAGTTTAGTGAAAATATATGTGGATATGTACGCATGGGCATGCGTACAAATGCACATAGTTGAGAGTGTTTTGGAAATGGATGTTTAGAGTTTTAATGGTGTTGAGTTACATTTTGAGACTACGTTAGAGAGTGGTCCATCACATCGTCACCGGAGTCGTCTCCGTCGATGCATGGAATGTAATAGCTATTATCATTGATCATTGATTGAGTCAATTGTGAGATTGGTGAGGTAAAACTGTTGTTAGCAGAGTTGTATGATTCATGTTTGGTGTTTGCCTTGTTATTTTTGTTGTCTGTTAAGATTGTTCCTTTTTGTGTTTTATTATTGTCCATTATTTTGGTGTGTTTGTTGTTGGTTGAAGATGTTGTTTTTTGTACTTTACTATCGTCTGTTGTTTTGGTGTTGAGGTTGCTTACAGTCTTTTTATTGGTATTTGATGTTTCCGGTTGTAGTGTTGTTGTTTTACAGTTGTTGTTTAATTCCTTAGTGGTTGGGTTGGTTTTATAATTTGAAATGTTTTCCGGCGTAGTACTTTCGGTCGTTCTTTTCGGGGGGTTATTTGTAGTGTCTTCACGGTAATTTCTGTGGTTGGAGGTGGTGGACGCAAAAGTGTTAATAAGGGGTGTATTATGTATGGGATTTGATTTCTGATATTTCCGACGAGCTTCACTTATGCTGCAGTAATTTTTTGTTTTTATCTTAAGTATCTCTTTCATCTGAATGTAACGTGGGCAGTTAGTGTCTGATGAAGAGTGTGGTCCGGAACAGTTTGTACAGAAAGTTCGGGTACATTCAACAGGTTCATGAGGGGGGAGGCTACACGCGGGGCATGTTGCATTATTTTGCAACGATTTTTTGTGTGTCCCAATTTTTGACAGATCTTGCATCTCATTGGGTTTGGGTAATAGTGGTCAACTCTGCATTTATACCATGCAACATCAACAGAGGTGGGCAGACGGTGTAAATCGAATGTGATAATAATTTTACCAGTTGGTACACGTGTCTTTCCATCTTCGCTTAATTTTGTAAATTTATACACATCAGTGACACCTTGGTTTCCCATTTCCTGTATTATTTCTTGTTCTGGGACTGAGATCAGGCATAGTGCATATATAACGCCTTTTACTGAGCTAAGTGCATCATGGAGCTTGCAGGATATTGTACACACATTGGATAGGGTCTTTGACTTTAAGAATTTTTCAGCTACACGTGTGTTTTGTGTGAGAATGAGGATATTACCATCTCGTAGTGCAGTTATAGAGTTTAATTCTGTACTTATGCTTTCGATGCCTTTTTTTATAAGGAACGGGCTTATCTTTGACAGCGGTTTGTTTGGGTCGGTGGAAGATATGAGTACGTATTTTGGGATATTTCTGTTGCGGATGTTGCTAGATGGGGTTGGGAGTTCTGGATAATCGTTTAATTTTGATCTCTTGCTTGGATTTTCCAGAAAGTCACCAAAAGCAGCGAACCTGTTGTTGGGAGGTTTATCCGGCGGCCCTGGAGCCATAGTTATATATTTTCCAAGTGTTTTATCTATCCGATTATTCAGCCAAATATCAACAAGAAGAAACGAAGAAAACACAAGGACACGCGGTTTTTCAAAAAGAAAAAAACAACAAGAATATAGCCAACGAATAAATATCAAAAGAGAGAGCTGAGAGAACAACCGTACGCTTTGAATGCTAGACGATGACTACCTTCGATATATGGAATGAAACAAGTTAGAGATGATGTTTATAAAATTATATTGTTTTAAATTTGAGTTCTCTCTTGGGTTATAAAGTTGTTGCAAACTAGATTTATCTACATTCTTTAAGAGACAAGTTTTTTTACACATCTAAGAAATATTTCATAAATCTTACATAAACTTATGTATAAATACCAATTTAAATATATTTACAAAGTTTTAATAGTTAAAAGATGAATTTTATAATACGAAAAGCGCTTTCTTTTTGATAATAAATATATTATCTACATAAAAAGTTTATTATATTTTTATATGTGTCTGTGTATATGCAAGTTTGTGGAGAAAAAACGTTTTTGTAAAAAACTTATTTAATAATAAAAAACCAAACGTTTTACAATATTTTACATTCAGTTCCTTGCATATATTCGTATTTTTTTGATTTAGGAACAATTTAAACAATTATGCAAACAAATTATATAAAAACTATTTCGTTTTGTGATTGACCAGCAATTTATGCATTACAAGTGAAAAGTTATTAAACCTAAATGTATTAAACAGGTTAATGAAATTAACAAACCAGTTTAGTTGCGTAAAATTGAATACTTTGATTGGTTAGCCTAGCTTACACTTTGTTGAAAATAAAAAGGATACAAATAAAGCAGTTGAATTAAAAACATAAAAATCTACTAACATATTGTGTATGTATGTCATTGTTGATATAAACAATGAGTAGAGGTTATAAATCGTTTCTCTTGATACTTTATTGCATTTTCGAAACCTCAAACTTAGTATTAATTATTTCTTCATCCGAATCCAATGCCGGTAAGGTAACATCAGCCATTGATTCAGGAATGTTTTCTTCTACCCATCGCAAGTCATCTTCTTCATTAGTTGTGGTTTTCTGATTCGAAGGGGGTGTTCTAGCACCGTTACTGTTGCCGCGCATTTTGACTCCGTAAACATCGGCAACAAATTGATCTTCTTCTGCAAGTGAGAATAAATGAATAGGAATTATAAGACACAAAAAGCATATTTTTCATAAAAAATGGCCGCAAAAAATTTTTTACGAGAATAGAGTTAATTTTTTTTTATTATATACAAAAAGTATAGACGGTTTTGTGTTTTCTATCTATCTGTACTATTAATGCGCAAAGTAAAATAAAAAATAAATTTCAGAATACCTAAAAAATCAAACTGTTTTAAAATTAGCTTCCCTCTTCCAGCGGGATCAAAAAATGTATAGGGTGGTTAAATTTCAAGGGCCGATGTTGATTTTGAATAAAACACAAACTAGGAAATTATTGTAATTTTATTTTATTATGATATATTGGTATTACTCAATTATGTATGAAACAAAATATCGGTCAAATGGGTGCCGCGACCATGGCGGCACGCCTCCATCCGATGGTCCAAATTTTCGATGACCCTGAGGCATAATGGAGGTTCTACGCCGTTAATGTGCCCAATTATCTCATCCTTTAGCTGTTGAATTGTTGCTGGCTTATCGACGTACACCTTTTCCTTCAAATAACCCCAAAGAAAAAATTCCAACGGTGTCAAATTACATGATCTTGGCGGCCAATTGACATCGCCATTACGTGAGATAGCACGGCCATTGAATTTGTTGCGCAAAACAGCAATTGTTTCGTTAGCTGTGTGGCAAGTGACACCGTCCTGCTGAAACCACATATCGTCTACATCCATATCTTCCAATTCGGGCCATAAAAAGTTCGTTATCATCTCACGATAGCGAACACCATTCACAGTAACTGCCTGACCGGCCTCATTTTGGAAAAAATACGGCCCGATGATGCCGCCAGCACATAAACCGCACCAAACAGTCACTCTTTGTGGGTGCATTGGTTTTTCGACAGTCACTCTTGGATTCTCATTCGCCCAAATGCGGCAATTCTGTTTATTGACGAATCCACTGGGGTGAAAATGTGCCTCATCACTGAAGATGATTTTCTTCGAAAATTTATCATCATTTTCATAATAAGTCTGGATAACTTTAACACGTTGTTGGATTGTGTATCTCTCCATGGTTCAAATTGAGTAAGTCTGAAATAGAGAAATGTCAAATAAAATTCGGAAAAAAACTTGGCGTTTAGGTGTGATTCACATTCAACATCGGCCCTTGAAATTTAACCACCCGATATATAGATAGTTGGAAAACACAAAAATTAGCTATATTTTTCGATTAAACAACGGATTTCATTCTTTAATGAAATCACGATTGCGACAAAACATTAGTTACAATAAAACACAAACAAATCGGGTACATGTGTATTAGAGGGCTGCTCAAGCACAATAAAATGTCTTACAAAACATCATAGTATATTCAAGTACCATCTATCGTCTTCTTTCACATTTCAAAACAAACACATCAGTGCCGAAATATTCTAAACACATAAACGAATACTGTCTTATAAGCATTTAGAACAAACAAAACCAAACACAAGTAGAACCAAAGGAAATAGAACAAAATTGAGGTAGAACTTCAAGCATTAAAATAATGTTCTACTTCAGTTTTGTTTATAAATTTTTGTGTTGTTGTTCATGGTTTTTGTCCTCGTATTTGTGCACAAGTGTTGTATGCTCATGTGCGTGTATTGTTGTTGTTCATGGTTTTTGTATTTGGATTAAGCACAACAAATATTTAAGACGCAGTATGTTCAAATGACAACAAACAATGTGCTTGTTGTGCTTCATCGTTTATTTGCTTTATTGTGATGTTTTGGATTTTGCTGTAAAACAGAATTCAAATACAGTTAAGCACTGTCGAGCAGGCGTTTCAAAACTATGAAGTGTTTGTTCTGTTTCTAAATGTTCTATAGCGTGTTTGTTTTGTTTTAAGAATCGTTTTGAAATACAGTGCTTGGAACTAGTGCACAGTAGTGATTCTTTAGAATACTCTGTGCAGCCTTTTAATGTGTATCGTTCTTTAAACAAAATAGATATCCAGTGTCACGTTTAGGAGATAACTATTCAGAGGAACAACGCGACGTACGAATGAAAACAAACAAACGCTGTCGGCTTGCAAAGCAGATTGATGTCAATAAAGCCGTATTGACGCTTACTTTTTTTCAATTTTTCTTAATCTAAGATTGAAAGAGTGAAATAGTCAATAATAGAAAGAGACGATTATATAAGTTGCAACAAAATAATGTGCGGTCTCCACCTGACATGAAAACACTAACTTTGACGCTAACTTCAAGTTAAAGTTAAGTGCGGACCGCTCATGTTGAAGTTTGGATAAAGTTATAACTTGGTTGTTAAAACATTTAATTTCGAAACTCTGTTTTAACTTAAATTGACAACAGCCTGTAGTTGTTTTTCGCCATTTTTATTTTTTTACTATGAGAAGTTATAACTCTAACATTACTACGTGTCCGACACCTTAACCAGACAGATATATAAACAGCAAGTTTTAACTGCGTTTCAAGTTAGGTGCAGACTGCATGTAACTTATGTAGACATAAATACGAAATTTTGTAAACAAAGCGTTAATAACATGCAATTTTGTTCAAAAATAAACTTTTTCGTGTATTTTGTTGAATTAAACTAATAAAAAATTATTATTAAAAAAAAAAAAAGTGTAAAGGCAAAAGCCTCTTCTTAATTATTGAAGTGAAACATTGGTGTTGTCTATAATTCTTAATTTGGCAAACACATTTAAATTGTAAAATATTTTTTGCTTTTGCGTTTGTTATCTTATTTTTTTTTAACATTCAGTGATTATTGTATGCATGAAAAAATCGTTTAGTTGAGAAAAAATCTACTTTCTGGCATTAAACTAAAAAGTTAACAGCACAGTAGCATTTCAAGCTGCAAACGGCACTTTTAAGCAACTTTTTTTGGACTCGTAAAATACAATATTATCACGTTTACGAAAAAAAAGTTATTCAGGCCAACAACGCGAACCGCGGAATTTAGACCAACATTGCCGGCCGGCTCTAAAACTGGACAGGAAAAGTCTCAGAACATTGACAGGTGCACTTACAGCTCATTATAACTGCTACAAGCACCTGCACAGGATGGGAATTTCCAACACAGATATTTGCAGATTCTGCGGTGACGAATAGGAGTCAATGGAGCACTTAATCACCCACTGTGGAGCATTGGAACACAGAAGATGTAGGCTACTACAAGCTTACATGTTAAGTGAATGTGACTTAATATCACTCCCTATGAAGGAGCTTGTCCGTTTTCTTGACATACTCAACCCATAATGGGGCAAGGGGATGCACAATAGATCAATATTGGTCGCAGTGCAAATGGCCGATGAGGCCATATCCCATCCACTAATAATAACATTGCCGGCCTGTAGAGCGACCGGGTCATACTAGTAAATAAATAAATAAACTTAATACATAGCATAACAAGTTAATATAAAATGTTGTATGGAAAAACGCAACACGAAAATTTTAGGCTATTATAATATTTGTTGCTTACCCGAAAAAACCGTTGTCTTCTGAAAGTCATTTAATCTAAAAATCGGAAATAAAGTGCACTTTAAAACAATTAAAGTCAACTTTTTTAATAGTCGACCCTAGACTCATAAACAATTTTGACGTTAAAACCGAATAGAACGAGCTGAATCTGTGCTAAGCTCATTTATCAACACCTTCAGCTATTTATTAGGTGTGTTTCTTTGCTTTCGTGCTAATGTGAGCTAGCATAAGTCTCTCTCAAAATAAATTGAATTTTGCAAGTGTTCGAGAACTCAGAAAGCCAAATTTCTAGCCCAAAAAGGAACATATGCTGTGGTTTGATGCTGCAATAAAAATTGCGGGATACCAAAGTAGTGTAAAGAAACACATCTATCGTAAGGTGAAAAAGTTTATGACAATATCGGTGTAAGAATTCTTAGATTTTAATTACACTAAAAATTTGCTAGAAGAGGTAGCAAAAGAAAACACAGACCTAGTAACACAACTAAAGATTAGGAGATTACATGAAAAACAAATTTTTAAGAAGATTAAGAAGGAACAATTAATAGAAACACAATACAGGAGGCTTCAGTCTGCATTAGAAAATGCAAGACCAAAATCGCCTAACCCATCCTTTGGGGAAGAATTATTAGAATTTGAAGCACAAAGTACAGAAATTCCGCCAATAGTTGTACTTGGGCCAACGGAAGGAAAGAGAGCGTACTCGCAGAAAAGGGGAATTCGCAGGAGAAGATAATTACTTTACGGTTACTGGAGAAAACAAAAAGTCTTATAACCAACGCAAGAAAAGCCGGAAGTGAAACAAAGGCAAAAAAACTAAAGGACGTAGATCAACACAGCATTCAACCAATTAGACACAACAAAAATCGGTGAAGATAAATTTATTGAAGAATTTCAAACTCTCATAATACAAGCAGCAAAAGATATTTTGACAGAGAGATCAACATTGTCTGAAAGACCCCGATATTCTAGGATTTTTTCAACAATATCAAGCAGAATGCCGTCATTATCGGATATTACAAAAATTGTGAATAGAACAGTACCCTATTTCTTTGGTACTGAAGGGCAAGGATGTAGAAAGAGCAAACTCCGGAATTAATAAAAATATTTTCCTAAATTTGAGATACAAGGAGCTGCGTGCTCCAGAATATCCACACTTAATTTCTGCTCGGTTGACGCACTATGCAACCAGGTCAAAAAGATTTACTTGAAAAAAGAAACGCCTAGACCAAATAAGGGAGCAAATAGTGAATTGTAATGGAAACAGCAAGTAGATTCGGAGACCGCCTGTAGATCCTTCTAGTCGAAGCTATTAGCGCAATTACTTGCGAATGGCCAGACATCAACGGCAAAGAAATAGTGACAAAGGACTGCAAGCGATTGGCGGTCGGGAGTTTCATTAAAGGACTCAGAGATCAATTCCTTAGAACGAGATTTGTAGGGAGTGAAGGAGAAGAGCTCAGCGCCTTAATTGGAGTTGTGGAGAACGCCGAATAGCTTTTCGGAAAGCCACGACATAGTCGTAATACGGTAATATCAGAAACACCCTGTAGCTTCTGTAATAAACTGGATCACAAACGGTGAAACTGCAAGAAGAGACTGAATTAACCTTACTGTACAAATTGTGGAAAAAATGAACACGAAGTTGGTTCTTTATGTAAAAAAAACGTGAGAAGGCAGGAGACTTGTGTATTCTGTAAGAATAACGGACATACGTCCAATAATTGCCGAAAAAGTCGGGGGTCGTTAGGTTAGGTAGGCAGGCCGCTGGATACCTCGGAATAATCTAGGTTGTCCAGCTCACTTGGGTCCTGTAGTCGTTCCCTTTGTGATTGCCTGAAAAACTAAAATAGTGGAGTGAAGAGAAGTTGTAGGAAAATGATAGTGAGTGGAAAGGATGAGCGGGGATGGAAAGATGCGGGAACCTTTTAGTGTAGCGTTACATGCTGCTATACTAGCCATCCGCTGCTTCTTATGAAAGAGGCTAGCGCTGGGCAGTTTTAGTAGCTCCCACGTTCTTTTAGAGTTAATATGCGGCCCCAAGTTCCTTGATATAAGGCATGTGGGCTCTGTGAGCCACTTTTCTTGTGCACGTTCCAGTGTGTGGAGTTTTATTCTTTTCCAGCACGCTGTTAATGGTTGTCCGCAAAAGGGGTCTATATCCCTATCTTCTACGGCTGGCCCTTTTTTGGCTAAGTCGTCGGCGATGTTCTTGCCATTGTTGGACCCATGTCCACGTACCCATTTTAGGGTTATGTTAGAATGTCTCGCCATCTTGTTTAAAGATGTCCCGCATTCCTGGACTAGACTAGAATTGGTGTATATTCCAATCAGGAATTTGATGGCGGCTTTGCTATCCGTTACTATCATGATATCCCTACCGAATATCTTGTAAAACGTCAGCCATCTGGCCGCTTTATTTATGGCCGATATTTCAGCCTGAAGAACACTGCATCCATTTGATAATCCGAAGGATATTTTAGTGTTAAATTCTTCTATGTAAACGCCACCCCCAACCCTTTCCCCCCTTCTGGACCCATCCGGGGGTCGTTATACTACGAGATTTGCCAAATAAACGGCCACAAGGAAAATCAATTTTGTGCACAGCGAAGGCAATGGAATTCAGACCAATGGCAAAACAAAATGGCAAAAAATAATTAGAGGTCTCCTGATAGAACCATAAGGGAAAACTACCCAATGGAGCAATACAGGCCTATGACAGCAAGCTCAAGAAAACCAACAGTGTGTTACAAATGCAATAACTCGGGGCATTTGTTCCGAGACTGCCCAAATAGCTATGTGCCAAACAGCTTACGAAAAAATGCGTTTTTAACGCCTGACAGTAGACACAAATGTAAACAAGCATGTCAATATGTCGGAAAATGGATCGTGGTTATAGTCAATATCTGGGGAACCAGCACTAGAAAACGGAATATTTTGATATGAACAACATAAGAATCTAAAACAACCCATAATAACCACCATACGGCACTCGGATAAACTAGGAGTAAAAGAAACGTGCATGAGAGCAAAAACCGTAATACTAGAGGCAACGGAAATACTAGAGGGAAGTAAAAAAAAAACGTGGGCACTAAAGACAACCGGAGATGTGAGTGAAAAGGTAACTCAGAGGTAGAAAAACCATAATAGTGCACAAGTACGCATAATAATGAAGGAAAATACATGGAATGAAAAAGAAAAAGAATCGATGACGAATATTTGTGACGTTTTTTACTATTCCAAAATCAATAACATCTGGGATCTTTCGCTGTTCAGATGGCCAATAGGTGGGAAACCCACTGGAGATTACATCTAAACCCAATTTTGATATACAGGGTGGCCCAAAAAAGACTGAAGGATTAAAAATAGTTATATCTTTTTTGTGTTTAATAATTTTTTTTTTTTGTCTTTTGCTGGTTATTTACTGGTTTTTGGAGATAAATCATGGCTACGTATGATGTGCAGAAACACTTCAAAATCATTGAATTTTTTTATTCTTCTGGAAGGTCATTTATTACAACTCAACGAAATTATCGTCGTCATTTTAATGTCTGAACAGCACCCAGTGACAACATGATTAGGAACTTAGTCTCCCGTTTTGAGGAACATGGAAGAGTGTCAGATCTTCCAGGAAGAGGAAGAGGTCGATCTGTGCGCAATGAAGCAGTTGTGGAGGCTGTACGGCAGACTGTAAGCGAAGATCCATCTGTCTCTACTCGTCATCGTTCTGCTCAATTGCGAATCTCCTGAACATCCCTGCAAAGAATTTTGAAGCGGGATCTTAAAATGTTTCCGTATAAAATTCAAATGGTACAGCAAATGCTTCACCAAGATCAGCAGGCACGCCTGCAATATGCTATTCGTTTTAGTCAAATAGCCAGAGAAAATGATAACTTTTTAAACAATCTTATAATGAGCGATGAAGCTCATTTCCACTTAAATGGCTATGTTAACAAACAAACTTGTAGATTTTGGGGCACTCACAATCCTAGGGCATTACATAAGCGTGAATTACACCCCGCCAGATGTACTGTTTGGTGCGGTGTTATGGCTGATAAAATTATCGGTCCATATTTTTTCGAAGATGTGGATGGTCAACCAGAAACGGTTAACGGGGCTCTGTATAGGATTATGATAGAAAATTTTTTGCGTCCACATGTTGAGAATAATCAAAACATACGGTTCCAGCAAGATGGAGCAACTGCGCATACAGCAAGAGCGACAATGGAACTTCTTCATAACATTTTTGGTGAACGAATAATTTCCAGAAATTGTGATTTTGCTTGGCCTCCACGTTCACCGGATTTGACTGCTCCAGATTTTTTTTGTGGGGCTATTTGAAAGGAGTTGTGTACATCAATAAACCCCAAGAGCTTAAGCAGAACATTCAAGCAGAAATTAGGAACTTGGAACCAGAAACTCTACGGGCAGTAATGGAAAATGCGGTTAAAAGAGCCAATTTTTGTTTGCAAGAAAATGGACACCATTTGAGAGATGTTATATTTCACACTTAGATGTAAAAAACTTCCATGAATTAAATATTTAAAAACATTTTAAAAAAATTTATAAAAAATAAAAACAAAAAAAAATAAAGTTACTTTTAATCCTTCAGTCTTTTTTGGGCCACCCCGTAGTATCAAAAAACACACAACTTTTCGGGTAGATTAATCTTGAGCCCCAAAATGTGTGTATTATAGTCACCAGCAGCTATAAATCGGGATCCAAGTGAAGTAAAAAAATTTTAGTATTGGTTTTCTGTAACTGGAAGCCGAGGCGGGAAATAAATCGATGAAATTATCAATTTACTGTGAATGTGTTCAATACAAATATTTGTTGCTTGAAAATATTCTTCACATGTCTCATTTAACAAGTAATGTTTAATTATATTTTTAATTAGAAAAGCCTCCACAAGATCTTCCACGTGGATCTTTAGTGTCATATAGTATACTCGTATAGCCATTTATCCTAAAATAACTTCTTGACGTCAGGTGAGTTTCAGCAATCAACATAACATCGATTTGCCTTTCCCTCACGAAGTGTTCAACGAAACACTCCTAAAACACACTTTTTGATATCGCCAACAGCTCCGGTTTCGATTTTTCTTTTATCTTCTCAATCGTCGCAAATCGCTTTCCTTTCATCAGTGTCTTCAGTTTTGGAAAGAGGAAAAAGTCAGCCCAGTCTGGTGAATAACGGTGGTTGAGGGATGATTACGGTTTTGTTTTTGGCGAAAAACTCACGCACAAGCATCAATGTGTGAGCTGATGCATTATCATCGTGCAAAACAATGATTGTTTTTCCAACAATTCTCTGGAAATTATTTTTATCTGTGGAAAATTCTTTTCATCTGTCAAAAACAAACTGTCAATCCGAAATGGCTGATATTGCCAACACATATAGCAGACATATATACCAACATAACAGAGAACAAGTAAGAGGGTAGTATATAAGGCTGGGCCCAAATCTAAAATACGCTTCACGATAGTCACGTAAATTTATAGTATACTAGCTGACCCAGGCAAACGTTGTTTTGCCTTCAAATTTTATTTACATGATATGAATGACTTTAAACCGTTGATCATCAAATTATTCACCGGAAGGAAATGACATTACAAAAAAATAGTTGGTTTATACTTCATAATATTATGTTTTCCGATCTGATTTTAACTAATTCTAGCGAGTTGAAAAACTGGGTTGTAGAGTTGACGACCTTATCTTGGAAAATAAAGAGAGCCACCAACTTCTTCATCATCTATTCGCAAGCAGTTTAAGTTTAAATCTGATCATTCAAATCGACGACATCAAGTTCGGTCAACTAAACTTGATTTTTGTAAAATGTTTGAGAGTACATTGCTGATGAGCTCAGATTTTGATTCGGTAAAATAACAGAAAGGGACAGGTAATCGAATATTGCCAGCGTATTGGTGGAATAGACGGCGATGTTTCAACATGCGAGTATTCTTATTTTCACAAACTATCAGTCCGGTATGAATAATAATAGCCTGAACTTACTTTTTTGTTATAGTGTGTTTCCATATAGTGTTTCGCTCGAAAACACGTGTTTTGAGCACAACATGTAGAAATAAACATGTTTTCCCATACATTTTTGAAAAGAGTAAAACACCTCAATCTACGTGTTTTGGAGAAAAACACTTCGAAAGTATTCTGAACAACACTGATCTTAATCAATAATATGAAATACAACGTTGTGCTATTCATCCTAAGTGATTGAAAAACTCGAAAAAATTCAACCAAACACTTAAAATAAGTAAATAAAGAACAATAAAATATGAACTACAAATAAAATAAAGAACAATAAAACAGTAAATATAAAAAGGTTTAAAGTCTATATGATAGCTAAAAGCTTTTATGAAACGGACTTGCAGTTGGGACAGAAAATAGCATAGAAGTTTCATATTTTTCGGCAGCAAATCCGCTCCGGCTAAAGCAGACTATAAAGCAATTTTTCTGGCACTAATGCTGGTAAATGATAAGGCTGCAGGTCTAGTCCAAGAGCATTGGCAACTTCTTTTTATGGCATAAGCGTTCTCCAGCACAAAATCAAAATAAATTGACGAAAACAACAGGAAATGTGTTTGACTATAGGCAATAGCCTTTTTACATTCATACCATTTTTTCTTTTTAGGACCAGATGTTTTGCTCTACTATCTATGTTTCTTTGCAATCCCATTTTAGTGTAATTATATCATACTACAATTCATTCTATCAACATTTTATTTAATAAATCGAAACTTAAAACTATGTATAACAATATTTAATATTCACTCCAACCATAAACATATTCGGCAGAAGTCAAATACTCAGTTCCAATCAAAGATATTTAGTTTTTATTAGTAAAATAATGCACAAATATATATTCAAGGAATTTTCTTTCAAAGAGCAGAAAAATTGAGTCTAAGAACAAAATTCCGATTTTATTACCATGACCGTTCAATCCATAAAGCCCATATAGCTAAATCCTACATATACGAAACTGCCTCAATTTGATAGAGCCTATTGAACTAAGTCCTTCCTGAATGCTTAAACGGATGAAGGAAACCCGAAAACAGTAAATAATTGTCAATGATACAACTACTTTACAGCAACTATCATTTGCTTTGCTAAGCAACTGGAAAACAGTAAACAGCTCGACCGCTCTCAACAAACGAAAGAAGCAAACACAGTGAACATCAATACAGACTAGGGAACATTAATTTGGAAACATGCAAAATATACAAAAATACTGATATTTTGGAAACCAAAAAAGGAGCATGATTTTCAACAACAAACATCGCACCAGGCGAGGGAACATTAAAAGAAATATGCTCATGTTTCCTTTAAAAGTCCCTCGTCTGCATAGCACATTGTATTGAAATACGAATCAGTTTTAAATTTTACAAAAATTATAAATAAATTAAAAACAAGTTAACGTCAATCTGACTTCGAAAATTTAAAACACACTAATGGAAACACTTCGAAGTGTTTTCCTCAAAACAAGTGTTTTCCTTTGTAGTGGAAACATGGTATTAGCTTCAGTATATAGAACGCCGCGTATATGAAATGAATACAGCCATTGTTCGTATTGTACATTATGAACCTCGCGTTCACAGAAAATAAATTTTATGAGATACCAGACAAACGTGAAACACAGGAACACGATTTATGTCCCATAAAAGTTACGTAAAAATATTCGTCGTCTTATATTTATCTCTCATCGTTGTTATCACACCGAAGGAAATAATTTGAAACGTCAAATCGTATGAATATGAAACAAAAATGTTTGGAACATGGTGACGTTCCAAACCCCAATGAATGTAGTGGATCGGATGGAAATTAAAATTGTATCAATTTTAATTTACGTTAGCACAACACAGGCCAGTGGTTCCCTCTGGAAATGTGAACATCTCAACGTCATTCTACCGATACATCCATGTAGACTGCAATCAATTTCGCACTCATAATTAAAACGAGCATGTGTGTTAATCGCCGCGATGCTCGATTTCTTGGACTTCTATCCGCAGATTTTGTTTGAAATCGTGCATCGCATTGCAATTAGTTTTGATGTAATCGTTCAGCTTGCCCTCTCATGGCGTTACCTTTGATACAATAATCGTATTTAGCAAGTGAAAAATCTAATGGTCAGCGCAGAAATAAAATGACGATCGAAACAACGCCTGAAAAGGATCAGCTAGGGAGTCCAAATGTCGTTGTATAGATAAGATATTAGATAAATGGTTTGGTATTTTTTCAATTGACAATAAAAAATCATAATATGGAAAATGGAGAGCATTTTGTTGATATTTGTATGGGAATATATAGGAAAATCTAAATGCCATATCTCCGGAACCACTTAGCCGATTTTGTGGAAACTTGACATAATCTATCTACACTTCATGGCCAACGTACCTTTAAATTTTGGTCGAAATCGGTCGACCCATTTGGCCAGTTAGTGGTGACATCAGAGTGTACACTTCTTTTTATGTATATATAGATAGATATAGATATTAGAAATTTGAACTAAATATGCTGGGATATATATGGACCGACATCGGAGAAAAAATATTTTTGCCTTGTAATCACTATTCCAAAGAAGAGATCTTTCATGGAAAAAACGGTTTAAGCTACATCTCGGTTATATATGGACCGATATCGGAAATTTTCGAAATCTGTATTTTAGTAACCTACTTTTATAATCAGAACTGCTTTTAAGCAAAAAATTTTTTTTGTAAAAAAAAAATTTATTTAAGTTCGCTTATGCGACATATTCATGAAAAATCGTTTTTGGCTATATCTTGGGTATATGTGGACCGATATCGGAAATTTATATTTTCTGTATTTTAGTAACCTCCTTTTATTACGAGAACTGATTTTAAGCAAAAAATTATTCTTAAATTTGCTTACGCGACATTTTCATGGAAAAATCGGTTTAGGCTATATCTCGGGTATATATGGACCGATATCGGAAATTTTCATTTTCTGTATTTTAGTAACATCCTTTTATTACCAGAACTGCTCTTCAGCAAAAAAAAGTTATTTAATTTCGCTTATATGTATTTAGGTGTTTAAGTAACTTCCTTTTATTACCAGAACTGCTTTTAAGCAAAAAAAAAAGTTGTTTAAGTTAATGGAAAATTCGGTTTAGGCTATATTTCGGGTATATATGGACCTCTCGGGTATATATCAACGCATATCGGGAAAAATTTGTTTGTCTTTTAATCGCCATGCCAAATAATTCTGTCAAGTTTGAAGCAGAACAAACAATTTTTCCAAAAATTTGCATACAATATTGCAAATAAAAATTCTTTTTTTGGCGGCCGCCATAAAATCAGTATGATTCAATTATATATGGAACAAAATATCGGACAAATTGCCGCCCGGCCTGAGCGGCACATCTCTATCCGATGGTCCAAATTTTGCGCTGAGGCATAATTGAGGTTATATGCCGTTAATGTGCCGAATTATTTCATCCATTAGCTCTTGATTTGTTGCTGGCTTATCGACGTAAACATTTTCTTTCAAATAACCACAATTAAAGAAGTCCAACCGTATGAAACCAAATGATCTTGGCGTCCAATTGACATTGCCACCACGTGGGATAACACGTGGCAAGTGGCACCGTCCTGTTG